>CM033355.1:9577777-10777777 GCA_019395295.1 Osmanthus fragrans | reverse complement strand
TCATACAATGCTCCATCTCTATTGTCTCATTCTCTTCTTGTATCTTCGATTAGTCTAACTGCAACATGTACCCCATACTAATTAGCATGCAAACCTAAATAATTGGATATGCATGCCCATAATAATTACAACAGACTCGTAGGTCCAAAATAAATAAGAGCTCGCAAGCCTATAAAATAACAAGAATTAAACTAATTATTCAACACATCCGTATGATCGAGTTCATAATCATCCATTAAGTATACATCCATCACATAAATGCATTGCTATATAATATTTAATATTGTATATAAATATATTTCAAGTTTCTAGCAATTAAGGTCATCTAAACTAATTTAGCAAATGGATCGGTGCAATTAAATAATTAATTAGTCAATTAATTTAATTTGTGGGTACCGAATTAGAGTCTAACTCTAATTCCACAATTATAGGACGGATCGTTTAATTGAAATCAAATTCTAATTAAATACAAAATTAGGCTCCAACTATAATTCCATAAAAATAATTTAGGGTATGTCAATTCTAGTTAAATGTCAAATTAGAATATTCCAACTATAATTCCAAAAAATATATTAGGATTAAATAATTTAAATAAAGTGAAATTCTAATTAAATATCAAATTAGAGACTAACTGTAATTCTAATTTAATCAACATTTAAATTTAGGATAAAACTCATATATAAAATAAAATTCAATTTAGGGCGAACTTATTTAATTAAAATAAAATTTTAATTAGATACTAAAATAAAGTCCAACTCAAATTCAAAGATTATATGGTAGGATCATTTAATTAGAATCAAATTCAAATAAAATATCGAATTAGAGTCAAACTCTAAATCCTATTTAATTAACATTTTATTTTAGGATAAAACTCCTAAATAAAATAAAAATCAATTTAGAGTCAAAGTTTAGAATTCAAGTCAAAATCCAAATTTAACGATATTATAAAAAGTTTGTGAATTTTAAATAAAATTTTAATTTAGGTCAGAATTGAATTTAGCTCTTTTGAAATTCAAATTTAAAACAATTTTCAAAATTTATATTCAAAATCCATTTGAAAATTTGCATTCTGGCCCCTGAATTAAAATTATAAATAGGCCATTCAAGTTCATAAATTACATGACAAGTCACTTTTCTTGAAATTGCAAATTGACCCATACATAGAAATTACAAGCATGGGCTCGCAATTTCATAAATTTCATGTGACGCCCCGTCTAAAATCAACCCCTCCTCCCCCTTCCCAAAAAAAAAAAAATAATACAAAACTTAAAACTCATTAGGGGCGATGCCGACTACTTTCGACATTGCTCCTAGCGACATGTTGCGGCTATAATACAGTGGTGGCGTTCAGCCACTGCAACGCGAAGAACTATAGCTAAGTACACCGCTGCAAGTTACGGCGGCTACTGTTGCTGCTGCCTATGCACACCATAGAGCTTGAACAAGGTAGCGCGTCGTCTTCCTTCTCGCGATAGCATGTGCACTACGCGACGCTACCAGGTCAAACAACAGTATTGTCGCTTGCAAAGCCATCGTTGACCCTTATCCCGATTTGATTTTCAACCAAAAAATCATTTTTTTTTTTTTTCAAAAACGGGTTTTGGAATATGAAAAACTTTTTTTTTTCTTAATTGCTAGAAACAAGAAAAACAACAATCAACTTTTGATTATTCCGAGATACAAAACAATTTCTAACGAACACAAAGTCGGCTCCGATACCACTATTGAAAATTTACTTAATGCACTACGAAATTCAAACAAAAATTTCAATCTTACAAATGATCTTCTTTGTGTTCGGAAAGAAACTATGTTAGGAATTATACCTTTGTTTAATTTTGCAAACTCCTTTGTTTATTATGAACACGAACAATCACGATTCACAATCCATAAATGTCCAATTGTCCAGCCTCTATTGGAAATCCACACGTGGAACAAGAATGAAAAAAGTTGTTGTTTCTCTTTTCTTGTGCTGGCAAGATAATGAATTGTTTGTTATGATTTTTCAAACCCTAATAGCTTATTAATAGGAAGTCCAAGTGGACTTGGCTTGACACTTGAACTTCATTCGATCTAATGTTTAATTAATCTAATTAATTAATTTGGCCCGTTAATGGATAACCTAATTAATTAAATTGTATGAGTGTCCAATATTTGTCAATAAATTGACTAGTAATATTATTCTTTTAGTTCTAATTTTATGTGAGACCATTAGATTCTCGATCATAAAGTCTAATGACGTGAATTATTATTCTATGCTAATCAAAATAAGATAAATTAAAACATCATTTTAATTTATCGTTAATTAACATAGATTAATTAATTCACATTCATCGTCCTAAATTGACACCTAGTAACGTGTCAGGAAAACACATGAGACAGAAATTATGACATGGTATGACAACCACAAACTTGTTCATTTGCCATGAAACTATAGTCCATTCATCAATTTGATCCGATCAATTACGAGATATGAAATGTGTCAATTTCGATTATCGATCATATCTTTCATCCCACTATTAAGTCAATATAAGTTGAAAATTCTTTTCAACTTATGAGTACACATTGACCAATGATTTCTTTATCAATTTAATTGAATGAAATGTAGATCATAATTCTTACTATCTAAGAGTGATGAATTTTCTATTGATCATTCAAAAACTTTATACGATTATTGACGTACCAGAACGATGTCGTATTAGTGACTCTTAACAAAACAACATTCAACATTATCAAAGTATGTCTGTCCTCATATAAGGACTATGATGACCTCAAATCGAATGATCAATTTCACTACCGAATGTTAGAGATTAGTCATTGACACTCATAGTTATTTATATGAAATCTCCATTAGATTTTCAATATTTTGTTCTCTTAACAAAACATCAGTATGTTCATTTTAGTGTTATCACACTTTAGCTCATGAGATCAGCTACTTATTTTACAAGTATGAGATGTCACACATGATGATAAATTCGTACTAACGATATCCGTATACCGTTATTACTTACGACCGTGGATAATTTAATATTCAGCATATGCAATTAGTATCTTACAATCACAACTCATTGTGATTAACAAATTACAAATATTTAAATCTACGAACTTTATTATTTACTTTAATAGAATAATAATTCAATTAAATAATAGATTTTCCATAAATAAAATGCATAAATTATTATTATCTATTAAAAATGTTTATGTCCAAAATCGATTGAAACTATGGCATAACACTTACAGTTGGCAAGATCCATGTCATCATACTGATTTCGTGTAAATTTAAACCTACGAATTGTTCCGTCTTAAAAGTTATTCGTACTTGTCCATTAAATATGTTATTAATTATATCCCATCCTAGTCGATATTTCAAAGTGTAGGATTTGATCTCTCTTAGTACTATAGTTAAAAGGTACAAAGTGTATTTATTTCTCATTGTTTTTTTTTCCAAAATGCCCATCTATCGAACCTTTGTTAATCATAGCCTTGTATGTAGGTTGAAATGTTCACCAGTGATCGAAATTCCGTTATGAAATTCTCTATCTTCCTATGTACTTCATCCCATTTGTTACCTTTAATATGCAACTCCTAATGAAGCGGGAGCAGCAACGTTAAACCTTTCTGGGGTGATGGTGGAATTATAGTCTAATTTTAATCATATGTATTGTCATAGATCGTAATCGTTACGGGTGAATAATATATAGTAGTCCCTTATCGTTCACAACGGTCTTGCTGGTGTTTCTAAATATATTATACCTCAACATTTCCAGCAGAAAGATAGTAGCCATAGAGCTTGAGCCTTTAACTGTCGTAATACTTTGACATGTCATACTAGTACACAACCTAATCTATTCATGAAAGCAACATTCATTTCTTGCTCGATCTTTCAATTAAGAATAAAATACAGACGATCTTGGAAAACTTTGGTTGTAAGCGTCATTCCGTTGGAATAGAGTGTTTTTTTTAATGTTGAAGTTGGTGACATCGCGATCTTTAGACAAGACTTCGCATCTCAATGAAATTCATAGGAACTTATTCTTCCATTGGGCTTAGGCCAGAACCAACCAGACTATCTTCGAAAAGTAGTCGTAACGGGCGGGAGAAAAATAAGGTAGCTTTCTTCAATCATTTCAGTTGATACACATTAGTTAGTTCGTTTATATCTTCTATCCTCGCTATAACACCTCGAGATTTCAATCTCGATAGTTAACTACATACTTATATTTAAATGTACTTAGGGCTGCCCATAATATATTTTGTTGCAGAAAACTTATATTTCTTAAATCTTAGACAAACTTAGTCGTTCGTTACAATAATTTTTATTTAACCCATAAAATATCAACAACTTCAAATGTTACCAAAATAAATACTTAATCTAGATCTCAAGATCATTTATTTAATAACTACTTCAAATTATTTATCAAAATCTATATTTCAAATAAATTTCAAAATATTTTCTTGAAAAACACACGTCAACATAAATATAATATCCAGTATGTGCTGAAATAATTATTGTCCATCCATTCCATGTCCACATGTCACCAAGAACTTGCACCTCGACCTCTGAAGCACAGCAAACCAAAACATATGCTTTGGCTGTCGAGGCTCTTCCTATTGGGGGATAAAAACCCTTAAGCACTTGAAAATAAAAATTTAGAGGTCATGTCCAAACCGTGGCGTTACATGACAAATTGGAGCCTCGGACATAGACACCATTTTAGTGAAAAATCTTGTAACCATCCACATAAATTTTAGTCTTGTAAAATAATATGTGATCATAATGAATTGCATGACAAACGTCACTAAAATAAAAATCCTAATGAAAATCTTAGAATTTGGACTTGATCATGACTACCAAATAATGATGATAGAAGAATGTCGACTCGTAAATGTAACTAAAAGGTCCTAAAAAATTGTCTATAAATATGGCCATTTGCACAAATAAAAACGAAGAGGAGAAAAATAGAAGTCACAAAGAGTCTGAAAGACTGAATAGCTAAGATCCATCCTTCCCCTATCTATAAGTCGTGTCATATATCAAGGCAAAACCAGGTGTCAACACTTTTTGGTATTCTTCAAATTCTCCGATTGAAGCACATTTTTCACCCAAAACAAAGCAGAAAAAACAACTCTTTTCATCTCCACAAAACTCTCCCAACCCCCTCCCCCTTCAAAAAAAGGGATAAATGTCTGCTAAAATTTGAGTAGTAACCTCGATGTTAAGGTTAACATATTAGCTTCATATGTAGGAAGACATACAGAATTCATAAGAAGAAACCACATAAAATCCAACTAGCAGGAGTGAGGTCTCGTTGTTCCAGAAGAAAATCACCAGATGCTAAGGACCTAGATAGCAAAAAGGTTGGCCAAGTTAAGACGAACTGTTGCTGACATGGATATGCAGTAGATTGCAAAGGATCAGAGACGAATATAGGAGGGACTGGGCTGGACTTAGCCCGGTCCCTCCCCCAGTTCATTTAATATTTTTAAGGCAAAAAAAATTATGTAAATTTTTTTTTTTGTGTACATTTTTTTTTCGTATGTTAACCCGATCAGAAATTTTGCAGCTCAGTCTCAGATTCAATCCTGGATCCGTCCCTTTGTAGCCAGAAAAGTTCATACTAAAGATGGCTAAGTAGCTCCACCTTTTTAGGATGACAAAAGTGAGAGCATGGATAAAGGCTCCACCTAAAAGGGGCATGTATCTTATTATTTCCACCATGCAGCTAACCCACCTATTAACATGCCACTTATGGAAAGACAAGCATCCAATTGTAAGTGAGAGCAGAGATCTTCTAGATCTGTTAGGATAGGCAGAGAGGCGATGGGACTGTCCAGAACCAACCTTAGAGAATATGGTGGAAGAGTTGGGAAAGGGTCTAGCCAATCTATTAAATTTAAGGATAAGGATTCCTTACGCTTCTGTAGAAAGAAAATAGACTATGGAGCTATGGGTAGAAGAGATTGATAATAATGAAGAACATGCCCCATTCTATGATGCGATAAAAGAACTGGAAAGCTCTAGGAAATTTGCCATGTCTAAAACGTATAAGTAGGGGTGTAAGCGGTCCGATTTTACCGGTTTTTGACAGATTTTCAAACCAAACCGTTTACACCGGTTTGAAAAAAACTCAAACCTAAACCAAACCATTTTGAACGGTTTGAAAAAAACTCAAACCTAAACCTAACGGTTTGGTCCGGTTTTAAACCGCCGGTTTCTCCGTATATTTTTTTTTTGCCCCTCGTCCGATTTTAAACCACCAATTTCGCCGTATTTTTTTTGTCTGTCTACTTTTATGCCATTAATTTAGGAGTGGACAATTTTTCAAAAACCGGTGGAACCGGACCAGAACCATTTAGAAAAATAATTTAATTTTGGGACAAATTATTAAGAACCAACCAGTTTCGGTCCAATTCTCGGTTCTAGTATGGGAACTGCTGGGAACCGGATGATTCTCATAGTTTTTTTTTTTTTTTTTTTGTAAAATATATGATTCAATCTCCAATCACTTTTATAAAAAATAATAAGATTCTTTCTTCATTTTAGACCTCAATACTTTCCTTCTTCTCTTTGATTCTTTTCTTCTCCATTCTTATAATTATTTGATTAATTGATTCTCAAGCCAAATTAGAATATTGGGTAAATCTATACCTAAATAAATTTATTTACAATATATAATTTCATTTCTAAGATCCGAAATTTTTATTTTGTTTTCACTTTGATTACATAGTTATTGATCCGATCAAAACTTTTCATTTAGATTTCTACAAATTATAATCGATAGAACTAGAAGTTGCAATAATTTTTAAAAGGATATCCAATTCAATGTAGGATTTTGATTTTGATTTTGATTTTGATTGAAGTTTATTTAATCATTGGAGTACTATGCAATTTATATAAGTTGATGATTGTTTATGATAGTAATTTATATGGAATATAACGTGGGATTGCTTGATGAATCATTTCAGACTTTTAGTTTAAAAGCTTATGGAATATATGAACCTCATTTAAAAATAAATAAAAAGTTCAACACAAAAGTCTTACAAGTTACAATTTAGAAAATTTCATTTTTTAATTTTTTAATTATTATATATTTTTTCACCGGTCCGGTTTGGTTTTAAACCGCAATAAAATTTCTCAAACCTAAACCAAACCGTTTTTGACCGGTTTGGTTTGGTTCAAAACCATTTCGTTGACGGGTCCACGTGGCACCAAACCGACGGTTTCCAAAATGCGGTTTCGGTTTGGTTTTCCGGTTTGGCGATTTTTGCTTACAGCCCTACGTATAAGTTTAGCGGGACAAGTAACATCATCGACTAGGTCCAGAAACACAACATCTACATGAACTTTGCTAGGGCAACTCTAGAATAAAATTGTCAATGCTTTCATGTCACACTTTTAGAGAGGCTAGAAAATGGTATAACAAGCTCACTTCAGTAGCATCAGTAGTTAGGCTGATCTCGGAAACCAATTATCCATATGTTCACCATGGGAATGCTTGGTTCAGCCCTCGATGGAAAGAATCTATAACATGAAGCAAGACGTTGATGAGCTTCTGCACTACCTCAGTTATTTCATCCAAGAAATGGTAGATGTGGAAAACATCTTGATCGTACGAAATTTCGCAAGTGCACAATATTGTAGATAAAGTAATAAAGTTATGAATAATATATCGTCCCAAGCAGACTATGTATTTTAATCTATTGTCGATTAATATTAACTTTAATTGAATAAAAAATTGTTGATACTAATTTATCTAATTAAATTATGTATTAGAATGAGCAAATTATGAGAGCTTTTGTAAGATTAGGTTGAATGCTAAGACTTTGAATCCTCCTTACAAATCCAATTTAATCCAATTCAATATCACAATTGTATGTATGCATTCTTGTTTATCAATGTTCCTAAATTATTTAATAATATCTCTAGAGTAGAGTTAAATATGTTCTCTCATGTGGTCTTCTTATATATATGTATGAAAGATTTGAATATAGAAATCATGCATTAAAAACCATTAAATATAGATGGATTTTACTAGTGATGAGATTAATCAGTTTGGGGGTAGTTCGAGTACTCCAACTGGCTACGAATATGTAACTCAAAATGTTCCAATTGATTTGGAAGATATCGAAGAAGAAGAAGTACACGAGATAAAAAGGTCGAAAAAAGAATCATCGGATTGTTGGCAACACATGACACGTAAAAAAGTTGGTGTTCAAAATGGAGTTGATATTTCGAAAGCATGTTGCAATTACTATGACAAAAAACTTAGTTGGAAGCCCGGTTCAAGCACAACGCATTTGAATAGGCACATAACAAGGAGTTGCAAACCAAAACCAGTCGATAACAACCCAAAACAGACCGAACTAGTATTTGACGGTTCTAATAATACTCTTTCCACATTTGTATATTCACAGGAAAGATTTCATGAAGGAATGACTGCATACGTGGCTGCTGCAGAGATGTCACTTACGATAATAGAGTCAAAGCACTTTACCAAACTCATGCAGCAATATCTTCAACCCATATATACTCCTTATTGTAGAAACACTCTTCGTTTAGATTTTATAAAATTATATAACAAAAGAAAACAAACTACTATTGAACAACTAAAGAGTTTTAATAGTATTATATCGTTTACCTCTGATTTATGGACCGGTAGTAATAGAAAATGTTATATTGTTTCTACAGCTCATTATATTGATCACTTGTGGATTCTACATAAAAGAATTATTGCATTTAGATGTGTAGAATATCCTCATAATGCCACTAATATATACATGGTTTTAAATGAAATTATACAAGAATACGATATACAAGATATGGTTGGAAGTTTCACTTTTGATAATGTTAATGTGAACAAATGTGTTATCGAAAAATTTATTCATGATCTTAACCCTACATTTGGAAGTTTATTTTTTCATCAACATTGTGTATGTCACATTATCAACTTGATTATCAAAAATGGATTAGAACATATAAAATCACATTTAGATAAAATTAGACAAACAATAAATTTTATTACTGTGTCACCGTCAAGAAAGCAAACATTTAACAGTTTATGTGCAAAGTATGACTTAGAAGAGAAATCATCTGTAACTGATATAACACATAGATGGAACTTTACATATCTTATGTTATATTCGTGTGAAAATTATGATACAATTATTTCAATGTATTATAATGGTAGGCATACATATAGACCCGAACATAATTTGGAAGATTGAGAATGATCTTTTGCATTTTATGTGAAGAAATTTTTAAAACCTTTTTTCGACGCCACAAAGGAATGTAGCGCCGTTTATTATTCTACATCTTCACTTGTTTTACATCATTTTTTCTAAATTTCATAAGCATTTCATAAATATAGGAGTTTGCCACTGTCTGTTGATGTAGTCCGCTCTATGAAATTAAAATTTCGTAAATATTGGGAAGAATTGGCCTCTTTATTTATTTTAACTTCGGTGATGAACCATCGACTTAATATACATGACACAAAAACTATTATAAAGGGGATTTCTAATTTCATGAATTTGGAATTATCACATGCACATATTGTAACGCCCCGACCCCTAGTGGACCGAAACGCTACTTACTTTACTTCATTAACCGGTAGTTCAGTAACAAGTGTACATGTTTTCTTAGCGGAAGCTTAAATCTTACAATAATAATTTCAAAAACAATACTTGCAATGCTTTAAACAACATACTCAATAATTTTCTAAAACCTCGAAATGGAGTTTATTTGAAGAAGATATAACGTTCTCGCATTCAGCGTTATTCAAATATTTTAAAAAACATAACATTGGAAACGTTTCATAAAAATAAACTTAAATAACTTGTTCACTGGTTTCCATGGGCTCGTTGCATCACTCTCTATCTTCTCCTTCATCCATGCCCAATGTAGCAACCTTTCAATCTGTAGATAATGGATTAAACCCGTGAGTTGAAAACTCAATAGATGTCATTGATGCATTCGTGATTAAGCTATACATTTCAAAAACTTGTAACTTTAAAACCTTTTCATGGAGGATTTTCAGTAGAATCCCAATCACGTAGAGTCATGACTTGACATGACGCCTCGACCGGACATTCATGCCGTACCTGAATGCACCATTTGACATGAAAAGGGTATGCCGTACCGAAGGTACCATTTGACATACAAACATTATTAACATAGATCATGTCATACCCGAAGGCACCATTTGACATGGAAACATCATTTGCAAGAAACTTACAACCCAACACGAATTAACAACTTTGCACCTCTACCTACCTTGATTGATACTTTGAAACTTGTTGAAAAGTGCACTTCTTTGATGTTTGAAAATCGTAGAGAAATTAAGTTTGGAAAACACTTCTTGATAACACCAAAACTTATAGGAAAAACTAGTATTTCTCCCTCTCTTTTCTCTCTCTTTCTTTTCTCTCTTTCTTTCTATCTTTTCTCTTACTTTCTTTCTTTTCTCTTTTGAAAGCTCTTCTTGTGTGAAATGTTGTGTTGAACCACGAAATTGCCTCTCCTCTATATAAGAAAATGTTGGTTGGGGTCACTAAATGCATTCTTAAAGGTTGAGTCTCTTCACTTTCTTGGAGTTATGTGTGTAGGAGTAATTTAGGTGGTTAAATGCACCAATTGGTGGGGTTTAACTCTTCAAAACGTGGGTGGCCACTCCTTGGACATTTAAGAGGGTAATTGAAGAGAGTAAAAGCCTAAATTCTAGAAAGAACACGAGAATTCTTCATTTTCAGGCAACTTCGGTTGACCGGATCGCATCTTCGGTCGACCGAACCTCTGCAGGTTCGAAACCAATTAGCTGTAGGAATTTTCGGCTGACGGAGGGTCGACCGAACTGACCAACTGGTCGACGGGACCTACGTTAAGTGCCAATTATGGTATTTGTCAAATAAATGCAAATTTGAACCTTCATGACTTGAAAACATGTTAGACCATTTATTGGGCTTCCTTTCCTTATGTGGGCTGGGTCTAAACTCTTCATAAAAAATATTACAAGCCTACTTCAATTAAATTTTCGGGTTTCTACACATATAGAATCAACATTTTATGAAATGTATAACTATTACGCTGAAAAAGAAGGTAAGAGCAGCTCTACTTCCCAAAATCATTCTTCAAGTAATATTTCAAGAAATTCAGATAATTTATGAAATTTTTTAGACACCAATAATAGTGTTCCTTCATTTAATTCTAGTTCTATCTAGAATGATAAATATTAATGACTCAAATGTAGAAATTCCCTCTGAGTAAGCTAGGTATTTGTGCGTGGACATTCGTAGTATGTTAAATTCAGAAGAATTGCAAGAATTTAGTCTTTTACCATAGTGGAGGTGTAACGAAAGGCAATATCCAATTGTATCAAAAATCGCACGTGGTTTACTAACATCTCCAGTGTCTACGGTGGCATCGGAGGGTGCATTTAGTTTAGGTGGTCGAATTTTATCAGACGAACGATCAAGACTAAAAGAAGATATATTGGAGGCTTTAATATGATTGAAGGACTGGGAATGTGCGAATTTACATACTCAATAACTAGTTGACAATATAATGATCGAAGAATTGCAGCAGATCCAAACGTAAGATGTTGTAAGTTTTTACATTAATTAATTTAAAAAACATATGTAATTTTTAAATTTATTTGTTTCAAGAAAAATTGTACATGAAATATTATATTCGTGTACAATTTTAACTCCGCCTACATTAATTATAGCCGGTCCCAAGTCCGGAAAAAGGAGGAGGATTGTAACTTTGCAAAAATTTATTTATTTTTTTAAAAATGTTATAGTAGTATAGCATAAGATGTATACTTTATTTCATTAATGTGCTAAACATAGATAATTAAATATTAATGCAATTCAAGTATTGGTCATGGCTCAAGTATTAGTACTTTAATAGCATTATACGAATTTTTTGAAACATCATTGCGGGTCTAATATAATATTATGACACCTTCAAGTGCAGTCCTGTTCTCCTGCGCTTGGCGTGCAGGAGAACAGATGAGCTTTGCCCAAAGGCAAAGCTCACAATTTCACACGCAAATTAGGCAAATGCGTGTGAAATTGGGTTTGCGGCTGACAAACACTTTTTATATTTGTTTATTATATTTTTTTTTACAACTTTAGCTTTTTTTTTTTTTAATTGTATGGAACTTGTTCTAGTATTCGAATTTTGTCTTTTTTTTTTTTTTAATTTTTTTTGAAATTTTTTTTGGCAATCCCATCAAATACTATACTCAATTGTAAAAAAATTTATCCATTTTGGTGTTTATTTTCATAGAAAACAAGTCAAACGAACCCTAAAAGTTAACGAATTTTTGTTAACTTTTATATTCGAATTTTGTCTTATTTTTTTTTTTTTTTTTTTTTTTGAAATTTTTTTTGGCAATCCCATCAAATACTATACTCAATTGTAAAAAAATTTATCCATTTTGGTGTTTATTTTCATAGAAAACAAGTCAAACGAACCCTAAAAGTTAACGAATTTTTGTTAACTTTTGTAATGTATTATTTTTGTCTTATTTTTTTTTTTAATTTTTTTTGAAATTTTTTTTGGCAATCCCATCAAATACTATACTCAATTGTAAAAAAATTTATCCATTTTGATATTTATTTTCATAGAAAACAAGTCAACCAAACCCTAAAAGTTAACTAATTTTTGTTAACAAAACTCACATTTTCACACGCAAAATATTTTCACACGCTTTTTTTTAGGTTTGTTGACAAACCCATTTTCACACGTAATTTTTTTTTTTACAACTTTTTTTTTTTTTTTGTCTTGCGTGTGAAAATGAATTTGTCAGCTGCAAATCATTTTTTAATTTTTTTTGCTATAAAAAAAATGTCTATAAAATACGGATGAAACTCGTTTATATTTTTGTAGACAATTTTTTGGTGAAACTTTTGTAGAGATTTTTCTGGTGAAGCTTGTTTATATCTTTGTAGACAATTTTCTGGTAAGTTTTTTTCTTTTATTTTTTCTTAAATGTGTTTTCATTTGTTTATTTTCGTAACCATTTTTAATTTGTTTAATTTCGTAACTTGGTTTTATTTTTATTACATTTATAGTAAGTTTCAAACATTTCAATATTTAAATTATTTCACAAACTAAATAATTTTTCATATTATTTTTTAGGAATGGAGGGGGATGACAATGTATTTATTCCACAAGTAAATGTTGGTGCGATTCCGATATTCGGGCAAGAATTTCAAACTCTTGATGATGTGTATAATTTTTACAATGAATATGCGAAATTAGCTGGTTTTAGCACACGTATTGGTAGTAGCCGAAAGAATCCACAGACAAATGAGCTTTGTCTGGAAGTCGTATGTTTGCTTTAAACAGGGTCAAAAGGATGAGTCCTACCAGATGAAACTCAAAAATTTGGTGGCCCGGTCTGGTGAACGAAAGCGTGGGAACTCCTGTTGTGGATGTGATGCAAAGTTAACAGTTGTAAAACATCAGACAACTTCTATGTGGGTTGTAAGCCATTTTGTCGAGGGGCACAATCATGCACTATCTACACCAAGCAAAACGCACCTTCTACGCTCACATCGACATGTATCTGCAACCAAGAAAGCGCTTGTTGACCAATTTTCACAAGCCAATATTCCTAGTTGTCAACAGATCAGACTTATGGAGGTAGATGCTGGTGGGCCTTCGTCATTGGGATGTAATGAGCAAGATATCAGGAACTATCGACGAGATCGGCGATGAGAAGCCATTGGACGTGATGCAGAAACTTTGATTATGCATTTCGAGTTGGAAAAAAGAAGGAGTCCTAGCTTCTACTACGCCTATGAGACTGACGAGGATGGTGTGTTCGCTCGTTGTTTCTGGGCTGATGTAGAGTCAATGAGTTCTTATGTTTACTTTGGAGATGCTGTCGTTTTCGACACAACATATAACACAAACAAGTATTCGATGGTGTTTGCACCATTCGTTGGAGTAAATCACCATTGGCAAACTACTGTTTTCGGATGTGGCTTATTGAGTGATGAAAAGATCGATTCATTTATTTGGTTGTTTTTGAAATTCGTCGAAGCAATGCCCACCCAACGGGCCCCCGGGGTGATTATTACTGATCAAGACGCTGCCATTGCTAGAGCAGTTGGTGAGGTTTTTCCTAACACAATTCATAGGTTCTGTCTGTGGCATATTTTAAACAAGTTCTCGGAGAAAATGAGTCCCGTGCTGTACAAGGAAATGTACCACGGCCTGGTGAGTATCATTAAGCAGTCGGAGTCCACAGAGGAGTTCGAATCTCGTTGGGCTGATGTGATGGAAACTACTAATCTTGGTGATAATGAGTGGCTCGCCAATATGTATAAAATACGAAGTCATTGGGTACCTGCGTACGTGAAACATATATTCTCTGCTGGAATGTCAAGCAGTCAACGGTCAGAAAGTAACCACGCTTTCTTCAAAAGATATGTCAATAAGACGGATACATTAATGGATTTTATCACACAGTTTAGCAGTGCTTTGGCTCACCAGCGATATAGCGAATTGGTTGCCAACCACACTGACTTGAACGAGATGCCTCATACGATAACCACATTTGCCATGGAAACTCAAATGACACGTATTTATACAAAGAGAATTTTCCTGTTGTTCCAAGAGAAATTAGCTCAGAGTAGCTACTACATTTTATCAAGGAAATCAGCATACGAGGGTATCAAAACGTATATTGTAACGCATTTTCATACCCAAAAAACACATCATCGCCAACGTGAGCTGACCTACTTCAGGGCCATTGACTTCATAGCATGCAGCTGCAAAACATTTGATTTTGAAGGATATCCATGTCGTCACATGCTCGCATTTATGCTTAGGAAACATGTGATGTTGTTGCCAGATCAGTACATTGCAGGTCGATGGACGCAAAATGCAAAAGCAACTCCAGTCTTCGAACCAACGACCACGTCAATGGGTGGTCAATCATTGATTTCTCGACATGGGATGCTGGCACACACAGCAGCAGAGTTGGTGGACGAAGGTGCTTTGACTGACGCTCGTACATCGTTAATAATGGATGGATTTCAGAACTTGAAAATACAGGTAAAAGCTTTGGATAATGGAGGGGAAGTGGGAATGAGTAAGGTTATCAGCAAGAGCAGCGAAGGTGCCCAACTCGTGGTTGATCCTACTCCGGTTAGGACGAAAGGGTGCGGGAAGAGATTGAAGTCATCCAAAGAAATAGCAATGTCTCAGTCGAAGAGAAATTGTCGTGTTTGTGGTCGCAGTGGACATGACAAAAGAACTTGTCCGACATTACAGTCGAGGTTAGTTGATCGATAACTCTTAACCGTTGCTATTATTTTGTTTTATTTTCTACTATACTTATATTTAAATTTATTGTATGTGAAACACTTTTAGGAGTCAGCTGGTGGATGAACCGTATCATCCACAGTACTCTTGGGACGATACTCAGGAAGATAGGTACACTGGTATTGCTAGCAGTGATTATGGTACATTCAATGGGTTTGACGATGATGACGACCATTAAACCACTTATTGTTGTACTCGTTCGACGTAATTTGAATTAAATTTGAAGAAAATTTAGCTAATTTATGCAATGTCTATTTCATTTTGTCTGAATGTGTTGCAATATTAGTACAAATATCATATGAAATTTGCGGTGTTATTATTGATATTTAAATGTAATATACGTATATTAAAAATTATTACTATAAAATAAAAGACAAAAATAATACATTACAAAAGTTAACAAAAATTCGTTAACTTTTAGGGTTCGTTTGACTTGTTTTCTATGAAATAATATCAAAATATAAAATTTTTTTACAATTGAGTATAGTAAATGGGATTGCCAAAAAAAAAAATTTTTTTACAATTGATTCGTTAACTTTATAGTATTTGATGGGATTGCAAAATGGATAAATTTTTTTTAAAAAAAATTGCCAAAAAAAAAAAAAAAAAAAAAAAAAAAAAAAAGACAAAATTCGAATACAAAAGTTAACAAAAATTCGTTAACTTTTAGGGTTCGTTTGACTTGTTTTCTATGAAAATAAACACCAAAATGGATAAATTTTTTTACAATTGAGTATAGTATTTGATGGGATTGCCAAAAAATATTTCAAAAAAAAAAAAAAAAAAAAAAAAAACAAAATTCGAATACTTGAACAAGTTCCATACAATTAAAAAACAAAAAGACAAAAAAAAAAAAAAAAAGCTAAAGTTGTAAAAAAAAAAAACAATAAACAAATATAAAAAGGGTTTGTCAGCCGCAATTGCGGCTGACAAACCCAATTTCACACGCATTTGCCCAATTTGCGTGTGAAATTGTGAGCTTTGCCTTTGGGCAAAGCTCACCTGTTCTCCTGCGCGCTAAGCGCAGGAGAACAGAACTGCCTTCAAGTGAGTCCACCAAACACCTTTCCCATACCTTAAATAAAAAAAGGGCTTGCCTGGCTGGCTCGGCTTGGCTTGGAAAAGCTCGAGCCAATTTTTTCTCGACGAGCTTTTGCTCGACTCGGGTCGGGCTCGCAAAAAGCTCGATTCGTCAAGCCAGAGCTTGAGCCTTGATTTTGTGCTCGCGAGTCGGCTCGGCTCGACTCGTTGGCACCCCTAGTCCTATTAGGGATAAATGGTCTTTTTAAAAAAAAAAAAAAATAGTTAGAGCACAAATTTCTAGCCTATTCTACTTTCTAGCCCATCTTACTCCTTGTGGCTTTATGTTGCGTCACCAAGATTCAAACTCAAAACTTGTCTTATGAAAGATTTAAGAACAATTATGGTACAAATTGGACAAATAATGCATAAGTTAACAGTTTAGGCACATAGTTCAAGTCGTTACAAAAAATGTCCATTTCTTGTAACTACTCGAGCCTTGTGTCCAAACTGTTATATTATACATATTTATCCAATTGGCATCAAGATTCAACTTAAATCTCTCATAAAGTATAAATCTTGGGTTCAAATCTTGATGGACTTTGTAGTTTAACCCAAATTCTAATAGAGCGTATTGTTTCCTTATACATAGATATGAAATTTAAGCATGAAGGAACCAAAATTGAATCGAAAAATGCATCATTCTTCGAGAATGTCTTTCCATGTAAAGACAATAAAAATGCAAGTCCAAATGAAAAAACTTATGATACTACATGTGGTACTGCAAATGAGGTAGAACTAAGGCGTTGTAAAAGGGCTAGAATATCTACTTCGTTTGGCCCATATTTTCTAACCTATACGGTAGAAAATGACCTAAAGACTTTCGATAGAGCAATGTCTTCACTGGAAAGACCGCATTGGAAAGAAGCTTTCAATAGTGAGATATATTCTATACTGCAAAATCATACTTGAGAGTTAGTTGATTTACATCCTAGAAACAAGTCTCTAGGGTGTAAATGGATTTTCAAAATGAAACTAAAACTGGATGGATTCATTGACAAATATAAGGTTAGATTGGTTGCCAAGGAATATAGACAAAAGGAATGACATGACTTTTTTGATACCTACTCACCCATGACTAGAATCACTTCGATAATGTTGTTAATTGTAATTGCCACATTACAAAACCTTGAGATTTTTTAAATGGATGTAAAAACGGCATTCATAAATGGTGAGCTAGAAGAGGAGATATACATAAAACAACCTGAAGGGTTCATCTATCCTAATCATAAGCAAAAGTTTTGTAAACTCATTAAATCCTTTTATGGATTGAAACAAGCTCCTAAACAATAGCACCAAAAGTTTGACAAAATCGTGTCCTTAAATGGATTTAAGATAAACGAGTATGACAATTGTGTATACATCAGACAAACACCGATACCCTTTGTTATTTTATATCAATATGTTGACGACATGTTAATAATAGTCAATAGTCACGAAATAATGATAAACAGCAAGAAAAATGTTAACGAAACATTTTGAGATGAAAGACTTGGGCGTGGCTGTGTGATACTAGGAATTAAGATCTCTAGAACATTAGAAGAAATTATACTTTTTCAATCTCACTACATTGAGAGTATACTTAAAAGATATAATGCATTTGAGGAAATTCTTGCGAAAACCCCTATTGACACAAGTTTACTTAGTAAAAAAATAGGGGTGAATGTGTGTGACAACTAAAGTATTCACTATAGTCAGTCTAATGTATATTACAAATTGTACTCGATCGGACATAGTTTTTGCTGTGAATAAACTTAAAAGATTCACAAGTAATCTAAATCATGATCATTGGAAACTTTAACAAGGGTTCTTAGGTATTTGAGGTATACCTTAGCATATGAATTACACTTTACAAAATATCTCGCATTATTAGAATGATATAGTGATACGAATTGGATATCCGATATGAAAGATTCTAAGTCTACTAGTGGTTATGTATTTATCATTGGTGGGACATTTATCTCATGGAAGTCAATTAAGCAAACTTGTATAGCTCGATCAACGATGGAATCAAAGTTTATTGCTTTGGACAAAGCTGGAGAAGGAGCAGAATGACTTTGTAACTTCCTAGAAGACATTCTATGTTGGACTAAGTCGGTATCTGCAATAAGTATTGAAAGTTCTAGATACGCTGGATTAGTTCGACTTTACGTGCAGAATTGACTAATTAAAGGAAATCGTCAATTTTAATTAGTTTTCTAGATGATTATACATACAATCCCTAAGTTTGAATGCCACAATAATAATATGAAAATCAGTAAAAATAAAAAATTTGTTAACGGAGAAATCCAACATGTGAAAAACTTCAAGACCAAGTTAACTTTCACTATAGACAATTAGGAATATAATACGATTCCAATCTAGCAACTTTCACTAGTTCTAACTGTTGTAATTCCTGTAATCTACAAGATCCATTGTCAATCTTCCAATCTCACGATCTACTTCCGTAGATACTGTCTAGCCACTGCACTAGACTTCCCGATCTACCTCCTGCAGCCTCCAAGATCTGTTGTCTTCTTCCAGCCTCCTGATCTTGCATCTTCCAAGTGAAATCCCAAGAACCTCATTTTCTTGTACTTTTCATGCACTGAAGTCCACCTCTCTCAATTTCCAATAAGAGAGTCCCGTCCTGAAAGAGTTAAGGAAGTCAGGTGTTTTAGATTACATAGATGTGATGTTTTCTCAAAACTAGGTTGCCAGATCTCAAGAATGAATGATTGATTCCACCAATTGAATTGTGTTCTTGGTTCTCACAAAGACAATATGAAAGTGTTTCTCAATGATAGCACAATGTAGCAACTTTATCAATTTTTATCCATAACTTCTGTATTTATAGTTAGGAGCGAATATGTGTCTTGGGCCGTGTAAATTCTCCAAAATCATGACCTAGGGTTTGACCACGTAACACTGTCGCTCGAGCGACAACTCGGCAAAAAGCAAGCAACGGCTTTTCGCTCGAGCGACGCAGGGACGACAAACGAGCAACGAGCTTATTGTTTTTAATGCTCGAGCAACAACTTGGTGAGCAGCTAGCAAAAATTCGACGAGTCTTCTACCTTGTTTGAAACTCAAACCTAGCTTGAACCATCTATACAATTTTCAACCCAAGTCCTTGACTTTTTACACATGATCAATTAACTCCTTTTTGTTCACAAAATTGTCAATTACAACATTGGACCTAATAAGTATTAATTGTGTAGTCAATCGGCTATTGGAATGGCTCAAAGCAGCATGTATAATGGTAACGTCGTAGACACAATACTATTAAGCAAATAATCTCTAATGGTATTATCTCCATAGAATATGTGAAATCAAATGACAACATCGCAGATCCACTTGTGAAAGGTTTACCTAAGATCAAGTACGTTGCTTATCAAAAGGAATGAGATTAAAGCTTACTACGTAAGAATCTTTATAAAGGTAATCCCACATTGTTGACTAGAGATCCCAAGATTTTGGTTTAAGAGGACAACTAAGTTATGATGATTCAATCAAGCACTTAGGGAAATACTTCCCAACTCATTTCTATAATAATTAAAGTGCTTTCTGTAGAACGTTAAAGGTTAAGAATATGCTTTTAATGATTCTTATATCTTGACTAAGTCAAGTGGAGTAGGGAAGAATACTCAGGAGGTCATCTATATAAGTGTAAAGTGGGGTCACTTAAATGAAAATTTTAGAAGTTGAAATTTTCAAAACACTTATGAAACCCAAGAGTGGTTCAGGGCCAAAATGAACCGAGTCATGAGATCTATGAGAGATTTAGGAAAGACATCTTTGTGAGTATTATTTTCTTGATTTACACCAACAATTTAATGGTTCAAGGATCATGTTCACTAATTAGTCAAGTAAATCCGATAGTATTTCACTAAGGAACGTTCAAAGTCGGAAGCTACCTTACCTACAATGTTTTTTTGGCTCTTTCTCTCTACAATGGATCATACTTTTGCATGGAATGAACATATTTGAATTTCTATTAATGTGGGGGGATTGTTGGAATTTGGTTTAAAAATTGAAAATTTTGGTTAAGTAGTAAATGTGGAAAGTGACTTTGTGTCAACTTTGGCAAAATATTCGAATTTGATCCGATGGTCAAATTATAATAGTAAATAGACTAATTTGTTCTACCCGTCAAGTATATCATAGTGGTACATTTGAAATTTCAAAATATATTCCAGCCATAGACTAGCGATAGCCATGGATGCTTCTCTTCATTAGGTTGCAAAGTTTAGGGCATGTTATTTTACTCACAACCTCTCATCTTATATAAATAGGACTCTTTGGACGTCCATTATGCATCTCATATCATTTGCATTGAGCAATATATCAAAACTCTTGCAAAACCTCTCGAAAACTCATTCCAAAATCATGTTTCTTGTAGAGAGGAGTATTTTGTTTGAAGTTCGTTGTTGCTTGTGGTTTGAAATGATTCTACCACAAGTTATATCCGTTGTATCTTGGAAAACAAGTGACATAATTCGTTAGCACCGTTGCCGAGTGATTTTGTCTTAAGGAAAATGTGTCAATCACTTGCCTCGAATCTATTCTCTTACTACATTTTCATTTCGCTTCTAATCTCCATAGAGTTTAAGTATGCTCCTGCAAATTAAACTTAACCAATTTTCTACATTTTTACAAACAACCACTTCCCTACTAATACAACCAACAGAATTTCGTAGGAGGCGAGGATGGGAACATGCTAGCAACTATCACACCAGACAAGGCGAGGCCCCAGAAGCTTCAGCAATTTTCCTCTTTCTCACTAGTGGTTCCTCTTTCGCTTGAGGACTCTCTACAGTAGGAGCCTTCTCAGAATGACTTTTGCATATCTTCTCCAGCTCCTCGCGATAACTAGTAGAGTTCGTCTTCAAGACCTTAGGCTTTGGAGTAATCTTCATGATCGAGGCTATATCTGGCGTTGAGTAGAACTTCTTAGCATAGTTATCTACATCAAGTAAAGACTTAACACAAAGAGAAAATCAAAGTCAACCAATGAAGGGCTTCAATATAATACCTTTCGAAGCTATTAAATCGAACTTGATGAAAAACTTTGGAAAGTCAATGAGACGGAAAAAGAAGCGATATGAAAGGGCATCTATAAAATAGTTAGCATCATCATGAGTCGAACAAGGCATTAACATTCACTTGCTTCGGAGTACTAAGCCAGCACAAAGATAGTAGGCCCTCTTATAGGGTTTGGGTACTAAGAGTTCAATGGTATTAAAGATACTATATTTTCCTGGGACTTTCTAAGGTGCCATCCGTTATTTTTGAAGCAATAATAGCAGCACCCTACCTAACATTATGGTCTTTAGACCCTTCACACATCACCCATACACTTTGTCCAGCCCTAATCGATTCGGCTAAATCGTTATTTCTAATTAACCCTGCTTCAGAATACTTAAATAGCTTCGAGATCTACCCCCTACAGCTAAAGCCAGACCCAAAAGCCATTTATAACGAAAATCAAGCAAGAAGTTACCTAATGACGGCTTAGAAGGGAGCTATCGTACAAATGGCCAAAATTTAGACTAAACTGTCACAAAGAATAAAAGAGATGAAGATTTAGACTAATTTTCAGTTCTTGCAAAGTGAAAATATCATACACAATCAATTTCTAATACAACAATACACATTTGGCTAAGCTTTCAATTTACTTATAAGAATTTTTTTAAATATTTATTTATTTTTTGTTGTGTTAAATGTGAATTAAGTACGTCACTTTTAATTAAAGACAACGTCACTTTTTTATATTGTATGTCACATTTTAATTAAAAAGTCTCACCTAACTTTCTACATTATTTTTTAATTCCAAAACGCGTTTAATAAAATATTTTAAAAGATCCCTAATTTTAGGGGTATTTCTATAAGTTGCCCTAAATTAAAGGCATGCGAATTGGGGTTGGGGGTAAAATCAAAAGCAATTTGGACCAAAGTTTGGGTTTGGTGGTAAGTTAGGGTTTAGCCTAATTTTCTCTCAAACTTATGTCATTATCAATGGATAGGACCTGAGATTGGGTATCTTAGTGGACCGAATGTCAGTGAGCCTGATAATTCACTTAGATTGGGCATTATGGCAGACGTGCAAGCTTCTTTTAGTGGCCCAGATACCTTTGTCTTATTACACAACTTCGCTGCTGCACCAAGTTCGTGGGATTGAAATTGCGTTTTTATTAGAAAAAATAGGAATCCAAGGACTGATTTGCAGAATTATGCTAACTATGCGATATAATTACAGGGAATAGAAACGAAAGGGACTAATTTGACATAAACAGAAAATATGAGAATTGAATTTGAACTTTCTAAAAACCCAGGGATGATTTGAACAAGAACAAAACTTTAGGGACCATTTTGTAGCTTCTAGAAACCACAAGGACCACATTGCAGATTCTAGAAAATTTATGGCTGCTAATTTATTTTTTTGCTTAATTGAAATTATGAGTAACAAGTAAGCCTTTTTATGTTCTCCTAACGAAAATTCTAAATAGAAACTAGGCATAGGTGTTGGTGGATCGGTTTGGGTATTTTAATACTCGAAATCTTCCATTATATTTCATGTATTTTCATAAAAAGAACCATTCGGGTGCCTTTAATTACTAGAACCAAACATAAACCCAAGCAATTGATTTCGATTTAGGTTCGATTATACCCATGTTTATATATATATATATATATATATATATATTCAATAAATATTTTCATGTAGACAATTTCAATACATATACTTAACATGCTACTACTCAAGATAGTGGAAACTAAATACCAAGAAAAGAGGAGAAAATTATAACATTAAGAAGTAAATTATAGTTTGAGAATAAATGATTTTTCCTTATTTGATTCACAAGTGAGGCACGCTAGAACTTATAATTTGATTATGGACAATGCTTAAGTTCTTCTACTCTTTAAAACGAATTGACATAAAAAGTACTAATTAGATACATAATTAAGTAGAATCAAAAAATTACAGTCTACTTATTGAACTCGCTCTATTTGAATAAAAAGGAAAAAATATATTTCAAAAGATAGTCACGAACTCAAGATTATAAAAAATGTACACTACAACGCAAGCTATGAATATATCAAGTTTAATTGTCACGTATTATAAAAAAAATTATAAAATCATTTAAATTTGTAAACAATACAAGAAAAAAAAACTCAAATTGGTATGAATGAACGCTTCGATTCATTAACTTTGTAAGGCTCCGACTCGCATGGATGGAATCGTCACTAAAACAATTGTACCTTAACTTTAGACTTAGAAATTTATTTAAATAATAATTTAAATAAATATGCTTTTAGCATAAAATGTAAAAATTAAATTTAAAAATTTACTTAAGAATTATTTGTTTTTCCAACATACAATTTACTTTTTTTTTAACATACAGTTTACTATTAACAAAAATTACCAATGGATTTCTCATGAGAAAACTACTTTTGGACAATAACATAATATTAAGGATAATTAGCACAAAACGTCTTTACCTTTCAATGTTATTGTGCAAAACGTCCATACTTTCATTTTATTTTATTTTTGGCATTTCACCCCTATTTTCACATTTCATTGTTGAAAATGTCGTTTTCTCAATAAAAAAATAAAAATAAAATGACAAATACACCCTCATATTTAAGTAAAATAAAAAGAAAAGAGAAGAAAAATTAAGTGTAATTAGCACAAATCGTCCTTACCTTTTCATGTTATTGTGCAAAACGTACATACATTTCATTTTTTGACATTTTCACCCATATTTTCATATTTTATTACGAAAAATATCATTTTCATCCAATTTCTCAATGAAAAAAATGTAAAATAACAAATATACCCTCATATTTAAATAAAACAAAAATAAGAAAAGAAAATTAAAAAAAAAATTGTAATTATACTCTCAAATTTTTTAAAAAACTGCAAATGAGTTCAAATAATTTATTAAATGGGTATATTTATCATTTTACATTTTTTTTTATTTAGAAAATGACATTTTCCGCAACGAAATGTGAAAATAGGGATGAAAATGCTAAAAAATTAAAAGTAATGACGTTTTGCAAATTAACATTGAAAGGTAGGAATATTTTGTACTAATTACTCTAATATATTAACATAATTCCAAAAGAATTTATAGAAGAAAGAAAGTTCAGAGCAAATCCATGCATATGCCTCTTTTATTACGTGAAATAGTGGCAAGTACATATTTACCCAATAAATAAAAGGTTTGAAAGTTTTCCATGCATGAACCACTTTAGGCAGTAAGTTAAGAAAATAATATGTTTTGTTTTTCCATTTTCCCGCCGCAATTGTCAAAATAAACTCGTTTACATAGTTATTAATCTTGAAACTTAACGAAATTTTAAGAAAAAATAGGGAACTTTTTATAATATGATATCCAAAAATTGGCTTCCGTTGACAATATCTGAGATACTAAGGGTGTGTTTGATAGAAAGATGGAAAATGAATGGCAAATAAAATATTTGGCAGGGAAGTGATTTGCCTAGAATTTGTTTTAGAGGGAATTGTATTAATGGTGTTTGATTGGTATAATTTTTCACCTAATCCGTTTGGCTTTATTTTTCATGCAAATAGTTACTTTTTGGGATAATTTTTTTATAGTCTGTATTAAAATTTGTTTGGATTGCCAAAAAGTAAAAAAAAAAATTAAAAAAAAATAATTTCATAAAATTTTTTATGTTCGTTTGGCTTCATTTTTCATGCAAATTGTCAATTAAATGGATAAAAAAATTTATCATTGAGTTTAGAATATGTTTCCATTGCCAAAAAGTAAAAAAAAAAAAAAAAAAAAAAAAAAAACATCCAACAAGGTGGAAAATAATTTCCCACCAAAATCATAAGAAAATATTTTCCTACTTTTGTGCTTCAAAGGATTGTACATTAGAAATTGGTGGCAAACATTTTCCAGGGCAAATTTGGCTAATCAAACAGCCAAAAGTAGGAACTAGGAAAATATTTTCCTAGTTCCATGACAAATGTTGCATATCAAACACGGCCTAAAATATTTTTCAAAATCCCGCAGCATTTCTGTTTGAAAGATAAATCAAAGTAGTTTACTTAAAGTGATAAAATTCTACACACATTGGATTTACATGATTTCAAATTTATTCAGTAGCTAACCCATGAGGCTGTCAAACCCTACTGATTTTGTCCATAAATTTCAAGTAACAATTGACTTATGAATTATTAAAGTCAAAGGCAGAAGCTGAATTTAAAAAAAAAAAAAAAAAAAAACTGCAACACTATTATTGCTGACATTTTTTGCAAGAACCGGTAGCTTGTACAATAATTTCTAAAACACATAACTACTTTTAAACATAACTAATTCATAAAAATTCTTCTTAGAATGGTACCAAATGATATTCGTAGAAATCTATTTATTAAAAAAGTGGACATTTCATAATTGAATTAAAACATTAAGTCCTTTCCATAGCACGTTGCATCTTTATCGATCATCATCCACGCCATAAGCAAATCAAATCAACATTTAGGAAGTGAATTAACCCATGAGTTTGGAACTTAATAGCTAATCGTCGATGCATTTTGTTATCAAATTAGAAAAATTTGAACTATAGATTCATACCGTTGCAAATAGGTAGATTTTCGGCAAAATTCGATTTCTATAGAATTATCATCCAAACTATAGTAGTGCCGAAACACTATATCCGAAGATACCAATTCAATCATACTTTTAACGAAAAATCATAACTTGAAAATGAAATAACCACTTTCACCTCTACCTACCTTAGTTTGATGCTTTTGAATCGATGAAGTTGGACGTGAATATTGTTTCCTGATTGCAACTAATGCTTTTAAAAAAATTTGTCTGTCTTTTCTTTCCCTTCGGAATTTTTTCTTAGTTATTCAAAGTGTATATATCTCTATGTGTGTAAACTATACATAAAGAATGTAACTTAACTGGAAAATGAAAAGTTAATACTATGAAATTTGAAGAAGAAACCGCTGGTAATTATTCACAAATTAGTGAGGATAAAAGGAAGGGTTTTATGTTTTATTTCAATGTATTTTATGCAAAATTTATTGAATTAAACTATTTGTACAGAACTATTCATTACCACCTGGATGACATTAACTCACATATAATGGGACCCGGGTGATTAAACAATGCAAAAAAAAAGGTGGGACCTCCCACATTGTAAGTGGATGTCATCCAAGTGGTAATGAAAAGTTATGTACAAGTATCATAGTTGAAATTTATTAGCATTTCATAACCTTTGGCATTTTAAAAGTTTTTAGTGTCTGTATGTATGTACGTGTGTGTGTATATATATATATATATTTGTGCATCCTTAAATTTGAAGAAGATGAAAGTGGGTTTAAATTTTTTTTTTTATTTTTTTTTATTTTCACCCTTGGTCCATAAAATTTAATTACTTACCAAAATAAGGAAATAACAATATAATTTCCCAAATAGAAACTTATAAATTATCTTTTAATTTTCATTTTTAAAACTTATAGTTTGGTCCCTTTGAAAAATAATGTGTACGCAAATCTAGTCTCAGCCAGTTTAACGGGTTTTGGGACGGATTTTTAAATATAGGTTTTATAAGTACTCTAATCGGACCGGTTTTGGTTCCGATTGAATCGACTAGACTAGTCTGATTTTTAAAACATTGATTATAACTAATGTAAATTATCACGTTATGACTCCTTAAATGGATAATGTGTTATCCCACTAAATTCCCTCTTCATTAACCAATTCTAGAATTTTATCGCTAGCTTTCGTATTGTATAAGAATCTAGTATTGTAGTCGCCCGAAGCCAGCTAGTTTACTCTCGTGGCTAGGGTCCATTAATTTAAGTTCAATTGTGTGGAGTTGTCGTTCTTGACATTGGAGCGGGTGAGGTCACACTTCCTTAATAATATTTTGACGGTATTTTAGAACGATTAATGTGTTTTTAGTGCTAGATATAAGAGTTACATCTCTTCATATTTAAACTGAAAATACACATTTTCAACAAAAAAATATAGTCACTTCAAAAGCAAACAAAGTTAACTCTTAATATAATATTTAAGTAAATTTCATTCGTAGTCATTAGACTTTTAGCTGAATCACAATTGGATCACTAAGCTTTAATTTGCATCAATTAAAATTTCAGCATCCTATCTCAAGATTGCTAAGTATGGTAACTATATCACATAATTGCTCTATGGCACCCTAGAATGAAAATATTAAAAATAAGAGTTGTTACAATGTATTTATATTAACAGGTTAAATGGATTTTTTTTTTTTTTTTTTTTTTTTTTTTTTTTTTTAACGCTTTCATATGTTGTACAATAGTAAGTTAATCATGCCTGATTATGTGGAAGATGAAATAACAATATGATTGTCGAAAGTGGTGAAACTGAAATTTAAGAAAGCCAACTGAAATTATATTGAATTTCAATAATCCAACTGATATTTTGTTAAATATTTATGCCTCAACTGAAATTTATCTAGTAATTGTTTTTCATTCACCCACGGTGGTAAGTCCGAAACAACTCATATGATAGCATCATAAATCGAAGTGTACAAATAAAATTCGCATCCTAACTTCAATTTGATTTACTTTCACGTGTTGAAACTACTTCAAAGGTTCAAAATCTGTCTTCCCACGACAATAAATTTTCTTTTTCTCTCGTTTTTCTTTGTTTCTTCCTTTCTTTAAAAATTAAATAAAATATGTGTTACAAAAGATATTTATTACCAATACCCTTTGATTGTACTCTTCAGAGGAACTTTGAGAACTTGAATGAAAAGGTAGGACATCAACTACAAAATTCAAATATTCCCTCCCCCAAAATAAAATGAAGCGGGATATCAAAATTTTGTAGCTCCCAGAATTCCCAAGTTATTATTAGGTTATTCACAAGCACATGCGTTCGCTCTGTGCCACTGTATATACATATATGTACTTTGTATAGCAAAGATTAACAACAAAATGAGCAAAACTTGAGCTTAAATAGTCGTAACTACCTTAAGCTATTTAACTAAATAAATAGATTGTGTTCGGCAATACTAATACAGCTATACAGAAGAACCATAGTTGGTCTCCAAACAAGAAATTCTCGACCAATCAGTATTCCAAAATGTTTATCTTCCATTAACGAAACCTGTACATAGCAACTGATGGAGCATGGATACCATCAAGATCTTAAACAAAAATCTCCCATATCAATAATCTTGGCATTCTGTTGGGCCATGCTGCATAATGTAGAAAGAATATCGAAACTTCAAATAGGAGAGCATGAATGCATCATCTGGAGTACGTTCTTGGAGGAACCATAGAAGAACGCCCTTTGTCCACCATTGGGAAGCTTTCTGATTTTCCTCTGTCCAGATTTGGATGCCCTTCTGTTTGTTTTGCTCTATTAGCATTTTGGGCTAATTGACTGTCTTGATTATGACTACTGTCTGATCCTTGGCGTCTTTCAGATGATTGACCATCAGATCCTTGAGTATTGTCTGCAATTGGAACTGAATGATGAGGTTCTGATCCTTCCCCTTCTTCAAAGTTCTGGATAGAGTGACCAGAACTTCTGCCTTTATCTAAATTCTGTAGCTCATTGGCAATCTGCGTACGTTTTTCCTTTAAGAAGTTCAGTCTACTTGTAAGCTTTGCCAGTGCAGAGGTTGTATAATTAGCAGCCTGTCATGCAAACAGGTGGACAGAGTAATTTTTTTATGAAAACCTGTGGTTAAGAAGGAAACTAGAAAGAAACATGCAATGTGAAAAAATCTTGATGAAAATATTATTGCAGATCTTCTGGTGTCTATTATCTAAGCTTCCCTCTTAATTCTGAGGGATATAAATCAATGGTGGAATCATTTCTTCAGTAAGCCATGAAAAGATACATGGATTTAAACAAACAAGCCGAATGCATATCTTTAGCACAAAATGTGTTTGCCCCATTACAAATGGAATATTTTTGCACCATAGTCGGGACTGTTCAGAAGAACTAGACGTATTTGTAACTAATAGAGGGGAAAAGAAGTTATCTCCCACGAGCTCTAGCACTGAACAAAATGGAATGGCAAAGAAAGATTCTTGTAGCCAACCCCAAAGTTATTTGAAATAATGAGTTTGTTGTTGTAGAGGAGAAAAGACTCTCTTGCAATCAGTGTAATAGTAGTTTGCCACCCAATTTGGTTTTAGCATCAGAACTACCTTAGCCTATCTATATATAATTAACAAGATTTACAAAATTGGAATGGCAGATTCTTCTTATTTTCTGTTAACAAAATTTTAATAATGACCTCACGATAAACATACAACTGAATTGGTGATTTCAAAACCACTTGCATCTCTAGGGACTTTCACATGTTATGTAAATTTAATGGTGTCAAGACTTTTATGTGCATCTCTTCGATTGAGTTATACCATAGTTCCTCTGTATTGCAATATGGCATGTTTAGTAAGAAGGATTGGATAGCGCTGGATACTATTAATGAAGGGAAATAAGTTAAAATCTTGTTTTGTCCACTAATACGTACCAAACATGCACTTAGAGTTTATGGCATAAAGGATTCTACTAGTAGGAGATATGTAATCTGTACATACGATGTCACCGTTGAAACTTCACAGTAACAAAAAGGAGATATGCCTTGATAAGAAGAATAGTACAGACAAAATATGAACACCTACCTCAGACTTTGTACCCGACCTTTTAGAACTGGTTGTAGCAAGCCTGCTTACGCCCATTTCCACAGAGGATGTGGTCATAACACCAGTGATTTTCGAATTTCTTGCAGCGTCATTTAGTTTGTTTGGAGGTAAATGTTTATTTGTTGAAGATGGAGAATCTAGTATCTTGTCTTTTTCACTGCTCGACTTGTCCGAATAGGTGTTGTTCTGTACACAGAGAAAAAGAAGGTTGCAGAACGTTATGTTTGTTGTATTGCATACACTGTCCAAATTTTTTTATCCAAATGATGTTCCTAGCATAGACACGACAGCTTAATGTAAATGAATTCAGTAAGGACCAGGACAGATTTCATTGAGGAACCGTCCGTGTTTATTTAGATCCAAATTTGAGTTCCAAACTTATCAAGGCTAAGCATACCATGTTTCACCATCACCTTCACATTAGGGAATCAGGGATGCAAGAAAGCCAAGCCTGCTAGAGAGCTTTTTGAGTTCAGTTTGATCCTTGTCTTAAGCTTCAGCTGGCTCGAATACCCTATAGAGCCAAGCTCAAGCTCTACAACTAGTAAGCTTGCAATCTTTTAGTTTATGTTTTATTATGACATTACATATAATATTTCATTATATTAGAGTTAACTAGCAGTTATTTTAAAGGGCAAAGATATTAATACAGGCGTGAGCTAAAGCTCAAGTCAAGCTCAAATAATGCTTGATCTTGAGCTTGAACTTCAATTTTGATGCTCAAGCCAAGCTTAAGCCATAAAGTTAAGCTCAATATAGCTCGAACATTTTTTATTTTGCTCCAGCTCAAAATTTTGCTAGTGCTAGGCTCAGGTGGCTCCATTAATTCTCCATCGTTGCAGAAATAATTGGAGTATAGAAGAGATGCAGAAGAGTATATTCATATATTAAGTTTTCCCAATTTTGGTGATGAATCCGATGGAACCCCCTCCCATAATATCCAAATCCACCATCCAACCACATGTTAACCACCAAACCACCACCTATTCCTATCGAAGCCGGCGACTAGAGGCGGACCCACCAGTGGACCTGGTGGGTCCTAGGACCAACCAGAATATTTTTTTTTTATTTTTTTTTTTTTTTTTTTTTATTTAAAATACTTTACAATTTTGGGATATAACATGTTAGATGTTAGATATAGTATACTGTAATTTTTCATTATAACATGTTAGATATAAGTACAAATTAAAATGGAAAATCGAAAATCTGGCTTTGAAAATGAATTTTAGTTAATTAAGATTTGAATTCAGAGAGTTGTTGAAGGTTGTGATTTGTTTTGATATTAAGGTGTTGTTCTTTTGTCCATTTTGCTGGTTTAGTTATATGTTTGGTTCTTCCTGAGGTTGTTAATTGCCAGTAGCAACGAAGTGCTTTCACCTCTTATAGTAGATCCGTCTAATTGTTGAAGAAACTGTTTGGTAGCATGGGTTGAGACCTCGTAATTGAATAGAAATTCTTGTCTACATATTTGAATTTGATTTCGAGCAGCCTAACACAATTAAAAAGTAGTTTTGATTTCAGTTTGTCAGCTTACTGCTGTAATTGGTCGGATGAGCATTTCCGAGTTAATAATTTTTTCATTTTTGCAGCAATTTAAGAATGGAAAATAATATGTATTTCAAACTTCTATCATTTTAATTGTACAGGTTCTTTAATCATTATGAATGTTTGTTCTACCATTAAATGTTTTTACACACAATCACGGGAATAAGTTAGCAGATGCATACGGTATGGTATTCAATCGTCGTTTTCGAGTAGAGGCAAAGGAGTTTGTAGTGTCTGTTAATGTTTCCGACACTGTTAGATGATAGAGTGAGACTCGAAGATATCAAACGCAATCTGTATGGGGGAGGTTTGGTGCACTTTGGATGGTGAATTTAGTGAATAAGCTGAGGGTGACTAGTAAGCTGGAGGAATTTATCTCTAAGTTCAACGATTTATCAATAGTTTATTTGACACAATGATGTATGAACAACTGAGGTAGGTACTTGACGATAGCATAATATGGGGAGAGGCACTGGAAAGGAGTTGTGATGGTGCTGAAAGGTGCGAGTGGAGAGGGATGGGCATCAATCTCGTGGGTGTTTCAGGCAAAAGTTGATTCATTTGTTATTGGAGATATGGCAAACGTCGAACGGTGGACAAAAGAAATCAACAAGGGATGACTTATGCCGAAGTTAAGGCAAACTTACAGGCCTCGCAGAATGCTAATCAATGGGTGCTAATGCAAAAGGAAAGGACAATTAATTTGAGTGAAAATGAAGGCCATTTTATGGTGCCGAAGTCTATGGAAGCATATGCAAAAGATTCACATGGTGATATATTGAATAGTGCTGAAATACGGGCTCGTGTTCGGGCGTTGAAAGGGGAGTTGGATGAATTATTTAGGCTAGCAGGATGTAGGTCTAAAATGGGCTCCAAGATGTTCTATTGTCATAAGTGTGGGGTGGGCGTGGATGAGTCTCTAACCAATGGAAAACATATAGCGAGCTAGGCTCCTAAGGAGTTTTCACCGAATGTAGCCATACTAAAGACAAGCAGAGGATGATTAACCCCATTTGTGAGTGTCACACACGGACTAAAGCGGTGTATCTCGGAAATGACAATAGGGTTGACGTAGTAGGGTTGGATAAAGATGATAATGACTTGGGGATGGAAGCAGGGGAGGTGGTACCTTGGTCTAAGGAAGGGGAGTCGAATATGGTGAATTTGGAGTCGGCGACACTGGGTACGATGGACACTATTCTGCCGGTGGATAGATTATTATCAGTTGAGCAAGAGACGCAACATGTATTGGCAGATGGATCAATTTCGACAGTCCTGAAAGAGCATGAGGCGATAGGTCCAACAACTAGGGTTGGGAACACATATAATAGAAAGCACTCTAAGCCACTAAAAGAATGAATTAGGGACTAAAAAAACTCTGGTGTTGTGGGTAGATGGCGCAAAAAAAGGAGGAACAGACAATGATGCCGTACAGGTGGAGGAAGTGGAAGGATAATCCTATGATCCGTTGGAGTACTTTCACGTAGAGGAAACAATCAAAGTGAATGTGATTGAAGTAGGACCCCCACCTTCAAATTGGGTCTTTCAAAAAATTCAGGATTTCAGTAAGTTGGTTTGTGTGTCTTGAGATGGATATGAAAGTAGGCTCTTGCAATTATTCGAGGAACTGGATGCTAGTAGAGGACAGGGGATGACTATACAGGGAGCTAAATCAGTAAATTATAACATTAAGGGTGGCGATTCAAAGAAATGAATGCAAGCGAGGGATGACAGAGCATTAAGATGATCCCAAAAATAATTAGCTGGAACGTGAGGGGGTTTAATGAAGTTGAGAAAATGTTAGGTGTTAGAAATCTGTTAAAGGGACGGAGGTGGACCTTGTCTACTTACAAGAAACTAAGTTGGAGTTATCTCGAGGGCTACTGTGAGTAGTCTATGGGGGGGGGGGGACAGCATGTTGGGTATCAATATGTGGGGTCATCAAAGGCTTCAAGAGGTGTGTTAGTCATGTGGAACACTAGAGTTTTTTATATGGAGGATGTCGGTGAATGGCTATTTTCTCTATCGCTTTCGTTTAAAAATATTGGGGATAGATTCCGTTGGATGTTTATAGAGGTTTATGGGCCTAATGTTGATGAGAGTAGAGATGGATTGTGGGATGAGTTGGCTGGTATGATGGTTTGGTAGAACCTTCCAACGTGTATTGAGAGATTTTAATGTTGTTCGATTTCCTACTGAGAGGTCTAGCAGTGGGAGATTAACAGGGGCTATGGAGGACTTCTCAAATTTTATTAGGGAAAATATGTTGGTGGACCTGCCTTTGATTGGAGGAAACTTTACTTGTCATCTAATCGGGATCAACATGTTTTATCTCGAATATATCATTTTTTTATTAATGGAGAGTGGAAGACTAAGTACCCAGAGGCCACTCAGAGGATATTGTGGAGGGTGCATTCTAATCATTTCCTTATTTTCCTATTTGGGAATGTGAGGTGTAGTGGAAGAAGGCTTTTTAGGTTTGAGAAGATGTGGCTAAAAGTAGAAGGCTTTATAGAGCGAGTACCGGATTAGTGGGTATCGTACGATTTCAAGGGATCTCCCGGTTATGTGTTTGATCAGAAATTGAAAGCCATGGAGAGGGATCTAAAGAGGTGGAATGAGGAGGTGGTGGGAGATGTTAACTGACGTAAAAATCAATGCATTTTAGATATAGAAGAGTTGGATCAGAGGGAGGAGAGTCGAAGACTGGTAAAGGATGAGAGTGATAAACGTGGAGAATTAAGGGGAGCATTGGAGAGGTTGGTGGAGATGGAGGAAATAACTTGGCGCAAGAAATCTAGGGTCAAGTGGTTAAAGGAGATGGATAAATGTACCCAGTTTTTCTATAGAGTTGCTAATTCCAACAGGCGTAACAATCCTATCACTATGTTGAAGGTAAATGAGGTTACCTATGAGGACCTACAAGATATTGGAATCCAAATAGTGAGGTTCTATCAAAATCTTTATCGAGAACAGTTTGACTGGAGGCCAGAATTGGAGATGTTAGATTTTTTTACTATTACTAAGGAAGATGCCAACTAGTTAGAGAGACCATTTGGAGAGGATGAGATTAGGGAGGTGGTGTTCAGTATGAATGACGATAAGGCCCCAAGACCGGGCAGATTCTCTTTCTCATTTTATAAGGTTTATTGGGATGTGGTGCGATCGGACATTGTGGATGTCCTTACTTATTTCTTTCAGTATGGTAGATTCTTGAAAAGTTCTAACGCTACATTTATTATGCTAATTCAAAAGAAACCAGGAGCATCGGATATTAAGGACTTTCGTCCCATCAGTTTAATAAGTGGGGTATACAAGATTATTGCAAATGGTTCTGGCAAATAGATTAAAAGAGGCATTGAGGAAAGTGGTGTCTAAATTTCAAAATGCTTTTGTTAAAAGATGCCAGATATTAGATTCCGTAGTTATAGCAGATAAATGTATTGACTCGAGACTATGCCTAGGTTGCTAATGATGTTATGTTAGCTTGATATTTAAAAAGCCTATGATCACGTGAACTGGGGATTCCTTTTTATATGCTTCGACGATGTTGCTTCGGGGATAAGTGGTGCCGGTGGATTCAGTTTTGTATCTCTACGGTTTTCTTTTCAGTTTTGGTGAACAGAACTCTTGAGCATTATTTCCGGAGTAGTAGAGGCATGAGGCAAGGAGATTGTTTGTCGCCATTATTGTTTGTTATTGTTATGGAGGCTTTTAGTAGGATACTTGAGAAGGCCGTGGGAGTGTCAAGGGGCTTTATAATTGATCAATTGCAGGTATCCTATTTGCTATTTGCAGATGACATATTGATCTTCTGTGATGCAGATGCTGAGCAATTGAGAAACTTGTGTTGTCTGCTTCTATGCTTTGAAGCTGTATCTGGATTAAAGATAAATTTGGAGAAATATGAGGCTATTACAGTAGGAGATGTTGATAATGTAGAGGACCTGGCGGCTATATTAGATTGTAGGGTTGAGCAGTTGCCTATGTCATATCTTGGACTCCCATTATGAGCAAGGTTTAAAAATATACATATTTGGAATGATATTGTAGAAAAGGTGGAGAGGAGATTAGCAGGTTAAAACCAGTAGAATTTGGGAGAATAAAATCTTGTTTATTGATAGAAAATAAAAGGAATATATACAAGAAGGAAAAATTACAATTTAGTCCCTAACAATATTAAACCCTACAAGTTGGTACAACTATATATTTCAACCCTCCCCCTCAAGTTGATGCATAGATATCACGCATGCCCAACTTGTATATCATTGTATAGAATGGACCACTAGCAACTCTATGTATCATTACATCAGCCAGTTGTTCTACCCTCTTAATGTATGAAACCTCTATATTTTTGGAGTCGAGATTATCTTTGATGTAGTTTCTATCAAGTTCAACATGCTTTGTTCTATCATGTTGCATGGGGTTGTTTGCAATTTTAATGACAGTAGTGTTGTCACAGAAAAGTAACATAGGCTTGTCCGGACCAAAGCCAAGCTCACTAAGGAGAAGTTTTAACCATGTAAGCTCAGTAGTTGTATGATGCAATGCACGATATTCCGACTCAGTACTAGATAATGAGACCACATTCTGTTTCTTACTCCTCCAAGTCACAAGATTACCCCCAACAAATGTTACATATCCTGATGTAGATTTTCTATCCAATCTCGTTCCAGCAAAATCAGAATCTGTATAGCCTGTAATATCTAAATGTCCCCTTTTTGAGTACAGAATGCCCTTGCCTGGAGAGGACTTCAGATATGCCAATATTCGATTAACTGCACCCATATGCTGCTCACTAGGGTTATGCATGAATTGACTCATAACGCTAACTGCATTTGACAAATCAGGTCTCGTGTGGGTTAGATAAATCAACTTCCCCACCAATCTATGATATCTCTCTTTGTTTGTGGGAATCTGTTCATGATAGATAGATAGGCCATGGTTTACCTCAATAGGTGTGTCAACAGGGACACAAGCCGACATATCAGTTTCTGCTAGAAGGTCAAGAACGTACTTGTGTTGGGATATGATAAGTTCTTGCTGAGACCGTGATACCTCAATGCCCAAGAAATACTTCAAGGTACCTAAATCCTTCATTTCGAACTCCTTTGTCAAATGGCTTCGTAGTTTCTCAATCTCACTGGGATTACTGCCTGTAATAATCACATCATCCACATACACAATGAGCATAGTAATATCATGATCATCTCTCTTATAAAATAGAGTATAATCAGCCAAGGACTGTTTAAAACCATAATTTTTCAATGAACAACTCAATCTTCCAAATCAAGCCCTTGGTGATTGTTTTAGCCCATAAAGGGCCTTTTTCAACTTACACATATTACCCCCTGGAGGAGTGAAATCAGGAGGGGGATCCATGTATACTTCCTCTGCCAAATCACCGTGAAGAAATGCATTTTTAACATCAAATTGCATCAATGGTCAATCAAGATTGACTGCTAGAGATAGGATGACTCTAACAGTATTCATTTTAGCTACTGGAGCAAACGTTTCCCGGTAGTCGATCCCATAAGTTTGTGTGTACCCTTTGACAACCAATCTAACTTTATACCTATCTACAGTTCCATCTGACCTGAATTTCAATGAGTACACCCACTTGCATCCCACAGTCTTTTTCCCTGGTGGTAATAAGACCATCTCCCAAGTAGAGTTCTTTTGGAGAGCATTCATCTCTTCTACCATAGCGAATTTCCACTTAGGTTGATCAAGAGCTTCCTGAAAGTAATTAGGGACAGACACAGAAGACAGTTGGAGGGCAAATGTCAGATTAATCTTAGATAAACGGTGGTACGAGATATAATCAGTTATAAGAAAGATAGCATTGGAAAAAAAACCAAACTTATTAGACTTATTATGGGCTCGAAGGGGATATCTTTTATCCTGAGTATCAACAATATCTAAAGCTGCAGGATTAGGATCAGAAATAGAGACAGGAGTAGAAGGAGTAAGCAAAGTAGATACCTCATTTTCAATCTCCGAAGAATCAGATGGCACTGTAGTATCAACAGGAGGGTTATCATGGTCTGAAGAGGATAATATTGGAGTGCAAGTATTGTCTAGGTTTCTCCTTGTATAAGCTTTTTGGAACAAGCGAAGTGACCTATCCACACTTTCTTCAACTCGAGTTTCACTTGATTCAACTTGGGATTCTCCCTCTTTTCTAGAAATCCACACTTTCTTTTCATCTAACCACACACATTCCTCCTCCTTACTACTAATCTCCCCCTGAAGAGGAACTAACGACACGTCATCAGAAAAAAGATTCTGACTCGCAAAATTCCACATCCATAGAAATTTAATATTTTTCCGTAGGGGGATGAAAACATTTATAGCCCTTCTGGGAGCTAGAGTAGCCAAGGAAGACACATTTCAAGACACGAGTATCAAATTTGTCTCTGAGATGAGAGTGCACGTGGACATAACACACATAACCAAAAATTTTAGGACAAATATTTAAAACAAATGGAATAGAGTGAAACTTAGATAACATTTTTAAAGGAGTTTGAAAGTCAATGATGTGAGCAGGCATTCGATTTATGAGAAAGACAGCAGTAATTATCGCTTCAGCCCAAAAACGTTTTGGAACACACACAGTAAAACATAAGACCCGAGCAACTTCAAGAATGTGTCGATTTTTTCGCTCTGCGATGCCATTTTGTTGAGGTGTGTAAGCACAAGTGGTCTGATGAAGAATGCCGTCAGTCGAGAAAAAAATTGCTAAGAGTTTGGTTGACAAACTCACGACCATTGTCAGAATGAATTAACTTTCACTTGTGTATGAAATTGTCTCAATCATTTTGAAGAATTTTGGAATAACATCCTCGACTTCACCTTTAGATTTTAACAAATATATCCAACAAACTCACAATCAATGAAAGAGACAATATTTTTGACCTGTAATAGATAGAGTGGAGAAAGGTCCCCAAACATCAGTATGAACACAAGTAAAAGGAACAGAGCTTTTATTAAAACTGACTTTGAAAGGAACACGATAATTTTTGGCAAAAATACATTGTTCACACCGCATACTAGAACTAGAAATATTATGAAATAGTTTTGGGAACAAGTGTTCTAAGTAAGGAAATGAAGGATGACCTAATCGACAATGCCACAAAAGGATCCTATCTCTTGGAGAGGATTTACTAACAACTTTAAGACCATGGTTATCCTCAGTTTGCAAACACTTTGTTCCTTCTAAAAAATACAACCCTCCTCTCTCTCTACCAGTGCCAATCGTCATCTTCGTTCGATTGTCCTGAAATACACAATTAGTAGGTGAGAAGACGAGAGAACAATCAAGATCCTTTGTAATTTTAGTAATAGATAAGAGATTAGTGGAGAACGTAGGTGCAAGTAAAACAGATGAGAGAGAGAAAGTAGGTGAAAACGAGACACTTCCGGCCCCAATAATTTTGACAGGAGCCCCATTAGCCACTGGAACAAATTGAACAAGCAAGGTTGTCAAGGAATCAAAAGTAGAGGAATTACATGTAAAATGATTGGTAGCTCCAGAATCTATAACCCAAAAATCAGATATAGTAGAGGTAGATTGCAACCCAAAAATACCTTCCCCAGGAGATGATGTTTCATGAACTACTGATGTAATCACTTTGTTATTAGCCATTATTTCAAACAATGAAGGTACAAAGAACCCGAATTGCACTGACCAAAAACAAGCAGTGACCACTGGACCAGGATTAACTACCTAGCCGTTGCAAAGGATAACTAAAATTGAAATGGTGCACAAATTACTCCTTGAATCTGTCCAAAGTGACAAACTTCAAAACACCTAAGAACTTGCCATTTACTGAACGAACTTGAGGTTCCAAGAACTTACAAATTCAAAAACAAACTATTTTGAAAAATATAATAGATTTAATAAAATCTGCAATTCCAAAAAACAGAGAACCTTCAAGGGCGAGCTAGACAGCAAACACTAGCAGACCTAAAAAAAAGGCCGAAACGGGAAGAAAACAAAACAATGCTCGAATCAAACAAACCCAACTGACCGAACACACACCAAAGCTTCCAAAGCAGCTAACCAAACTGAAAAATCTTGTAATAAAGACGCTAAATCTGACTAGTAAAAGACACTAATGCCTGAACATTACAAAAAACTCCTAGTCTGCCTTCACAATCAAATCAAACTAGTAGAAAAAAAACATTTCACGTCAATATCAACTAAATAATAACCTTACCAATGAACCCACTTGTGTTGAGGCTGCCTATTTTGAGAAAAGAAAACGGTGAGAAGTTGTCCCAAAATTCCAAATGACCACCGTCCACTGATTCCAAATGCCCAGTTCACCAACAAATCTTCAAAAGACCACCGTCCACAAACGAAGCTGAACCCAAACACCCAAGGCTACTATAAGTTGGAGAACCTTCACACAAAGCAGTATATACCTGCTGTTGGCAAGGCGCGACGAAGGGGCGGCGCTGGGGAGGAAGGTTCTGGCGAAAGAGAAGCAGGAGCCGAAGGCTGGGACACGGGTTTCGCAGGAATCGCGCGCCAAGAAGTAGAAGCCGAAGGCTGGGGAAGGAGCTTCGCTGGAATCACGTGGTTGCCAGAGTCGCGCCTAGGGTTCGAGCTCTGGCGGAGACGCGAAGAATCGAGCCTAGGGCTCTGATACCAAGTAGAATTTGGGAGAATAAAATCTTGTTTATTGATAGAAAATAAAAGGAATATATACAAGAAGGAAAATTTACAATTTAGTCCCTAACAATATTAAACCCTACAAGTGGGTACAACTATATATTTCAACTAAACCGCATGTATCTCTCAATGGGAGGCCGTCTTACTCTCATTAAGTCCACCCTATCGAATCTCCCTACCTATTTATTGTCATTGTTTTCTATTCTGGTTTCAGTGGAAAAAAAGATTAGAGAGGATTTAAATGGAGTTTTTTGGGGATAGGGGAGGAGAGAAAACTTCACTTGGTTAATTGGGGAGCAGTTTGTTCTCCCATAAGGATGGGGGCCTTGGAATGAAGAGTCTTGCATTGTTTAATAAGGTTTTGCTGGGTAAGTGGTTGTGCCGATTCGGAGTGGAGATGGAGAGTTTCTGAAGATAAATTATAGAGGCAAAATATGGTGCTATGGAGGGGAATGGTGCTGAGTCGAGGTTCGTAGCTCTTATGGGGTAAATTTGTGGAGGTACATCCGACGAGGGTAGAGAGACTTTCGGGATATATTGACGTTTGTGGTGGGGAATAGTAATACTATTAGTTTTTGGGAAGATTGTTGGTGTGGAAATTGGTCGTTAAGAGTGAGATTTTCTTCTTTGTATCGTGCTGCTTTGATGCCGTTTGCTATGGTGAATGAAGTCTTAGATATACATAATGCACGCCTTAGTTGGAATAATGTTTTTGGGAGGGGTCTGCATGATTTGGAATAGGATGATTATACGTTGCTTCTAACCTTTTTGTATGAGGTACACATCAAGGTAAGATAGGGTGATTGTAGCAGGTGGAGGTTGGTACGGGATGGTAATTTTCAATTGACACTTATTTTAGATCCTTATTGGGACCTGTGGAGAGCTCATTCCCCTGGAAGATGGTATGACAATGTAAGCTGCCCCCTCGGGTGGCATTTTTACTATGGACAGGTGTTAACAGTGGATAACCTCCGAATAAGGGGTTTTTATGTTATGGAGTGGTGTTATATGTGCAGGAGGAATTGGGAGACGATTGACCACTTATTCCTTTATTGTGACGGTGCTAGCTTGCCGTGGAACGATATTCTGGCAACTCAACACTTGAATTGCGTGTTACCGCGGCGTATGGAAGATGTATTAAAGGCATGGAGGAGAAAATTTCGTAATAAGGATAGCAAGCTTGTTTGGGACCTTATTCGAGGATACATCGTATGGTGTGTGGAGGGAGAAAAACAGGCGCTGTTTTGATGATCATACACGGACAACAGAGTAGATTAAAGAATTGTTTTATTTGACATTGTATACTTGGTTTAATACTGCAGCTACTACTCGTATAGACGGGCTGCCCATCTTAAAAACTTCAAGTGTCAACTACATTCTGACATTCAACTAATCTAGCTTCTGAGAAGTTGAGGTATGCTACTTGCTATTAATTTTGTGAGAAGATAAATATCATTCAGCATCAATGCAGTGCCACTGTGAAAATCTGTACCTTACTTCTTGCTGCTTTCTCAAGAGTACTAGAGATGGATATGTTCCCAACATCAATATGTTTATCCTTCCTGCATGCAAAATGTTAGAAGAACAAAGGAAATGTAATATAGAAACAAGTATCAAACTCACCAAGCTATTTAACTAAATCAGTTTATAAGTACCTATTAGTTTTCACATAGTTTTAACTGAATAAGTGAAAAATTGACGGTTCTCATGAAAAATAACACAAACTGAAGGAAGTGTTAGCCATAAAAAAAAATATTTGGTTTTTCTTGCCCTTCTCTTTTCTATTTATAGAAGTTGGGGAGGGGTGGCAACAGCTGAGTGATCAAGGACAAGTTAGGCCAAGAAAGTAGAGAACGTGACGTCTTGTACAGGTTATCAGGGACAACATAAACCAAGACTGAAAGCCAGAAGAAGCTTACAACTTTTTCTCAAGGTTTGGACTTTGTACAAGTTGACTGTCTCTATCATGCTGAAACCTGGAATTCTGTTCCTTCTGTTGATTTAGCTGCACTTGAAGATCATCAGCCTTCAGTTTTAACTTAGAAACATCTGTCTCCTCTCGAGCAATTTCCTCCAATTTTGCCTTCGTCTGTAGCCACGTTGGAGTTTATATTCACAGCATACTATAAAATAACATGCCAAACTTAATGAGGCAATCTCACCTTCTCGTCAATAGTGGATGGAATAGATAGGGGCACTAGGGATATTCGAAGTCCAGCTTCAAGTGCTTCCCTCAAATCCCTTTCCTTCTGTAATTGCTCCTGAAGTCTTGACACCTAAAAGTAATTGCCTCCTGGTGTTAAAACTAGCTCATGGAAAAGCTACTAATAAAGGATTTTGTGGCAGATAATTAGGAAAAAGAAAAAGGGATGGGAAAGATGCATTTAAAAATTATTACCTGCACCAATTTTTATCTAGACTACTGAAATATACAAATACAAGAATAGTCCATTGAAAAAGATCCCTTGTAATGTCTCAAATGAATAATTTCTGACATGACAGCTGCATGTCACTTTGCTAAAACTGCATAGGTGGTATGAAGTTTATCTGTGTTTCCATGTCTATTGTTTCTTTTTAAATAAGTAATTTTAAGAATGAACATGTACAATCAGAGATCTACTTTACCTTGGCTTGAGACAAATTGACTTATATTTAACAGCAAGACCTGGGCTTCACCTTATAACATATAGATATTCTAGTTGTGTCTACGTCATGGGAGGAGGAGGAGGAGGAGGAGAGAGGGGGGGGGGGGGGGGGGGGGGGGAATCAATGAAGTATTAGATTCTTCACATAGGCATACATCATTCTCAAGAGCCATACGACGCTCATGCAGAGCATTCTTCCGCATCTCCAAATCATCTTTCAGCAGCAAATTTGCCTTCGCCTATCACGGAAGATATATTCCAAAAATCATGAGATCAGAAAAACAAAGAATAATAAAGCATAATTATCATTTTAGAAATAAAACTCAAAACCGTCACCTCCTTAGCAATCCTATTTTGCAAATCAGCTTTAGTAGAGTCAAGCTTCTGGATTTCAGCCCTATGAACAAGACCAACATATAACCATTAGCATGTGGAATAAATTTCATTTAGAGTGGATAGAAAAATGTTGAATGCATGTGCAAGTCAATAGAAATATAATATGTCCATGCATGCACGTGAAGATGTACATATCCTGATTCCTAAAAGCAAGTAGCAAAAGTAGAAATATTAACATTTTGATTAGCGATGAATACATCACTTACTCATCATCAGAGGGAAGAACAATGGATTCCATTGAAAGGTTCTTCTTTGCCTAAGACAAATCCAATAAATCAATTTTCTGAAAATTTCTAAACTGTAAGAAGCCAAAACCACGAAATATAAGAGATTTCAAAATGCAGAGACATATATAATAAGTGTACATATTGAAATAATTTCTGGTACAAAAGAAAACTGACAAAAAAGGTGAGTGAAAAAAAAGTGAAAGATTCCATGCTTAGGGCCATTAGTGAAACCAAAAAAAAAATAAAAAAAATACACACACACACACACACACACACACACTCACGGGAGTACGTCCCCAAACAGTGGGACGTAGAGCATTCCGGGTGGATCCATTTGATGACTTGATGGATCTCTGAGAAATGGATGTTTCGGCAGGATCAATTCCTAATAATTCATCATTTGCTTGTATCTTTGAATCATCATTACTTTGATTTGAAACATTGTCACTCCCTTCCAAGCTATCATGTTGAGGTAAGTAAATTTGAATTGGATATGATGGCAATATTATATCGTCTTTAAGAGCATCATCCACTTCAGGAGACCTGGAATCTGACGTATGACCTCCAGAGACCTGCATCTTTAGTCCGTCACCCAATTTGGAAAAGAAACTCATAGACAAACAGACAAAGCATAATAACAAGAGCAAGGATAAAGAACAAGAGAGGTGCAGTCAACAAGAACTGTGCATGCAAAACAGATATATTTACGCAAGTCATGCCCAAAATAAGAATAAGAAAGAAGAAGATATAACTCTATTCCCCACAAGCCAAGTGGAGCATGCATGAAGTTGTCAAATCCTTCTACTCTTTTCCATGGCGCAACTGGGCCATCCTAGACTTAACCAAAGACTTCACTCATGAAGTAAATAACCGCACCTATGATCTCATAGTTCTTAGAATGTGTGATGAGGACATCACCTATATATGTCATGTTTTGGATTATTTCTAATTGGGCTTGTTGTCTTTGGGCTGGCCCAAGGCCCTTTTCTCTTTAGGTTTGTTTTCCTTTATATATGGATTGTATTGTATGGTTTGGGATAGACGATGAAAAATATGAATTTTGCTTGGTGAACAAGTTCTATTTCTCCTTGACTCTTCCCCTTTGATCTTTTCTTCTCCGGTTTCCTTTCCCTCTTCTCTCCGGTTTCTCCCCCCTTCTTGCTGCCTTCTTCTCCTACTTTTATCCTATATCAAATTGGTATCAGAGCTAAAAACCCTGGATTTCATTAAAGAAATCAGTCGCCGACAATGCCTTTGAAATCTCACCGGGTGCCCTCTCACGCGACACATCCATACATGCACTGGGTTTTCCAATTTGGGTTCTACCTTAATGTCTTGGGCCTAGGTTTCCATTTGATTTTCAATTTGGACTCTTATTAGTATTTTGAGCCTTGTAATTTGTTTTATTTGTTAGTTTAAATTTGGACCTTAGTTTTGTCAAGTTAATTTGATTGGTGTAATTGGGCCTCGGTTTTGGCCCCTATTTTTGTAATTTGCTTTTAGTTTAAAAAAAAGTGAAGAAAAAAAGTGTGAAAAAAAAAAGAAAGTGTTTCTAACGTTTTTTTTAGGTATATCTTTGACCTGTTGGTTGGCTCGGTACTTCGACGATCTTGTTGATTGGTTCGTTTATTTCGACGAATTTTTTTATTGGCTCGGCTACTTCAACGAACAAAGGGAGTTTCTATTTTATTTATCATTGATTTATATTACTATTTATTTTAAAAATTGCATCAATTAATTTATTTGTGCTGCTGTTATTCTAATTTTACCTAAGGTTCACGTGACTGAATTCCTTGACTTGTTAAATTCCATAATTTTACCTAAAGTTCACGTGACCGAATCCCTTGACTTGTTGCATACCACTTTCGCCTCACTTCTTTTACATGATTAGGTGTTGACTAGTATAGGACCATTGCTTTGCTATTTTACATATACCGGTAGTATTAGCTTGTCGTATTTAGATTTATTTAATCCCAAATTTAAAATTTAAAAAAAAATGTTGAAGTTGCTATTTTTCGTTACTTGCACTTATTGTTCTTTGATATCTCCATCGCACATCATTTAGTTGGTATTACATTGTATGCAGTTGTGTAGTGGTCGTCTTGTCACCTCTAGTTCCAGCACATTGACCATGGACCCCTCACAATTCGATGCACTCACCTAACAAATAGTATCTATCCAACTCCAAATGACTGCAACTCTTGAAGAGAGTAAGGGTCTAGTTGCTAGTTTGAACATTTTTAATCAAATCCCTCATTCAACTGATATTGATAATTTTGAAGTGTCCCATAATAGACAATATCGTCGTCGACAAGATGATCAAAAATACTTTCGACACGATCTTGCTCGTGAGCGAGGACGAGGCTATGATCGTCACGGTACTCATTCTCTTTCTCATCATAAGGGGCGTTTCTTTAGAAACATTAAAGTAGATGCTCCTACTTTCGATGGTTGCTTAGATTTTGAAATTTTTACTTAATAGATTGCCCTTAAACAAGGGAATCGGTTAGTGACTGAGTATATTGCTCAATTTGAGAAATTTCGAATGAAATATCATGTCATTGAGGATGAGGCCTTGATTTCGAGTAGATTTATACAAGGTCTAAGAGATGATCTCAGACACGAGCTTTTCTTTCGGGGTGTCACTACTTTTGATCACGCTTACTCTTTAGCTCGAGAGTATGAGTTGATTGTTAGTACTCCATATGAAAAGCGCGATCACAATTGTTCACCCATCTCATTAGCGCCACCTCCTCGTAAGTGCAAAGGTCGTGATAGTCCTAGACCTTCTTCTCCATATGGATGGCGTATTGACAATTGTCCTTCCGTTCCCTCGACTCCACTCCCTCCCGTTAAGTCCCTTCTAGGGCCTCCCTCGTCTAATGTTCATTCAATTTGGAAAAATAAGGATAAAAGTCTTGAAATTCCTCTTAAGTCTATCACGAGACCTTTCCCGCCTAATGTTCCTCTTGTGTTCGAAAATAAAGGTACAATTTTTGAAATTCCTACGACTTCTACTCACTTCGAGTGCTTTAACTGCAAGGACTTTGGCCACATTTCTTCCATGTGTCCTGGCCAAGCTTTAGTCCTAGCCGAGCCTTAGTCATTAAGGAACGTAATGATGTAAAAGATGAGCGCCTAGAAGATCAAGTCTATGGAACCTACACGTGATAAGTTTGATGACTTGGATGATAGTGTGAATACCTCCTTAGGTAGTATCCGGACTTTTCCTATAAATCTTGGTATTGTACATCTTGTTCCGATACCTCTCAATCAAAAGTTGTATGTCGCACCCTTCTCCAACCCAAAGGTATTGATGATTTGTGTAATCATGCCATTTGTAAGGAAAATCTTGGAAATTGGAATGTGATCCTCCCAACTGTTCAAATTGCATATAGCAATACTGTAAACCGGTCTTTAGGTCTGAGTCCTTTTGAAGTTGTTCCTGGTTATAAGTCTACGAGGCCGTTAGACCTTATTCTCATGTCCCCACTTGCTAGTGTGTCGATGTTAGCCGAGGCATTTGTATATCATCTTCATAACTTGCATATTGAGATCAATAAACGACTTGAAGCAAGTGATGCATCATATTAACTTCAAGTTGGTTTGCATAAACGACATTTTGAATTTAATATTAGGGATTATGTTATATTGCAAGCCTATAATGCTGGTCTTTATAAAATTTTAAAGCATGTTCGTTCAAATGCATATGTCATTGATCTTTTATCAAATGTTGGCCACTACTCGATTTTCATTGTTAAGGACTTCACTGCCTACAAAGACTATTTTAATCCCTTTGATGATCCTTTTCTATCGTCACCTAGGAGCTCTCACACTGAAATACTTGCTATATATACTTTAATACCACTTGCTACAGCACACAAAAATAAAATTAATGTTATTTTAGATGAACAGAATGTGTCGACCAGTGACGGAAAGATTCAGTGCACCCTTGTTCACTGGGTGGATCAACTTGAGTTAGATGTATATGGAGTCTTATAGATAAACTCCAACAGCTTGATCTAGATTTATTGGAACTTTATTGGAGTGAGCAAGATTTTCCTTTGCCCAGGTCACGTTGGTTACATCATATTCTTGGGGATACTATGCAACTTGCTTTGTCGTCATTTGTTGAGTTTCGATATTTGGTTCGTCAGAAAGATCATCCTCCGTGGCATAACTTGGAGCATTTTGGATATCAGATTGACTGTAGCTTTGTTGATTTGTCCACTCGACAGAGTCGAGTTCTTTTCCCACCCCAGAAGAGTTGATGAGGACATCACCTATATATGTCATGTTTTGGATTATTTCTAATTAGGCTTGTTGTCTTTGGGCTGGCCAAAGACCCCTTTCTCTTTAGGTTTGTTTTCCTTTATATATGGATTGTATTGTATGGTTTGGGACAGACTATGAAGAATATGAATTTTGCTTGGTGAACAAGTTCTCCTTCCCCCTAACTCTTCCCCTTTGATATTTTCTTCTCCGGTTTCCCTTCCCCCTTCTCTTTGGTTCTCCCCCCTTCTTGCTGCCTTCTTCTCCTACTTCTATCCTACATCAATGTGAAGATGGTTTGTTAGGTGCTTCATTTTATTTCTCCATTGACACCTAACATAAACGTGTGCTCGAGAGATAGTTGTTCGACATACACTGATAAGGGACTCATGGATTCTCGAGAAGAGAGGAGCCGGGAGGTCCCCCCACCAACATCTGCAAATGTATCTGTAATTGCTACAAATGGAAGTGGTACCAGATACACTTAACAGTATGCTCGGGAAGTGTTTATAAACAGTTTAAATTATAAATAAATAGAAATGGGTGGTGGATAAGTGGGTAATATTTGTTGGTCTCTCAAAATGTGTGGATAAAATTGACTCTAGTGTTTATAAACAATTAATAAACAAGAGCAAAACATAGGCTTAGTCAATAAAGCCTTGACCAATAGAACCTATAATGCTTGTAAACAATTCAAAGGGTAGCAGTAGACCCAAAAAAAAAAAAAAAATGTAAATCTGAGAAAAGTAGCTAGAAGAATCTTCAAAAGTAAAAATAAGAAGCAGTTGATAAGCCAAAGTCCAGATGTGCATACAAGTTAAAGAATTATCACAACATAGATGAAAGAAGTGCCAAGAATAATATAGCCAACTGGAATTCAACAAATGCATCTGATGCAGAGTTTTTTTGTTTTTTCATATGTTGTCAAAGAGTTAAATGATGGCTTTTCGTGTAGTCAAATATTCACACCCACAAAGGTTAAAAAATAAACAAACAGAAAAACTGAAACAGCAGCAAGAGGCAAAAGAGAAAAAAACAAAGTTCCACCATGCACACAACTTTGAAGAGAGCCCCATTATCTATTCTGATAACCTACAGAAAACATCAAATTCTTTGATCATTTGGTAAGAGGTTGGCACTTCAGAAGTGACTTAAATTGCTAAATTTGCGACTGGCTAAAATCATGTTCTACCGTTATATAAAAGCTCAAGCTATAGAGGAAATAACCTTCGTATTATCTCCACTTTCACCAGTCGCACTGCTAGTTTCACTCAATGCATGTGCAGAATTCTCATCTATGTCCACTTCAGAACCATCTGCAGCATCATCATCTTCAAAACTGTCGTCGTCATCATCATCAGTAATTTCTTCACTCTCACTACCAGTTTCTTCAGAATCAGTATAGGGTTCAGGGGATGCAGAGCCCTCCTGCAAGTACGTTTACTGGTTACTGAGTACAAAAATTCAAAAACTAACAAAACTATGGCAAGTAGAATATCTTTAAAGTAACCAACAAAGCAACGAGACATACAGAGAACAGGCCGCATTATGAAAACAAGATTTTTCACAACATCCTACCATAACTCTCGCATAAAAAGAAAAAGAAAAAAGAACAACTTTCATCCTAAGCTGTTTTACCAACAGCATACTTCCAGGAGAGGTTGTAATGATTTTAATGACATACATGCTAGCTGCAATTTTTCCTGATCAAGAAGAGCTAATACATAACATAGATTTAGAGTGGCTTAGCAACAATTGGCAAATAGTTTCAGCAGAAGTTTGTTTATGTCCACCTCATATTCATTTATGTAGGTGATACCATACCATCAATTAGATCGTTTTAATTTACTCGGAAGAGAATTTCTGGTTCACCAGCCATCACAAATGAAGAGGACATAGTAACTGTAGAAGTGAGTGGCAAGAAAATGTCTTCAAACAATTTAAAATTACTTAAAGGTGATCTTAACAAGGTCATGGCACACTGGGAAACTGGACTAATTATCACTATATATATACAGGTATATTATCAGGAAAATATGCATTTTGAAATCTGAATACACAAAAGAAAAAGAAAATCAAAAACTGAATTCTGAAATTTCTGTTTGTCTACTTGATTGACGTAGTAGACGTCTTGAGTTTGTAAACAATGATATAAAAGTGGCTGATGGCCCACAAATACTAACTAACCGGAGATAAAATAATATAAAACGCAGTACATAGAGTAGAGTTCGTATACCGTACGAAGTTTTGCCATTATAATGAAAATGGCATTCATGAAAAATATATTTCTTTAGGTCACTAAACTGGAATGTAGCTATATTCAATTGAACTTCACACATGAACCTGCAATTGGTAAACCCATTATTTTCAACACTCACTCACTTCAGCGCCTTCTGAAATAAAAATATCCGCCAAAGGTAGACTTAAAAAAAAAGTCAATAAGGGAATTCCAAACAAGCACGGGGTTCAGTAATGCGATGTGTGACCGTAAACCTTTACCTTTAGCTCAACTTAATATATCCACATAAGATAATTCATGCATGCATGCGCTGTATTCTTAGCAATTAAGATATAATTAAAAAAAATTAACGCCAATGACTGAGTATACCCCAAATATATTATCATACTCCTCCAGCAATGTAATACAAATGGCTTGAGCATGGTTAGCTGCAGCAGCTGCCTGCAAAAGTTGAACAGATCCATCACCTCCCATGTCAAAAACATTTTCAAGCTCACAATCGCCAGCAAGAAGGGGGCGAAGTAGTAAAGGAGCCATGCAAGCTGCCACAGCTGATGTGCTCATCCGGTTCTCAGCCTTGTGAGATGCTATTGTTTGCATCATCATGAGAATTCTGACATGGAGAAGCAAAAATGTTATATTAAAATTTCAGATATATTAATACTTGTCAATTCAAGAAAGCAGTAGAACACAGGCGTCATTTGAAACAATAATTCGAGAATCACATCCACGTCTATGAATTTTTTATGCCAGAATACTAATTTAACTTATAACATGCTATAATCATGATTGCCGATCACAGGGTAAAATCCTAGTGGATAATAAACATACGAGCTCCACTCAAGGATGTGCACCTCTGACATCGAACTTGCTAGTACCTTACTGCTTTACAGCTTGAACAGATAATTTAGTTCTTATATTTGAAACTTCGGAACCGGATGCACTTCATAAAAAATAAAAATAAGAATAAAAAAATCCAGAAATGAATAACAAATACACCATCCACGCATCCAAATAGGCCCTAAGATATATTCATTCACCATCCACAATATACTAATATAACCATTTTTCTTAAATGGGCACTTCAGAAGACCAAATGTCTAAATTTATGTTTGAAAATAATTGAACCACTTGATCTAAAAAGCTTAAGTTATTAGACAAGGCCAAATGTATACAATTTAAAAATTATCTTTGACACGCACTCTCATGTGTAGGTAGCATTATTTTTTCATTCTAAAGCCTTACATGCATAATTTTTAATAAATGGGTGGCAGCGAAACTTCAACCCAAGACTTTTGTGCACTCTAAGACCATGTCGAACTACTTGATCTAAAAGCTTAAGTTGCTACAAGGGACACGTTTATATAATTTAAATATTACCTTCAACAGAAACAATGTTAAGATAAAAGGCATTATATGAAAAATGCAATTCATTTGGAAATGAAATCAAATAACGTAACAGTATGATGGAATGCTTAGAATGTCTAGAATTCGTCTCTCAATTATTGGAATACAATTAAACATGCACGGGGATACAGAAAACTTTGTTGCCCGAACAATGTGCCACAGTTTCGGAACTGAATTTATTAATTTTTTGCAAGAAATTCCATGAAAATCAACAACACAGATCATTCTTGAGCAACGATAAGGTAACCAATGCAAAATTAGAGCAATTAGTCAAACGAGAAAATTGAACAGAATAGTAATCCCTAAAGCAAGTGTACGTTTGTAGTTTAAAAGGTATATTTTAAAAGTGTCAAATTCATATTCCCAGCACATGAAAGCTGCATGGTCTATTTTTAATGCAAGAAATTTAGTAGTCAAAGCCAATTATGCTCACATTTAATTTTGCATTAGTTATTTCCAAATACTGCTTTAGTTTCTTATTCATGCTTTTAAATGCTTCTACCAAAGCATCAGAAACAATCAAGCTCTATGCTGAAGCAGAACCTGAAGAAATTATTCCTTGCTTGTTTCAGAGAAAACAATTAGCTAAAAGGGAGAGGGAGGATGGGGAGAGCATGAACAGGAATACATAAATCCACATGCATGCATACATATCACAGTGCATCAGTATTGGCAGACAGTACCAGCAAGATGGCATGTTGAAATAAGAAATGAGATAAATATATCTAACAATTAAAGAGTTACCAAACTAGACTTCGGTATAGTTAAGAAATGAAAGAAGCCAATATATGAAATTGTTAGCAACTACCTCTGTAATAAGCGGCGATTTGGCTCCGGAAATGTTTCACAAATGGCTGAACGCATAGCATTAACTCTCATGCCACGATCAGTTCCTAACCATCACAAGAAATCCTCCACTTTGAATATTAGGGAATAAGTACTGACTAAAAGAAGGAATGTCGAAATCTTATCTAATTCTCAAATTTAGCAGAATAAAAATCAGTACCAAAACTGCTGGTCTGAATTTGACGCCATTTTTATTTTCTCAAACTGAAATGACCCACCCCAAATAACTCTAGTGGACCCAAAACTTGATGTGTGCCAATGAGGGAAACCAGCTAGGTGCTAGCTAGACCCACCATCAAGGTTGACGGTGATCCGATTTTGTGATTTTGTAAATTTATTTATTGATTTTCTACCACAATCAATTTGTTTGATTCTTACAGAAATTTGAGAAAATTGGTTATCACAAGAATCTAATAAAACAGTCTGCTTATGAGGATAAAAAAAAAAAAAATTTATTGTATAAAAAATCAGAAATTACTGACTTATGGACCAAATACATGTGAGCTAAATTTTACAAATTAATTACTGTTTTACTAGGAACTCTTTATCCAACGGCTTCTAAGAGCTTCAACCTTGATTATCGTAAGCCTACACTAAAGGATACTCAGAAGGATACCATATACAGAACATTTACTTCTCCCAATGATACCAATTTCAGTGTAGTTATTAATTTATCACATATAAAGCATCTGTGTAGCCATAGTGTTGACTGTTGAAAACTAGCATAGTGCTTTCTTCATGAAAATTCATTGAGTTTTACTGGTGGGATGAATACTGAAGACTTCAGAAGATATTTTATATAAAACAGATGAAATAGAAACATGTGATAATGTTACCATGGTAATAATCAAGATGACCATAAATTTGTTCCTCAATTAAAGCTGAAATTATGGTATTGATACTAAATGAAAGGAGATTTGAGTTTAACATGCAATCATTAAATACCGAGTATTTAATCCAACAAACACACTATGCCATCAAGAGAATTATGCACATACTTTTTCATTGATGAAAGAAAGTGAATTCCCTTCCCCATTTTTCTTCAACTACTCAACATTTCACTTAAAATGTAAGAAAAACAGGTTAAAAGAAATCAAACTCTGAGATTAAAAAATAAAAAAATAAACTTACGAAATGCTTCAAGGAGGGCATTGCAGCAGGAAGCGGGTACTGGTGACGATGGTAATTCCCGAATAACATACTGGTATAAGAAAAAGGTCCATATAATTACGAAGTAACAATTGCAAATTTTTCACATAATTTTGTGAAGCAAGGAGATACCTTGACACAGTCAGCTATCACATGTGGATCCTCCTCAGGAGAAAACTCACTTTTCCCTGAATCAGATGGAGAAATATTGTGAAATATATTAGGTTTCTGTATGTATATTAGTTGGAGCTGAAAAGGTTGTACTGACATCAAATACACTTTTATCAGGTGTCCATGAGCTGAAGAGAAATAAACAGTTTTGTATAGATATCACATTCTCACTACATTTTTCTCACCATGGTATCCATCAATTTACCCATAAGGAGTGTCGAGAGAGAAAAATAATTAAAATCCAGAGTTAAAAAAACAAAGGCAAGGAACAAAATTAAATAGGACAAAGAGTACGTAATAATTGGCCATATACAAAAGTGAACTTCAAACAATCTTGAAAGCAATGCAGAAGTATAATCATGGTGATTTTCTGTGTTTCCAGATATATAATATCCAAATACATCTTTGGTGATAACCTGATTTTGAATACAACTAATTTTAAACCTCTGATTTACTAGTAGTGATACATGAAAATGACTGATAATATAATTGTATTTTGGACAAGACGCAAAATTAAATCTACTTGTATCTTCATATATTATTATATAAAAAATATTAAATAATCCGTGCAAGTCATTGCATTAAAGAAAACCAACCCTGTTCATAATCTCTTATTCGACGTTCAACATCATCAACATCTGCAGCTTGCCGCAAGATACCCTCTACTTTAACTCCTGGAAAATGACACTAGTTGATCAGGATCAAGAAAATGCAAAAGCAACTAAGTGTGAAATAGATAAAGTTCATGTGTGATTGTTATAAAGTAAAAACCACGACTCATGGAAGTTAAAAAGATTATTTTTATATGACACGTACTAGATGAGAAAATGAAGAACAATTGAAAATCTAAAATGAATAATAGAAAAAATTGCATTATACTAAGGTTATTATATGCATGGTTTTAAATAATACAATTGAAGCTCATCTTAAGGCCTACTTCATAAGGAGTCAAGCAAAAAATGCCTCAAGACATTGATTGTGACGTAGTTTTTGGAGGCGGGGGCCAGAGTTATTGTTGAAAAGTTTCCATATTGCCCAGTCAATCCTACATTATTCTAGGAGATTTAGTTTCCTTAATGTTAGCATTTAATTTTTCCTTTTTCTTTCCTGTCTTATTCTTTCCTTTTTGGTTTCTTCTTCTGTAATTATAAATACGCTATTGTACCTATGTAAAGATTTAATGAAAATGATTCCTACAGTTTTTCTTCTCTCATTCAAGATGGTATCAGAGCATTATTAAAAGTCAGTCTCACATCTGCAGCAAACTCAAGCGGCGAAGGATACAGATCCTTGGCAAGAATTGACTTTACCGTCCCAAGATCCATAGGCTGCTTCACAATCTGATGATAATCAAGAAGCCCCAAGCCCGCTGCATCAACAAGCTCCAAACCAAAATTTCCATTATCTAATCTACTGGACAGCATATTAGGGTCCTCAGTAGATACGAATGAAGCTCCAGGCCGCTTTTTACCCGGCAATTTCTTTGATTTCCCACTAGATCTTGAATGATTGTTGATGTTGAATTGGCCCCTTTCTTATTGGGCTGTTTGTTTTGGACCTTAATTTCTGGCAGAATTCTGTTTCGGGCTTCAATTTCTATGTAGCAGAAATTTTAATTTTGTTGGCTTGTGTTCAAAGTTGATTATTTATCTTATCATGTCTACAAAAAATGATGATAATTTTCCCAAGTGCTGAGCAGGTGGATCACCTTCTTCAATTGCTAAAATTCACTCCTACATGCGGTCCTCCTATTGGTTCTTTGGCCCAAACAGACGATCTCTCTAGCACATACTCTTGTGGTTTAACATTTGCACCATGCATTATTGATTCTGGTGCTTCTGACCATATGACTAGTACGTCACAATTTTTTCAATCTTATTACCCTTGTCCAGGTAATAAAAAGGTTAGAATTGCATATGGAAGTTTTTCATCCATTGCAAAAACAGGTTTTGTCCAAATCTCTGAGAAAATTGAACTAAAATTTGTCTTTCATGTTCCTAAGTTTACTTGTAATTTGCTATCCGTTAGTAAACTATCACGTGATTCTAATTGTTGTGTCATATTCTTTGATTCTCATTGTGAATTTCAGGACCAACTCTCGGGGAGGATGATTGGCAGTGCGAGGATGATTGATGGACTCTATTATTTGGATGAGACCCTATTCAACATTAAACAAGTTCAGGGGCTAACTAGTAGTGGTAATAGTTCAACACCTGTGCGAACAACTTATGCTTTGACATCTTAGATTAGGACATCCTAATTTTCTTCATTTAAAACATTTGTTCCCTAGCTTATTTAAAATTGTTGATTGCAACTCTATTCACTTGATACTTGTCATTTAGCCAAGAGTCATCGAAACACTCATCAACCAATAGGTTATCATGCTTCAAAACCCTTTTATTTAATTCATAGTGATGTTTGGGGTCCCTCAAAAATCACTACTGCCTCTGGAAAAAAATGGTCTGTGACATTTATTGACGATCATACGCGGTTGTGTTGGGTTTATCTAATGCGTAATAAATGACGTTGAAAAAATATTTAAAATTTTTTACAACATGATCGAAAATCAGTTCCAAACACAAATCAGTATCTTTCGAAATGATAATGGCACAGAATATTTTAACAAATATTTGAGAACTTTTTTTCAACAAAAAGTATTCAACACCAGTCTACTTGTTGTGACACCGCACAACAAAATGGTATTGCCGAGAGAAAAAACTGTCATTTATTAGAGGTTGCACAAGCCCTAATGTTTTCTATGCATGTTCCTAAATATTTATGGGGTGATGCCATTTTGACTGCCTATTATCTTATTACTAGAATGTTTACTTGTATTTTAAAATACATTACTCCATTAGCCTGAGATTTTCCCTACTTGTCCTATAGCATCGGATTTACAACTAAAGGTTTTTGGGTGTACTATTTTTGTTCATATACCTACCCATCTTCGGTCAAAACTTGACCCTAGGGCATAAAAATGTTTTTGCCTTGGATATACTCCTAATAAGAGAGGTTACAAATGTTTTAACTCTATTACAAAGAAAATTCACATCAGTATGAATGTTTCTTTCCTTGAAAAACAGCCTTACTTTAGCCATAACTATCTCTAGGGGGAGAAAGAGAAAAGTGAAGATGAGTTCTGGCAAACTTCTAATTTTAATCTTCTTCCTAATGTTTTCCCTGACATTGACAAAGAAAATTTATCTAGTGAAAGTGATGAAAATCCGAGTCCACCTATACAAGACATAAGTGATTCACAATCAGGGGAAGAAATAATACCAGATATTACCTAATCTGAACTTCTACTAGATTGGGGAAAGAAAGAGAAAAGTGAAGAAGTCCATCGTTAGAAACTCCACAGTTCGTGGCAGAACTTCTAATGGGTTTAATCTTCTTCCTAATGTTTTCCCTAACGTTTGACTAACGAAGGACAAAAGTGGGACCCAGGTCGTTACAAATGGTATCGATTAGTGAACTAAGTGATGCGGGACAAAGTCCATAGGGCGGGAGCCACCACTTACCCGTAGGAGCCACAAGACATAAGTGATCCTCAGATGGATCAAGCGCGACGAATCAGTCTAACGGGGGGTGATTGTAATAAGTTTAAACCAGGTACTATATTACCTAGTCCATCTAGAAACTCCACAGTTAAGCGTGCTTGACTTGGAGAAATTGTATTGATACTAGACAAAAAGAAAAGAGATCATCGTTGTCGATCTAAAATAATAAGTGGGAGTTACAAACCCGTCTTGCCAATACGCCATAGGGCGGGAGCAAAGTGCCACCTCTCACCACCTGGCAACTACTCAGATTGGTCCATCCAATACCCAGACCATTTGATAACTACTATCCAACTCTTCTACGGAAGTCATCGTTAGAAACTCCACAGTTAAGCGTGCTTGACTTGGAGAAACTATGATGGGTCTAGTTTTTGATCGAGTGAGGACAAAAACATTGATGAAAAGACCCATGTTGGTACAGTGGGGACACCTATCTAACGATCGGGACCCTGGGACCCAGGTCGGAAAAGAGTAATAGAGACTTGTCTTCCAACAAACATCCTATTGTCCCAATAAGATAACTTATCCACTCCTACTCCTTTTGTTAACAATTCTATTGATCTGGATTTACCTATCATAGACTTTCTAATACTCATAAGGCCTTCACATCCAATATTGCTCATTTGTTTATTTCAAGAACCATTCAAGAAGCACTGGATCACCCGGAGTCGAGATTGGCCGTTCAAGAAAAGAAGAATGCACTAATTGCTAATGGTACTTGGGCAATTGGTAATCTACCAGAGGGGAAGAAGACTGTGGGCTGTAAATGGTTGTTTACAGTCAAATGCAATGCTGATGGTAGTGTAGAAAGGTACAAAGCAAGATTTGTGGCAAAGGGGTTCACTCAAACATATGGAATCGACTACCAGAAAACTTTTGCTCCTGTAGCCAAGATGAATTCAATCCGTGTGTTACTCTCTCTGGAAGTCCATTCCAACTGGCCCTTATATCAATTAGACGTGAAGAATGCCTTCTTAAATGGAGACCTAGAGGACGAAGATTTTATGGATCTACCATTAGGATTTGAAGACAAAGGAGGCAAAGGGAAGGTGTGCAGGTTGAGAAAGTCTTTGTATGGACTCAAACAATCTTCTAGAGCTTGGTTTGAACGCTTTGGAAATGTGATAAAGAGTCACGGCTACCATCAAGGTCAAGTTGACCACACTATGTTCTATAGACACGCTGGCGGAGATAAGGTAACTATACTTATTGTCTATGTTGATAATATTATTGTGACATGAGATGATAGTAATGAAATTGAGAGATTAAAGAAGATTCTTGCTAAGGAGTTTATGATTAAAGACTTAGGTAACTTGAAATATTTTTTTGGTATGGAGTTTGCAAGGTCAAAGAAAGGTATATTTGTTTCCCAACGAAAATATATTCTTGATTTACTTGGAGAAACAAGTTTATTAGAGTGTAAAGCTGCAGAGACACCCATAGAGCCGAATCTAAAACTCCAACCAGCTAAATCTGAAGAAGTAATCAATAGAGAACAATACCAAAGATTGGTAGGAAAACTCCTATATCTCTCACACACACGGCCTGACATAGCTTTTGCAACAAGTGTGGTAAGCCAGTTCATGCACTCACCAGGACCTGAACATTTTGATGCTGTTTATAGAATCTTGAGGTACCTAAAGGCTTAGTGTTTGGAGGTCATGGAAATTTACAAGTTGAAATATACACTGATGCAGATTGGGCTGGAAGTGTCCCTGATAGAAGATCAACTTCTGGTTATTGTACATTTGTTGGAGGAAATTTAGTAACATGGTGCAGCAAGAAACAGAATGTGGTGACAAGGAGTAGTGCAGAGGCTGAGTTTAGGGCAATTGCTCATAGAATTTGTGAAGCATTATGGATTAAAGGATTGCTGAAGAGTTGAAGGTTACCAATTCATTACCAATGAAACTGTATTGTGATAATAAGACTGCAATAGCTATTGCCCACAATCCAGTTCATCATGACAGAACAAAACATGTGGAGGTGGACAAACAATTTATCAAGGAGAAAATAGATAGTGGGGTAATTTATATGCCCTATATTTCTACAGTAAAACAAGTAGCAGACATACTTACAAAGGGTTTGCCAAAGAAACAATGTGAAAACTTAATCAGCAAGCTGACCATGGAAGACATCTTTAAACTAGCTTGAGTGAAAGTGTTGAAAAGTTTCCATATTGCCCAGTCAACCCTACATTATTCTAATAAATTTAGTTTTCTTAATGTTAGCATTTAATTTTTCCTTTTTTCTTTCCTTTTTGGCTTCTTCTGCTGTAATTATAAATATGCTATTGTACCTATGTAAAGAATTAATGAGAATGATTCCTATAGTTTTTCTTCTCTCATTCAAGAGTTATGTAAGCACACGCCTTGCAGCACCGCCTCAAAGCTTGAGGCCCACAAAATTATAAGTTCTTATTGACCCATTTCGAGAATAGCCTACTGCCTACTACAATATTAAAAATTGTGTCACTCATAGATTCACTTTAGGAATAGTCCACTGCCCTATCAACTAAAATAATAATTTTATATATATATATATATATATAAATTTTAAATTATTTTCTTATGAATTTTGAAGATATTTTATTATGTATTATGAACTTATTTTGCATTTTAATAATTTTTTGACATTTTTTTTTTTTTTAATGTGAGGCTTATACCTTAAGGCATACGCGTGAAGGAAAAATGCCTAGACACCCAATTACTCCTTTTTAAACATCGATGATATGCAAAGATGTCAGAATGTTTAAGAGACATCTGTTTTATTATCTAACTCATATCTTTAAGGTTCATTAAACTAGATAAAATGGAGGTTAGGAGATTAGAAATGATTTCCCTCACCTTCATGCATTTAGAAGAAAATCACATGAGGTCTTAAGAAGGTGACAAATGGCAATGAGATATTCTATTTCTTCTACATGAAAATAGAAATGGGTCAGCTTGCCGACTTTCCATGCATATGCACAAATGAAAGAAAAAACTAAGAAACCAACAAACAGTATTTCTCTTATTTTGTCCAAATTGATTTTAGAAATCACTTTAATGAAGAAGAAAATGGCTTGTCTATTTTATAATTCTTCTCGCTTCTATAAATATCATTATCTAAATGATGCCCATTCAATGACCTAGAATTTAAATATTTTAGCAAGATTTTAAAGCTTTATCAACTATGGCAGCAGAAAAGTAAAAGATAATGGAAGGGAACTTATTCAAAGGAAGGGATATTATGAGGTGTAATTTTTATTATAATACATGGAAGGTTAGAGGTTCTTTTGTCTTGCGAGCATACTCCATTATAAAGGCTAAGTGGATATTTAGTTATTAGAAGAACTCTTGGTGTTTGTAGTCATTTTTTCCTTTCGTGTGCTGTCGCTCCTTTGCACCACCACTGTAACGTCTAAGAGGAAATTAAGTCATATACTAAATCAGAAAGAAACTATGATTTTTAGATGTCAGATTGTACAATGAATTAAAAATTAGAAGTAGAATGCTATCACATATATGCAGAATCATCTTGTGTGGAATATATTCAATAAAATCTTTAAGGTCTTATTATCAAAATATCTCAAGAAGGGGAAAAATTAACTAAGGAGATTCCGATAATGATCCATTATTACCTGCAAAAGATCATGAGCGATCCAATATTACAGATTGAAAATTGGTTTAGAATAATGCCCCGTGCTTTGTAATTGTGATAAACTTTTTCTCTTTAGCACACCTCCTTCTATGTTCTCAAAACCTCATGTAGCATCAGTTTATATATGAGATAAGATAATGTTGTGTTTTCAATGATAGGCCATATCCTTTCATAAATTTACAAATTCTTTAATCATGAGGAAGGGTGCATATAAGAAGCACATTAAGAATAAGCATCTCGACAGGATAAAATATAGTAATAAATGTTAATCACCAGTGACATCCTTCAACGAAATAGAACCAGAAGCTCACCATGGGCTTCAACAAACCTAAGAGCTTTCTCCAAGAAGGACGGAGTTCCATCTATTTCTTCCAAAGCAAGTAAAATTGGTCGGCCAATGACCAAGGATTTTACTGGTTGTCTCTCTTTCACTGTAATATAAGACCCAGGATGAATTGATATTAATTTTATGACAAAGACAACAAATAGAAATGGAACAGAACAAACTCCCAAATAAAATATGAAGATTAAAGAAGGAAGAATGTCTGCAATTCCAAGCCATGAAGTAATTTCATATAACTTCTCATAACTGCCATATCAGCTAAATTTTACACTGGCACACAGCTAACAGGGCACTCTGTAACTATGCATAATTTCCACTTGTTCAACCAGAAAAGCTCACATGCCAGAATGTTCTGGCTTTGCATAAGCTAGAGAAAAACCAACTTTTGACATTATCACACTCCTAAGTCCATGAATTTTAAGCTTGTTGAGAAATAAAGGACCCAAAACATAAAAACAGCAAAAGCAAACATGGAAATTGTGTCCCTTTGTCCTCCAAAGTAGATTTGCACGTTATTCAAACTACAACATGAGCATCTTGATTACATAAGATAGCCACCAAGTACTTGAATTTCAGAGCTGTGATAGAAGTATACTGATACTTCATACATGATGAAATTAAAGCAAAGCTTACCCTGTTCTAAAGAAGCATCAGCTGCATTAGACTGATCGTTCCTGAATATACCATTTTGCCCCATAACAAGAGCAGCACTAGGTGCATTTGACAGGGCTTCCTCAAGTGCAGCCTTCCACTCTTGTAAATCCTCCAGTGTTTCTGCCTGTGGTAAACAAAAACCTCAACACATAACAACAGCAAGAAACCTAGCTTTATCCAGTAGGACAGTGAACATGGGATGAGGATGAGGATGAGGATGAGGATGAGGATGAGGATGATTACAGCCGAACAATATAGAAGTATGTTGACAGAGAAATCTGTCTTTTCCCAGTGCCCGTAATAATTATTTAACTCTATCTCTCCGCTCAGTTTTTATGGTTCTGATGAATCAACTTAACTAGCAGGTGACTGAATGAAAAGTTAGTATTTAACCTCAAGCATATCTATTAGGTTTTCGCATTTAATCTATTATGTGAAAAGCTCAATGCTAACTCAGCTTCCCAATTTCTTCACCCAAAGTTACCTAGCTTTACAGTGTTACGTGTGCCACTAAACAGACATCAATTGAAAAGGCAAGTTTCAATTACTATTTTCTTCAAATAATTTAAATACTTTATCTGCTCGTGTCATAACATCCATGTTCAGAAATCTTCCATTGGATAACAAATAGTTGCCTTCGGCCAAGAATTTGGATGCATGCAAACCACTATGTCCTCTTGGATTTACTTCCAAAGAATACTCTAACGCCCAATAAAACTAGTTTACAGTCTTCTATCTTCCCGAACATTATGACCAACAGAACAAAAGAACCCAACCTCTGCCGATATTTTATACATTTCTGTTGTGTCATTCAGTTTAATTTCCTATGTAGAGTCTAAATAGATTGTCGGAATAAGCAAATAATTGAGCAAATCAAATTCTCTGACAATGATATTAAACTTTCTTCCCACATTAACAATCCCAATTTAAAAATGTTCTCGCACAGTCGTAAATGTTCTGTTAAGCTCACAGCCAACTGATGTTCCAGAAAGGGAGATCCCTGATCCATTCTCTCAGAAAGATTGAAACATTGATGGAAGAAAGGGCTTTGTACGAATTGTCTTCTTTCTTACGGACAAAATTGATGGACGAACTATTTGACATCAGGAAATCTAGAAGGCAAAAGAATGAAGGAGGTGGAGTCTCGAAAATATTGTGAGGAGCTGTTATATATACCACCAAATACAAAAGATGCCACTAAAGATAATCGTTGCACTGGCTGTGTTTCAAGCATAGACTAAATCATGACAATCAGAAAACAGAACTTTTTTTTTTGATATTCGTGGGTGTCCGAGCCAGTTTGCGCACATCTCAACTAATCCCACGAGACCCTGAAGTTAACGGCCAGGTAAACCTCTAGTGGCATCATGTTATTGACACCAATGCCTGGATACCATCATGTTATTGGTTTCAATGTACCACCATAGATCTGGCATGACACTGATAGTAGAAGTCTCAAGTAAATTAAGTTTCTCTTCAACAATAACATCACATGTACAATAAAACTGGGCAATAGCTTAATGGAAGAGGAAACATACAGATCGAAGTAAGATATATTCCAAGAGAATTATTTGATAAACATCAGAAAACATGAAGAGAAGTCAAGAGCAAAATGATCTTTAAAATTAAAAACTTTTATCTCGCAAGCAAATCTCACTAGAGTTGCACCTTGAGTGTGAAAGCTCTTCCATCACGACCATCAGGAAAGAGCACGGTCAAGAGTTTCTTGTCTTCTTTGACTACCACACTGGAAGTGGATCAAAAAGTCAATAAGACAAGCCTTACGTTCAGAAAATTTACTGCGGTAGGAATGTGGCCAGGCAGCCAAATCGATGCACAAATGAAAACAGTAAAACTTGGTATACAAATTAAAATCCAACCTTCCAGAACTGTTGAGATCAATACCACCAAGGGTTAAATTCACTTCGCTCCCCTTTTGCGGAACAGCATTCTGAAAAAAAGTTAAAGAAAATAAAGAAGAATGGGAAAATGAATTAATAGTATGAAAAGAGGCATACATGTTATAAACCTTTTCTGAAACAGAAAAGATGTATCGGTAAGAGAATTAAGTGTTGCTAGAGTAGGGAAAACAATTCATATTCATATCTGATCATGAACTCGAAATGTAAACCAGCATTTATGAACGTAAGATATTTAAACCAAATGGCCCCATTTTGAACTACTTTCAGGATCACCATGAAGCTTCATGTTAGTTTCATGAAAATGTATAACAACACTATTAGCTATGGCTTATTAGAGGAAAGCAGAAATGTTCCTGCACATTATATCAGTTAAATAAATAGAGAAAGAAAGTCTATAGCTTCTTCACATTATGTTATAAACCTTTTCTGAAACAGAAAAGATGTATCGGTAAGAGAATTAAGTGTTGCTAGAGTAGGGAAAACAATTCATATTCATATCTGATCATGAACTCGAAATGTAAACCAGCATTTATGAACGTAAGATATTTAAACCAAATGGCCCCATTTTGAACTACTTTCAGGATCACCATGAAGCTTCATGTTAGTTTCATGAAAATGTATAACAACACTATTAGCTATGGCTTATTAGAGGAAAGCAGAAATGTTCCTGCACATTATATCAGTTAAATAAATAGAGAAAGAAAGTCTATAGCTTCTACACAGTAATTGACAATTTCAACTAGAAGTAGAACTATGAGTAAGCTATGTCACATTTGTAAAATATAATGCAGTATGTTCAACCAACTACACATTTTAACAGTATTGGTTGCATACATCAGCCATGAGTGATCTCATTGAGTATCTATTCAAGCATACAAGGTATTCAATAACATGACCATCTGAAAATCTAATGTCAACTCTGGTACAGGTCGTACAAGCTACAATTAAAAAAAATCTATGAAAATTGCACCTCACAATGCATTTCTAAACAGTTTCAACAAAAGGAAGGAATATGAATGGTCCTATGTCGGCAAATTTCGTAATAATCTCATACAAATAGCTGAAATTGGGATGTGAGAATTTTTTCAAAAGATTTAAAAATGCAGCTTACTGGATCACTTCTAAAGAAGACCAACGAGGTACGTGTTAATATAAACCACCTTTTCTTCCATGATGTCCATCCGATTCCTGCACACAGGTAAAAACTTTCAGAAGAACTAGAAATTGTGTCTTGAAGCACTAACATGATATTGAATTTTCTTTAAAATGATCAATCAGTCAATGAACCATAACATCACAGACAATATGAAATGTACAGATGCCCTATATTTTCTGATAGATAATTTAATCAAGTTGAACTTTTAGGTCCAGCCAGAAAACATTCTTGTTCTAAATTTTAATATGCAAGAGTAGATTCTGGTTGTGTAAAGGAAGAGCCAAGCAAAACATGTGTGATACAGGGCACAACCATAATACAGCAACCAAGACACGGAACACCATAGAACAAATTATAGAAACCATTTGCATATAAATGGAAGAACCCTTTATCTTTTTTTCTTGTCAGTAAAGGCCTTCTGCAGTATCTGTAGGAAGTTGATATCACATAGCTATAAAACAACTAGGCTTGTAATTGGGAAATTACTTTTACAACAGATAAAAAACCTAACAAGAATCTTACTGAAACAGATACACCTGGATATCATGGATATATCTCAAGTCAGATGACATGTCAAATAAGGAAATCCAATATTGTCAAAGACAACACAAGGATGTGTACATAAGATGTGGAATTTCTTGAAAATATAGGACAAGATATCAATACTAAAATATAGTTGTATGTACTAGATAAACTAAGCATACAAAGCATTTAAGAAAACAAAATGTATCAAATAAAATATCAACTCTATACAAAATCTAATTGGAAGAGGGAAAAATAAAATACAAAATAGCCCAGTGTGTCCAATTACTTTCTAATTTCTACACTTAATCATATTAAAGAAAAAGTGTCGTCTTCATGCAAGTGTAGGTATGTCCATAATAAGAATGTTTAGGCATCCTAAGAATGTTTGGGATCCTAAGAATGCAATTCACTGAAAGGAAGAAAAAGTATCAAAGAGTTACGAATTTTTTTTTTTTTTTTTTTGAGAGGTAATCAATTCATATTATTAATCAAAGGATAATACACAAGATGTGCATTCTCAAATTAAACAGGATAAAAAGGAAATAAAATTAGGCAACCCCTCTATCGGATTTCTAGCCGTCGCATTAAATCAATTATACAATGTCAAATAAAATAATTCCCTAAATTGTTCTGTCAACCGTGCTTGATCTTCAAAATAACGGTTGTTTCTTTTTCTCCACACACACCACACAATACAACCTGGAATGAGATCCCAAACAAGTTTATTATTCTTGTCTCGAAGTTTTCTCCTCCATGCTTGCACCACATCCTCTATACACCTTGGCAACACCCAGTTCTTCTGTTGGGCAGCCAAAATATCGTTCCACAGCCAACGCACACCATCGCAATGAATAAACAAGTGGTCAATCGTCTTCTCATCCCTCTTACACATATAACACCACTCCGTAACATAACAACATTTTCTTCGTAGATTATCCACCGTTAACACATGCCCCCTCATAACTGTCCACAGTAAAGATGCCACCCGTGGAGGCAATTTACATTGCCAAACCCTCTTCCAAGAGAATAAATTCTCCATAGGTACTAATAAGGATCTAAAATATGTACGAACGGAGAAGATACCGTTTGTTGCCAACCCCAGGGGTGCCGATGACCAAAACTGAGAATGACACCGTTGAGATACAGAATTGAATCCACTTACACCACTTATTCCCAAAGCCACAACGCCTAAGCATATACATAAGAAACTCTCGGTCCACATGATCATATGCCTTCTGGATATCAAGCTTACATAACATTCCTGGAACCCCCATTGCACATTGGGGAAAATATAAAGATACATGACCTATATACTGGTACCAATTGGACAGTCTCTAATAAGGCAAAGGTCTTAGGTTCGAAACTTGATGACAAGATAAAAATTCGTAAGGGGTGAGATGGACTCAGACTATCCTAAAGCGGACAGTACATAAGTTAACGGTTTGGACAAAGAGGCTCAGGCCGTTTGATAACTGCATTTTATACACTTATTTAAGGCCTCAAACAATGATATTCAGTGCTAATATGATGAATTATTGTCTAAATTGTTGCATTTGGTGTTGAATAGGTGAAACTCGATGATTGAACAAGAAATTGGAAGAAATAAGAGGAAAATTGGCAAAAGGGGACAAGATCCATAGTATGAGGGCCAAAGTGTAAACACTCAAAAGTTGTGTCGAACTTCACAATGAAGATTCGAGAATGTCGGGGCTCAATTGGGTGCAATTAGAAGTCAAAACGGGTGAAATATGGCCAAAACATTTCCACAAATCAAGTTTCAACCGCGGAAGGATGTTTCAGATTTTTGTCAGAGATTGAGACCCATTTTTGACACAGTAAACATTCGAACTGGAAAAAGGCTATTTCACATAAAGTTGTAGCCCTTTGAGTTGGCTTTACAACCCAACTTAAATCACCTCAATCGGATATCAGGAAAGAAGATTATGCTTGAAATACTGAAGGAAGCACGATGCTGAATTTCACCCGGAGGTTGGCGCCGCAGCGCCACGAATTCTGAAACAAAACAAAGTATGCAGCGCCGCAGCGCCGCTCCCGTGGCGCCGTGACGCCGCCTGGGACGATCTAGGGCGCGTTTTGGTCTATTTTTAAGCTCGTAAAAACCCTATTTTCTACACCAACGTGGGGGCAAATAAAAAAGACAATTTTTCTCACACCGGGGGGCTTGGGGGATTCGACACATTCCTCACATCACAAAACACATTCAAACTTTGAAGATTTGGGAGAAAATTCAAAGGAAGAACACACAAAAAGGGATTTATTCTACTCATTGAAGGAAATACATACAATTGAATATTCAACGACGGAATTCAAAGGAGAAAAACATCGCGCAAATCACGTTTTGAAGCATCAATTGGGGGAAAAAAGATCTTGGTGCAACATCGATTTCTCATTCTATATCATTCTTCTAAACCCGGTGATGTATTCTATAATAATTTTGTATTTTTCTTTCATGATTATGAGTAGCTAAATCGAGTTTGGGGCGAACAATGTAACCGAATTGGGATCCTTTATTTCTTTAATTTGATATTCTTGTGCTTTTATTTTATGTGTTGATTTTGCTATGTTCTCAATGCATTTAATTACTTGATCACTAATTAAATGATTTCGTGAACAATAATTACGTAGAGATGCGGATTATTGTTTAGACCAAGTAGTAAATTCTGGTAAATTGGCATAACGTGTAGAGATACCTATGTTAATTGCTGCGGTCATAATTGAATTTCTAGAACCAATGTTTCGTTTAACTAAATGTCAATTTGCATAGAGATATGGAATTGAATTAGTTAAATAGGCTCAATGAGAACTCGAGAGGGGTAAATTGAATACAATAGGAGAAGTCGATCGAACACTACTTTAGATTGTATGAATCTTGATTTAAAGAATAAATGTGATCAATAGGTGAAATTGTTCCGCCCTAATATCCGTTATTATTTGAATTCTCAATCAAGTATGTTTGCATTCAATTCAATTTCACGTGTTTAATTTCAAATATTCTCAACACATCCATATTTTTGTTTACTTTCATCAAATAGTAGTTAGGAATAAATTAGATTAAGTACTAAAGTACAGTCCTCGTGGGAACGATATCCGGCCTCTTAGGTCCACTTTATTACTTGTTATGATCCGTACACTTGCGGGATATAAAAATCGACAACACCGTTACACAAAATTGTGCGTATTTATAACATCCCGAACGTCCCTTTATAGTAATTAATTTTTAAATTAGTGCCTTAACGTAAGATTATAAAAGTTGGGAGACCAAATCAATAACTTCCCATAGTTGAGGGGCCCAATGTGCAATTTTTGAAAATGTTGTTTTAGGTAAGAAAAAGATTACGGAAATGATCCCAATTTGTATTTTTATTTATAAGGGCAAGCTTTTAGTGAAAAATAAGTACTTTTTATATATATAGTTAGTATAGCATATTACCTTATTTAGCACTGTTAGATGTAGATTAAAATCACATTTTTAGTAAATTTTGATAAAAGTTAAGGAAATGTGTGGTTGAAAAGTTGTAAACCCTGTTAAATATGTGGTTAAAATTAATTGTTGACTTGGACATGAGATTAAAATCAGATTTAAAAAGAACAAAACGGGGGCTTAGTGTACAATGGGGTACCATCATAACACTTTCCCTTTCATGGGTATCCCTAAATGCACATACCTAGACCTACCCCTCCCCACTTTTAATACCACACATAAATTACTTAGACACTCTTCATATAAAGGACAAAAAGAAAAAGAAAGAAGAAATCTTCCCTCTCGAATTGGTCAAGAAATGTTTGGATTTTGAGTATATCACACTATGTATCATTTGATAACCCACAAAATTCTTCTCCTTCCCCCTCGAATTGGTCAAGAAGTGTTTGGCAAAGCCACTTCATTGGAGCACTTTTTCTCAATAAGCAATTATCAAGGTAAATACATGTTATGGCATTCCACAAAATTCTAAATTCGTGTTTTGAATAAAGATATATGTATGTTGGTCGTAATATGTTGTATGTTACGATGGACCGTTAGCTGGTTCGAACTGTGCATCGCGTTAGTGAAAAGGAGGAATTAATTAAATAGCTTAAGAATTTTATCAATGTTATTGTTCTTTGTATTAAACTGATTTTAAAGGTTTGAAATATTATGTTTTTTTGTTTATAAAAGTGTTTTCAAATGGTAAGTTTTTGGTCGTTAACCATCAATAGATCTTTCAAGAAGATCATGTATTTGCTCCAAACCACCACAAGGAACAAATATTGTAGAATACAAATGGGAAATAAATAGCAATATAACCAACATAATAAATATTGTAGATGCAGTGAAGTGTGTCTGAAGACTGATATATGGACAGATCCAGCCACTATTGATATTCATGCACTTCTTGCTTGAATATAAACTAAATAGAACGGATAACAGTAAACAGTGTTTCCTTCCACACTTGGCTTATTTTAGACCATGGGTAGACCCTCAAAATTATTTACTATCTTTATGAATAATGCTCCACTTTTTCATGTATATTTTCAATTGAAGTCTTTAGTTAGCTTCATTCTGTTCTAAGAATTTGTTTATAATGAAAAGTGTGTTCTTCCTATTTCTTTACATTCTTCTATAGTTTTATTATTTCATCGAAGAAAATTATAAGATATTTACAACTCGTCTAAAATGAAAAGAACGACCATATTGCTTGAACTTAAAAACGAAAATTGAAGATATGCAGCAGTTTCTAATTTTAAAGTAGGAGGAGAGAATTTTCATTCGTCTTAGAATTCCAGCTCAATGGCTTGAAGGGTTTGACAATTCATTCTATAGGAAAAAGTATCAAGTGGCTAATAGTTCAACAAACAAGAGCCTGATATATGTATGAAAGGAAGGAAAGAAAGACGTGTTAACAGTATTCCTTTTGTATTCCTATTTCAGAAATAAAAATCCAGATGAAGTGGAAAAACAAACCTTTCGATGATAAAAACAGGGGGCCACTCTTATATACCTGCACGTCAATGTAGATTATATTATTGGATAACCTTTCTATTGCAAGGTCAAAAAATTCCATTGATTCTTTATGTAACATTTATTCACCTACAAATTCAACACTACTTTCTCTAATATAAATTTATATGCATAGTAAGCTCAAGTCTTGAAAAACATATAATATTAAGAATAGTTACAACATTTTCCAGATCAAGTTAATAGTTTTTTTGTTGTCTGAGCTTATATCTCTATGCTACCATCCAAAACTAAATTCAATTAAATTAATATTATCCCAACTCTTTGGTGTCAATTACATTAAGTTCTAGGATCTTAAATATAGTTTAGCCAAACAAAAACAAGACACTAAAATCACAGGTTTCAATTCAATTCAACTAAGCCTCGTGTGAAGTTATTTATTAGGTCTGCTGTATGGATTTTCCTCTTCCACTCTAATACTTTTGGTTAATCAACTTTCATTTGATTTTAGGTAAACCTTTTTCTAAATTTACCATTAATTTTCGATGTGCACTAGTGAACCAATTCAAAGATATGTTTTTTCTCTTAGTGTCCATTTTTTTTCTTTACCACCGAATAATCTCAACATTCTCACATTAGTTGCACTCAATTTAAAAAGCGACAATATAAACAGACAACCCCAAGCCAGAGAAGGAAGAATATTTCCTTTGTGTAGTTAGATGCCACACGTGAGCCTTTCTAGTTCCCAAGTTAACATGATTATTCATAGTTCACATTCAAACATATTCATACTTTACATTCAAACACAGGTCAAACTATGTGAATTTATTTGTAAGCTTTTCCAAACATATAAAAATTGCACACTAAATTCTCTAATATTATCCAAGTTATTGAAGATAATATCTGCACGCATGCTAAGGCAACTATAGCAAAACATTCAAGCCCCAGAAATTATAGCCTTAATAAATGGAAGTCATAATTTGTTTATGGGCTAATTGAATATAAAGTACCTTATTGCCTCCATGAACGGTAGGGCCTGGCTGCCCGGAAGGTGGAGACGGCACATTACCACCATCTTCCCCCTGAAACACGACAATTGGATTCTAGTAAATTAAAAAAAGAAAGAAAGAAAATAACTAACGTAAACACAAATTAAGTCCCAAAATGAAGAATTATTACGATCATCGTGTATTAATTATCAAAACGTACCAGAGAAGAGTCTACATTCCGGTTGGTCATTGTGGGATTGAAAAGAACGAGGATCAACAGTAACCCATGGAACCTGAAAAATCCGTCATCGTGAATCTAAAGCAGAACATTAGTAAAAATTAAAATGTGCGTGAATCAGAGAAAATGTAGCTACGAAATCCAATACACCTTCAATTCGATCTGCGGGCATAAATACAATAGATGAATTAAATTTGGAAGGAAAACAAAGGAGAATGAATAATGACAATAATGGGAATGAAGAAAGTGGAAATGTGCGTGTTGTGGGTGGGTGTGAGAGAGAGAGAAAACCAAGGGTCAAGCAACAAGCGCATAACTCTCAAAAAGAAGAGGAGAGGAGAGCGGGTTCTTTGCCTTTTCATCACATTCTTTTCCTTACACGTGGATCTTGCACTGGACTTTTTCTGTGGGTGCTGCTTTTCATCATCATGTCATCATGTCATGTAAATAAAAGAGGGGCATTCGTGTCTGGAGTCTGGACACTTTTTCGGAGAGATAAGTAGGAAAATGGTCAATTTTGCATAAATTAGAGAAAGAATCAAACAAGCAAAAATTATGGCTGCAGACATACAATGATCATAGTAACTAAGACTGTAGGTATACACATAACTAGTATATAATTTGCAATACTCCTTCTTCAACGACTCATTACACAATGTATACATCGTTAAAAATTGTGATTGATAAAAATTCAGTGGGACAACAAAAAAAAAAAGTATAGTTATTGATAGAGTATTAGAAACTATGTTGTCCCATTAAAATATCGTCAGAAAAACTCAATGATATAAAAATTGAGTGAAAGAAAAATAGTACAATTACTCCCTCTGATTTTAATCATTAAATATTTTTGATTCAACGTATTCTTATTTTGTGTACCAATTTCTTAAATATAAATGTCGACAATACTTTTGTGAATAATAATTTGGACGTATTATCACTTGAGCAAATTTATGGAACATCGTTATCTCCACTCTTCTAAGTCTCATGCATATATAAGAATTTTAGAGAAATATATTTGTCATATCTTTTTAGATGTATTCTCAATTGAGTTGAGCAATCATACAATATATTTGACATTAATCAATATGATAGTCTATTGAAAACAATCTTTGTTGTTGCTTTCCTGAAGTCTCGTATACAATTTATGACATGTGATAGTAAAAACATGAAATTAGAGGGTAAATGGCATGTAGGTAATGTACATTCATTATACAAAAATATGAATCTTTAAAAAATATTACTACTTATATATCAAGAGTTACATGATGATTTATATATAGATAATATGTCAAAAAGAGTGGGAGAGTTATTATTATTTGGTCAAAATTTGACACGATCATATCCCATCACATTATGTGTATGTAAACCATTATTTACATTTAGCACAATCGATTTAAAACCTTATTAGACACAATCACGTGGAAGAAAATTTAAATGAAGAAGAAAAAGAGTACATAATTCCTTTGAATACTCTATAAAAGTTGACTAATTAAAAATCTTATCAGGAAACTCAATGGAACAAAACTTAATCAAGAAAAAAGAGTACAACGCGTATTTACTCCACCTCGCTATATCACCTATATTATATGCTTTGGCATAATAATCCTTCAAGAATAATATTAGTAGTCGTGTTAGATGAGTTAGTTATAACCAAATTTATATAAGTATATCAAAATTCATGATTATTAGGATGATAAGATATAGAAATAATTTATCTTTCTAGACAAGTATTTGTGAAATTCATTATGTTGAGAGTCGTGGATTACATATTACGACTTTATTTTTCTTATTTCCTTTTTGTATAAGTATGCACTTTTAATAAGTTCAATTTTGGTAGGATTGCATCATTTATTTGGCTGATTATTTATACGTTGGTATTCTTTCATGGTTTTACTTCAATATTCTCTCTATAATTCACAAGGAGCACTTTATTTATGTACAAAGTGCCGTTAATAACTTTTTTTCTCTTTGATTTCATTTCTTTCTCCATAACGACATAATTTATTGACATATCTTATTTTTCAATGCTTCAGGTACCTAGACCTCTTTTGAGATTTTACAATTTGTCATGCATATATACTCCACTAAGAGTATATACCTATCCAGTATGTACATCTTTACTATTTGTTACTTTTTCTTTTGAAGAGTTTTGTATTAGAATCAAATGTTATCATGCTTCTAGCATTCCATTGATTAACTTATAAGTATGCACCTTTATTTATAATCTTAAGGATTTGTCCTTCCAGGACATCAATATGAGTTGGAACAATTAAAGTTATTGTATGTGATATTATTTATCTCTTTAATCAGTAAACATATCTAAAATAAATTATATTTCGAACTTCTCGTTCGAATTGTCTTGTATGAGTATCTAAATAATATAATGATGCATTATGTTTATTATTTTTGCTCTTTAATTCTTTTCCTAATGTTGAGAAAATTGTTCAATTAAATTGACAGTCAGTGAGCATTTTATCAAATATCTTGCATTATGGTTTAAAATATTTTATAAGGGTACATACTAAACATGAATTCTCAGCATCCTTTAAGATTCATCTTTGTGGATTGTGGTTGAGTGACCGTACATATATTGCACTATGAAAAAATATTTAGAAGGAAAATATTAGGCCTCTGACCATAAGTCAATTGAAAGAACTATGATGTTGACAAGATGCATACTAGTGATGCTATGTGTGAAAATTTGCATTCTATAAAATGGAAAAAATAATTAAATAAATTCTCAATAGTATGATTTATGATAAATTTATGGTTCTTAAGGAACAAAAAAAATCCTATTTCCCCAAAGTGCTAACATGGTATTCTTTCAAATATATTGTTTTAATATAGAATCATGCTTTTTGAGAAGCAACAATATAATATTCTTTTAAAATATTGATATATACTAAGTTGTGACTATTCACGAGCAATAGAACAACTTTCTTCTGAAATATTGATACATTTAAATTATCTAAATAACATACAAGCAATATACATGTAATCAAATTAAATAACTCATATCAGGTTTGTCTTTATGTAATTTGAAGTTGAAGAACACAATCTTTCTTTAGGGCCTAAATACAAGATTACTTTGCAAATTCAATTACCTAGAACCTCATGTTGATAACATATTATAAATTAGAGAGTACATAGATGTATGCGTATTTCATTGAAACTCAAAGATCTATATTTATAAAAAGAATTAGGGCTGCACAAATACAATGGTCATAGTAATTGGACCTATAGGAATACAATGGTCACTACTAATTTGTATATAATTTACAATAAAATTGACATTAAAAGTCAATTATAACATGTTTTATTGAAAATATTGTCTTTATGAATCGGAGGGAGACAACTTTTGAGATAAATTTTAAAGCTTTCAAGAGAAAATCTATTTGATGCACAACTTTTAAAGTAAATTTTGAAATCAAGAGAAGATTCATTTCAAGGAAATAGTTGCAAGTATGCTAGACAGTCTAACTATCTTGGAAGACATTTCTACCTGTTTTGCAAGATGAAAGGCATTTCTAACTGTCGTGAAAGAAAGTTTGACTAATCAAGACTAAGTTGTAGTCTTGTAGACAATTGAAACTATCTTGATTAGTCAATATTGAACTTTAGAAATCGTCTTGATTAATCAAATTGTCTTTCAATATTGTTTAAACTGCTTTGCTTAACACCCCATTGTCTCTTAAAATGAATATTTTCTTAAAAGCTTTCAGATTTACCTCAAAAGGTGTCCACCAACCAAGTCATGGTTAGGTTGTATGGGAAATTACTTTTTTTTACCTAACTTACCATAAAACAGTTTTTGAGGCCTCTTTTAGGTTAAAATGTCCAAATTATCCTTGTACATATTGTTAAAATATCCCAAATACCCTTAGTATATAATGACCATAATGCCCATTTTTCAAATTATATAGCCGTTAATTCACTTCTCTTCCAACTTTCTTTTTCTTCTTCTTCTTCTTCTTCTTCTTTAGTTTATCTATAATCCTCTACTTCTTTGTTCTTCTTTCTTTTTCTTTTTATCTAGTTTTACTTAAAGCATAAAGGAACACATTCAAAGAACAAACCCTTATACATGTTATATTGGTAAAATTCTTCTCACTTTTAATCTTTTTAATCTTTTGTTTTTTTATTTGTACATATATTCAGTGCCATTTCTGTTTATTTAAGTATTTGAATTCATTTTTCGATCAAAGGTAGTTCTGAAAACCAGAATCTCATATGTTTTAGTTATAGAATCGGATTTGATGTTTTAAACGACTCTGGTCGTTTATTCGTTTAAAACAACCATAAAAATGACTACAGTTACTTTAGATTACTATAACTGATTATTTGCTAACTTTCTAAAATCTTACTATTCTAATTACAAATATGGTGACAACAACATGGATTGCTATATTTTATTTTGGTGATTTTATTAATGATGATGAAGGATAATGGATATGGAAACGAAGCGAGGGTGATGAAATGGTGGAAGGAGTTCTAATATCTCCAAATACTTCATATCATGATCTATATTGTGAAGTGTTAAAAATTTGTAAAGTTTATTCATCTTCACATGGAATTGAGATGAAATTTCTTCTACCTGAAAATGGACAGTTTTCAGGTCCAATTAAAATTACTTCAGACAAGCAAGTGTAGTGGTTGCTATCTCTCAGCAAATAAAGAACCTCTTTGTCCAATTTGTGTAACCCTTGTGAGCAAAGATCCAGTTGACCATCCACAAGAAAAAGATAATGATTCATTTTATGAAGTGGGAGATGATGAAAAATTCGTTGTGAAATGCAAAATGAAGGCAGCAATCTTCATTGTGAAATGCAAGCAGATGATAATGATGAAGTGGATCAGACTGAGAATCTTAATTGGGACGAGTTGGAGATAACCCAAGACAATAATATGGATATTATTGAAAATGGTAACACTGTTGTTTTCTCTACACATGGATCTGAGATGCTTCAAAACAATAGAGAATAAATTTTTTACTAATGAGCACCTTGTAGCTTCAACTCTTTCGTCACATATGATTCCCGAAGATGCAGATTTAGAAGATCGTCAAATTTTCAGCATAAAAAAATATCTTATTATGGAAGTCCACATGCTTGCAATGAAGTACAACTTTGAATTTAGAGTGAAGAAATCAAATAAGGAAGTCTATACAGTTGTTTGTATAGATGAAAATTGCAAATGGCATTTGCGAGCAACTAAATTCAAAATTTTTTATTACTTTCAAATTCGTAAATATGTATGTGAACATACTTGTTCTGTGAGTATTCGTCGAAATGATCATAGACAGGCAAGATCGTGGGTTGTTGGAAGACATATAATGCCTAAGTTTCGAAATCCTAACACTGCATATAGACCCCCAGACATCATTGATGACATATGTTAGGAATTCGGGGTTGAAATGAGTTATCAGAGGGCACGAAAGTCACGAGAATGTGCTTTAGAAGTTTTAAGAGGTTCCCTTGAGGATAGTTATGCTAAATTGGGCTTATATTCTCATAATTTAGCTACAACTAATCCTGGAACGGCATTGTCTACAGAGATTGACAGTGAAAACCACTACAAGTACTTTTTTATGGCTCTCGGACCTTGCATTCGTGGATTTCACTCTTCAATGCGGAAGGTAGTTGTCATTGATAGAACATTTTTTACTGGGAAATATAAAGGTACGCGGATTGTTGCTACTTGTTAAGATGCAAATATTCAGATTTATCCTCTTGTTTGGGGTATAGTTGATTCTAAGAATGATGCATCGTGGACTTGATTTTTTTACGAAGTTAAAAGAAGTAACGGGGGATACCAAAGATCTTCTTGTTATATCTGATCGACATCAAAGTATTATAAATTGTTTTATGAGAGGCATGGGAATACACAGAGTTGTACAAGTACTCTAACGCCAATAATTGAAGAGACACTGTGTAAGAATGTTGATAAAAGAAGTTTTTGGCAAGCCGATCAATCACCTCACGTATGATGTGAGGAACAACACCATGAATTTTGCTGTTAACTTGGATGAAAGAACTTGAACTTGTAGACGATTTCAATTAGAATATTTATCGTGCAAGCATGCAGTTGCTGCGGTAAAGAAGAGTGGCTATTCAATTTATTTGTTCTACTCTCTGTATTATACTGTTGAATATTTGAGAGTAGCTTCTAGTGATACTATTTTTCCTGTGCCAAATGAAGTTGATTGGAAAATTCTTGAAAATTTTGGCTTCCTTAATGTGTTGCCGCTGTTAGTGCGACGACAAGGTAGACATACTAAAACAACAAGAATTCCGTCTACTGGAGAGTTCCCCAAAAGACACAAATGTAGTAGGTGTGCCGCAAGTGGGCACAACCGTCTAACATGTACAAGTCAGATACCTTTAACCGATAGAAGATTGGAGGATTATTATATTGTTTGTTTAGTTGATAGCATGTCATTTAGATAACAATGCAAATTGATTCTATATATTACGATTTATGTTTTATGTTGTGAGTTTTTGTCGTAATTCATGCCAAAGATATATTTTATGAATATTGGGTAGTTTTCAAAGTCATTTATTTCATATAATGAGTGATAAATGGAAAAGAACTCTTTAAACAACTCTAGTTCTTTAGGAAAACGACTGGAGTTGTTTAAAATGACTATGATCGTTTTCTAATTCGCATCTCATTTTTCGATTATATGCTCGTTTTTCTATACTTTTTGTACGAAATAGTTTGAAATCAAACCAAACACGATTTAAAATATTATACATTATAATTTAGCTTACCCAAACCAATCGATTAAATACTTAGAACATTATGTTTTAGCTTATCCAAATCAATTTGCATCTCATCATTCATTATACATTATTTTATCTCGCATATTTAGAAACTAAATACGACATACTTGAACATTGTTAGTGAGCATGATGAATTGTATATGATGAAGATCGTCTTCTTATTCATTTTAAACTAATAAGTCAAAAATCAAACACGATTTATAATGAAGTTCAACTTAGAATTTAAATACGATATACTTGAATATTGTTAGTAGAGCAATATGAATTGTTTATAATGAAGTCCGTCTACCTATACGTTTCTAAACTAAATAAATTATAAAAAAATGGAATTCTTTAAACAACCTTGTTCTTTAGAAAAACGACTGGAGTCGTTTAAAAAGACTATAGTCGTTTCATGTAAACGACTGAGTCATTTAAAGCGACTATGGTCGTTTATCTAATTCACATCTCGTTTTTTCGATTATATGCTCGTTTTTCTATATTTTTTTTGTATGAAATAGTTTGAAATCAAACCAAACACGATTTAAAATTTCATTTTCCTTAAACAATTACATTAAACAACCAACATTTTTCAAAAAAAATTCAACATTATCTCCTTTGTAATATAAACTAAATCAACCTGAAAAATAAACCTGTATTCATGACACAAAAAAACCCCAAATCTCATCACACACTATAAAATTACATATACACTTACAAACATACAAACACATCAAAAGGTTCTAAGGTTCACAATCAAGGGCAAAAATATTAGCAGTTATCTTTTCCCTCCATCTACTCATATAGAAGCCATTAACTTGTTCTACCGGACCGTTGATGCTAAAAAATTCTATATATTTTACTATGTACACACCACAATCGCCCCTGAAAGATAATAAATAATGGTAAATGAAGTGAAATAACTAAATTCGTTATATGAACAAGTGAATATTTAATTGTAATAAAAAAACTTACGAAACGACTTGTTTAGTAACTTTGGTATTCCTTTCTATAGCAAGAGTATCTGTCTCCAAATCGATGTTGATTTCCTTAAGAAGTAACGGGACAATGATACTAGCAGCCTTCAAGTCCTCTTTAAGTTGATCGCTCGTAATGATTGTCTTTTTGCAAAAGTCAATCTCAACTGGGAGCTAGTGTCTACGAGTACATAACGAAAGGTATACGTGTGTACATTCCTGCCATTTCTTTCCAAATGATGGCTTTGCCTCGGTGATATATTCCATTAGCTCTACCGGCTTTCTGAAATGATCTCCTTGCTTACCTAAATTTAACATAACCAATATCAATTCATTATTAAATTGTACGTCTAGAATAGCTCGCGAACCACCAAATGACTTGGGATATTTTGTTGCCCGAACCCGCAACAAATGCAATGCCGTGTCAACATGATGAAAGTTGAATACATAGTTATATACAAATTAATTGAATAATACAAGTAATGAGTTAACATACTTACATCATCTAGAAACCATTCCCCTGGTTTCAACACATCGTTAAACCATTTTTTCGCATCTTCTAAGTTGATATGACCCAACTTATATGAGACACTGAAGAACAAATACAAAATTGTAAAATAATACAAGTGATAAGTAAAAAAATCAAAGTCAATGAAATGGTAAAGATGCTTACCAATCGCCTAAACTGGAGCGTCATGTGGAGAATTGGTTTTTCTAAACTAGGTCAACATCCTGAAAAAGATCAACACGTTTGTCGTCAACATGTCTTCTCCACTTAGCTCCAGTCATGTATGGAGAGGAAACTAACTTTGAAGCTTTTTTAAGTCTTTTATCTTGCATCAGGGCATCAATTTGCTGATGAGTTTTATCTAAATTTCTCTTTCTGCGAGTAAAAACCTTAGTGTACATACTTTTCATCTCATTAGAACCTGCATCAACGTCAACTACATCTACATCTACATCTCTCTCAATATTCCCTGCTATAGTCTTTATCACAGTGTCCTCTAACCCAATCTCCTTCTCTACTCTCTGTAACTGATTTTCCTCTCAATCTTTCGCATCTCAGCCCCCCCCTGTCGTGGCCCCTCTCTCAATGTTTATTGCAACTGCCTCACTCCCAATCTCCCATGTCTCAGCCTCACTCTCAATGCTGCCTACCACTGTCTCCATCATAGCGGCTCTGTCGCAAACTCCCCTACAATGTCCCTTGCCCCAGTCTCTCCCACAGTGCCCCCTTTTTCCATCTCTCTCTCAACCTCCTCATGGTTATCTTCTTCGGTCCCAAATACTCCATTAGTCCCAAATGAATGGTCTCTATCGAGATGTTGGCTCGGTCTCATCCAATTCATTATAAAATCGACCTTCCTATTTATCTCTTCATATTTTTCAAATAACCTCTCCATGTGGTGCAACAATTGTCTCAACATATCGTCATGGTCATAAGAAGCTGGACGACTGCATGGAGGTCTTTGACTTGTAGGAACATAACGCTGATGTACACGAGCAGTTCCCAGACTTTGCACCTAATGGAATAAGAGAACACATATTTAACACCAATTCATCATAAGAAATATTATAAATTAACATTAAAAATATATATACATCATCTTCACGTATATTCAGAGAAGCTCTCTCCTTTTGGCTCTGTGGCAAATCTAAATTATCATCTAGTGCTGCATCATCAACATCTGGGTATCCTCCGTCCTCGTAGAGATAAACATATAAGATTGGATCTTCTTTTCTAGTTCTGTGAACGAAGAATTTCACATATTGTTTGATAAGTGTGTTTTTACACACTTATTTGACACTTTTTGAGATTTATTATTGATAAAATTGAGTAAAATTCTATGCATAATTGTGTAATTTTTACTTTTGTAGGCTAAAACCCAGACAAGACGGAGAACGAAGCTAAATGGAGTAAAAAAGGACTGAAATAGTACAAATTTGTGAAGATGGAGACTAAGTTGCACAAGTCAGAAAGATGAAGGACTCGAAGTACAATTTATCAAGGGCTTAAATGTAATGAAGATCAAAATCTGAGGACCAAATTGTACGTGATTAAAGATGAAGGACCTGGCGTGCAATTATGGAAGGACTGAGCTGCAACTTGACTTTTGGTTTGAGCCATGCGGTCGCATAGCTAGCCTAGAGACATCAAATTTATATTTTGTTCCTTCTATGTGACCGCATAGATTTAAATTATGCGGCTGCATAGAGTAAAAATGTGTAGGCGGTTTAAATTTCATCCAATTTTAATTTTGATCCAACTTGCAATATTTCCTTATTGTTAATTGGTAGATATTTTGGAATATTTCATGTGTGTCTAAAAATATCCTATAATATCTATTATTTTTATTATATTTTACATAACCTTTATATATGAGATAATATCTCTCTCCCTCACACAATTTACATTCTCTCCTTCCTCTTGCTAGATTTCTTTCTTTTCTCTCTATTTTTCTCTCTTAGTTATATATTTCCTTTGTGCCTCAGCTCATTTTGGAAGTTTTAGTGAGTATAACAAGGAGATTTCATCAAAGAAAGCTTGGAGAAAACCATTGGAGGAGTGCAAACTTACACTGAAAAAGGGGTTTATCTACACTTTTGTATTCCTTCATTTAATTTTCCCATGTTTGTAATGTTTTGTATGATTAAATCTCTTTGTTATCATTGATCTATAATGAGTTAAGTATTTTGTGTTGGAATTCATGTAATAACTTAATCAAAGTTTCATTTATATCTTGTTTTGTATTGAATGATGCATATCTTATCAAAAACATGGTGTTTTAATTATTGTTCTTTATTGCACTTCATTTACTTGATCAATGGATGTTGTGGTTAGGTGGTTTGGGCAATTATTGAGAAATTGTTGCACTAACTAGATCAAAATAATTAATGCTCTAAGTTTTGTAGTATACTATGCTTGTTTAGGTGTATAGAGATATACATCTACCTTAGGTGACCCTGGAGTATTCTCACAATAATTTAATGCAATTGGTTAAGTGTTAATCGGCATAGAGATATCGTGGATAGACTTAATCAATTAGGGTAATTTCACTTGAGAGAGGCTATTCACCACAATTGGATAATCGGGTCTAACTTTGTATTTTGGTAAGATTACATCTACGTGTTGTGATTTGATATTAATGAAACGACGGTTAAGCAAAATCATAAATTCCAACATCTTTTAAATCAAACATCCGACTACTTTTTAATTGTCATTTTACCTTTTTAATTAAAATCGTGTCTTTTGTCGTTTTTCAATTTTAAAATCAAGTTTTTAAATGTGTATGTTCGTTTCGTTAATTTGAGACAAGTACGATTGTAATTGAGATAACACTTTTTGTGGGATCGATATTCGGATTCTAAAAGTCCACTATATTACTTGTTCTTGACCCATGCGCTTGCGGCATAATATTTAGCGAACAAGTTTTTGGAGACGCTGTCGGAGAGATTTTTGACCAAATTACTAGTTTATTTGTCATTCACTTTAACGAACTTCATTTGTTGTTTTTATTTTATCCTTTTAATCCCTCTCTAATGCTGTGTCTGGGACTATATCAATTGCCGCATCAATTAAAAAGTGGACATTATGAATAGATCTATCTAGATGTAGAACCTCTTCTAAATGGAGTGAGAGAGCACGATTTAATATTATCTCTTGTTTCTTAGTTTTTGTATTTTGTATTTATTATTTTATCATTTTCTTAATAAGTATATATTAGAGATGAAATATTAATTATAGGTAGAACGTGTTGAAGATAAAATTTTAACTTAATCATCTATTTATTATACATCAATACCAAGTAGATCAGAATTTTTTCAATTTATATATCACCTAAGAGCCTGCTTAGATTTTTGGGGTATCAATTATGAGGATTTTTAAAATATAGATTTGGGGCATTTATGAGGGGTCTGATTTTGAATGATATAAAACTGTCCAATGCTTGGAATTTTATTTTCTGTCGATTCTAAATTTTTCAAAAGAATAAAAGTACATATATATTCATATATAAAAAATGTAAATATGTGTTAAAATTGTGGAGCAAATATGTATGCCACTTAATGAAATTTTCAATTTATAATTTCTTGTAAAAAAAATTACTCATAAGTGATTTTTTATACATAAGTTAAATTTTAGCATTAACCAATTTTTTGATTTTGAAAGCTCACCACTAAGACTATAGAGTGATTTTGAATTTTTAACCATTTTTTGATTTTGTTGCTCACTGCCTAACGGATGATTTTAATGAGTTGAGCGATTGTCTGGTGATTTTGAGCCTTAACCAATTTTTTAGTTGAAAGCTCACCACTAAATTATAGAGCGATTATGAACTTATAACCAATTTTTGGTTTTGTTGCTCACTGCATAGCCCCTTGGATGATTTTGATATGTTGAGCGCCTATCCACTGATATTTTTAGCCTTAACTAATTTTTTGGTTTTGAAAGCTCACACTAAGACTATAAAGCATTTTTGAGCTTATAACCAATTTTTGGTTTTATTGCTCACTGTGTAGCCTCTTTAACGATTTTGATGTGTTGAGTGTTTGTCTAGTGATTTTGAACATTAACCAAATTTTTGGTTTTAAAAGCTCACAACCAAGACTGTAGAGCGATTTTGAGCATATAACCAATTTTTGGTTTTATTGCTCACTGCCTAGCCCCTTGGACAATTTTGATGTGTTGAGAAACTATCTATTGATTTTGAGCCTTAGCCAATTTGTTGATTTTGAAAGCTCACAAGCAAAATTTTAGAACGATTTTGAACTTATAACTAATTTTATATTTCCTTGCTCAACGCCTCTTCCTTTATTCAAGGAATGAGGACTAATAGAATGTTGCATTTGATAATAATAAACAATTCACGAGTTAGAACTTGCATTCGATGATAAGAAAATCACGAGCTATGCCTCGTCTTCAATTAATAAGAAATTCACGAATGAGGGCTCGCTTTCAAATATGCGAGGTCTTACAAGCTAACCTCGGACATGCGAAGTCTTAGAACTTGCATTGAATCCATCTACCCCATCACTAAATATCTTGCTCGATCCATGCTCCAAATTTTGCTAATAATTTCAAGGCAATAAGGAAATCAAAGTAATAGATGCAAATATTTACATCAATGAACTCCCGAGCATGTAACATAAGCTATTCAGTTTAATTAATGCCCAATATCCATGTAACTCAATTAATTCCCAATATGTCACATTAAGATTTGCCATTTAATCACCAAGTAAATCACGTAAAAATGCGGCACTTGGAAGTTGGCAATCAGGTAATAGTTTCTTTAGGCATCTCAAGTCCCAAAAATTATTAGCATGGAAAACATATTTTGATCGCATACATATCTAAATTCTTGCAAGCAATTTAGATGACATAAAGTATCAGATTAACCTTTCCGGAACCTAATGTATTGAAGTTTCTTCTCGAGCTCATCAGCGGTTCAGCCAAACTTAAGTTAATTTGCTACTTCAATTGCTTCTAAATTTAATTGCAAACTTAGTGTCATTATTCAATATACAACTAGTTGAAGAATCTGGAGAAGCCTATTACCATATATGGCAGAAAGCTCGTGTGAACTTAATACTATGGCCCTGTTTGATTCCCATTTTAATTCTCATTCTCATTCTTCTACTCATTTTCAACCACACATTATTCAATAAAATAATATTTTCCATCACATCAATAATTTTTTCTTCTTTTTCAACCACACATTTTCCATCATATCACTATTTCAAAATTCATTTTTCCCAAATAATGCCTATCAAACACACTCTATAATTCAAAAGGTCATGCCAATTTTGCGATCATTTGTGCTTGTTAAGTGTAATAGCTCAATGTGTCAATTTATCACTTTTCTTTTTGAAAGTTGGAAATCCAGATAGTAGCTATTGCCAGTCAAAGAAGAAAAGAGTGGAAACTAAAATTGAAAAGATTACTCCTCTATCTGCGTGCTATTGTGTACTGTTGAACTTGATTGTGTAATGTGACACTTTTGTTGTCACTTAACCATTGTTTTTGTTTGTCATTTGGTTACATGTTTTTAGTTTTGTCTAACTTTTGTAATGATAGAAAGTTAGGCTAGCTTTGTACCTACTTTATGCTAAGTACAAAGTCAAGTATTGTCTAGTATAGTAGGTGGTATGATTATTGTTAAAAAAAAAAATTGTATTGTGTCTAATATTGACTATATATTCAGCCTTAATAAACCATTGAAAGTAGAATAAAATCATCGAATTTTCTTCACCTCTTGTTTGTTTAAGCATTTTCTCATAATTCAGTGAAAAATCAGCAAAACCGGTAAGTATAGTGAAATACGATTAGCTCCAGTGAAATCTGGTATTCAAACTAAAGTGAAATTCGGTAAGCTCACCAAATACAGTAAGCAAAGATCAAATACGGCAAGTGAACTGAAATTCGGTATTCTCATATCCGATAAGCTCACCAAAAACAGTAAACAAAGACAAATACGGTAAGTGAACTAAAATTCGATATTCTCATATCCGGTAAGTTCAATTTTTCTGTTTCTTTCATCATCTTTGAATAAAAAATTCAACATGGTATCAGAACTTTAAAACTGATCTTTCAGGAAGAAGAAAAGGCAGTGAGTGACAAAAATTTCTGAGAGAAAACAAGTGAGGAAATCTTTCATAAAAAACCTTCCAGAATATGACTTCAGGCAATTTTTCAGCGTCCCTTCCTTCAGTGTTTACTAGTGAAAACTATGATTTTTGGGCTACAAAGATGAAGGCTTATCTCAAAGCCTATGATCTGTGGGAGACAACTGATGGCTCAGATTAAGAAGTCAAGTATAAAGATGTTGCAAAGAAGTTTAAGGCTTTGTCTTGTATTCAATCAGCCGTCTCTAATGGAATCTTTACAAGGATCATTACATGTGAAACATCAAAGGAGGTTTGAGATAGATCGCATGAGGAGTTTAGGAAAAATGCAAGGACAAGGGAAATGCAAGTTCTCAACCTTAGAAGGGAGTATGAGGCACTAAAAATGAAGGAGGCTGAATCTATTAAAGACTACTCGAACAGGTTGATGAAAGTGGTGAACAAAATAAGGTTGTTAGAGGATGAACTACCTGATAAGCGTGTGGTAAAAAAGGTCCTTATCAGTTTGCTTGAGAAATTTGAAGCAAAAATCTCTTCACTTGAAGATTCCAGAGATTTGTCTACAATAACCTTATTTGAGCTCATAAATGCCTTGCAAGCTACTGAGCAAAGAATGTTATTTAAACAAGAAGGACAGGTTGAAGGAGCCTATTTGCCAAGGGAAAATATAAAGCTCAAACAAGTTTTGGAGGGAAGAAGCCACAAAACGAGAAGAAGAAAGGTGAAGGTAACAGAAATACAGGCAAGAATGAAGGATTTCCACCCTGTCCTCATTGCAAGAAAATCGCCCATTCTCCAAAATGGTATTGGTACAGGCCAGGAGTTCAATGTAGATCATGTAAACAATTTGGACATGTTCAAAAAGTATGTAAAAATCAGAAAGAAAATCATGACAAATAGCAGGCTCAAATAGTAGAAAATCATCAGCATGAAGAGGACTTGTTCATAATAATGAATGTAAAGGCCTGCAGCAGTGATGAAACCTGGTTGTTGGACAGTGGATGCACTTATCATATGACCTTCAATCCCAGTATCTTTGTCAAGTTAGATGAAGGCTACAGATCAAGAGTCAAAGTTAGGAATGAAGAGTTTGTGGAAGTGAAGGGAGTTGGTGAAATTTTAGTGTAGACTTCACCAGGTACTAAATACATTTATGATGTTTTTTATGTGCCTAATATTGATCAAAATCTGATAAGTGTTGGTCAATTGATGCCCTGTTTGATTCCCATTTTCTCAAAATTTATTTCTCTCTCTTCTTTTCAACCACACATTCTTCAATAAAATAATATTACACGCAAACCCAAAAAAATTTCTTCATTTTTAACCACACATTCTCCATCAATCAACTATTCAAAATGCATTTTCTTCCCCAAAATGGGAATCAAACGGGGCCTGATTGAGAAATACTATACACTAATTTTTAAAGATAAATGATGCACCATATTTGATTTACAAAATCAGGAAGTCATTACTGTTGGAATGAGGTATATGAGCTTTCCTTTAGAGTGGAAAAATGTGAATGATCAGACACTTGCATGCACTGAAATTGAATCTTCCTTATGGCATAAGTGGTTTGGATGTGCTAACTACACAACACTCAAACAAATGCATAAATTGGAACTAGAATAAAGTATGCCTGAAATTAGTAGTGTTGACGGATGTGTGTGTGATGTCTATCAATTGGGAAAGCAAGCTAGGTTGCCATTTTTTAAAAATCAGTCTAGAAGGGCTTCAAAGAAACTGCAACTTATCTATTCTGATTTGTGTGGTCCAAAGAGAACTCCTACTTTAAATGGAAGTAAGTACTTTGTACTTTTTATTGATAACTTGATAAGAATGTGTTGGCTGTATTTTTTGAAGTTGAAGTCTGATGTTGCTGGTGTATTTCAAAGGTTTAAAAACCTAGTGGAAAATGAGAGCAGTTGCGGAATTAAAGCTATAAGATCAGACAATGGAACAGAGTATTGTTGCAGCCAGTTTGATAAATTTTGTGAAGACATGGGAATATAACATCAGCTAACAGTTCCTTATTCTCACCAGCAGAATGGTGTTTATGAAAGGAAGAATAGAACGGTTATGGAGATGGCTAGGTATCTTATGTTAGAGAAAAAGGTACCTAAAGAGTTTTAGGTTGAGGTTGTAAATGCTTCAGTCTATTTACTCAATAGGTTGCCCACTAAATCCTTAGACAAAAAGACACCATTTGAGGCTTAGTATGGAATAAAACCAGATATCTCTCATCTGAAAGTCTTTGGAAGCCTTTGTTACACTCATATACCTGATGTGAAAAACGATAAATTGAGTCAAAAGGCTGAAGTTGGAGTCCTAGTTGGTTATTGCAGTAATGCCAAAGGCTATAGGGTATTCAACCTTCTTAGCAAGAAGATAATGGCCAGCAGGGACATCAAAGTTGATGAAGAAACCTCATGGAATTGGGAATCATCAGCAAGTAATCAATCTCAAGTTTCAAATGCTATTCCTCCAACTGAAACTAATGTCAATGAAGTAGAAGAAGAAGGAACTGATAATGATTCAAATTCTGAGAATGAAGTGCAAAGGACTAGACCACTTGCTTATGTGTATGCCAGATGTAATTCAGCTCAACTAGAACCTTCAAAATTTGCTGATGCAGAAAAGTCTAAAGAGTGGAAAGTTGCTATGAGGAAGGAGCTAAGCATGATTGAGAAGAATGAAATATGGGTACTAGTTGACAAGCCAAAAGATAAAAAAATGTAATAGATATCAAATGGGTGTATAAAACTAAATTGAACCCTGATGGTTCAATCAACAAGTTGAAAGCCAGCCTTGTTGTGAAGGGATATGCACAGCAATTTGGCATTGACTTCATAGATACTTTTGCACCAGTAGCAAGATATGAAACAATCAGATTATTATTATTATATATTATTGTTGCTCAAGGAGGTTGAAAAATTCATTAGTTGGATGATAAGTCAGCATTCCTAAATGGCTACTTAAATGAGGAAATATTTGTTGAACAACATGATGGTTTATAGTGGCTGGAGTAGAGGATAAGGTCTTTCACTTGAAGAAAGCTTTGTATGGCTTGAAGCAGGCTCCAAGAGCCTAGTACAGCAGAATTGATGAACATTTGAGTTAATGAGCAAACACTTTATATCAATCATTTTGAGGAAGAAATGATTGTCATCTCCTTATATGTTGATGATCTTCTGATAACTGGCAGCAATGAAGTCTTAATTGAGCAAGTGAAAGATGAAATGAAGCAGGCTTTTGAGATGACCGATCTTGGAAAAATGCAGTATTTTCTTAGCATGGAAATAAATCAGTCTAAAAAAGGATTTTTTTGTATGTCAAAGGAGATATGCTAAGGAGATGCTAAAGAAATTTAGCATGGAAAAACTGTAAACCAGTTAGCACACCTTTGGTGCAAAATTTGAAGTTAATGAGGATGATGGAGGCAAAAAGACAAATGAAAATATCTATAGAAGATTGGTAGGAAGTCTTTTGTATTTAACCATTACTAGACCTAAAATTACCTTTGCCGCAAATCTGCTTCCCAGATTCAGACAAGAAACAAGTGAAGTGCATTTACAAGTTGCTAAGAGAGTCCTTAGAAATTTCAAAGGAAATGCAGAAATGGAAATTTGGTATAGGAAGTCAGGGAATCAGAGATTGGTTGGCTATACTGATAGTGATTAGGCTGGTTCATATGATGACATAAAAAGCACTTTTGGTTATGCTTTCCATTTAGGCTCAAATATTATCTGATGGAATTCAATGAAGTAAAAAAGGTTGCTCAATCAACTACTGAGACAGAGTACATTGTAGTTTCAGAAGTAACTAATCAAGCCATCTGGTTGAGGAAAGTTTTGGAGGATTTTAACTACAAACAAACTGATGCAACTGTGATTTATTGTGATAACCAGTCAACTATTGCTATGGTTAAAAATTCAGTGTTTCATGGTAGAAAAAACATATCAAGATCAAGTATCATGCAATCAGGCAAGCACAAGAACATTGTGAAGTGAAGTTGGCGCATTGCTGCTCTACTGATCAATATGCTGATATGTTGACAAAGCCATTACCAAAGGAAAGATTTGAAACACTAAGAAAAATGTCTTTGTGTTTACAACGAAAGTGTCAAGGAGGAGTGTTGAACTTGATCATGTAATGTAACACTTTTGTTGTCACTCAACCATTGTTTTTGTTTGTCATTCGGTTACATGTTTTTGGTTTGGTCTAACTTATGTAATGATAGAAAGTTAGGCTAGCTTTGTACCTACTTTATGCTAAGTACAAAGTCAAGTATTGTCTACTATAGAATGTGGTTTGATTATTGCTAAAACGTACTTTTGTATTGTATCTGATCTTGGCTATATATTGAGCCTTGATAAACCATTTGAAAGTAGAATGAAATCATCGAATTTTCTTTTCCTCTTGTTTGTTTAAGCATTTTCTATGATAATCTGGTGATAAAGGAGCAAAATCGATAAGTATAGTGAAATATGGTTAGCTCTAGTGAAATCCGGTATTCAAACTAGAGTGAAATACGGTAAGCAAAGACCAAATACGGTAAGTGAACTGAAATCCGGTATTCTCATATTCGGTAAGCTCACCAAATACGGTAAGCAAAGACCAAATATGGTAAGTGAACTAAAATCCGATATTCTCATATCCGGTAAGTTCAATTTTTCTGTTTCTTTTTCATCGTCTTTGAATAAAAAATCCAACATGTACCCTGTGGGGCTGAATATTGGTTAATATATTTCCTCGAGCAGGTGATAGGCAAGGCCTCATGATGAATTAAATTTTCGAGTTGGGACTGTTGTGCCACACCGATTTTTTGTATTTCTTCAATAGCTTGTGTCCACGCCAAATATGTTCCTGGCTGAAAAAGATAGCCCAAGAAGAACAAAGAGGAAATTACATGGATCAAGGTATTTGAAGTTAACAATGCAAAGGTCAGATCCGTAAGTTATTTATTCAAACATCAGTTATTGAATTAATAATTATTTTAATTACGAGTAATAATTAATATATATGACGGGTTCCTATAATCTCACAATTCAAATTGCTAATATCCTAACTTCCATTATTATCCAAACCGCCTTTCTCTCAAAACTACTCCTCACCACTCTACCCATTATCTCTGACCAGTTATTTCACTCCCGGCCAGTTTGAATCCAAATCGTCATCTCGTGGGTACATTATTCAAAATATTCCATTAAATTAGTTATATAAAGCTGCAAAACTTATTTGGAAAACTCATCTATTCAAGGCAAGCACAATGGCGAAAACAAAGGTTGTAGATCGGGTAATAGACGTCGAAGACACGCCACAAACAAGGAGAAAGAGGAAGAATGAGGGGAAGCCCCAAAAAAACTCTCCCAAAGAAGGCCGCGTCGTCTGTGACCTTGCAGAAAGGGCATTCAATCAAGGTTTTTTTTCGATTTTTTTATATTTTCCATTCTCGTGATATGTAAGTATGAAATAATCGTTGGGTAAGATGTATTGAATTTGTATTGAGCATCTGTGACCATGAATTTGTATTTGTGACCAATATGTTATGCAAATGTGACCAATATGGAATGGGTTAAGGTTTGCTGTGATGAATCCATTGTTTTATGGAAATTGAATTACAATTTTTTATTTGATGAGTAGGTTGATACTGAAATGCATCTATGACTGGTTTTACAAATCTATGACTCGATTGGAAAGGGCTAGGGTTTTCGGTTGTGAATCAAATGCGTTCTAGAAGAACAGTTTTTTTTTTTAGTTGTATGCCTAAAACGTTTTCCAACCTCGAAGAGGCTAATGGTGACTATGATATGTGTATGTGACCGAGGTTGTTCCGAGTTTGTAGCTTGAATGCAGCACAATATGAAGGCTTGTGCATGTGACCATATGAATATGTGGATTGAACTCCTAACAGAGTTTATGTATGTTTCAATTTGGGTACCTGTGCATGTGACTATATGAATCTGTAACTTGAATGTAGCACATCTTGTTTACAATCCTTTATAATCAAACAAAGTCCATATGTGTCCATACTATTAGAATGTGACCAAACTTTAGACGAATATGTGGCTTCAGTCATGAGGTTTTCAGTGTCCGTGACCATTATTGTAATTTCTTTGACTTAAGTGTACTGGACCGTATATATATGACCCATTCAACTAACTACGATGTGATAATATTTCAATGCAGGTCTGGGAATTTATAATACCAGAAAACAGTTGGTTTCTAGGAAAGATAACAACCTCAGTGTACAAAAGTGTTCTTACAATATTTCAAACAAACCTAAGCAGGTCGTAGAACATGCTTTGCACACTTCCTGAAATGCCACGAAATTGTGATACAACCTCAACTAATTCACTATTTCTTCCTGAGGCAAGTTTATCATCCTAACCACGAAGAAGTGTGGTTTTACGTATCTGGGCGATATGTTAGGTTCTCTATGTCTGAGTTCTGTCTAGTCACAGGACTTAGGTGTTCCGGAGATTCTGATACTCAAGTTTTTGAAAGTCTACCGTCTCAGTTGAAATCTAAATACTTCTCTCAAGTGGATAATGTCACTCACAAAGACGTCAAGTCCACATTCATATTTGTATGCCAAATGCCCAACTTGGACCTCGTTGAAGCCCTCCCGAATCAGGATGTCGCTATGATTGGGGTGTTGTATTTCATAACTGCCTATCTCTTCTCTAGAGATTACAAGAAGGTAGTAGACCACTTCTTGTTCGCCCTCATCGAGGACTTCACCACACTAAACAATTTTCCATGGGGCAAGTTACTTTTTGAAACTACATTGGGTGCGCTTAAAGATAGTTTGAGTAGGAGGAACTCTCACTACAGGCTATGGGGTATGTTGGTAGCCTTTCAGGTATGGATATACGAGACTTTTCCAAGCCTCGATGAAAATTTTGTCACACGGGTATCGAGGACGTATCCTCGTATCAAGAACTAGATTACAAAAGAGCAACCATCTGCTGCCAAGCTAGAAGGACCAGAATGCTTCTGTAACCCGAATGTAAAGATATTTGGTTTGTAAATTCAGTCAATGAAAAATTCAAACAAAAGAATAGAATGTATGTTTGATCTGTATCATCAGTTTATTTCATATTACCTCAATGAGACCAAACTGGAGCATCTTCTACAGTTGTGACCAAGCCCTCTACAACGTCCATATTTCATTGTTTGTTTTCCTTCTTTGGATGATCTCTTCCTCTTCTCAGTAGGTCTTCCAGAACTCCGCTTCTGGTTAGGAGGTAACACTATATCGTATTGCACTTCTTCAGACACTATCCATTCGTTTGGATTTCCAACCGGATATATAAAAATCTTGGTACGCATCTACATATGCATCTCTAGTGTAATAAAAAGAACAGTAATCATATGGATCCCTCTTTGTATTTGCAATTACAGCCAAGGCGTACGAACACGGTAACAAATCAACTTGTAGAATCCTGAACATGCATGTCTGTTGCTCAATATCAACAAGAAACGTAGACCTTTAGTCGCTAACAGAAAACACCGATTGGTTGGAAACAGATACCCGTGATAATGTCATCAATCATAGTATATGTCGGGTAAAACTTATAAGCTCCATGCCACAGTTATGATGCACATGTCCAGTCATTTTATATTTTTTAATAGATTCACAGTTCTGGTCATATGCTTTTACATTCAGGCCACATACTCTTACGTTCAGGTCACATTTACCCATAGGTCCAGGTCACTTATGCTTAGGTTTAGATCATATATAAACTCAGTGCCTACATCTATGTCTGGAAATGGACATGCAGTTTAGGTCACACACATATTCAGTTCACATAAGTCACATATATTATCAGCGCTTACATTTATATTTGGTCACAGATACGTAGTTTAGGTCTCACACATATTCTGTCACATGCACTTAAGGTCAGGTCACAACTACTGTCATGGCATACATATATGTGAGGTCATAGACATGCATATTGGTCACTGTCATAAATTACAAGGTCATAATAATTTTAAGTTACCCTCAAGTTCCTCAAATCTACACTCATTCTCCTCAACTCTTTCTCGTACTTGCTCGACAACTTCGTAAAAGTTTTATGCGCATCATCTCTATGTTTACGGAACCATTATTGTATGGTTTGCCGCAAGGACTCTAGCAAGATACAATATGGTAATTCTTGGCTTCTTTTGTGACCGCATTGACCGATTCTACGATGTTCGATATTATTGTGAAAGTTGGCATATGAATTTTTGACCACTTTTCGGGTCCAACATCGGTCTGTAGACACATATCACATTGATGAATATCATATAAATGACATATGTGACCGTTTTAATGTAGAATGGAAATTTAATTAGTTGTAGTACACTGCCAGGTAACCATGATCCTTCACGTTCATTGTGTCCAATCATCGCATGTTATATTCAAACTCTTCCAATGTATAAGCGCGCATAGCCGAATTGAAGGCTTGTGTAATGTTTTGTCCTGATTTTCCATAATATGATTTCAAGTCCTGCAACAAATGATAAGAATAAATTCCATGACACGTGCCCGAATAAACATGTTCTATTACGTTCTTTATAATGGTGTGACGATATGATACGAAACACAGTCCTTCTCTATACCCATGCGCCTTCTTCAATTTCTCGAAAAACCATCTCCATGATTCGTCGTTCTCATTATCGCAATTCCAAAAGCAAGAATAAATATGCTATTATTTGCATCCTGTGTATATGCTGTGAAAATGGTACCTCCATAATGACCATTCAAGTAAGTACCATCAACCACAACAACAAGTCTACAATGCTTTCATCCCCATATTGATGCACCAGTGCCACAAAGTAATATTTGAACCTACTGTGACTGTCAACCTCTAATTCTGTGACCGTACCATGATTCTTTTGTTTGAGCATGTAGAAGAAGCTTGGTATCTTACCAAATGATTCGGCTGGATCACCTCTAATCATTTTTAACGTTTGCTCGTGAGACTTCCAAGCTTTCAAGTAATTCAAATAAACCCCATAAGTATGCAACATATCACTACATATATCCTTTGGAGTATATATAGTATAGGATGACGTATACTTGTATGTAATGGTAGATGACACAACTGCAATTGATACTTACTAGTTTCAGACTGAAATCGATTTCCCATGATCCAAAACAACATTTGCTCATTTTAAATGTATAGCTGTCGTTTCTAGTCATTTTGTGTTCGTTTCAGTTCATTCACGTCGTAGCCACGTGAAAGTTTAAGGATGATAGTTTTAACCACATTTCGATGTTGCAGTTGACACATTTGTTCAAATTATAGTGAATCACTCCATAATCCAGTAAGAAACTACATTACACTTGACAACAAAGAAAAACATAAATAGCAAGTATGGTATCCAAAACATTGCCCATGTAGTTGTTCAATATGTACGAGTCATTTATGATGTTTCAAAGTATGTTTTATTAGTTTCGGAGTGAAATTGATAGCCCGTGACCCAAAACAGCATGTTGTCATTTTAAACATATGGCTGACGTTTCTACTCGTTTAGTGTTCATTCAATTCATTCACGTCCGTAACTACGTGAAAGTTTATGAATGAAAAATTTCACTACATTTCGATATTGCGGTCAACACATTTGTTCAAAGCAAAGTAATCACATCATACATTCGATTGGAAACTACATTACATTTAAAAACAAAGAAAAAGTAACAAATCAGCTCGGGTTAGGTATTTCGCCAGGTCTGATACTTCATCTTGCAAGGACCTGCTGAGTGGTTCAGATTGCAAGGAGATATGGTTTTTTCAGGTTTGTCTTAATTGTAATTTTTTTATATAGAGAGTGAAATTGTTGATTCTGTGACAATGTTATGGTGCATATGTTGTTGCAGGTTTTTATGATGGTGTTGAGTTGGTTTGAAATAATAATTGCATATATATAATGAAATAATGAAATTTTGTGAACAGAAATTAGTGCTTTGCTCATTGCACCTCTTATACCAATTTTGTGAGGGATGTTTGGATGTTGCCAATTGAACGGAAAAAATGATGTTAATTATTTTCTTGAGCTGAGTATGATTCAATTTCTTTATTTATATGTACATTGATTCCATGTGTATCATGAAAGAAAAAGATTTAGTTGCATATGCAATTTTATCTTGTTTATAATGGATAATGTTATTGCAGAGGCTTTGTCATAATGATCCTGGTGTTATGGGTGCAATACTTTACCCATTATTTGATCTTATCACAATCGATGTTAATTCTTACAAGGATATGGTGATTAGCTTTGTAAACATTCTTAAGCAAGTAGCTGAACACAGACTCTCAAGGAATTATGATTACTGTCAAATGCCTGCTCCATTTATCCAGGTATACCTTATATTGTTTTTTGGCATACTTGATAGTGTGCTTACATGTTTTATTGCTGGATCATAATTATAATTCAAAATATGTAGTGCAAAAAAAGTTCTTTACACTAGTTCCAGGGAAAAAATTGTGCAAAAGTACCTGTTTCTATCAACATTATTCCAGTGTTATTAGTTGATTAAGTTTGTAATTCTGAAATTTAAAAACTAACGTTTTGCCATCTCTTTATGAGGACCATTTGGCTTTGTTCTGAATAATTAATCAAGTTGAGACAGGAAACTTGGAGTATTAATCTCATAAAAACTGTGATTATTCTTAAAGTTTGACAGTTTAGGAATAATTTTTTTTCTTCTTACACCTTTTTTCTATAATCGGTGAACTCCAAACCGACCAACTCAACCCAACCCAACCGAACTTGATTGGGTTGAGTTAGGTTGGGTTTAAATACGTAATTGAGTTAGGTTGGGTTGATTTTCTATCAAACCGAACATGTAGGGTTGGGTTTAGGTTGAGTAAAAACCTGACCTAACTCAACCCACGCAAACCCCTAACTTCAACAAAATCCGAGAAACTTATTTTTCATTAACTAATTACTTCTTTAATGATAACTAATTGAATGAGAAAAAAAGAGACAGGACCACTGAAATGAATGCATACCTAATTCAATCACTAGTATCATAAATCCTTACTTCCCGTCCTTGTTTAAAATTATATCCAAACACTCATATACCCATTAAAACCATTAGTGTATACAAAAAGTAAAAAAGAAAGAATCAAAGAGCAAACAAAGTATTAGGCTATTTGACCCAATTTCCACAACTTATGCAAATACGGAACATAAAAATGCCTTTATATGTGTGTTAGCAAGCAAACAAATCACTCTTCCATTTTCAACCAAAGAGATTTCTTTCAGCTCCTATTATGAAAATATATCAAAACCTATTTAACCAATCACTTCACAGAGCATATGAAATGCATGATGAACTTTTTTTTTGGACGGGGATTATCCATCATTTTCAATCATTTACTTTCTATTTATCGCTCACCCACATTCACATAATCTCAAAGTTAAAAATCCCAACATAAATAAGTGATAGCATTTGAGGAGGATGCAATACTTCAAGAAAATGATGACAAAATATATAAAAAAAAATCACAAAACAACCATCTAGTCATAATCGAGTAAAATTTATAGAACAACCATTTATTTCTAAAAAAAACTTTACTTAAATATTACAAGGAAAAACTAACATCATCACTCACCTGAGGCAAAATAATAATCAAATGAATTTAAGAAAAAAAAAAAAAAACTAAATCAAAACTTCAAATTATGATATTTTCATTTCTTAAAATGTGGAGGAGAATAATCCCCAGAGAGGTAGAAGATTTAGAAGCATATGCATTTAATAGGGAAGAAACGATGGTGAGGTATGATAGAGAAGAGATGGATTTAGGGTTCAAATTGGTTTCTACTTCCAGAGAGGAGATGTATTTGGGAATGAAAAATGAAAAGGGGAAATTTTGTTTTTGATGGAATGAGGGTAATTCATGTAGTTTGTTAATTTTAGTTTAAAATATTTATTTTGGTCAAAGGCTAAATTTGCAAAGTATATTATGAGATAGGCTATTTGACCCAATTTCCACATTTTAATTTCCTGTTTTTATTTGGGCCAAATAGTTAGATTTTCATAGAACAAGATTCAGTATATCAATATTGGGCTCGTTGGATAGCTCGTATTTAATCATGTATTTTAGGCCCGAGAAAAAGTCGATTTAGATATGTTAAGCCCAAGTTATTAACATTGTAAGATTTTATCTATTATTGGTGTTTAATGTGTTAGTTTAGAATTTAGTGTAATTATAGTTGTTTCACATGTGGAATGCCTTTTTGACCCTAAATGATAAATAGAATTTTATATTAAGTTATTATCCTATTTCTTGAAAATCAATAAATCATTCACAGTTGGTCCACGTGAAATCCAATAAGTTTGACTGAAATTGTACTTTATCTATATATTATAATGAAACCATCATGAGATATTTGGTAGGAACTATTTATTAGATTTGATTTGCTATAATGCCATCACGTGTTCTCTTTGTTGCTTGTCTTTAAATGCTTAATAGTTATCCTATTTTTCTTTTGATAAGTGTAAACCTATAATAGATATAGTAAAACTTCATTTATTGTTATCCCAATTTATAATTTTATTTATTTCTAAATTAAAAATTGGTTAGAGAAATTATTGATTGCCTGCCTACATGTAGATAAACTTTTGTATTAATTAGTCAATCATGTAGTAATAGGATTGATTATTTTAACATTTATCATATTGTGATAAGTCATTGTCATCCAATCTCCTATTGCTTGATGGGCACGATTTTTTCCATCCCAGGTACACGATTCTTTTTCTCTTCCCAGGTACACTATATTATACTTCTCTTATATATATATATATATCCATGTATAGTCATATTGTTTTTTCACACAAAACAAGAATAGAGAGTAAAGGAGAGAGAGAGAGAGAGAGAGAGAGAGAGAGAGACTACTTTTTTTAAGAAAGAAGAAAAGTGTGGAAAGTCAAAGTTGCTTACATCATTTGTCACTCAAAAATCTTCCACCAAAGCAGAGAAAAAGATTTGATCGTGTATTCATATTTTTAATATTCCAATAGTTAGGTAAGATACTTTTGTGCAAGTGTTTCATTTCCTTATACTTTTATGTTCAATTAAATGTGCATGAATTGTCAGTGGACATTCGGGTTCTTTAAAAAGAGATATAAAATCCTATAGATTATAATAGGACCTAAGATGAGTGTGTCGCTTGATCATCGATATACTCCATAAGAGTAAAGTGCTATGATGTGTATAATTTTTATTGTTATATAATTGCGTATGGAAACTACACGTATCTTATTGGGTGTTTTTAAAATACTCAATCTTACAAATTTTTACAGGTTAATTCTAGTCGATTGTAACAGTGGCGGGATGGTGCAGCAGACTGTCAAGAGAATCGAAGAAAAGGAAAATAAACACTTTTTTTATGTCTCTAGATTTATTTGTTTAGTTCAAAGACTCGTTTATTATTTAGTCAATTATTTGTGTTTAAATTTTAGAAACTCATATCCCACGTTTAAATTGATATTTATGATTGAAAATAAAGAATTTATTTCATTTATGTCGTTCCGCATTTTATTACAAAGAAAAATGAGTTTTTCGTAACATTCAAGTGTTTTACAAAAAAAAATTGGGATGTTACAATGACTGTGTTGATTATTTTTTAAACAATCCAATAACAGAATGTCATTAAACATTCTGTCGTCCAAAATGTCAACAAATTCTAGCATCGAATCATGATTGCTTGTAATATACCTGATTTAGTCATGTCATTTATTCGTTTCCTCTTAAATTGAATCTTATACCACTAAATTCAAGTAACACTTTTAAACATCTCAATGACACCAATCGAAAACTATTCTAAAATTGAAAAATCAGATATGAATACATATATTGGTGGATTTTAAGAAGGAATAATGCGAAATTACTTTAGAATAATAGAAGATGGTTATTGACCGCCACCAAAGTGGCGTCAAAAATAAATTTCTTACTTTTCTAAAAATGTGTGTCGTTCAAATAGTATAATGCAAGCGATGGTCATTACCCGCAGAGGATTGGTTCAATTACATTAATTGTACAAAAGAAAATAATGGGCGAAAGCATATAAATGGGGGGTGGTTTGATTCATTCACTTATCTAAAGAACTTAACAAATTAAAATGGATGGTGCTAAACTTGAAATGCAATAAAAACTAAATAGCGAAGACAGTTAATCGACAAAAGAGAGTGTGTGATCGGGGGATAATTCTTTACCGCGAGAATGATTTTCCAATCCAATTTTACAAAAGATTTTCGTTCGTATGGTTAACAACAATTCGAGAATAATCACAAGCTCGACTACCTCAAACTCTCCTTAATTTTAGTTGAATAAGAAAAGTTTCGTTACCCAACCCTAATCATCAAACAACCTAGGATAAGATCGTTAGATTAAATTTAACGAAGCATTAAAACAAGATAGTCGAATTGAATTAAGCACAAACTCGAAAACTCAGTTTACTAACTTAAGTGATAATCCACCTACATTCAATTGAAAATTCCCCACAATCTATCGAAATGTAGTTGCTACTAGAGATTTGGTAAAAATTGCAATTACGTACTAAATTTCCCAAACTAGCAAATATTGAAAATAACTCAATCATCTAGTTGGCCCGCTAAATAATCAAGAATAACAATAAACACATTTAGCACAATGGATTAAGCACATTAGCCACAAGAACTATCAAGCACAAATCGGCGATTAGAAAATCATTACTAAGGTTAAAATCACCCCAATCACATCTAAATGTAGCTATACATAATGTGATTATAAATAGCCAACAAAATACAACAATACATGGGTGAAAATGAAATTAAAGGAAGGAGAAAGCTTATTGATAAGGAGATTAATGGTTGTAATCTTCCAAACCAAGAACCCTCTTCTTCTTCTCCTTCAAAATCGCCCAAGAGTTGCTGATTTTTCGCACCAGAAAATTCCCTCTTCTTTTGGTCGAATTCCTCCTCTTAAACTTGCCCTAGAAGCTCTCAATAAGTTGTATTTATAATGCCCAGAAGATAGGAGCTAAGTTGGGTCGAAAATTAGCTAAAACGAGTCAAAAAAATTAGGTTTCTGTGCAACCGGGTTTTCACTTCCAGATTCTGGTCATGTGTACGCATGGCCTTCATGGTGCGTACGCATGGTAGAAGCTTTGGAGCTTCAGGTGCTGCCTTGATCAGTTGTGCGTACGCACAGCCTTGCCATTTTCTGCCTCAGTTTTCTGGTTTTCTGTGCTTAATTTTGGCATGCGAAATTCTGCCCTTCTGGTTTCTGATGTTCAGCTTCATTTTTTGCTGGTTTTTCTACCCTTCACCCGGCTGGTCTATTTCCAGAAATTAACACGCCATCCTTCAAGTCTCCTGTTTTCTGGTTCAATTGGCGTGGCTGCAAAAATCTTGTTTTGTACCAGATTTTTACACTTTCCAGCCACACTTCTTCAGCATTTCTGATTTTTAAATTTTGGCATCATGGTGCTTCTCCAATTAACTCCCATTTCAGATTTATGGCGCCCATTCTCAAGTTTTCCGTTTTGCATTGTGTGAGCTCGCCATCGACTTCAATCCCTCAAGCCTCAATACTTCAAGTGCAAAGTGATGGCTTTAAATGCCGAATTAGAAAATTCTCGCACTTCCACATTTTTTATTCTTTTCTCGCATAAAATCTTTCCAAATTTCAATTAGCTCGGGTTTTCGCCTATAAAATAAAAATAACTAAATTAAGTAGAGAATCGCCATCGAACACACACAAATATCTAATTTTAAAGATATAAATAAGTGCGAAATTCGCACTTATCAGTTATTTCTACTATAAATTTATATATTTGTCATTTTTATATAGTTTTTCATTTATTTTTTCTCAAGTTAGGGATTAAGCTAGGGACGATAGATTGTTCTTTTGTGTATGCTGTTATTATTATTTTTAATTATGTCGTAATTAATACGATTTGAGAGAAATGAATGTTAATTAGCTACATTCCTCTACTTTTATATTGATGTTTCAAATTTGTCCCAATTTTTAGGGATCTCTTCTAAAGTCCCCTTTCATCAATTTTATTCCAAATACATAAAAGTCCACAAGTTTCATATTAGTCCACATTTAAAAAAGTTTAGATTGAATATACCCTTTAAATATTAATTTTTAATGACTTAATAATTAGAACTTCATGATTATATAATATTGTATAATAGTGCAACATATAATTATGTGGGGGTCAATCAAGGTGTTAAGAGGTCTAGTAGCTTGTGTTTGGGAAATTAAAATCTTTGAAAATAGAATTTAAAAGAAAATGATCAACTTTAAACTAACAATTGCGAAAAGTTGTAGGATTTTTAGATTTCAAATGGGTTGGAATTTACGACTTCGCTTAACCTTCGTTTCATTAATATCTCAACAATAACGCAGAAATGCAAATCATCCAAATACAATGTTAGACTCGAATCTCCAATTTTAGTTAATAACCTCTCTCGAGTGAAATTAACCAAAATCGATTAAGCTTATCCAATATATCTCTATGTTGATAAAAACCTAACCAATTACATTAAATTGTGGTGAGAATAACTCAAAGGGTCACCTAGGATTAGGCGTATATCTCTATCACCTAAAACAACCTAGGGCATTAATTATCTAAGTCTGGAAAGCACAACAATTTCTCAATAATTACACAAACCACTTAACTCATTCATCTATTGGCCAAATAAATGAGGGAAATGTCAACACAATAATTAATACACAAAGACAATGGGAGTGTAAGCACCAATAAACAAACATATAGATATTAATGAAAATTTAGGTTAAACTACAGGTCCCTAAACTTTCGGTACTCATACAATTTGGTCCCCAAAGTCATGTTTTCGTGCACTTTAGGGCATATTTTCCTTCCTTTAGCCCTTTCATCTTCCAATATGAGATATTTGCCTACAAACACCATAATTACACAATTATGAATAGGAGTCCACTCAATTTCTTCAATAAATAGCTCGTAAAAGTGCATAATAAGTGTATAAAAATACACTTATCAAACACCCCCAAACTTAAGCTTTTGCTCGTCTCGAGAAAGATTAGTCCTAACACAATCATGCAATAGATGTAAGGATCAACAATGTTAGATAGCCCGTCAAAATGTTCAGGAGTGTAAAATTGTGTAATCAATTCACACATATGCTTCTGAATCATGTTACCAAAAATAATATGAGCTTGTCCAATGCTTGATTGTGTATGTGTGTGCATAGTCACAAATTGTTATCATCTAAATAAGGAAACAATTAAAATTGGATCCAACCCGACCTTTTGTGATTAAATATTTTCTTTCCCACTCGTGAATTTCACACCACAATATAACAATTTTTTTCTTTCCCCAAGTGCAAAACTAAGGTTGTATCACTTCACTTCTTTCTTTTTCTTTTTCGCTCTAGTTCGGTTGGGTCTAACCGGCAATCTCAATCTCTAGTCATGCGATGATTCTCCACAAATGAGTACTTCCACATTCAAGTTTATACTAAGTAATTCAAACTTACTAGTTATCTAAGCCCATAAATCGAATACAATCGCACAATAACAATTTTTTTTTCTTTTTTAGTCAAATCTCATGTTTTAAGATTCAACAAGTGCAATATCATATTTTTTTCAGCAACATAACACATGGCTTAGATCCCTAACATATGGTCATTACCTAGCTTATACTTGGCAAAAGACACTTCACACATTTTTTTCAATACACATGGAATCAACACACTTCTAGATAATATCCTTCACCGAGTCAACTACCCCCAAACTTATCTCACAGAATGGAGGAGTAATGGAGAGTATGATATAAGTTTATGTGCAACTCACAACCTAGTTCTTCCAATTCAAACTTTTCCATCAATCAACCATTTCCACTTCTAGATAACAACCAAGCATGACTATTGTGCTCAAAGTGGTATAAAATCTCACATGGACAAGCGAATTTTTAAGATTAAGACAAATAACATGATTGTGCATAACTTATGAATTAAAAACAATTTTAAACATCACATCAACTCATCAAAAGCCGACAAGGCTATCCAATATGTCAATACCAAATAAGCACAATATATAGGCACAATAAAAGCTGGCAAGGCTATCCAATATGTCAATACCAAATAAGCACAATATATAGGCACAATATCTCATCAATTACCTTTTTGTTGATAATTATGTTGTAGTACAGAGTTCGAGCCTCTTCCAAAGTAATCAGCACCAATTTATAAAGAAATCTCTCGAAAATGTAACACAATTTAAAAGAACAACTAAATATCTCGACAGAAAAGTTATCATTAGTTTGTGCGCCATAACATTTATTTTGTAGGCACAAACAAAGGATAGCTGTTCTGTGAAGATATTTGATTGCTCTTTTAAAATATGGTAAATTTTTGGGAGACTTCTCTTCAAACTTAGTGATGAATGCTTTGGATGAGGCTCAAGTAACATTGTTAATATTTGATTTCTTAAAGGTACCTGTAGAATAATAAGTGGAAAACATCAAATATTGTTGTCATATAGTATAATTAAAACACACTTATCCATAACTGAGACAATGAGAACATAGAATAATTAGACTCAACATAATCCATCAAATGCAAGCGAAATTGAAAGTTATCATGGGTTTAAGACAGGGACATTTAGGAGGGGAAAAAGAGTGAGATAAAGCTTACTGGTCCAAGATATTCAATGTATTCACGTTGCAGATCGACTCTGGGATAATGTTCAAGTTTCACTTCTCTACCATTACCAACATCCAACCTTCAAGGCAAAAAACATAAGGTTCAAATAAGAAGCAGTTTGATGAATCTTTAAAAGCAAACAAATTTAAGCAAATTATAAGGCTTACAGCTTCAAGCACAAACAAAAGAGGCGCAAATGTTCTGGAAATCATTAAAATACATTTCTTTAGGTATCTTACATTTTTGTCCCCTTGGTCATGATGTGCCTTCAAATACTTTCTTCCATGAAGCAATAGTAGTCCATATGTACCTTTACTGACATCTAAAATGAGACCACTACTTGATAATAATTTCACCATTCGATAAAAGAATTGAAAAACTTGTTTAATTCTAAGTGGTTGGAGCTTACTTGCAATTTGTATATACATGAAAGATGAATTAACAACATAATCAATTAAATAATATATTTCAATAAAGGTGAACAAGAAAGCATATGGAATTGGAAGTCGACATAGCATGATTAATTCGGAATGGAGACTATAAGAAGTCTGGTCATTAACTCTGAGTACATAGGAAAATAGAACTGTTTTATATTAAGTAAATAGAAAATATACAACTGGAATTAAACAATTCATAGATAAGCTAAAGTTCCATCGGTGTGACACATTTTGTATGCCATGAACATTGGGAATTCATTATTCATAAGCTCAAAAATGCATGTGTCACCGATCTGAAGCCATTTTTCTCTAGCAGTCTGCCCGACCTGTAGTGAGATATCTTATGTAACCATCTCTCCTTAAATTTGTGGAGAAATGCCAATTGCGATGTGAGGAGTCATGGACCCGAACATTGTGTACAAATTTGGGCAGATGTTGTCTAGCAAAGCTCTCTAGTATGTACTATAAAGTAAAATTACAAATGAATGACCAACAACAGTTTAAATTTTGTGGAAAATGGGAGTATAGAATAATGGTTTATATATTTAAATAGAGAAAGATACAGATGACAAAGAATTGAAGTTAAAGAGAATCATACAATTTTGCGATAAGCATCGCAATTAGATGTCAATGTCACTTCAAAGACAGGATTACCCGTACGTGAAGTGCCATCTTCAATAATATTAGAGTCATATGTCACCTCTAAACCCGAATAATCAAATATCAAAACGTTGAATGTAGAATTCTCATTGTATTCAAACGCAAAGACATAATCATCTTGTAAGTTATGATGGTCAAAGAAGTATTCCCATCCACCAACCTGATATACGTTAACATCAATTCTTTCTAAATGTATGTCAGAAATTATACCATTATATCTAATCAAATGGACTATATCATTAAATTCATGTCCCGAGTGACGTAGAAAGGATCTAGGAAGCAACTATATATATATAAGAAAAATATAAGTACGACATTTAAATATTTAGTCACTTTATATAGAATTTTAAAAGCTTTCAATAAATGTGAAAGAATGAACGGTTATAAAACTCACCTGACGAACGTTATAGCCTAATGAAGGTGTAATAACTCGTAAGAAACGCGCGGTACATCCATTTCGCCTGACATGATACTTCTACTACATCGATAATGAGTAAATATATTTATTAAATTCTTAGAAACAATGGGAATTTTTTTCCATATCACTAGTGTCTAAGAATGTAAACTCGTGTTTTAAGTAATATAGTTTGGAAAAAAAAAACTGACTTAAACTCACACAAGAAATGAACAAAATCTATTGCTAATCAACTGAGAAATTGCAATAACGAAGTCTAACCTTGGTTTGTTGCACAGTACTCTCTTCTTCTGAAAATCTCATCTATCTATGATTTTTTTGCGCAATCAAAGATTCTTCCTTTTTCGAATTCAAAAGAACTGAGGATTTTGCAGATTTAAATAGATTAAATGTTAGTTGGAGAAATGAAACACGGTAGGATTTTAAAGTGTTTCCTTCTATAGACAAATTAGAGTAGAGGTTAGGGTTCTTTATTTTACGTGTTGTGTTATTGAAACAGAAGCAAATGGGCTAAATAAAGTGAGAGAAAATGGGTTAAATGAAATAGAAGTCTAAAGCTCTAAGAATCAATGCTTCATGTTTCCGTTCTCTTATGTAATGTCATTTTCTAAACATGCCGGCTTCTTTACTTCTCATAATTTTTTGTCGTATTTCCGAGAATTCAAATACAGCTCTAAAAAAATTCATTATGGCAGAATATTCAGCCACAACATCACTGATCGTAGATAATATGCATTCTTCGTTTCACTATAGAATAATCTCCAGACGGAAATATGATTTCATATTTAATATGCATAGGTATAAGGAATCATCGTGGAAGTGAATTTGTTACGACTACATAACTAAGAAAAAAACTAAGGAAAAAAAAAGATGCATACTTAAGTAATCTCACAAAATAAAAAACATACTGAAACTTAATACTGAAACTGTTAACGTGCCTAGGAAGGAAACTACAAGTTATGTAGTCTCAAGTAATTAAATTCACATTGATCTACTGATTTGGAGGACATATAAACATAGATAGTAACCAGCAGTAGTGGTTGGAATGTAGTTAATCTCCCGATTCAAGAAAAAGAACCTAAGAAATAAACATAAAATAAAAAATATATTACATTAACATAACAACATATGCTTCAATCATAAGGAAAAGAAAAAAAAAATAAGTAAATAAATAAATGAAATTGACCACTTGCACATGAAAATGGACAAAAAAAGATGGTCTTACAATCAAGTCAATAAAAGCAACAAAAATCTCAACTTCTGATCACCATTAAATCAAGACCATTATCAAGATCTTGACCTCCAGTATCCTGCAATAATAAGTAAAAAAGAAAAGAAAAAACGTAAAAATAAGTAATAAAAACTAAAATAGAGCAAACAGGGCACACCTACATGGAAAAAATGGATGAAGTTAAGAATTCAATAACCTCATGGACATTTTATCAAGTTTAAATAAATTACGGGACACCAGAATTATGTCTCCATTTGATTTAATCCTTCAACGATCATCTTACTTGCGATGATTTTATCTATTTCAAAAATTTTGTGAACAATTTAATTAATACCCACCAAAACTTCAGTTTCTATATTCTGAAATATTTATTTTTTCCTATTTATTTTGAAGGTCGTTGTTTGATTTAAAACTTTTATTTAAGAACATTGCATTGTGTTCTCAAATGAAATCATTCCATTTTTTCATTTGGTTCGACAGAAATAATATATATGATGTTAGAGTTTATGTAATCAAACACAACCAAATGGTACTATGTAACTGAATGTAATATAATAGAAGTGTTGAGCAGTATGATTACCAGGAGTTGTGATTTCAGTTACTTTCCAAAGAGACAAAAACAAAGTAAAAAAAAAAAAAAATTTGGACAGTTAGTACACAAAACGAAAGTGGAAATGATAAACCAATTCAAAAGAAAACAATATTCTTTGAATAGAATAGACACACTTACTCGCACATGATTGCTACCAAGATATCCACGAAACTAAAGAGCCTGGTAAAAACAATCACTATGCATAGATTACTCTAGTGCTTGAATATCGATTCAATTTTTAGGGATCGAGTCTTGGTTGTCCAAAGAAATGAAGAAGTAGAGGAAACCAAATTGATTTTGTACAAAGCGAAATCTACATTAAACAAACATCAAACATAGTTTGTTTGCGAATTTCAAAAGCTAAAAAGTGAATAATGAAGCATGATAAGATTCCGATCATATGAAAACCAAAGAAGATTTAAGGAAAACAGATAACCGAAGAGATAAAAAAACAAAACAAAAACAAAACAAAAAACCATGAGAAATCCAAATTATAGAAGCAAAAAATGAAGATTCGATCAGATTTTCATAATTATTTAATATAATTTACTATGATATGATTACATCAACCTACTGTGTCTAGTCCAATTTAATGGAGCCCCTAAATCCACTCCCATGGTTGTGCACATATTCCGAGCACAAACTTCCAATTCATTTGAAACTCAAGTAAATAACAACTGTAATAATAAGTTTAAAACTCAATCAAACTACAATTTATTAAAATATTTTAAAAAATTAAATATTACTATAACTAATTAAAATTTAAAAAAAACTGCACTCTATGTAAATATGACTAATGAGATTATAAATTAGTTGATATTAACTTCCTCAGACAAATCATGCTGCAGATATTACAAAGAAAAAGGAAAATAAAATCTGATTTCAACTTGACCTAACAACGAACAAAGAAAGAAGAAACTAAGATCACCAAAATGTACAAGAAATTATTCTAAATCAGCTGAAAAATTCAAAGATAAGAAATGAAAACCAAAAAATTCACCTTTTGACTTCTGATAAATGGCACAAATAGCTTTGAAAAATAGTAGACCCCAAAAGATCAAAACCCGAAATTGTCTTCTCTAATATGGAAAACAAGTAGTAGCAACAAAATCAATCAAACAAGGTCACAAAAATATGAACTAAAAGTAGAGAATCGACAGAATTTTAAAACATTTGTATAAGAACCCAAAAAATATTTCACACACAATACACCCAACAAATGAAAACAAAAAATAAATGTGAATCTAGAAGTCAAGCAGCTACCCTAAAGAATGAACCCAACATAAGTAGACTAAACTCAAAATCGAGGTATAGTAAGGTCGAAATTTATGGAGCAATCTAAAAGAAAGATAAAAAACATAAAAATTCATAAAATGTTCCAAACAAACTTTTTTATAATCTCGACATACAATACTCTGTGTCCTCTGTCGCCGCCGTCTCCAGCTCCAATCTCCAAGCGAAATACAACCCCGTGATAGCGACAATGAAGAATAACAAAAACTCTCTGATTTTACCAAGAGGAAGCGTACTCAAAGAAGAAGAACGAAAGGAATTCCTCTTCCATTTTGTTAGGGTTCACGTGAAATGAAAAGTAAAGAGATTGATATGTTAAATGAAAATGAGATTGAAATTTACGTTAAATGAAGAATCGATGTAAATGAAAATGAAATTGAAGTTCAAATTCACGTGGAATGAAGTATAATGTATGTTAAATGAAAATGAAAATGAGATTGAAATTTACGTTAAATGAAGATTCAATGTAAAAGAAAATGAAATTCACGTAAAATGAAGTATAATGTGGATCCAATTTCAAGATATTTTAAGTGCAAAAGTTGGTTTAAGTCATGTTTGGATGCCCTTTTCAAAAAAAAAAAAAAAAATGTATTTTAAAGTGTGTAATGTGGATCAAATTTCAAGATTCTTTTTAAAGTGTGGTTTAAGACATGTTTGGATGTATTTTAAAGTTGTGTAATTTATAAAATGATTATACATCAGCATTATGTGAGTATGATGTAAAATGAATAGTAACTAAGTCTCCTCTTTTATATATTGTAGTGATTTAATGCTTATTAATGCTTGCATTTAATGCTCATTAATATCATGGTGTGACTTTTTGAATTGTTTATTAGAAACCATTGGATATTTGTTTAATACATTGGGTAATATGGATTGTTAAGAAAAAGCAACAATTCATATGACTGTATAAATCGATTTTCATACACAAAAAATCTCGACTTTCTTCACATCTTATCCATTCCAACAAGAAGAGATTATTAACGAATTCATCTTCCATTTTGAGAGGTTAGCATTTACAAATTATTTATATTTTATCTTACACCTTACTATTTTTGAATCGTTAAATACAACATGGACATATGTATTTAAAAAAATTCAAATTATTATTCATTAATTCTGTTTGATTCGTGAAATCTTTTTGAATAAAGATACTAACACTTAATGTTATGAAAAATGTCTTTCAATCACACCTATTAAATGCTTTTTATCCGTATAAACAAACTGTCGATTTCAACATTTTCGAAATATCGGGATGCACATGTCAACTATCGGTTTCATGTGTTTGTTATTGTTTTGATTTAAATCATCAAAAGTTCCACTTTCATGCTGTTAAATGCCAATAAATTGATGGTGCAGAATACTTATCATTGCAATCTCAACTTTTTAGGTATGAGTAATAATACGAATTAACTGTATGCATTAGGAAATGCAATTGGTGAGGAAGAGTTGGCCATAATGGGGCCCACATACAGATTTTGTAGTTGTTTGTAATGAATGAGTATGAACAAGCAAATTGAATTTAAAGTGTATTCCATCGACGCACCAACAATTTTCACTTTTCCATTATCTTCTTGTGCATCAACAATAAATCCCTCCAACACAGGCAGAATTTGATAGATTTATACAAAGTTGTGATCTTTATCATTATGAGAATAAACTTAGAATTGTGAAAAGTAGGAAATGAGTACTTTCCTATGTTTAATCTCATCTTAATAAGTTCCAGAACGAATTTGTGCAAGTAATTGGAAAATAAACTCGAGAACAAAGTATAAAATTTTGTATAATCTAAACTAATCACGAGAAACATCATTCAAGTTTTCAAATTAATTTAAGAATAAGAGTATGATGCCATAAAGATGACATAACCTACTATTTTTGAATTGTTAAATACAACATGCTCATATTAATTTATAACTTTGCAAATTATTGTTCATTCATTCGGTTTGATTTTGCATATGTTTTTTTAATATAGATAACGATGTCCTCCATAAAATGTTATGACAAATTTCCCATTTAATACAGCATTGGATAAATTATTTGTGAAAAGTTTGTCATTTGGTAGTTGAACATTGATGAACACACTTAATACTATGAAGAATGTATTTCAATCACACTCCTTAAATGCTACTCCTTAGGTGTAACCGTAAATATCGACAGTTGAACTGTCGAAAAAAATTGTGGAGATTGACAATTCAAATATCAGGAAAGACATTAAATTGTCGTTTTCACTAGTTTGATATTTTTAGTATAATTTATTCGTAGGTTCCACTTGCATGATACTAAAATCTGATATATAAATTGTACCAAATGCTTATCATTCTATTAGAAATTTTCATGTATGGATAATAATTTGAGATTCATTGTGTCACACAGGATATGTTGCACATGTAGGTGACAAATGGATGTGGCAAAGGAACAAAACCACTTCAATCGTAATATTGAGACAGTCTCCTTACATGAGAAATTTATAGTTGTATGCAATTAATATTTATGAATTACCCATTTCATTCAATTTTTTTCTTGTAAATCAAGGAATTTAGTCTATTTATTATTATTAAGAGTTCCGAGAATCCATTTCATTGAGAGGCACTGCTTTTAGAATCATAATAATAAACACATATAGAACACACCTAGATTTCCCCGTGTCCACGACATTAACACATCCACACAAATATGGATCATATCTAATCATATTATTGTCATTCAGTCTCTACTTGAAAGCATTAAACTTGAGCTCAATCAACATCGTTCACAATAACATTGCATTTGCGCAAATTAACATAAACTAAACATACATGACAATGGACCTAAACAATTTTCCAAATAATTATAAAAACAAAATATGAACGTGAAAACCTTCAAAATATCACAAATTACAAGTTCAAAATGGTACACATTTTTCCCAATAAAAAAAAATATTATTTCAAGTTATGTCCTCTCTTTCTACCTAGTGTACGAAGTTCAATTTGACATTGATAGTATTCGAATGTGCATCGAGCGTGCTTTTTCGTCACCACCGCTTCTTCATTTTCAACTGCATCAGTGGTAGTTGAGGGAATCCTGGTGCAGCCCTTTCACTACTAAACGACATCATACATCCTCTATGTATACATTCATCTTATGTCAAAACGAACTCGAAATCCATCTACAAAACTATTAACATGAACAAATTTTAATGGTCAGATGATGATATAACATGCATTTAATTCATATAACATGTAGTGAAGCAGCTGGAACAAGTTTTGAATTGTATTGTATTGTAACTATCAAGAAATCAAGAAACTGTCTAGAATTCCAGAACCTATTTGTTGAGAATGAAAGATTTTCCGGTTCCGTTTGCACTTCAAATATATTCTTCATATGCTAACATGTATAAGATATTTAAAGGAACAATAGCTTTCGAAAAGAACCCAATTAATGGAGAAACATATAAATAATTGAACACTATACATAACTCAAAAACCATCTTATATGACTAATTTATGAAATTAAAAATCAACACAATATCCATTTAACCAACATTTTAACAAGCACGTACAAAAATTTATAAAAACAAAAATTCAAATAATCAATAAATGCATACTTGATAGGCTTCTCTTTTTCATATATCTCCTCTCCAATACGAACATTTAAAAAAAAAAAAAAATAGAAAACAAACAAAAAGATACAGAGAAAAGAAGAAGATAAAGGTCAAATTCAGGCTCGATATTGCAACCCTAGTTGCTACTACTCAGAAATCGATAAACGAAAAACGGAAATGAGAGACAAAAATAGAGAATTCAACAATCACTTCGCTTGTTCCAAATGCTATGTCGGTCGGACGGGAAATGAGAGTCGGGCGGAGGAGTGGCCAATGAAGGTCGGAGCTTTTAAGATTTGAGTTTTGATTTTCTTGCTTTTGCAAATGGGAACTTTGAATATTTGAGTTTTTGTTATCTTTTTTTTTTTTTTGGATTACGCCTCATTATTGGCGCCTCCATCTGCCCTACCCTGGGTCTTAGTGAATGAGGTAAATCGCAAGTTATTCCTAAGTTTTTGTTTTCTTGCTTTTACAGATGGGGAGAGAGTAGAGTTAGTGAAAGAATTTTTTTTTTTTGTGAGCGTGGGATGGGTGAATTTGGGGTGATGTTTTTCTAATTTTCATCTAATCAAATCAACACTAATTAAGGTATCTAAAATTAGATTATATTACTTGTACGTAAAAAATTATATAAAGTGATGTAGAGGGAAAAAATTAGATAAAAATTGACTGTATTTTAAACTAATAAATGATAAAGCAACGTGATGTTATGTATCTTATTATGTAAAACTTAATGTACATCTACTAAAGTCCTTTAAATTTTTTAGAGCGGCAAAAAATTCAAAAATGTCATTCTCGTAAAACTATCAGGGTCCGTTTGATTGCAAGTGTGGAATTTGGGTGGAAAGAAAATGAATTGTAGGGAATTGAATTGCCTAGAATTTATTTTAGAGATAAATGTAATTAATGGTGTTTGATTGGTATAATTTTTCACTTAATCTGTTTGACTTTATTTTCATATAAATTGTTATTTTTTGGAATAAATTTTTTTACAATCTGTATTAAAATTTATTTGAATTGCCAAACAGTAATATATATATATATATATTTTTTTTTTTTTTTCCTCATAAATTTTTTGTATTCGTTTGACTTTGTTTTTCATGCAAATTGTCAATTAAATGGATAATTTTTTTTACTATTGAATTTAAAATTTGTTCTAATTGCCAAGAGAAAAAAAAAAGATGGTGAAAAAGATAATCCCTAAAAACAAGGAATAGAAGCATGTGAGGTGATATGGTGGAATTCGACCCCCAAATTCCAATTCCACTCCAAATTTGGTCAATCAAACAATAATAATAGCATGAAGTTGGAATTCAATTTCACTCCAAATTTGGTCAATCAAACAATAAGGGTCTGTTTGATAACTAAAAATTTTCACGAGAAACTAGGAATCGTTTTCCATCTTCCTACTTTTGCGCTGTTTGATAGCCTTTATTTTCCATGGAATCGATTTCCAATTTTTTCCAAGGTACAACCACTTGAAGCGTGATTCCGTGGAAATCAATTTCTTGCTATTTGATGGGAATTTGGTTTCCACATTTTTTTTTTTTTAGCAATAAAAACAAATTCTAAGATAAAGTGTAAAAAAAATTATCCATTTAATTAACAAATTCCATGCAAAACAGAGCCAAACGTAAAAATAAAAAATAAATTTTTTATTTTTTTATTTACTTTTTTATTTTTGGCAATCTAAACATATTTTATCCATAATGGTAAAAAAATTTATCCATTTAATTGACAATTTACATGAAAAAGAAAGACAAACGTATTATAATATAAATGTGGAAAATTATACCAATCAAACACCTTTAATTCAATTTCCGGTAAAATAATTCCAGACAATTCAATTCCCTAAAATTCCAATTCTTTTTCCACTCATTTTCCATCCTTACAATCAAACGGACCCTAATAATATGAAGTTGGAATTCATTTTTCTTTTCCATGGAATTCCAACACAATCAAACAGGGCGTATGAAAGTTTTGAAAATGCCAAAAAACTGACGTGGGAGCAATTTCCTCATTTTAACAATCGCAAGTTGACCTTCCCTAAACAAATTCCCGTTGACGGCATCTCTCCGAATGACGACAATCTGAAAAACAAAATGTCATTCATATACCCTTATTCCTCGTAAACCCCAAAATTGTTGATTTCTATAGTACAGGATTCGATATAATAATTGTGGGTATTGTTAATTTTGTTACGGTTATGGATCCGGTGGAGCCGACCGGACAGAAGCCTACAGGAAAGGGTTCCGAGAGGGATCGGGTCCGGGTGAAGAGGAAAACCCTGGAGGTAGTACTCCAGCAATGCCAGGTGGCCCTCCAAGAGCTCACCGATGACCTAGATGATGATGATGCAGATGGTGACCCAGGTCCGCCGCCGGACTTTGCTGATAGCTCGTCTTCCCCCTGTTGCGATGACGAGACAGCTGAGGTCAAGGATTTGCTATTTCCTATCTGCCCCATTTTCTTTTTAAGATAATTGTTGAATTTTGTTTCTTTTATTATATTGCAAATATGGTGAACATATATTCAGATTTGGGTAAGAGTAATTTATCCTTTTTTTTTTAAACTGAAATAAAAGGGGCAATTTTATGAGTAGGAGAACAGAATATACATTGGCCTGAAAGAGTTTTGACATTCAACAATTGCGATCATTAAAACCCCAAATATACATCTTCTGTGTTTGACATTACTTTCTGTGTTGTTTTTGAAAAAAATTTCCCAAAATGAGGTACAGAAACATGTTTTTTAATTCTGGCAAGTGAATCTGGCAGATATGAATCACGGTAAAAAAAATGCTGGCAGGCAGACCTGGAATAATGTAACTGATTGAGCTATCATATGCGAAGTACTCAGTCCACGTCTAAGCTATTCAAGGATTTTATAGAATTGTGATTTCTGAGTACAAGATTACTTTAAACATGATTTTGTAATTTCTTTTCCGCATGGGAGCACGGAAAAGAAAGAAATGCCAAGAAGAGAACGTCCCTGACCACACATGCTAATATCACATTTACTTTGTATATTGCAGTTTTGTGATCTATTGCAATCTATGGTTGAAGGCACTGATTTTCTTGAGAAACTAGAAAACGCCCATGCAGCACTTCCACAGAACATGTCTGGTATATTTTCAATGACTGCTAGCATTAGAATTTACTACTATGTGGTGATATTTTGAAGGGCATAGAACCCTAAGGGTAGCTCAGTTGGTCAGGTCTTGACTTTGCTCCCTAATGGTCACTAGTTCGAGTCTCCTCAGGGCCACTGAGGTGAGTATTCGCCTGTAAACTTCAGGGTCCCGTATGATTAGTTGAAGTGCGCATAAGCTGGTCCGGACATCGACAGTCATAAAATAAAATAAAAATAAATAAAATTTTAAAGGGCATATGGTGGAAATTACGCTTCTCAAAGATATAAAATGAAAATGTAGGTTGGGACTTTTTTCAATTAGCACTTTCCCATTCCTCACGAGGTTTAGATTGGATTTCTTTTTAATAAAATGTTTATTATTCCATTATGGCATAACTGATTGTCAAAAATAACTCTGGAACAATTGCAATGGTGGCCTTGTAACTGTTTTTATCATGCCCCATGATGCAGAGGAAGGCAGTTCCTGGGATATGGTCAGCGAAAATGATGTTTGGGAAGTTAGAAATTTGGAGTCAGATGGAGAAGATTTTGTTCTTGTCAGGCAAGAAGATATAGTGGAGGGTATAGCTTGCTTCATGGCTGCTTATTTGTTGTCTCTTAAACAAGCAAAGGCAAGGATTTTCTCTTTTTGGTTGCTTTTTAGTCTAATCTTCACAATATTTATATGGGTATTAAATATTTAAAGATATCTGATTTTGTTATTATAGAGTTTCACTCATAGAGCCCATATTCCCCATATGGGCTCTTGATGCGTGATGCTTGTGCCCTTCTGGGTCATGTTAAGGGGTAGATTCATGTTGATGAATTCTTTGTCATGTGCATTTTACTTTGCTAGATTTCATGTTCTTAGAGTCGAAGCTTATTTTCTCCTTGTTTTTGGTAAATATTTCATTTGAAGCCATTTTGTTCTGGTAGACTTTACCGATGACTTGCCTTTACTTGCTTCTGCTTTTTTAGTCTCTCAAGCTTATTGAATTGATCCACGGTCTTGATCTTTTATGCAATTAGACGGTTTCATAATTTAATACTCTTAAGAAACGGGGTGTTTTTATATATATAATGAGATTTTTTTTATGTTGTAACATTGAGCTAAGTGGACAATGGGGTTATGGCCCACTAAAATCCTACAGGTGAAAAGTAAGTTACATAGCTTCTTCAGCTCCTTTTCTGAGGTGGTCAGCTTGTGTTATGTTGGCACTGATTTTCCATTCCATTGGGACCTTAAAATGCTCTTCTACCACCATAAACTGCCATCAGGAGAGGCCTGAATTTTTACCTCATCAACCCTAGATGTGCACCATTAGATGGGGTAATCCTCTGCCCCGAAGAATCTCTCTTTGTTGTGCATGAGCCCATGCCTTCTATATGTTGAACCAGTATCCTTTATCTTAATTTGGGATCTCACAAACACCACTTGCATAGTTATGACTCCCAACACTATTTCATTTCTTCTTGCACTTCAATAAAGAAGAGTGAAGTGAAAGTCAAAAGAAAAAGATATAGCTAGTAAAAAGCTACGCTCCTATGGAATTTTGTAAGTTGAGACATCATCCTCCTCTACTAGAGGTCTTCCTTATATCATTCTTTAGCATGAACTTATAAGATTTTTCCAGTACTCGCTATTTGAAAGGTTGTGGTTCCCACAATCTAACCATTTTTTAAGCTAGTTTTTCCATTTTGAGATGCAAAATTTTCAAGAAATGTACAAGAAAACTGAAAAAAGTGCATTGGGCTCTATCTGCATGCATAGAAGGAGTAGACGAGCTCCCTTTTTTAAGCTACTTTTCATGGTGTCTATTAGCCTTAGAGTTGTGCTATTGCCTTGAAGGTAATTTTCTTGGGCAAAGACTAGGAGCGTTTCATGCTTCATTGAATTTGGTTTTCCAGTAAAAAAGTGCCGCCCCCTTTTCTATCTACCTGTCCTGCAACGATGGATAAGATAAGCTAACTGGTAAATCAAACTATTAAATACACTACACCACCTTGTTTGTACATGCCATGGAATAAAATGTTCACTTACCAAATCCAAATTAACGGTTGCATTATAATTTGTGCTGCTTCTATCAATCCCATAGGAAGCAGGAGTATACTAATTACCATTATGAAGTTCAATGCATGAGTAGGCATGATTACAATGGTGCTGAGCATTAACTTTGAAAGTTCATATTCTGTGCAATGGTGATATTTAATACTTCGAATTGCATACAGATGTATGACCAAGTGAATGACTAGTTAGATAGATTACTAACATTTTCTAGGAAAACATTAGTTGTGCTTTTTAGAATATATGAAAACCAAGTCCAAAAAAGTGTAAACGAGAGTAGTAATGGCAGAGAAGGTGACTGGCTAGTATAAATGCATATAAAAAGAAATTTCCTAATAGAGTGTGTTGAAATGACTAATGGACGAGATATAGGTCATAAATGATGATATTATGTATGAATTCTGAAGTCCTAATATAAATACTGCCCTATCAACTTTGCTATTGACAAACAGTCATACTTGCATAGTTACTAAAACTGGATCCTAACTGTCTGATCTTGTTTGTTCTGGAAACGGTTGACTGGGACATTGAGCTTGGTTAGGTGGCACAACTGGACTACTTCGCCATGAACAGGTGAACAACCATGCTGACCCAGTCAAAGCTCTTTACACTCAGGCTGGTTGTATAGAAAATTGGATCTGGTTCAGTAAAAAATGGTCTATTTTCATCAAAACACAATTGTGCTTGCAATGGCTTCGGACTCGGGGCCACCTCGTCAATTCTTAGTTATCACTGTGCCACAACAAGCTCTTATGTAAGAGACTAACCAAAAGTTAATATGAGCATGTGATAATCCTCTAACAAATTGATAACTATGCACTAGGAAAAAACCAGTTATTCTGGATTCTTATTTTCTAATATTTATTAGAATTAACGATAAAAACCTATTTAAAATTATATCTGCTTCAAAAAGGGAAAAATTATGTAAAAAATATATGTTTATATTATTCGAAGAGTTAAAAATAAACCTTTAAAAATCCTAATTATATTCAGGAAATGAAAATACGATATAATTGCATGTGATATAAATGATCTTCTAAGTTTCCTAAATAATTTTGATATGGAATGTAAAGTTGTCAGACAAATGCATTTAGTAAATTGATTTTAAACAATGTACATCCAGGAAGGAAACGAATGAGATAGTAGAATGAGATTATATGACATATTTTAAATGTTAAGAGCAATATACTTCAATAAATTGTGTTATTCTATGTTTGTCTAGATATTGATCATGATTCATGATTTGTTTTTTTATTGTCAAATATAAAGTCATAATGTATAAAATCTCATTACAAATGATAGTAGAAATAAAAATCAGAGTATACCACTATAAATTTAGGAAAGAGGCATGGATAGGAAGGTTTCATAATATATCTTTGACTTGATTTGCAGAAGTAAAAAATAAAGATATATGTTTGAGCATTTTATCTTTCAATTATTGTGTTACTTATCTTTTGTTTGGGAAGAATTTATAAACGGTTTAATTTATAAATAGATAGAAATGAGCGGTCGATAAGTGGATGGTACTTGAGGTCCATTGAAATGTGCGGTTGAAATAAATTATTCATAAATTTTGCCAAACGGAGGCTTTTTTAATGACGCACACCAACTTATAACACACACACGGACACAGTTATATAAGGCCTCTCTGTTCAAGAAATATTTTTATTTAGATCCATGGTCCAACCAGTTGAATTAGTGGAACAGTGTTACTGCGGTGTTTGTCCGGATCAAACACTGGTATGGTATGACAACTATGGCAGGAGTACAAGATATTCTGGGTCCATGATGTTGTTTGGAAACATGAAACATTAATAATTTTAACTTTCCTTTTGACTAATAACCCATGAAACAAATCAAATACCATGGTTACCTGAATGAATTCACTTAACCAGTTTTAACTTTGCATGTAGCCTTTCTAGAGATCTGAAACTCCCTGCTTTCTTGTGAAGTGTGGTTTATTGGGACATGATATGTGACTATGGGAGTATAGAGTTGCTTAACATGGTTAATATGAGATGGGACTGCATTATCTTTCTGTTAATTAGTTTTTCTTACATTGTATTAAAAATTATTTATATATTACCTGAGGAAGGATGCTTCAGGAAAACTCTCATCAAACCCCTTCTGACGGGTTTCATGGTTGTGTTTGATGTGGAGTTGTACCCTATGAGGTGGTTGACTGGTTGGGGATGATTTTTCAAATAAAGTAAGGGGTTCAAGTTTATCCTGGCTGCTGGCCTATGTACCTGAGAAGAGAGAACAGAGCTTCGTTCTTGCAAGGGTTGGGCCAACTTCCTGTAACAATGTCATATTCTCATCATGATTCGCTCTTTCAAAATTAAGAGAATCACACTACTATTCATAGGCTGCTAAGCTTCTTGACCTGTAGTATAAAATTCAGATTAGGGAAACTAAACTTTTGATATATTAATTGTGAGGTTAATTCTAGACTACCATGACTCCTATCAAAAGTGGATACATTCATTAACTAATTTGAGATCCAATGGACTATGGATCTTTACCGATTTCGGGCAGTTATTGAAAGACCCAATGACACTTTATCCTGAGAACATAAGAAATCTTAAATAAAATAATTTCAACAGCTTTCTAATACAATATACTGGGTTGAATATTGTAAAATTTGGAACTTACTTCAAGTCCGACTAGTTACAGAGCTCCATGTTTACCTTTCTTTTTGTGCATATTCCACACGAATACCCTAGAAAGGATAAGTGCCATCAGATTTTCAAGCTCATTAATTCCTGTTAGTATTCTCCACCTATCTTAAGATTTCTTTCTTTCTTTGTTTTGCAGGATGTGACTCCAAACCAGCTTCAGGAAGGTGGGTCAAATTCTTCTTCTCCATGATTGTATTCTGGAGACTGAATAACGTACATGGTTTGACGTGCTGTATGTATTGGTAAACATAATGATTGATCAAATGGACCGTGTAAAAGGATTCACATATCGATTAAATTTATTGGGAAACTTTTTTTAGTCTATAGTTTTTGGAGAATGAGTGCATGTTGAGGAAGTGATTATAAGCCTTGGATCCTACTGAATGTGTGGATAATAAGTGAGTAATAGTTGTGGGTCTTACGAAATTTGTGGATAAAAGAAAGTATGTTTTACCAGCTGCTATGATAATTTTACACACTTCCCAAACATGCACAGAATAAAAATATGAATATAGAGTCTCCCGTTCTAGCTCTGTGTTTTTTCATTCTTTTCTAAGATTTTATGTTCATGAAGCTTTAGGGTCTAAAATTTCTGAAATTTGTTTCAGCTCTGCGCAAGACATTCTCTGTAAAAAAGAAGGGTAAGCTGCAGAAAGCATGGGATGGAAGCAGAGCCATTTACAATGTAGCTTCCTGGGGAGCTACTGCCATTGGGTGAGTTATCTCAAAATAAATAGCATATTTTGATTTCAGGTTGTCAGATTTATGTTGAATGTATATTATTAGTCGATGTTTGTGCTAAGGTTTAGGAAACTAATGATTATCCTATTATTGGTTGATCACATAATGTACTTTACCAGTTGAACTCATTCAGTCAATAATCTAAAGGTTGCATCTCCTGAACTGCATTGGTAGAACTGTATTTCACAATCATATTGAAAAAGAACAAAAGAAAGAATATAAAATCGAAGAGACAAGAAGGATAAATGTAAGCATTGTTTATGAGTCACAAGCTCTTTTGTCATTCTACTTGAACCAAATGGTTGTAAGCATCTAGTAACTTATTATTATTATTATTATTTATTTATTTTTTTTTTTTTATAACTTTTGACTCTGATTCTGGATACAAGGTTGAGATATTAATTTTTTATGCTTGGAAATGTTCAGCAAGCCCTAGGCGAGTTATTCTCTAGCTTTTATTTTCTGTATACTCAATGCTTCAACAACATATTTGGTTTGAGCATGATTCCTAGTTTCACATTCTGGAGTTCAAACTGGATAGTCACTAGGGAAGTGGTTGGCTCATGTTTTGTGCTGCGTCATAAGGGAAGATTAATCGACATATTGCATTTAATCGTTCTCAACTGCTTTTGTAGGGGCTAAAAAATAATGAGAATGTATAAGGAATGCTCAAATTGAATATGTGAATAGTTCTTTTTTTCTTTCTATATGATTGGTGAGTTATAGCTCTTACTGAAAAAATGTCCTGATATTGATGGGGTTATGCATTCTTTTGTTGTTTTACTCTATATATGATATTCCTTCTCCATCTTCTAGATGCTTAACCTTGCTACCATTGCTTCCTTCAAAGTTGGGTTATTCTACCACCTCGTTAACAATGTGGATTCTTACTGTTTTAACTGTCTGTCTGTGCTGTGCACGGTTCAGGATTTACCAAAATCCAGCCCTTTTAAGGGCTGCTGGTGCAGCATTCTGGACATCATGTCGTGCTATCTCAAAGCTTTTATGAGCTACACTGGTGACCTAAAAAGTGCCTGGGGCTTAAGTTTTAATGCTGTGGTTGCCGTTGCTGCCTTGGCAGGTTTCGACAATGCAAAATTGTGCCACGTACTGCTTTCCTTTCGCTCGAGATGATTAATTCATTGGATGTTATTTGTTTCTGTGAAAATTTTTCTAGTGTTCCTCATTGTCATGGCTGATTGGTATTGTCGCCATGTGACGTATAGGAGGGGGCTTTCATTTGGCCAAGAGCCAGCAATGGCTGTATGCATGTATAGGTGTGCTGTTGTGAGGCGTGTACTATCACCAACTTATGATTACTGATGTAAATTTGTTATGGAAGCAACTGTGCATATTTTGTAAATGTATATTCTTTTTCTTTTTCTTTCATGCTGTATGATCCAAATTATTTTGGTAAATTTCTCAGGATTTGTAACACCCCAAAAATTTTACAGAACAAAATTATTCCATCAACTACATTTTATATTTTGAAAGTTGGCGGACTAAAGCAATATATATTAGGGAAATTTTCATAAATCCTACTTTAAGAACAGTGTATTTCCGAAATCAGAAATTAAATTTGTATTTCCAAAATCAGAAATTAAGTTTCAAATTTTCAAAATCAGATATTCATTAAAAAAATATTTATAATTTATTCAATTAATTATATATTTTATTAATTAAACAAATTAAGGTCACAGATTTAAATAATTTGGTCATAGATTTACAGTTTAGTCACAGATCGAAATTTATTAGGTCACAGATTTTTTTTCGAGGTTACAGATTATTTTTGAGGTCACGGATCGAAATTTTGATAAGTCACAATTTATTTCCAAGGTCTGTGGTCAAAAATTTATTAGGTCACATATTATTCTCGAGGTCACATATCAAAATTTTAATAAGTCACAATTGGTCACAGATTTGTTATTGGTCACATATTAGTCGATTTAGTGGTCATAGTTAACAAAATAATCTGTGACCACCGCCCGATAACCGTCTCCACCATACCACACCACCACCACCTTCGTCGCCACGTCGTTGCACTGATCCACCACCACCTCGAGAGACCCGTCGTCACAAACATCTCAACACCACCACCATCACCAAGATCCACTACCTTCGCCGCCAAAAAACCCACAGGCTTTGCCACATCTAACATAACCTCCGTCTCCAGCACAGTCGCCGTCACCCAAACACCACCACCACAACCTCACCAAATCCAATCACAATCAAAACCACCGCCACTAGAACAAGCACCACAATCGCACATCACCACCAACTCAACAGATCCAATCGACTGAGAGCACCGTTGCACTGTCCAAAATGGGATCTTGCCGACTGTAGCCACAACAACATCATCGCGACGACTGTGAACCACCACCAACATTAGTGTTGTCGAAGAGAAACCACAACAGATTCCCGCGGCGAGTTTTCAATCGACTCTGTGTGCGGTGAACTCAAGCGCCGTCAGCGACGACCATCTTACCATTGCGGCGCCACCAGACCCAGGCAAATTACCTGGAGAAAAGATCAGATCCACAACCGCGCGCTATAACTAAACAAAACCACGGAGGCGCGGTGCTTTAACTCCGCCCACAGAGGTGCTGCACAGCAGCGTTGCAGTCACCAATGAGGAAGGAAAGAAGTGAGAGACGAAGAGAGAGAGAGAAGTGAGAGACGGGAGAGACAATGAAATGAATTTAAGGTTTAATTTGGGATGAAAATTTTATAATTAATATTAAATAAATTTTTGACTTCTGAAATTATAAACATGATTTCTGAATTTGGAAATGACATTTTGAAAAGTAGGGTAATCTGTAATTTTCACTATATATTAAGTTAAATTTTATTTGGACCAAATATTTAAATATCGATACAGTAATGATAAGTACATCAATATTGAGCTCTTTGAATAGCTCGTAATTAATCATTATATTAGGATCGACAAAAATTTTAATCGGATAAGTTAGACTCAAACTATTGCAGTTTATAGAAGCAGTTATTAATTGATTTTGTTTTTAAATAAATATTGTATTTAAAAAGGTGTGTGGCCACCTTTATTGTATATTATTTTGCAAAGTAGTACTATATTATATAATGTAAATTTATCTTTATCCTATCAAATCAATAAATTGATTTTAAGTTCACAGTAATCAATTTTTTTTTGTTTTTGTTTACCATAATTGTTTTAGCAAATTGAAAATTAATTATGCATGTGTTTATTTGAAAAAAAAATGCTAATTAGGGAATTAACCAAACTGATGTCTTCTTTAATTGGGAGGCCTTTCACGTTTTAATTGAAGGAAACAATTTGTCTTAGTATTAGGAATTCTGTCTGCCCTACTGTAATAATAACATTGTATGTCATAATGATATTTTAGTTAGTAGGACTAAATTAAGGATTTAAATAGGTTAATAGTACATGTAAAACGTGTCTTATTATTTAATATGCACCAATTATACCTAATTAGATGCCAATAGATTTAAGGACCGGTCTTATCATTTAAGTAGCACCAATTATACCTAATTAGGTGCCATTAGATTTAAGGACTTTGCCCATATATACAACTATTGCACGTTGGGTTCGGGCACGACGTTGAAGCTGCTATTGAATCAACCTTAAATCCATAAGGTATCCAAAATTTTGATTTGTGTTTTGGCAATCATTAGTTAACTCATGATTTATTATATAATATAATTCCGACAATTTTCTTGGCACATAGACACGGCAACAACAAAAAGGTTTTGAGAACATGAATTTCCTACTTTCTTCCAACAATTCTATTATCAAACGAGGTAGGATACTATGTGCAAGTTGATATGTCCTTGCAATAGTATAATTTTTCTTACATAATTTATTTCATAAAATGCTAATTGACCTAAGGGTCTTAATGAAATGAAATATGAGATTTCCTTCGAGTTTTCTCACATGTTGCACATAAATGTGTTAGAGCATTCGATTGCTCTTGATGAAATAATGGTATGGAATGTTATAGATTTATGTTTAACAAGTTAATATATTGTTTTGGACGCACGTATCTTACTGAACTTAAATTACTCATTCCTTCAAATTTTAATATTTCAGGTTAGATCGGTCAACGTGAATGGTGGTTGAACGGTGCGCGGGTTGCCCAAGTACAATTTTTCAAGAAAACATTCGATAATAAATTTTGTTAAGATATTCTATGTTTTTCATTATTTTCCACTAAATGTTCTAAATTTCGTGACTGTGTTTATTTAATCTAGTATATGAATGTTCAAATATATTTAGAGTTTAAATTTTCAATTAAATATTTTCGCTTCAAGTATGATTATGAAATGATATCGGTAACACCTCAAAATTTAAGTCAATAAATTTTTGGGTGTTACAATATGGTATCGGAGCACCGGTATACTTTTTTGTAGATTTTGAAAAAAAATTGTATGAAGTCCACGTGAACAATACAATTGAAAAAAAAAAAAAAAATTTTGATTTTGAGTTGAAAAGTTCTTTAATGTGTCGTAGTAAAATATATAAGATGAAATAGAAGTTGCGTAAATGTATTGTAAGCCTTTGGAATTTCTGGAGTTAAAAGTTCGTACCTATTCTTCTTTTTAATTTTTTTTTTATATAAGAAATTTTATTCCCATATTGTATATCGATATTGATGTGACTGCAGTTTATACACTACAAAATATAAATGGAGGAAATTACATCAAGTGTCAATTTTCTTGTATCAAATTACAAAAATGTCACTTTTTTTGGGGCATATCAAAATTGTCAATTTTGTACGCTTTTGCCCTTTCTAAAAATTTGAATACCATCCATGTCCCCTAATAAATGTTTTTGACTTATGCTACAATTGTACATAATAGCTCTGTATTGTCAGCTTAATTGCGTGCAGAAATGGTGAAGTGCTATACCTCGAAAATTGAAAAAAAGAAAGTATGCAGCCCTACACAAAGAAGAATCACGCCAAACACAAGAACCCTAATGTTGTTTAAACACAACCGGAATCACTACCACCCTTCTCTGAAAATCCACCGCTGCAACCGCCGTCTCCTACCGGAGCTCTGACAATAGAAGGTCCTTCGCACACCGGCTGCTCCAAACAAAACACCTAGACACAAAAATCTCGATTCCACATCCTTTCTCGAAGCCGTTCAAACCGGCTGCTAGATGACCGAGACTTGATTGTTGTTGGGTACTCCGACCGGCTGCTCCACGAGCTTTTTCCCGTCGCCGACCACGCTTGATTGTTGTTGGGTAAGATGTATTGTTGTGTTAATAAATTTTGCAACCAAAGAATTGTTGTTGTTGTTTTAGTTGAATCGCGATTCAGCTAAAACAACTTCCTAACCCACTCGAACAACTTCACTTCGTGTACGCTTCTTCTATCTTAATTTTTCTGCCACTCTCCACTCTCTAAAAAACACACAAATAGAGTTAGATGGTTCAGATGATAATGGAATTAAGGTTTGATTTTCATCTTTTATATTGTAAATTGTTTTTTTCCCTTTAATCGAACCAATTAGATTTCAAACAAATGCACAAAGCATGGGATAACTGAAAGTTGTAAAACCACAGTGTGTTAGTTCGTCAATTACAACCTAGGGAGGGAAAGATTACCTTTGTAGCAACATGAACAAAAAAGTCATGTAAATTTGACATTACTTTGGGTAGAGACTGCAACAAGGATGAACTTGAATTGAAAGAGTTCTTGTTAGAATCTAAGATAATCAACTGTTCTAACTCTTCAATCCACTGGCGACAATCAGAAAGATACTTCTCAAATCTGGCAATAGTCTGTTGCAAAAATGGGGATGGTTTGTTCGGGATACTAAATTATATCTGTGTCGGTAAAAAGGGTGTTATTTGTTGGTTTAATTGTTTGTATTGTATTTCTTTTTTCTCCGAAAGATGATTTTTGAAACAGAATATATAAACGAAATTGGGATGCAGCGTTTATTTGTTTTATTTTATCTTGATTGTCATTAATTTATGGCGTGCTGTGTAAAATATGTAAAAGGTTTATGGATAAACACGATGCAATATTGTTATTTTACGTGTTCTGATCACTTGGAGAATAAGTGGTTCACTTGATGGAAATTTTTGAATGGCCTTAAGTTCAACTCAAGGGGGTTTTGCCTTTTGGGGAACAGATTTATGCAAATTGGAAGGGTGAAATTAAGAATTTTTGCAACTTAACTAAATAAAATGTGTTATAAGAAGTGTTTTTTGTTCCTTTTTTTTTTAAAGAAAGACGACTAGGGACATGAACTGAATAAATTTGCTTATTTCTATTGATTTTTTTGGTTTCACAATAGGAGAATGGTATTGTTGAGCTGTAGACATTTATTTCTGATATTTGTTTATTTGCAGTTATAGTGTTGAATACTGCTTTACTTGAGTTGTATTAAAAGTTGAATCAAATTGTAAATATTTGTCTTGTTATCAACTATCAATATGTTGGGGTTGTGGAAAAGGCCCCTCTGTTGCTGTAATTTGAAACCCAGGTTGGATAATTGATGCCCATGGGTCGGGAGAATTTTCAGCACTAGCTAATATTAATATTAAAAAGAAGTGAAAATTATCTTCGTTATATGGTTCAATCCTGTCTCATATCAGTCACCAAACACACAAGGAATAGATAGTGCCATTAATGATATTTGATCTGATGTACAATTTGTCTAATTATGTTTCACAGCACAGATTACGCAAGTGTTGCAATTCATGCTGCACATGCATAAATGCGTCCTTGTATTCAAATCCTGAATAACTGCTATTACCATGTGCCGTTTAATAGAGAGGCAGCACACACGCAAAGTACATTTACATCTTGGTTGAAATGGGGCATATGTAGTTGCTATTAATATGTGTTATATCATGCTTTATTTTTCATTAATTTTGAGGGCTTTCTATCCCCTTTTTCCATGTAGCGCTTCTTTCTCTTTCACTCTATTTTGAATTGGTATTATGAGGTTGGATTGAGATTTATTTTCTAGATTACAAATTTTGTTGAACTCCTCTTTTTCCTTTTTATTTCCATATCATATTTTGACATTGTCTACAATGTGAAGGTAATTGGAAAACTGAGTGAGGGGAAGGCAGCGCATGTTCCTTATCGGGATTCAAAGCTCACCCGCCTTCTACAATCTTCACTAAGTGGGCACGGACTCGTTTCAGTAAGCCCAATGAACAACATATTACTTTTGCAACATATGCTTTTCAAATATTTTGATGGGTATAGGTTGATTGATGGATCATTTTCTTTTCGACAAGAAGTTCACATTTAAGTGCATATTCTCACTCTCATTCACTCTTTTTGTGCACTGTTTATAATGTTCTTTTACTGATTGGAAATATTAGAGAATAGAAGTTCCTTCATTTCCATATAAGCTGTCTCTTAATTCCCAGAAATAAACCTAAAAATTGAAACTTTGAGACCCAGCAAATGGAAATTGTAACAGCTTAGTAATATCGTGGTTAAATTTTCATGAATCAACAGAGTAACTGGAAACAAACACAGTTGTGAATTATATTTTTCTAAAAAAACATGAAGATACAGATTGAAGAAAAACAGAGAGGGAGCTGATTAGTTTTTAACCCCAGGCTTCTGGTGAAAGGTAAACCAGGATAAACTTTTCACCAAAAATATAAAAATGTACTACAGTTGAACCCAATACTCTAACTTGAGTCGAATGGAATTCCCATCCACTGGAGTTTAGCAATAGCTGCTAGTTCTCTATCCCATCAAACTAGAGGCAAGCAATTTTCTCAAATTGCTCTAGTCCTAGCTGGATAAGTAAAAATCAAATGCTTATTTCTCGACAGAGCAACGGGCTCCAACCTCTTCTATCACAAATAGTTTAAACTTATTGTTTTTATAGTTCTTGAGTCTTATACATGATAAGTTAAACCTTATACCTTATTTCACCCTTGTGAGCCATGACTGTTGAAATTATCATTATTCATGTCAGCATTAGATTCAAACTTCTCTCTGCTTTATGATAAATATGGTTGTCAATGGTAACAAAACACTAGTTGGAGAGGTACCTACCCGATTTCTCAAAATATCCTTTGGGCCTCTCTGTCACAGGCTTATGTCGGAAGAGAATCAAATAGGCTACACTAGTTATTAACTTTAAATTCTCAGCAGTGACTGCTTTTACCATACAATCATGATGACAAGTTAACCAGTTTCTAAATAAAGTAAGTAATCCACTGATTGCATTGTTTCATTATACAAAATTCCAAAGAGGAAAAGACAAAAAATAGACATAATGAAACATTTAGAGTAAAATCATCAAATGAAGAGTCACCAATTTAATATACACATTATAAATTTATACAGAAATGGATGACTAAAAGTCATAGTAAAATACAAGTATTTGGACTCGTTAACAAAAGGATAAACAAAATTAGAGGTTGAGGTTAGACATAATGACATCAGTAGATTTTGGGAATTGGTTTCAACCATAAAGCAAGTGGTATAAACTTCAAATGAAAATGAATAGTCAAACGAAGGTTTAGTCGCAGCCATTTATTCTTGTAGTTAAAGTTGATAGACAAAATATACATGGGTTCTTGGAGAAAATACTAGTCTATGTATGACTAATAGAATTGTACTAAATATGTAAGCATACAGTTACACCCTTCAAAAGTTAGAACTTGTAAAGGATGTTATCATAGAGTAATTCTTGGAACATCATTTCTACTTTGATCAAATCATTTGAAGTTGGTCCAGAAGAGATTAAAATAGACATTGCAGGTCATTACATATTGGGAATTTTTACAAGTCCTTAAAAAAATAAACAAAATTTTTTATTAAGTACTTCTAAAACCGCAAATAGATTTTTGCAGTTTAAATGTTTGGACGCTCTGTAGCCCATTATCTTATTCCATACATACATGAATATATATATATATATATATTTTAAAAGTTGTTGGGTTAAACTGTGCAGGTAATCATCAATGTTGGTTTGCAAACTCTTTAAGTTTGATGTTATGTACATACTTGTGTGAAAGTATGGGAAAGAGAGAGAGAAAAAAAAAATTTGTTTGGTTTCGTTCACTGTTTCTTGTGTTAGTTTTTAATTGGTTGGGTTACGAGTATTCTAGCAATTAATGGATCAGTGGTTTACTCAGTAATTTTGAATAGATTATAATGTTTTATTTGTGGCATTCAAGGTTATCCATTCCATGTTTTGCCTTCCAATGTAACTAAGTTATAACATTAATTTCTTGTACTGCATTCTCTAATTTCATTGGGAAATGAGTGTTTCATTTGTGGCATTCAAGGTTATCCCCTTTTGTTGTGCACTTGTTTGACATAATATACTAACTGCCCAATTCTATGGTTTCAGCAATTCGCTCATCATCTATGATCATTAAGCTGGAAGCAAACCATTCTGTAGTGGCTCCTACAACCGATTGGTATGTTAATACACCTGGAATCTCAATAAGATATGTCTTTTGATATGCAATATTGAGGTTATGAGTGATATTAGATATATGAGTTGTCAAAACAACATCACAATTTGTTTTTGTTCTCCAACAACAATCTTTTTTCGCACCTTATTGTCTGCCCACATTAATATTAGGTGAAGATCCAAGCATCATATTCCAAGACCTAGTCATTTGTTTTACCTGTAACCATACATTCTATCTCTCGCAATTTCGATATTTGACATTTGCTTGCCATGTTCGTTCCTAGATTTTCCGTCATGTAAAAAGAAAACATTGTTCTTCCGACTTTTTTCGTTTACTAGTTTTGTTTTGCAGAACATACTGAAGTAGGTCACTCATGTCATTGGTCGACGCTTTTTTTACTTGTTTTGAGCCTTTATTTCGATTAGCTTTCCCTTATTAGATTCCGGAGTTTTTTTGCACTTCAAAACTAATATTCATTTTTATATATTCCATTACGCTTCACATGACCATAACGGAAAATAGATTCTTGGAATTGGCAGTTTGATTAATGTGCTTTCTTCAATTTACATAGCATTTTCCTAATCTATTTTATGTACACAAATACCTTAAGAATTGCCTGGGAATCTGCCAGCCTCATTCTGGAGGACGTGTCATCTTGAGTTGATTTCTAAGCATACCTTCCATCCCAGGCAATTCCATAGTTTCGATATATTCCTCCACATAGGCAGCATCGTTTCTAACTGTCGTTCCCGACATGTTTTCAAATGTCAATTCTCGACGTTTTCGGTGACTTTCGACAGATGACATGTCATATCTCGACATTTGAGCGCTGTAATTCTCGACAGATGGTGCATGCCTTAATTATTTTTCCAAATTTTTACTCAATCTGGTTGGCACAATTTTTTCTTTACAAGTATTCGCTATTTTGTATTATTTCATTTTGATAATACTATTGCTGCATTACATGTTATTCAGTTCGCTTGTCTTATCCGTTCTGACATTAGTTATGTCGTTCACCTGTTTTGCAGAAACTATGGAATTTCCATTTCTTGTTCCCGAGAATGCACGTATATTCAGTTTTGGCTCCTGTACAAATGCTTTGGTTGCCATTGAGACTACTTGGCCGTTTTCATTATTGAGTATAATTGTAATCTTTGCCCGTGCAGTTCTGGATAATTGTGATAGAACTTTGATTACAGTCTTTATTCTGAAGCAAAATGTGATTGAATTGCCCTTCAGCGTCTATTGCAGAGAGGTTTGTTGAAAATGTTGTCTAAAGTTGTAGGTTTTATAAATGAAATTACACCTGGTCGTGATCCCAAAAAATGGTTTTGGGTATTCTTTCATTCATCATTAAGTAAATGTAATGGAAATTAGATTGATGATAATTTATTTCATCATCTTGAATACATTCAAAACTTAAAACGTGTTCCTGAAATCGCAAACTATAATCACTAGAAACTTTTTTTTGTGTTCATGATCTCAATTTTCATATTGTGCTACTTATGTTGGAAACTATGGAATTTTGATACATTATGTTAAAATGATATCAGGTGTACTTTGTTCCTTTCATTATCATAGTCAGTAATAGGCAACAAGAATGCTATATGTAAATGTAATATAATGTGTGAATTTTTTTAGAGTGACATGGTGCACAGTACTGCAAATGTAGTTCTAACAATTCATATTTTTCCCAGCAGGTTGCAAAGGTTGTCATGTACGGATTGTGGTTGCCCGGGTTTGCTCAACACGCGTCAAGATCACAAGATGTGACGATTTTTGTAGAGTATTGCGAAGCTATTACACTACCCTTGGAATATTCTATTTTGTTTTGATGCGAAACAATGACAATTGTGAAACGTTATTCACTTTTTAGGGGCGTAGAAGCATGTAATTAACAATTGTGAATTTGCATTAGAATTGGCCAAACTATGAGTTGGCGTACATGCCCAGTCTTGTTACGTCATGTGCAAGTATATTTCTTCTACAATCTATATATTGGGTTTTATCGTATTTGTTTGACGGGATATTTTTTAGTGGTTAAATTTATTGTTTACTGGTGAAGATTATTAATATTAGATAATGCATAACCCCTTGTATGTAGCTGAAATGAAGTTACAGGAATAGATAATATAATGAAGATGTAGAATAAGTAATAGTTGTAATAGATATAGAATGAATAAAAAATTGCTTCATACGTGCCCTTGTACAAAACAGCAGGAAATTAAATTCAGGAAGTTTTGAATCCATTAATGATAGTAATTGAAGCCATCTTGTACATGGTATGGGAAGGTACACCAAAATAATAAAAGTACAGATTTTGTAGATTTTACAAATATTTTCATCCATCCCAAAGGTCTATAAACATAGATAGGGTGAACAATCAATTCACATGGTGTCAATCAAACTTGAATTTTCCTGGACATGGATTGTGTGTGGTGGTTGGGGGAGCAAGTGCCAATGAATGCTTCCCTCCCAAATATGTGATATAAGTAGCAAGCCACATTCAATTGAAAGTACTTAGTGTCTTGACATACTCCTTTCCCATAAGCTTCTGTAAGGTTCCAAAGGTAACAAAACTAGGAGCAAAATGAGCATAAACGCTTCATCAACGGGAAGCAATTCAACGTTCGACCTGAACGAGGATCCCCCTATCCCTGGCTCTTCCCCAATATGGCCCATTATTATCTCTTTCGACGATGAGGAAGAAGAACGTCCACGTGGTAGGAGAGACATCTCGGTTGTTCCGTTTACGAACTTGGACGAGGTTGCAAGTAACGAGACAAACTCACCAAGGGCTGTGGTGGACTCATTGGCCGAGTTCGTTGGGCCACCTGAAGAGGCATCCGAGGATGAAGACAATGTGGAGGTCGTACCGGGTCCGGAGGTCATAGTCATCAGCTCTGATTCGGATATCAATGAACGCGAAGATAGTTCTAGTGTCGATGACGCATGACGTCGCACATGAATGTAATCCAACCTTGTGGTGCTGTAGTCTACTCTTTTGTTCTACTCTTTTGTTCGGGAAGAAATGGTCTTGGTAGTCCAAAATGCTAAATTAGAACATAAGTCCCGTTTTTGTAATTTTGAAATGAACCCGACGGACCAAATGTCGAGAATTACAGGACTCGACTGTCGGGGTACGACAGATGAAATGTCGGGAAACTATGCAATATGTGCGTAAGTTGTTGTTTATTGAAATTTTAAATTTCTGGACTCTGTACTAACTGGTTCATAAAGCAGCCACAACATTATTTCTAATGGTAGTCCATGACTCTGTAGTAAATGGTTCATAAGCCGGCACAGCTTTATTTGTAATGGTAGCCCATGACAAGGTGACGAAATAACAAAATGGATTCCAACATGCAAAACCACACGTGTAATGGAACATTTAACACGAACCCAAGTACATATTACAATTGGGACCAGCAAAAGCATACAGGTAGATGATTAATAAACAAAAACGAAGACTGATTTTAACATGGAAGTCACAATTGTAACAAGTAACTTAACAATTACACCCATACAATTGATTACACGGGTTCACACGGGTTGAGCCGGAATGGGGTTAGAACATGTGGTCCGGTTATAACCAACAGTACAACATCGTGTGCATTTTCGAAGTCGTGTGGTGGACTCATATCTTGATCGTTTTCGTCGGGTTGACGGTCTACCTGGAGGACGACGTACACCGGGGGGCAAAATAGGAGTAGTAACAATTTCTGTTGGCACGACCCAGTCCACTTCACGCATCAAAGGATATATAGCTTCGCTATAGGCACCCCTCCAGTAATCTGAAGTGTAATATGGTGAACACATGTCGTACAATGATTTGCCTGTCAAACATGCCGCACGAGTTGCATGAACACATGGCATGCGACTAAGTTGGAACTCTCGACAAGTGCACGTGTTGTCGGAGAAGTCTACAATGTCGGTTTCATTGGCTACTCCCACCTGAGTCAAGTTCACTGTTAGTCCGTGGGCTCGAAGCCTAGTACCAGCTTCGAAAGTAGTCCTTAACTCTTTCTCCATCCTCGCTGACAATGTGGTTGTACATTCGGTGGAATTGATATGTCGCTCGTAAAACCACTTTTGCATTGTGGCCCGAATGTGTTCGACCAAACAAGTTATAGGTAACGAACGGGCGTGTCGCAACATGGAGTTCAATGATTCTGCGTTGTTGTTTGTCATAATGTTGTAGCGTTGTCCGACGAACCGTGCTCGTGACCAAGATGAAAAACCTGCTCGCTCCAAGTAATTGTACGAGCGTTCACTGATCCTCCGAATCTATCCCATTAGTCTGTCAAACTCTTCGACACGATAAGCTGTAGCCGTTCGTTTGAATAGGAATATTGTACTTGCATTGTTGTACCTCTGTATTAAATTCTTTTCCATATGCCACATACAACATCCATGGTGAGACAAAGGAAATAAATGAGCAATGGCTTTTTCGATACTAGTTTTCCTGTCTGAAAGGAAAACTAGTTCATCTGAGTCGCCTATAAGATCTTTCAAGTTCGACAAAAACCACATCCATGACTTATTTGTTTCGGCATCCACGATGCCCCATGCTAAGGGGTAAATCTGTTTGTTGGCGTCTTGAGCTGTTGCAAGCAGCAGTGTTCCTTTGTACGGTCCTTTCAAGTGACTACCATCAACACAAATTACGGGCCTCAAGTACTGCAAATAACCACGAATGCTTGCACCAAAAGCTAGGAAGAAGTAATGAAACCTATTACGAGAATCGACTTCTATATGGGTTACTGTCCCCAGATTTATCTCTCCTAGGACATGACAGTAAGAAGATAGTTGTTGAAAACTAACCTCCGGTGTACCATGTAGCATATGTAAAGCATTAACCTTCCCTCTACGTGCTTTTTGGTAACTGACATTCACACCGAAATCACGTTCCATGTCACGTGCTATAGCCGTGGGATCATATGATCGGTTTGGGTTATCAAGTTTCCCCAAAATATGCTTGGCAATTACTGAAGTAGTGGCATGTCGATGTGCTTTATGCCGGAACTCAACTGAACATGTGTGCACGTTGTTAAATTTACGGATAATGAAAATTGCAGACTTCTTCACACATGAAGCACGTAGCATCCACTTGCAACTGTCGTCTGCGCATACAACAGTTAACCTTTGGAGGCTAGACCTACTTACCCGAAAATGGAACTTGTCTTGCAGAGCGAGTACACGAATTTTCAAGTACAGATCATTCTTGCTGAAGAATATATTCCTTTCGGCGAGATCAGATGCATGCACAGTTTCCAGTAATTTGCATAGCTCCGAACTTCTGGAATGTGACGAATATTCGTCGTGCACAACATGAATATTAGGAGCATCTTCACCATCATACGGGTTGTCCTCATAATTCTCATCTAATGGTGCAGCTCCGAATTCCACAAAGTTTCCATATTCGGGTGCATAGGTGTTCGACAAACCGCGACCAACATTATGCTCATCACTTTGTACATGTTCAGGCCCATTTGTTGCGGCATACGATCGATCATGAACATTAGAATCTAGCCGATTGGCAACACTTGGTATTTCATTTTCTACAGTAGTAACGCATACAGCAGTTTCCTTATGCACTGATATGTACCATTGTAGGTCTTCATCTTCTCGTATTTCTGCTGGGGGTATATTCATGTTCGGGACTTTGAACTTCAATTCCAATTTAGTTCGTGGATTGACGATACCGAGTTTGTCATTCAACCTTAACAAAAGTCCGGCTAGATTAATACTTCTCGGCACTAAAAGGGAAGTTGTTTTGTCCCCTGTCCACTTCCATTCGTCATCGACATTCATGAAATTGCCTCCATGCGACACGATAAATCTTAAATGATTGTTCATACCTGAAATTTTGGGATTGCAACGATAAATCACATGAACAATGAATATGCCGATACGTAATAACATGCACGCACGTCCAACTTCCAATTTTTACATCAAGTATAAAATCCCGGTGAAATAAATTCTTACGGCTGGTGTTCAACTGTGTCATACGACAGTTGAACACTTCAACCCAACAGTTACAAAATGTCGGGATCGACAGTTCAAATGTCGTTCCCGACACCTTCAAAATGTCGGGATCGACATTTCAAATGTCGTTCCCAACACCTTCAACATGTCGGGGTTCGACATTTAAAATGTCGGGTTTCGTCGGAAAGCCCTAAAAACAGTACACATTTTCCGGTGTCGGGAAAATCTTAAAACTTGACACAAGACATGGTAGTTTGGAAGAATTAGTTGGCTACATTAATGGTCATAATGAATTCTCAACTACAACACCTTGACACCATTTAATAACTCAATGTGCTTCCTTAATGACAATGTTATCATTTCCCTTTACAAAATATTTCATAAATCACATACATCATCAACACTTGTTTAAAAACCTTCAAATATATGTGATCATTTTATATTGAACATTTACTTAAATAATAACAAAATTGTTAAGAACTAACCTCTTAAAATGAATGTAGAGTCCAAGACCTTTCTTAAGGAGTGAAGAAAATGTAGAAAAAAAAGTTCTAATGTTAATGGAGTTCAAAAATATGAGTGGAGAAGACAACAAATTATTATACTTTTATTTTTATTACGAAAATTCGTATTAACAAATATAATATACATATATCTAATTTTTATAATATTAAAATCAAATAATCACATCAAGGCATTAATGGTAGTGAATGATTGGTATTAATGAGCATTAAATGCTCCTAGATATGCGAGAATTTTGGGTCAAAGGGTAATATAGACTATTCATATAAAAAAAGTGACATTTTTGATAAAATCAAGTGTCAATGAAGTTTTTTGGTACATTATAAAAAAAAGTGACATTTTTGAAAATTCCCCAATATAATATGCTCTTTTGTAAATGATTTCTTGGTGGTCTCTGTACAGATTGTTTGATCTATGCTTTCATTGACACGTTGCAATTATGATTTGCTATTCGGTGAATTTATGTCCTCTCGACCTCATAAGTAATAATCCTTGGTTGTATGAGTAGATATGGAGTTGTGTCCTTTCCATGGTGATTGAAATATATTTATGGGAATAAACTCCTTGATTTTAAGATCATAAATCATATGATCTAGTTGCTTTTAGTTTTGAATTGGTGAAAAAAGAAGAAAAGGAGGGCCCGGGGGGGGGGGGGGGAAATGATTGTTTAATATAATATGTATAAAAGACAGATTTGTTTCTTTATTAAATGTTAGTTATTAATAATTGTTTTATAATAGTTTAAGTTGATTTCAAAGTGATATTAATATCAAACTTTTATGTTTGAATGTTATTTGTAATAATTGCTATTTGTCTAGCCTAACATTGCGTAATGTTTGTAGTTTAAGTTCACATGTGATAAATAAATAGTTATGTGCCCAAAAAAAAAAAATCATTTTTTCCTGTGAATTTATTTAATGTTATAGTTTGAGATTTAATAATAATAATAACAATATTTTCCAGAAAATTGATTTCAAAAGACAACTTAGTTTTTATTGATTGCTTGAGTTTTCTTGACTTGCATATTCGCAAAATTGAAAGATTTTTTCAAAAAGACCTAAACTGTCTAAGGAGAGTTTGAGATTTAAGTGGTCCACTGGTGACCCCCCTCTTCTCCTGGAACCTTTTTAGTGCGCGTTATTCGAATCATCAAGACAAATGTCAAAATAATAATAATAATAATAAATAAATAAATAAATAATAGATAAATAATGGACTATTAAACTATATGATGTGATACTATTATAAACATTTTTTTTACAAACATGAATTAGAGTAAGGTTCGTGACACCTAGCATCCACCAATCAACTATCAGCTGACGGAACGAAGGTATTACGTAATATGTTTTATTTAAATTTAATTTTGAGCATGAGATATATATTCTTATATTTAATACGAGAAATGTTTGAAATGAAATGAAATGTTCTGTTCTAGTATAAATTTGTGAGCATGATGTTAAATATATTTGCTTCCATTTATGAATTGTTTTCTCGCATACTTTTAATCAATTTTTTATAGGAGTATAATATTTCATCATGCGAGCATAAGAGACAATGTGTTATCACTAATAAAATATTAAGCATAATTGGACTTAGCTTGTATGTGACAAACATGGCTGAAACTAAGGAGACCGCTAGGAAGACAATGGCTTTTAGGGTTGTTCAAAACCATAGGGCAGCAGTTATCCAAGCCTACGAGAATTATGAAGCAGACCCGACTCACATACTTATTGAGCATGTGGAGGAAGTCTTCACTAGGTAGACCACGTAAGGGGTTGTACGACATGAGTTTCACCCCTTCAAGCTGTTAACAATTTTATCCACATTGCCACCTCAGGGAGGAGACATGGACATTGTGGTTAGGGATGAAATACTAGAGGATAACCCTCCAGAGCCCCCGAAAATGATTGAGTTCGAGCTGTACTGTGAAATGTTTCTAGATAGGTGAATTTCTACCCTCGTACCCCAACCAGTGCCAGAGGGGACCCAGAGGAAGACCCAGAAGAGGAGCCCTATTATGAATCTGATTCGGAGCTAGAAAATGAGCCTGATTATGTACCAGGACCAGGACCAGGACCAGAACTGGAGCAGGAGCCAAGGTTCGAACTAGACCCTGAGCTAGAGATTGACCAGGAATCTGAGCATGAATCATGTATATCTTTGGATGGTGAAGCCCCCTGTCTAAACTTTGCAGGATTCAAAATGTTTGGACAAGTGAAGATAAAGACTAGCAACCTAGAGATGGTTTAGTTTAAATAAATGTTTTGTTCCCAAATAAATAAATAAATTTAATCAGTACTTGGAACAATCCGTAGGTTTTCTTCATCCCCTACAATTTAATTCTTTCAAACGTCCCTCATGTATTCTAGGATTTAAAATTTTATGAAACTGAATTTTCATTCGAATATGTTGAGATGTTGCTGACTATTTCTAAAACGAAATTATTTGGTGGATATAAAGGAAATGTCACGTCAACCAACACAAGCTGCTATGTTTAAGGATTTGTTGAAAGTGGTGCAAGATCTTGGTAGGCAGCAAACACAAGCGCCTCCCCAGAATGCACAAACTAACTCCAACACTACGAGCTCAGTCGTGGAACAGTTTTGTCGTTACAAGTCCCTTACTTTTAACGAGGTAGCTGGCCCTTTGGCAGGCGAGGAATGGATAAAAGGTTTGGAACGTATCTTCAAGCACCTCTCTTGCACTGATACCCAAAAAGTTTTATGTGCGGAGTTCATGCTAGTTGATGTAGCAGGCCACTGGTTGGAGTTCGTTTCATGCACTAGGACTGAGGCACAATAGCACAACCTCACTTGGGTAGGTTTCAATGAGGAGGTGATGATAAAATATTTTCCACCAAATGTATGAGCTAGGATAGGTCCCAGGCGATAAAAAAATGCAATGTTTATTGAGAAGAAGTTGAGGGCTCGTTCGAAGGTGTTTAGAGCCGATAATGTGGTTAATGACGTCACAAAAAGTTATACAAATGCATGCTCAGGAAAGGGGACTCATGGGGTTGAAGACAACATGCCAATGAACAAGTTTCATGCTTGGGTCGACGCCGAAAACCAATTGGATCAACACAAAAGTTATACAATTATTTTCAGTCTCATATTGAATCCTATTGTTGACCGGGTAAATGATCGAATTAGAGGATTATGTCTTAATCAAAGTTGTATATCTTTGAGTTATCTTTCCAATGCACTTTGAATCACTTCAATTGGATATCAGTAGAAAATGTTATGACCAAAATACTGAAAGGTGTCCAGCGGAGAAAAGTTATTCCAAGCGATCGCTTGGAACAAATCCCAAGCGATCGCTCAGAACCATTCAGGGAATCCAGGAGGTGAATTTTACAAACCAAGTGGTCGCTTGGCTTATAACCAAGTGGTAGCTTGGTACAAATCTGACGCGAATTTTCTTATCTTTGGCAAGATGTTTAATTTGACCATAATTCTTATTTTTGGTAATTTCTATATTTTAGGACTCTAGAATTTCGTATTTTCCATATTTCCTAGGATTTATTGAACTTATCAAAGATAAATAATTTTTGTGGCGTTCAAACATCGGTACGAGAGTTTTTCAATTATGTAATCAAGGGGTTCAGCGCATCATCGTTATCGTTGGGTTTTATGGTTCACTTTGTTGGGTTTAAGTCCATCCCGGAGTTTATTGGCGTTCTTGGGTTCCGCATCAATCTCGTTGTGGATTTCGTAGTCACCATTGCTACGGGGTTCGCATCAATTAGTATCAGAGTTTTAGCTCCAATTTAATCAGGTTCTATCTTTGTTTTTATTTCTTGTTGAATCTTTGTTTTCCTTTCCTTTGTGTTCTTCATGTTATTGTGTCCAGTAATTTATTTTGAGTCTTTGATCCAGAAAAATACCAAAAAAAAGTTTTTAAAAGTTGTTTTTGTGCTCAATTTGCGTCCAAATCAACTTTTGTTTTGTTGTTCTCGTACTTGAAATTTTCGAGTTTAGTAAAAAAAAAAAAAAATATTACTGTTCATCGTCGGTACTGTTCATCCGAGGCAAAAAAAAATTCTTTGATTTATTTTGAATTTGTTACTATCCTATTATCAATTCTAAATTCAAAATCAATCCCTCTTCAAAATCCAATCCAAAATTCAAGAACCACTTTCTTGAATTAAATTATTCACTCATCTAAATTATTCAACTATTCCCTTGAGTCAAAATTCAATTTTGTCGGGTCAAATCCAATTCAAGAACCACTTTCTTGAATCTATAAAAAAAAAAAAAAAAAATTCAATCACAGGTTGTCTAGTTCCTTTTCCTTCGAGCCACATCCCAACTGGAATCAATTCAACATGTTTGAAGGGCGATGTATGAATTATTATGGATACGATGTTGATAGGAGTTTAAAAATTACAATTCTACAATTTAAGGGTAGGAATGATCCCGATGCATATTTGGCATGGGAAGAAAAGGTAGAATCGAGGTTTAATTGTCATGACTATATGGAGGAGAGAAAATTAAAGTTAGCTGTTAACACTTTTGTGGATTATGCAATTGCTTGGTGGGATCAGTTGACAATATCTAGGCGAAGGAATGGTGAGAGGCGTATTGAAACTTGGGGTGAGTTGAGGAATATTATGAGAAAGCGTTATGCGCCTAATCATTTTTGTATGAAGGATATGTGTGATCGAGAATTTCGAAATGAGCCAAGAAGATATAGTAGAGTTGGGTATTTGAGGGGAGAGAAAATACCATTTGTGAGGCATGTTGGTAGTATGTCAAGCAAAAGGACTATGTTGGATTATGAGCGTGACCTTTCAGAGCTTCGCGACTCAATTAGTCACAGGGAGAAACAAAAGAGCTCGAGAGAACATAGTAAGGTGGTTGGTTGTGAGAAAAAAACGAGAGATGCCACAAGAGAGTGAAAATCAGAAAGGAAAGGTGGAGTTGCAAAAAGAGAATGAAGAAGAATCCTCGGAAACAAAAGAGGAGTCAGAAGTGATCTTGAAAGAAAGGGAGCGTGAAGTTGAGGAGGAGTTGACAGAAACTAATAATTCCCTCCCTATTTTGAATACTTCTATTTTGCAGGTTACCGAAGAATTATTTCTAGCAAACTATCCCATTGGAATACTACCCGACCCGGGGATTGACCTTCAAATTGACTATTAAGGCATGGATTCGAGGACGAATCCTTTTGAAGAGAGAGAGAATGATATGATCCGGGCTACGCTAGAAACCATCAAGAATCCGAAGAAATTTATATACAGTGGATTAAGCAACAAGGTTGAACAGAAGGGAAACAAGGGATCATTTGCATTGACATTGTTACAATCACTAAGACAGCATAAGACATGGAGAAAGCACATTGGCATGCTAATGGAGATTATTTTGGAAACATCACAAACTTGCAGAAGGAAGCCGTTGGGACGAGCACACTTTGATCTATGTGCTGGTTATTGAGTGTTCATACTACAGAGGCGGGAAAGAATTCAGAAGAGGTCCCAACTGCATCCTAGAGGAGATACACCGTTCCATGTTCTTGACTTGATTGGGAGTAAAAGGTATAATCTAAGCATTGAAGGTACGGATTCGAGGACGAATCCTTTTGAAGAGAGAGGGGATGATATGAGCAAAGATAGGCCCCAGACGATCAAAAGTGCAATGTTCATTGAGAAGAAGTTGAGGGCTCGTTCGAAGGTGTTTAGGGCTAATAACGTGGTTAATGACGTCGTACAAAGTCATACAAATGCATGCTCGGGAAAGGGGACACATAGGGTTGAAGACAACATGCCAATGAACAAGTTTCATGTTTGGGTCGACGCCGGAAACCAATTGGATCAACACGAAAGTTATGCAATTATTTTCAGTCTCATATTGAAACCTATTTTTGACCTGGTAAATGATCGAATTAGAGGATTATGTCTGAATCAAAGTTGTAGCTATTTGAGTTATCTTTCCAATTCACTTTGAATCACTTCAAAGTTTCATGTTTGGGTCGACGCCGGAAACCAATTGGATCAACACGAAAGTTATGCAATTATTTTCAGTCTCATATTGAAACCTATTTTTGACCTGGTAAATGATCGATAGATTAGAGGATTATGTCTGAATCAAAGTTGTAGCTATTTGAGTTATCTTTCCAATTCACTTTGAATCACTTCAAAGTTTCATGTTTGGGTCGACGCCGGAAACCAATTGGATCAACACGAAAGTTATGCAATTATTTTCAGTCTCGTATTGAAACCTATTTTTGACCTGGTAAATGATCGAATTAGAGGATTATGTCTGAATCAAAGTTGTAGCTATTTGAGTTATCTTTCCAATTCACTTTGAATCACTTCAATTGGATATGATTAGAGAAAGTTATGACCAAAATACTGAAAGCTATCTAGCGGAGAAAAAGTTATTCCAAGCGGTCGCTTGGAATAAATCCCAAGCGGTCGCCCAGAACCACTCAGGGAATCCAGGAGGTGAATTTTACAAACCAAGCAGTCGCTTGGCCCGCTGGGTACAAATCTAACGCGAATTTTCCTATCTCTGACAAGATGTTTAGTTTGACCATAATTCTTATTTTTGGTAATTTTTATATTTTAGTACTCTAGAATTTCGTATTTTCCATTTTTTCTAGGATTTATTGCTTTAGTATAAATAGGATTTTTATTCTCATTGTATTAACAACTTTGATATTGAATTAAATTGAAAAGCTTTTGCTTTCTACTTTGTTCTTCTATGAACAATTTTATTGAACTTATCAAAGATGAATAATCTTTGTGGCGTTCAAATATCGGTATGAGAGTTCTTCAATTATGTAATCAAGGGGTTCAACGCATCATCGTTATCGTTGGGTTTTGTACTAATGCGAACCCTGTAGCAACGGTGACTACGAAACCCACAACGAGATTGATGCGGAACCCAAGAACACCAATAAAACCTGGGTTGACTTAAACCCAACAAAGTAAACCAAAAAACACAACAATAACGATGATGCGCTGAACCCCTTGATTACACATATGAAGAACTCTCGCACCAATTTTGAACGCCACAAATATTCAACATATTTGATAAGTTCGATTGTTTGAAGCCAAGTTTCGAAAGAGAAAAATCTCCATTAATTCAATTCATCAAAGTTCTTAATACAATGAGAATAAAAATCCTATTTATATTAAAGCAATAAATCCTAGGAAATATGGAAAATACGAAATTCTAGAGTCCTAAAATATAGAAATTACCAAAAATAAGAATTATGGTCAAACTAAACATCTCGCCAAAAATAGGAATATTCGCATCAGATTTGTACCAAGCTACCGCTTGGTTTGTAAAATTCACCTCCTGGATTCCCTGAATGGTTCTGGGCGACCGCTTGGGATTTGTTCCAAGCGACCGCTTGGAATAACTTTTTCTCCGCTGGATAGCTTTCAGTATTTTGGTCATAACTTTCTCTATTGATATCCGATTGAAGTGATTCAAAGTGAATTGGAAAGATAACGCAAAGAGCTACAACTTTGATTCAGACATAATCCTCTAATTCGATCATTTACCAGGTAAAAAATAGGTTTCAATATGAGACTGAAAACAATTGCATAACTTTCATGTTAATCCAATTGGTTTCCGGCATCGACCCAAACATAAAACTTGTTCATTGGCATGTTGTCTTCAACCCCATGTGTCCCCTTTCCCGAGCATGCATTTGTATGATTTTGTGCGACGTCATTAATCACATTATCGGCCCTAAACACCTTCGAACGATCCCTCAACTTCTTCTCAATGAACATTGCACTTTTGATGGCCTGGGGCCTATCCTGGCTCATATCATCCCCTCTCTCTTCAAAAGGATTCGTCCTCAGATCCGTACCCTCAATGCTCATATTATACCCTTTACTTCCAATCAAGTCAAGAACATAGAACGGTCCATCTGCTCTAGGATGTAGTTTGGACCTCTTCTGAATTCTTCCCTGCCTCTGTAGTATGAACACCCAATAACCAGCACAGAAATCAAAGTGTGCTCGTCCCAACGGCTTCCTTCTGCAAGTTTGTGATGTTCCCAAAATAATCTCCATTAGCATGTCACTGTGCTTTCTCTGTGTCTTATGCTGTCTCAGTGATTGTAACAACGTCAATGCAAATGATCCCTCGTTTCCCTTCTGTTCAACTTTGTTGCTTAATCCACAACATATAAATTTCTTCAGATTCTTGATGGTTTCTAGCATAGCCCGGATCATATCACTCTCTTTCTCTTCGAAAGGATTCGTCCTCAAATCCATGCCTTGATAGTCAATTTGAGGTTTAATCCCCGGGTCGGGTGGTATTCCAATGGGATAGTTTGCTGGAAATAATTCTTCGGTAACATGCAAAACAGAAGTATTCAAAATAGGGAGGGAATTATTAGTTTTCGCCAACTCCTCCTCAACTTCAGGCTCTTTTTCATCTAAGCTCACTTCCAACTCCTTCTTCCCCTCCGAAGTTTCTTCTTCAATTTCTTTTTGCAACTCCACCTTCCCTTCTGGATGTTCACTCTCAACTTCTTTTTTACTCTCTTGTGGCTTCTCTTCTTTTTTCTTACAATCGACCACCTTACTTTGTTCTCTCAAGCTCTTTTGTTTCTCCCTGTGACTAATTGAGTCACGAAAGTCTGAAAGGTCACTCTCATAATCCAACATAGTCCTTTTGCTTGACATATTACCAACATGTTTCACACTTGGTGTTTTTTCCTCTCTCGAATATTCAACTCCACTATATCTTCTAGGCTCATGCCGACATTTTCGATCACGCTGATCCCTCCTACAAAAATGATTAGGCGCATAACGCTTCCTCATAATACTCCTCAACTCATCCCAAGTTTCAATACTCCTCTCACCACACCTTCGCCTAGATGTTGTTAATTGATCCCACCAAATCACAGCATAGTCTACGAATGAGCTCACAATCAACCTCAATTTTCTCTCCCCGGAATAATCATGGCACTCAAACCTCAATTTTACTTTTTCTTCACATGCCACGTATGCCTCGGGATCATTCCTACCCTTAAATTGTGGAATTGTTAATTTTGCACCTCCCGTCCTCCTATTAACACCAACTTCACCCAAATCTCTACATCCTCGTCTCTCCCGACTAATCACATTAAACACATCATCGCATTGATCCCTATGAGTTCTATTTAATTCTCCATCCCACTTATCTAACACTCTCCCCATATCCATCAACATCCTTTCCAATCGGTCCATCCTATTACTCATATTGACTCAAGGATTCAAAAGACTTGAATTGGACAACTGTGGGTTGGAATTTTTATAAATTCAAGAAAGTAGTTCTTGAATTGGAGTTTAGATTGGATTGAACACAATGGATTTTGGAATAAAGATAGATAATAAAATATTGGACAATTTCCAAGAAATAAAAAGAACAATTTTTTTTATTCGGAAGTGAACAGTACCGTGAACAGTAATTTTTTTTTTTTTTTTTTACAAAAACTTGAAAATTTGACTACGAGAACGACAAAGAAAACGGAAGTTGATTTGAACTCAAATTGAGCACAAAAACAACTTTTGAAATTTTTTTTTTGATAGTTTTCTGGATTAAAGACTCAAAATAAATTATTGAACACAAGAACACGAAAAACAAAAAAAAAAGGAAAACAAAGACTCAACAAGAAATAAAAATAAAGATAGAACCTGATTAAATTAGAGCCAAAGCTCTGATACCAACTGATGCGAACCCCGTAGCAACGGTGACTACGAAACCTACAACGAGATTGATGTGGAACCCAAGAACGCCAATAAAATCCGGGTTGGACTTAAACCTAACAAAGTGAACCAAAAAACCCAACGATAACAATGATGCGCTGAACCCCTTGATTACACATATGAAGAACTCTTGCACCGATTTTAAACGCCACAAATATTCAACATATTTGATAAGTTCGATTGTTTGAAGCCAAACTTCGACAGAGAAAAATCTCCATTAATTCAATTCATCAAAGTTCTTAATACAATGAGAATAAAAATTCTATTTATACTAGAGCAATAAATCCTAGAAAATATGGAAAATACGAAATTCTAGAGTCCTAAAATATAAAAATTACCAAAAATAAGATTATGGTCAAACTAAACATCTCGCCAAAAATAGGAAAATTCGCGTCAGATTTGTACCAAGCTACCTCTTGGTTATAAGCCAAGCGACTGCTTGGTTTGTAAAATTCCCTCCTGGATTCCCTGAATGGTTCTGGGCGACCGCTCGGGATTTGTTCCAAGCGACCGCTTGGAATAACTTTTTCTCCACTGAATAGCTTTCAGTATTTTGATCATAACTTTCTCTACTGATATCCAATTGAAGTGATTCAAAGTGAATTGGAAAGATAACTCAAATAGCTACAACTTTGATTCAGACATAATCCTCTAATTCGATCATTTACCAGGTCAAATTTAGGTTTCAATATGAGACTAAAAACAATTTCATAACTTTCGTGTTGATCCAATTGGTTTTCGGCGTCGACCCAAACATGAAACTTGTTTAATGACATGTTGTCTTCAACCCCATATGTCCCCTTTCTTCAGCATGCATTTGTATGACTTTGTACGATGTCATTAACCACATTATCGGCCCTAAACACCTTCGAACGAGCCCTCAACTTCTTCTCAATGAACATTGCACTTTTGATCACCTGGAGCCTATCCTGGCTCATATCACTAGGACTGAGGCACAACAGCACAACCTCACTTGGGTAGGTTTCAAAGAGGAGTTGATGATCAAATATTTTCCACAAGCCTTTAGAGATCGTAAGGAGACAGAATTTCTGCAACTTAAACAAGGAAATATGGCATTGGTTGACTATGAGAGAAGTTCGAACAACTTTCTAGGTATGCAACACATCTAGTGGATACAGAGCAGAAGAAAACTGGAAGGTTTGAACTCTGACTGCGCCCAGAGATTGGGGGAATCATGGCATCTCATGAATTCACCATGTACAGTCAGGTTCTACAACGAGCTCAAGCAATTTCAAATCGACTAGAAATTCATCAGACAATTCAAGAAAGCGTTGAGATTTCAGGAAAGAGGAAATGGAATGGGCCAAAGGAAGGTAAAGGGAATGGGCAAAACAAGAGGGCTAGCTTTGAAGGGTGTTCGGGGTCAAGCAAGCTGAATAATATTCTTACTCTGTGTCCTAAGTGCAATAAGACCCATAGAGGCGAGTGTTGGTATGGGAAGAATGTGTGCTATCGATGTTGAAAGCATGGTTATATTGCTACTAATTGCCATGAACCCCCACCAAAGTGGGACAACGAACAAAGCAAAAAGGAAGCAGCCAGAGTGTTTGCCCTAACCCAACAGGAGGCCACTAAAGATTAAGACACGGTAGCAGGTATGCTATCAATATCTGAACTACTTGCTTATGTTCTTACATACACGAGAGCTGTTCATTCCTTATTTGTACTATTACTAAATCTCGTATTGTTTACGAAGAAACCGTTAGTGTTCTAGAAGTTACTACCTCATTAGAAAATACGCTCAATACCAATTGATGACTAGGAAAGTCAAGAAGAATGGAAAAGAATTTATAGCTAACATATACCTTTAAAGATGAAGGTTTTTATGACAGGAATAGATCGGTTGAGAAACATTTCGCGACAATACAATGCTTTGAGAAGAAGGTAAATTTTTTGAAGTCTGGGAGGAGGAGATCAAGGTCCTAGGACTTTTCACCTAGATAAGATACTTTTGCGAACGAAATTAATTTAAGGAATGGAGATTGTAACAACCCGAAAAATTTAAAGAACAAAATTATTCCATCTACTAGATTTTATATTTTGAAAGTTGGCGGACTAAAGCAATATATATTAAGTTAAATTTTATTTGGGCCAAATATTTAAATATCGATACAATAATGATAAATATATCAATATTGGGCTCGTTAAATAACTCGTAATGAATCATTTATATTAGGCTCAACAAAAAGTTTAATTGGATAAATTAAACCCAAGCTATTGCAGTTTATAGAAGTGATTATTAATTGATTTTGTTTTTAATAAATATTGTATTTTAAAAGGTGTGTGGCCACGTGTATTGTATATTATTTTGCAAAGTAGTATTATATTATATAATGCAAATTTATCTTTATCCTATCAAATCAGTAAATTGATTTTAAGTTCACAGTAATCAAAATCTTCTTTTGTTTACCATAATTGTTTCTAGCAAATTGAAAATTAATTATGCATATGTTTATTAGCAAATTACTAATTAGGGGATTAACCAAGCTGATGTCTTCTTTAAATGGGAGGCCTTTCATGTTTTAATTGAAGGAAACAATTTCTGCCTTAGTATTAGGAATTCTGCCTGCCCTATTGTAATAATAACATTGTATGTCATAATGATATTTTAGTTAGTAGTACTAAATTAAGGATTTAAATAGGTTAATAGTATATGTAAAACGTGTCTTATTATTTAATATGCACGATGCCAATAGATTTAAGGACGGGTCTTATCATTTAATTGGCACCAATTATACCTAATTATGTGCCATTAGATTTAAGGACTTTGCCCATAAATACAACTATTGCACATTGTGTTCGGGTACGACGTTGAAGCTGCTATTGAATCAACCTTAAATCCATAAGGTATCCAAAATTTTGATTTGTGTTTTGGCAATCATTAGTTAACTCATGATTTATTATATAATATAATTCCGACAATTTTCTTGGCATATAGACACGGCAACAACAAAAAGGTTTTGGGAACGTGAACTTCTTACTTTCTTCCAACATGTCTATTATCAAACGAGGTGGGATACTATGTGCAAGTTGATATGTCCTTGCAATATTATAATATTTCTTACATAATTTATTTCATGAAATGCTAATTGGCGTGATGGTCTTGATTTCTTTTGGGTTCTCAAAAGTTGCACAGAAATGTGTTAGATCGTTCGATTGATCTCCGATTGTTTTTGATGAAATGGTGGTATGAAATGTTGTAGATTTATGTATAAAAAGTTAATATATTATTTTGGATGCACGTATCCTACTGAGCTTAAATTACTCACTCTTTTAAATTTTAACATTTCAAGTTAGATCGGTCAACGTGGATGGTCGCTGAATGGTGCGTGGGTTGCCCAAGTACAATTTTTCAAGAAAACATTCTATAATAAATTTTGTTAAGATATTCTATGTTTTTCATTGTTTTCCATTAAATGTTCTAAATTTTGTGACTATATTTATTTAATCTAGTATATGAATGTTCAAATATATTTAGAGTTTAAACTCTTGAAGATATGTTGAGGGCGTGTGCTTTGGATCTTGGTGGTAGTTGGGAAACGCATCTACTATTAGTGGAGTTTGTTTACAACAATAGCTTTCAGATCACTATAGGCATGGCTCTATACGAAACTCTTTATGCCAACAAGTGCAGATGATATGATCCAGGATGTGGGAGTCATGAATGCAAGTCTAAACCGAGACCTGTTGATTATCGAAGAAGGGGCAATGAGGCGATCGAGAGTAAAATGAGTCAAAGAGTTGTTGGAGATGCTCGTCAAAGCCACTATTGATAAAACTATGTTCGGAGCGCAAAATGGAGCAAGTTTCATGTTGGGGTTGAGGTCGGGAACCAATTTGATCAACACGATACAAGCAACCGAAGAAAGAGGTCAGTCGGAGCTTCTAAGCGACTGCTTAGAGTAAATGTCCAAGCGGTCGCCTAGCCGCTACCAAAAGTTCATAGAGGCGAGAATGGTCTTCTAAGCGACCGCTTAGAATATAATCAAGCGACCGCTTGGTTATAAAATTTGTCCGAGTTTCCTAATTTTCATAGTAGTCCTAGTTTCCTTAAAATTCTAGTTCTTTCCATATTTTGATATTATTTGTTGTCTTATACACGTTTTTTTACTAGGTTTAGGCTCTAGTATAAATACTTAACTACTTTGTTACATTGAAAACTTTTGACATTGAATTAATTGAAAGGCTTTTTGTTTTCTACCTTGTTCTTCAATTGAACAACAAATCGAACTTCTAGATCAAATTCTTGTGTGTTCAAACATCGGATCGAGATTTTTTCATTGTGTAATCAAGGGGTTTAGTGCATCTTTGCTATCATTGGATTTTTTGGTTCACTTCATTGGGTTCAAGACCAAAACCGGGTTATTCATTGGCATTCTTGGGTTCCGCATCAATCTAATTGTGGGTTTCGTAGTCACCGTTGTTATAGGGTTCGCATCAGTTGGTATCAGAGTTTTTACTCCAATCTAATCAGGTTCTATCCTTTATTTTCTTTGTTGGGTCTTAAATTCCAATTTTCTTCTTGTTCTTGAGTCGTTCTTCGTTTTTGTTCTTCCTAGATCTATATTTTCTTTGTTGATAATGCAATCTCGTGTTAAATTTTTTTTTTACTATTCACGTACGGAATTGTTCATTTGTACATTCAAAAAAAAAATTGTTGAGTTTTATTTGATTTGTTACAACACTTCTTCAAACTTTGATTCACTATCTAAGTGTCGTTATACAAATTGTGTCCAATTCAAGTTTGAAATTTCCATTTAGTTCTTTACATCCTTTATTCCAATTTCAATTTCTATATATACTCTCGAGTCATATTCCTTCTCTTTTCGGTTTTTGATTTCACAAGTTTGATCCAATAAGTTCTTTGTTGTCTTTGGAAGCACTTGGTGAAAGTATTGATTGGTAAAAGGCAGTGTGTGAAATTATTAGAAGGTAAAAGTCAATTGAGTGATTCCGAGCGAACTTGGTGAGACAGAAATTGAGAGAATGTCTGACATGGAAGGTTCCAATTCCAGTAGATACGGTAATCAAACCAATAAACAGAATGATAGGATGGATCGATTTGAGCGTTTATTGTTGGATATGGGGGAGAAGATGGAGAAATTGAGTACTTCGGTGACGAATATTAGTAGGGGGCCATCGGTGGATGTACCTCATGATATGGAAACGGGTAGGCGAGTTTCTAGGATGGATGAGCATGAGATCGGTAGTGAATGGGCTGTAGATGAGTATGGGGGAGTTGAGATGGGATGAACGAGGCATATAGGAGATAGGTTTGAACGACGGGGTCGAAATAATCATGGAGGTGAAGTTGATGGCAATTTGGGTAATATGAAGAGACAATTGCACAATTTAAGGGTAAGAGTGATCCCGAGGCATATCTAGATTGAGAGAAAAAGCTGAAGTTGATTTTTGATTGCCATAACTACTCGGAGGATAAGAAGGTGAAAAATTGCGGTATTAGAATTCACTGATTACGCCATCACTTGGTGAGATCAAGTGGTTACTTCACGACGTCGGAATCGGGAGAGTCCTATCAATACTTGGGTTGAATTAAAGGCGGTGATGAGAAAATGATTTGTGCCTAGTCATTACTACAGGGAACTCCATTAGAAACTACAGAGTTTGTATCAAGGGTCTAGGAGCATAGAAGACTATCATAAGGAGATGGAGATTTTGATGATTAGGGCGAATGTAGAGGAAGATCGAGAAGCTACTATGGCTAGATTCTTGAATGGGTTGCATAGGGAAATAGCTAATGTGGTGGAATTGCAGCATCATGTGGACTTGGAAGACATGTTGCATGTGGCCATGAAGGCGGAGAGACAATTGTAGAGGAAGGGAACAGCTAGGCAACCTTTGGGTAATTCGGGTTCTAACTCAGATTGGAAACCGAGGTGGGAAAATAAAGGAGATGAAGCTGATTCGAAAGGGAGAAATGAAGCACCAAAAGGAAAGGATGAAAAAACTAATAGAACAACACCAAAGGCAGATTCACAAACAACCAGAAATCGGGATATCCAGTGCTTTAGTTGCTTGGGAAAAGAGCCACATATCTTTTCAGTGCCCAAACAAAAGGACCATGATTCTGCGCAATGATGAAGTGGTGACTGATAGTGAGGATGAGTTTGAAGACATGCCGGCATTGGAAGAGGTTAGTGATCATGGAGACACAGTGGAATTTGCTCCTGTTGGGAAGTTGATGGTCACAATGAGAGCTCTTAACACTCAAGTCAAGGCAGATGATACAGAGCTGCAGCGGGAGAACATATTCCATACACGATGCCACATCAATGATAAGGTATGTAGTATGATAATTGATAACTGTAGTTGTACAAATGTGGCTAGCACGACCTTAGTTGAGAAATTGAGATTAGTATTACTTAAGCTCCCTAGGCCTTATAAATTACAATGACTAAATGATAGTAGAAAAGTTAGGATGAATAAACAAGTGATAATTTCTTTCTCGATTGGGGGTTATAGTGACAGGGTTGTATGTGATGTGGTACCTATACAAGCGTGTCATATTTTGTTGGGAAGACTAGAGGTGTCAAGATGGGCATGCCGAATTACGGGCCTAATTAAACAAGCTCCGGGTTGGGTTTTAGGAAAACGAGCCGGTTAACCGCTGGCCCGTTGATTTTTTTTAAATTTCAAAATTTCAAAGGAAAGCAATTTGGAATTTCTATTGCATCAAGATGTCGATCAATGATCCGGCCCATGCGGGCTTTATGGTCGGGCTGGCTCGAACCAAACCCGCATGGACGGACTTTTTAGAGCGGGCTGTACACGGGCTTTTTTTAGTGTGAGGGTCGGTTCGACCCGGCCCTCCCATTTTGACATGTCTAAGGGAGACCATGACAATATAATAGAAAAGTTAACCATGATGAGTATAGAAATAGGTAGAGCTTAGTCAAGGATGGGAGGTCGATTACTTTTGCACCATTAACACCGGCACAAGTTTATGAAGACCAATTTCAATTTAGAAATAATGAAGAGAAAAAAGTAAGAGAGTCTGAAAAAAGGAGAGAAAACAGTGACTTAGTGAGTAAGAGAGAAAATGGCGAGGTAGCCGAAAGTGGGGGGGAAGAGAGAGAGAGAGGCCACATGAGAGGAGAGAAAAAGAGCCAGTTGAGAGGACAGAAAAGCCAAAAGTGAACTTCTTTGCTGGTGGGAGTGAGTTGAAAAAGGCTATAGTTGACAAAAAGAAAGTGTTGTTGTTGGTATACAAGGAGACACTCCTCAACTTTGAGGAATTTAACACACTCCTCCCTAGTTTAGTTGAATCTTTGTTATAGGAATTCGAAGACGTGTTTCCGGATGACGTGTCAAGTGGATTGCCACCAATTCGAGGCATTGAACACCAAATTGACTTTATACCAGGAGCTGCCATTCCAAACCGACCAGCTTACCGAAACAATCCCGAGGAGACAAATGAGCTTCAAAAGCAAGTGGAGGAGTTGATGAGTAAAGGCTATGTGAGGGAGAGCATAAGTCCATGTGCTTTACCTGTCCTATTGGTACTGAAAAAGGATGAGATGTGGAGGATGTGTGTGGACTGCAAGGCTATCAACAACATAACGGTAAAGTATCGTCACCCCATGCCTAGGTTAGATGATATGCTTGATGAATTACGTGGTGCTTGTATTTTCAGTAAGATTGATCTTAAAAGTAGGTACCATCAAATTCGTATGGGGAGGGTGATGAATGGAAAACTGTGTCTAAAACTAAATATAGATTGTATGAGTGGTTGGTTATGCCATTTGGTCTCACTAATGCACCGAGCACTTTTATGCGCTTGATGAATCATGTGTTACGTGCTTTTATAGGAAAATTTGTTGTTTATTTTGATGATATCTTGATCTATAGCAAAAATCTAGATGAGCATCTGGAACATTTGAATTGTGTGCTTATGGTACTTCGGAAAGAACAGTTGTTGTAATGCACCAAATTCACTATCAACTCAAGGCGCTACTTAAGTCAAAATATCCTGTAAATATATGTTTTCAATGGTCGCCAAAATGCGTAGGCGTATATATATTTTAAAAACTAACCTGTAAATAAATATTTTCAAAAGTCGCCACAATGCGAAGGCATGCATATACTTTAAAAAACCTATAGCAACTTAGCACAAAACGCTGAAACATCATTGTACAAATTTTTCTCACATCCAAGAGTCAATACCAAATAGGATTAGCAAGAACCAACATTTGCAAAGATACTAAAATTTGATATTTAATTGTCAAAATGGAAACTAACTATTAAAATACTTATTTAAAAATTTATAATTTTAAAGGTGTATTATTTAATTAAGGTTGCCCTGCTCATTTGCCTTGCCTTGTCGAGCTCCTTAGCCTAAAAGGGTGGAAAAATAGTGGGGTGAGCATAACGAATTATACTCAGTGGAGATACAGCAATCAGTCCAAGTTAAATCTAAATATGAAATCAAATAATGAATATAATATCAATACAACATACTATAGAAATATGTACTGTGAGCATTCCCAAGGACCCAATTTCGATCTCGGACTTATTTACGGTCCCTGACAACATGTTATAAGCGCTTTGCAAATTTTGCACTGTGGGACAGCCCCAAGGACCCACTTTCGATCCCAGACCTATTTACAGTCCCTGTCAACATTTTCATATGTATAAACATTATATTACAATCAAAATCACACATAAAAAATTAACATGGACAAATAACCACAATTGCTTAAATGTAAACCCCACCTCAGAGTCTTGGAAATTTTCTTGAAAATTGAACAGATGTGATGTTATCGTGCTTTACACTTTGCCCGCGATCTCGTCTAGCAAGAACAGAATTAATATTATTTAAGATACTAAGTCTAATTAAAACTTTAAAACTTTTAGGGACTTAATTGAAAAGGTATTGAAACTGAAATTTAAATGTTTGAAGGGCTGAAATAAACCTTTTGGAATTTATGGACTAATTTAATAGTCACTAAAACTTTGGAATTGAAATAATAACTTTTTAAAACTTTAGGGCTAAAATGGATAACTTTTAAAAACTTGGGCTTAAGGAATAATTTTCAAAAAGTTACATATATACAAATACATGTATCTAACACACACACACACACACACACACACACACTCTCTCTCTCTCTCTCTCTCTCTCAAAACGCACAGAGAAGTCGAGAGGAGGGGAGACGAGGAAAGTGGTGGTGGAAGAGGGAAATGGCGACGGCGAAGGTGGAGATGGTGGCCAAAAATCAGAGGTGCCGATGGGAAGAGTCGATTGGGGAGTTTTTGGGTGTCGACTGAGGTCAAAACCGAGGCCAACAGTTCGGATTTCCTTGGGTTTTCCAGTGGTAGTCGGCAGAAATGGGTTGAGGATTGAGGTAAGTGTATGGGTATTGTGATTTCTTGGTTTTGTGGTTGTTTGGGGCTGATTTTTGGGTGAAATGGGGGGCGGTCGATTTGGTGGTGGTTGATGTTGGTGGTCCATGTGGGATGGTGGTTAAACGGGTGTGTGAAGGCGGCGGTTTGAGGTGGTGGTCTGCCTGCAGTAGCGTGAAGTTGGTGTGGCGGTGGTGGCTCGACTGTGGGGAGGTTCAACGTGAGTTGGTGAGGTTGGTGGATTCGGCTGGGGGGTGATGGCGATGATAGTGTGAAACTTTCAATATATTATTGAGCAAAAATTGCAGAAAATGGATGGTAAATCCTTACCAGTTGCTGCTGTGTTGAAGCCGTGGAGATGCCGGTATGAGGGTGTGTGTGGAAACTGTCGTGAGGGTGTGGTGAGGGTGAATGAACAGTGATCAACAGTAGGTTAGGGCACAAAAATCAAAACAATAATTTGGGCCTAGAATTTGCGCTAGAATAATTTGGGCTAACTGGATTTAGGTACATTGGACTAAAAGATAAAATTTGGACTAATAAAATTGGACTCTAAATAAAATATCAGACATTAAAATTTGGATTTAAATAGATAAGAATTTGATACTTTTAAAATGTTCGAGATTGGACTCGATAAATAAATACTGAATTTTTAAGATTAAAATCGTTTTGAAATCTTATATTAAATGTTTTGCTAGACAATTCGACGGACGTAAAATAAATTCTAAAATTTGACGAAAATTTTGTAGTGACACACTTTAAGTTATAAAATTTAGACTTTAAAAATTCGGGTCGCTACAGTTGTATGCTAATTTCAAGAAATGCACATTTTGCATGAAAAAATTTGTCTTTCTAGGATTTATAGTGTGTGTTAATGGGGTAGAAGTGGATGAGGAGAAAATTAAAGCTATTAAGGGTTGACCAACACCTAAAAGTATAACTGAAGTTAGAAGTTTCCATAGATTGACTAGTTTTTATAGACGATTTGTAAAGGACTTTAGCACAATCACTACACCACTAACAGAAAATTGTTAAAAAGAGCATAGGTTTTCATTGGGGTGATGTACAAGAGCATGCATTTAATACTATTAAGGATAGCTTGTGTAAAGCACCAGTTTTGGCATTACCTAACTTTGACAAAACCTTCGAGATTGAATATGTTGGATTAGGAATAGGTATTGGAGCAGTGTTGATGCAGGATCGCAGGCCTATCGCTTACTTCAGTGAAAAGTTGAGTGGAGTTGCTTTGAACTACCATACTTATGACAAGGAGCTGTACTAACTTGTTTGGGCCTTGGAAATTTGGCAGCATACTTGTGGCCTAAAGAGTTCGTGATACATACCGATCACGAGTCGTTGAAGTACTTACGGGGTCAAGGTAAGTTAAACAAAAGGCACGCAAGGTGGGTGGAATTCATAGAGTCATTTCTCTACGTCATCAGGTATAAACAAGGTAAGGAAAATGTGGTTGCAGATGTGTTGTCATGAAGGTATGTACTTCTAAATTTCTTACATGCACGGTTACTTGACTTTAAACACATTAAGAGCATGTATGTGAGTGATCCTGATTTTCTCTGACATTTACGAATCATGCACTAAAGGAGCTATTGATAAATTTTATAAGCGTGAAGATTATTTGTTTAAGGAAAATAAGTTATGTGTTCCTAATTGATCTATACGTGAATTGTTGGTAAGGGAAGCACATAGTGGGGGTCTAATGGGTCATTTTGGACTACAAAAGACTTTAGACATGTCAGGGGAACATTTTTACTGGCCTAAAATGAGAAGTGATGTAGAACAAATTTGTGGAAAGTGCATAACTTGTAAAAAGGTTAAGTCTAAGGTTTTATCCCATGGTTTGTATACTCCTTTACCTGTACCTAGTGAACATTTGGTGGATATTTCAATGGATTTCGTGTTGGGTTTACCTATGACTAAAAGGGGTCGGGACTCAATATTTGTTGTAGTGGATAAGTTTAGTAAAATGACACACTTTATACCATGTCACAAAATCGATCATGCCACCAATATTACAGATTTGTTCTTTAGGAAGATAGTACGTTTGCATGAGATCCCTAAGGGTATAGTGTCAGATCGGGATGTTAAGTTTTTGAGTCATTTTTGGCGTGGTCTGTGGAATAAGTTAGGGACTAAATTGTTATTCTCTACGACTTCCCACCCACAGACCGATGGAAAAACTGAAGTAGTCCATAGAACCATGACTCAATTGATTCGTACGGTGATAAATAAGAACTTGAAGAGTTGGGAGGAGTGTTTGCCATTTATTGAATTTGCTTATAATAGAGCTATACACTCTACTACTACGTTTTCACCATTTGAAATTGTTTATGGGTTTAATCCACTAACACCTTTGGATTTGTTACCATTACCTGTAAATGAACAGGGTAGCTTGGATGGTAAAAGGAAAGCTGAATTGGTCAAGTCACTGCATGAGAAAGTCAAGATGCAGATTGAAAAGAAAGATAAGCTCGTTGCACAGAAAGCGAACAAAGAAAGGAGGCGCGTGACATTTGAACTAGGAGGTTGGGTCTGGGTGCATCTCAGAAATAAGTTGTAGCGACCGAGAATTTTAATTTATGTTTTCTCGAAAAACGTGTCGCTAAATCTTAAACCCGAATTTTAAAAGTAAAATCGCGTTCGTCTAGCCGTTGTTAAACTAATTCAAATTTATTAGAATCGAATCCAATTCCAAATATTTTTATTTACTAAATTCCTTATCGTTTAATCCGAAATTAATACGATAGATTATTATTTCGGGTCAAATAATTCATTAGTCCAAATAGGTTCATCTAAGCCCAATTCCTTAAATCCAATTAGAAAATCCCTCCGGCCCAAATTTCTGGTCCGTTTACTACCCTAGGGATTCGTGCCCTATACTTCTACTGTATATATACCCCATCTCTCCCCCCCCCCTCAACCTCACGCAGCCACAACAGTAGCAGCTTAGGTAATAAAATAACTCCCGATTTCTCTTCTTCAACACAGTAAATTCTCAATTCATTCTCCATTGATGCTAGAAAATCAATTTCTAGCATCAATAGATTCACGTGGGATGCTAGAAAATCAATTTCTAGCATCCACACCATCACCTTCAACCTACAGACCGTTGCACACGGCCACTGTCCATCCCACAACCCAGAACCACCACCTCCAACGCCACAGTCAGGACCCCCCAAGCTGCAGCCATCCACCCCCAATACAACCAATCGAACCACCACCATGACCACCCCCTGCAGCCACCACCCATCGATAGCCACCTTCCAGGCAACCCAAAAATCGAACCCCAAATCAAAACAAAAACCAAGAAAATAAGAAGACCCACAACTTACCTCATTCTCGACCCATTCTCCAGCCGTTTACAACTGGAAAACCCAAGAAACCCGAACTGCCAGCTTCGATTTCCCTTAGCCGAACACAAAAATCACGCCCCAGCCACCCCCACACCACCGGCGTCTTCACGCGACGCCGGCCGGAAGCGACGGTAGGGGCGAAGCCCTTCCTCCCGGTCGCCTCCTCTCTCTCCACTCTCGCGTTCGGTGAGAGAAGAGAGAGAAAGAGATACGTTTTTATAAAAATTGATTTTTGGAAAATTATTTTTAAGCCCCTAGTTTAGGAGTTAGTTTATTTTAGTCCCCCATGTTTTAAAATTATTTATTTCAGTCCCAAAATTCGTTTTTAATGAAAATAACCCCAGAATTTATGTTTTAAAATGAATTGGCCCAAAGATTCTGGAAAAGTCAATTTCAGTCCCTGAATTCTTATTTTTCAGTTTTAACAATTTTCAATTTAGTCCCTATTTTAGAAAAGTTCAATTTCAGCCCTTAAACTTTTATTTTCAGTTTTAATAAATTTCAATTAAGTCCCTAAACTTTATTTTTATCGTTTTCAATCTTTTAAAAATTTCAAAACACTAATTCAAAGTTTATTTTCTATTTTTGGCTAGACGAAACGTAGGAACGATTAAGGAACTGAGATTTTTCTTCCCGCTCCACTTTTCACGCAAATCGAGATAGATTGAGGTAGACTCGCCCCCATTAATTAGTTTAAATTATAATTGCATGTATTATGTGATTTATATGCTTTAATGCATAAGATAAGAATCTCTTATGAGATGGATTATTTTGTTATGCTTGTCGTAACTTATATGCTTAATTGCATGAGAAGAAAGAGAATCTCTTATGAGATAAGATGATGTTATGCATAACTTACTTGCTTAAATGCATGAGACAGACTACCAACACCCTATGATTTTAAAGAGCCTATGATTTTTCAAAGAAAATAAGCCCACGAGAATATCACTGTATAGATTGCATAATTATGTGTTCAATTATTCTGTAAATTAATTACTGGCGATGAGTCTACTGAGTATTTCTCCGAAATGCTCATTCCACTATTTTTAACAATATTTGCAGATTTTGGAGACGGCCGAGTTTGATGGGCAGTGGTGATGTGGACGAATTAATATAGTTAATTGTTTTTAAATTTACTTTAAATTTCACTCATTTGAACATTATGAAATTGTCGTTTCCGCTATTTCAAACTTGAGTTTAAAGTTTAATCAATTTTTCTTTAAGTTAACTCAAATGAGATTTATTGCCGTTAAGTTCGCAAATTTTAAATGTGATGTTTTTAAAAGTTAGTATTCCGCCAAACATTTCAGTTAAATTTGGGTAAAGAGATGATGACGTAGCGTTCCGGGTCCGTGGAACTCGGGGCGTTACATGAGTGTTTTCCGGAGCAGAAGAAGTCTAAGTTGCAGTCGTGTAGAGATGGTCCATTCCAAGTCATCAAAAAGATCAACGATAATACATACAAAATGGATCTCCCAGGTGAGTATAATGTTTCAGCTACATTTAATGTTGCTGATGTCTCTCTGATTGATGCAGATACAGATTCGAGGACGAATCCTTTTGAAGAGGAAGGGGATGATATGATCCAGGATGTGGGAGTCATGAATGTAAGTCCAAACCGAGACCCATTGATTATCGAAGAAGGGGCAATGACACGATCGAGAGCAAAACGAGTCAAAGAGGAGTTGGGGATGCTCGTCAAAGCCACTATTGATGAAACTACGTTCGGGATGCAAAATGGAGCAAGTTTCATGTTGGGGTCGAGGCCGAGAACCAATTGGATCGACACGATACAAGCAACCGAAGAAAGAGGTCAGCCGGAGCTTCTAAGCGACCGCTTAGAGTAAATGTCCAAGCGATTACCTAGCCGCTACCGAAAGTTCATGGAGGCTAGAATGGTCTTCTAAGCGACCGCTTAGAATATAGCCAAGCGACTGCTTGGCTATAAAATTTGTCCGAGTTTCCTAATTTTGATAGTAGTCCTAGTTTCCTTAAAATTCTAGTTCTTTCTATATTTTGATATTATTTGTTGCCTTATACACGTTTTTTTCTAGGTTTAGGCTGTAGTATAAATACTTAACTACTTTGTTACATTAAAAACTTTTGATATTGAATTAACTGAAAGGCTTTTTGTTTTCTACCTTGTTCTTCAATTGAACAACAAATCGAACTTCAAGATCTAATTCTTGTGTGTTCAAACATCGGATCGAGAGTTTTTCATTGTGTAATCAAGGGGTTCAGCGCATCTTTGCTATCGTTGGATTTTTTGGTTCACTTCGTTGGGTTCAAGACCAAAATTGGATTATTCATTGGCGTTCTTGGGTTCCGCATCAATCTAGTTGTGGGTTTTGTAGTCACCGTGCTATAGGGTTAGCATCAGTAGATCTCTTATCCATTGGGATGAGGTTGGAGAGAATAGAATTTTGGGTCCTGCAATTATTAAACGAACAGTTAAGGCAGTTGAAAAGATTAGAGCAAGATTAAAGACAACACAAGACCGACATAAAAGTTATGTTGATGGTAGAAGAAAGAATTTGGAATTTCAAGTGGGTGACAAAGTTTTTTTGGAAGTAGCGCCAATGAAGGGCGTGTTGAGATTTGGCAAGAAGGGAAAGTTGAGACCATGATATATTGGACCTTTCGAAATCCTTGAAAGGATTGGCGTTGTGGCTTACCGACTTGTCATACCACCTGTACTCACAGCAGTGCATAATGTGTTCTATGTTTTGATGCTCAGAAAATATGTTCACGATCCCAGCCATGTTGTAAATTACCAAACTTTGGAGGTACAAAAAGACATGTCATATGAAGATTTTTCAACGACGATTTTAGATAGAAAAGTATACCAACTTAGAAATAGGGAGGTTTCCCTGGTCAATAACTTTTTAAACATAAATCAATAACATTCCATACCACCATTTCGTCAAGAGAAATCAGAGATCAATCGAATGCTCTAACAGATTTCTGTGCAACTTTAGAGAAAATCCGGAGGAAATCTCACATTTCATTTCATTAAGACCCGCAAGTCAATTAGTATTTCATGAAATAAATTATGTAAGAAAAATTATAATACTGCAAAGACATATCAACTTGCACATAGTATCCTACTGAGTTTAAATTACTCATTCCTTCAAATTTTAACATTTCAGGTTAGATCGGTCAACGTGGATGGTGGCTGAACGGTGTATGGGTTGCCAAGTACAATTTTTCAAGAAAACATTCGTATCATATCATAACTTGCATTAGAATAATATTTATCAACATGACGAAATAAATTAAATGGGACTAACAACTTGCACCTCGTAATCCTACCTTGATTGATAATAAGGATCATTGGAAGGAAAATCAAGAAATTCACGTTCCCGAATCTTTAATTTCTACTACTACTATAGTAACCTGTATCTATGTTTTCTCTCTTTTCTTTTCTTCTTTAGGGTAGAAAAAGATTACTTTTGTATGGTATATAAAAAGTTGAAAGGGGAAAATAAAGCTTGATATACCCAAGCTACTGCAATTTATAGAAGTGGTTATTAATTGATTTTATTTTTAATTAAGTATTGTATTTAAAAAGGTGTGTGGCCACGTGTATTGTATATTATTTTGCAAAGTAGTATTATATTATATAATGCAAATTTATCTTTATCCTATCAAATCAGTAAATTGATTTTAAGTTCACAGTAATCAAAATCTTCTTTTGTTTACCATAATTGTTTTAGCAAATTCAAAATTAATTATGCATGTATTTATTGGCAAAATACTAATTAGGGAATTAACCAAACTGATGTTTTCTTTAATTGGGAGGCCTTTCATGTTTTAATTGAAGGAAACAATTTCTGCCTTAGTATTAGGAATTCTGCCTACCTTACTGTAATAATAACATTGTATGTCATAATGATATTTTAGTTAGTAGGACTAAATTAAGAATTTAAATAGGTTAATTACTATGTAAAACGTGTCTTATTATTTAATTTGCACAAATTATACCTAATTATATGCCAATAGATTTAAGGACGGGTCTTATCATTTAATTAACACCAATTATACCTAAGGATGAAGCTACAGGTACCCGACACTTTACAGGCCAGATTACTTGCCTCTCACATGAGGCGGTCCCCGTGCATTAATTGTGCGTGGGAACCGACCTCGTTTGTCAGAGGCGGTGGTGGGGTCGGGGCCAAAAATGCCCGTACACCAATAACTTAATTCTTATACCTAATTAGGTGCCATTAGATTTGAGGACTTTGCCCATATATAGAACTATTGCACGTTGGGTTTGAGCACGACGATGAAGCTGCTATTAATCCATATGGTATCCAAAATTTTGATTTGTGTTTTGGCAATCATTAGTTAACTCATGATTTATTATATAATATAATTCCGACAATTTTCTTGGCATATGACACGACAACAACAAAAAGGTTTTGGGAACGTGAATTTCTTACTTTCTTCTAACAATTTTATTATCAAACGAGATAGGATACTATGTGCAAGTTGATATGTCCTTGCAATATTATAATTTTTCTTACATAATTTATTTAATGAAATGCTAATTGACATGCGGGTCTTAATGAAATGAAATGTGAGATTTCCTTCGAGTTTTCCCAAATATTGCACAGAAATGTGTTAGAGCATTTGATTGCTCTTGATGAAATGGTGGTATGAAATGTTATAGATTTATGTTTAACAAGTTAATATATTGTTTTGGACGCACATATTCTACTAAGCTTAAATTACTCATTCCTTCAAATTTTAACATTTCAGGTTAGATCGATCAACGTGAATGGTGGTTGAACGCACGCGGGTTGCCCAAGTACAATTTTTCAAGAAAACGATAATAAATTTTGTTAATATATTATATGTTTTTCATTATTTTCCACTAATTGTTCTAAATTTCGTGACTATGTTTATTTAATCCAGTTTATGAATGTTCAAATATATTTAGAGTTTAAATTTTCAATTAAATATTTTCGCTTCAAGTATGATTATGAAATGATATCGGTAACACTTCAAAATTTAAATCAATAATTTTTTGGGTGTACAGTGTTAGAAATATTTTCTATTCTTCCGCCCTCGGGTTTCTTATTAAACTTGTTGGATGCTCAACCCAGAGCCGGTTTTGGGTCGAGGCAAGTGAGGTCCAAGCCTCAGGCCCAACATTGAAGGGGGCATCATTTTTTGCCCAAGCTCAGTTTCAGTGTGACTGTGATTCCTGGCACAAGGTTCGTTCTCTTACTTCAACTGTAACATATCTTTGCTACCTTCTTTCTTGTTAGTAGTTATCGTTTGAATGTTCTGGGATTCGCAAATGAGTTGAATGATTTTTCATTTGTGATTTCTCGATGTTAGGAATGAAGATTTCTCATATGCGACTTAAGCTTTTTTTGAAGCTTGGATTAAGAGGTGTGAAAGGACCGATTCTATCATCAATACGATTAAGTTTAAAACACTTGTGTAATACCTTCAAAATTAAGAATGATCGGCACAATCTCCACATGGAAAAAAAATTGATTGCGAATGACTTTGAGATTTAGAATTTTAGTGTTCTCTATGTATTGCCTATAACTTCTGTCATTTTTTCCTTGAAGGAAAATGGTTTTTTTTTTTTTTTTTTTTTTTTTTCAGAATTTCCACCTTTTACCTCCTTATTTTCAAGGTTCTAAGTGAAGTCTTAAGTTTGAGAAGTATTTATAGTACTACAATAGAATATAATGCATATGACTATTAGCAGATATCATAGAACCTTATCTCGATTTCAATGATCTATTGTGAAGAAGCCATTGAGTGTTATGAAGTTGTATTTATGACTTGCTGCACTGAGCAAAATTAGTAACTCTATCTCTTATCAGGTAAGGAATATAAGATTGAATTAGTTGGGCTTTAAATGCCATGTAATAAGCTGTTATTTTACAAGAATTTGCTCTTTTTGGAACCTTCATTGTTCACTATGGGTCAAATCTTCTATAATTTTGCAAAAGGAGATTTTATTCCTTTTCTCTCACTTCCTATATGTATAATCTATAAATGTCTATTTGCGTTTCTCTCCCACACAATAAGATTTTGGTCTAGTAATTTGGTCACGCTTCCTCATTTTCTTTTTCATCCTTGTTCTGGACAATTACAATGCACACAACTAAGTAGAAGTATTCAAATGTTGAAATGGTGAGGTGCTAGGGACAATATTAATTGCCAAAAATGGCTGTAGACTTATCCTATTATAGTCAAGAAGAAGGTTGACAACAGATGATCCCTCAGAAGGGTGCTTGTTCTAGTTTATCAGGCTTTCTCTTTTCAAAAAGAGTAGTATAAATCAGTGAACTTAGAACTTCTCCACCAGGTTTTCATAAATTTCTCAAAGATATCTCTTGCCATCTATAGACTACGTGGAGATTTTAGGTTTCAACATTTGACTCGGTGATTGCAAGACAAAAAGAAGAAAAGGTTAATGCCTACCTCACAAATTCCAAGTATCTTTTCTTCACTAGCTGTTGACAGTCAACATATTTTAGAGGATCTCTTGGTTCTTCCAAACTGAGGCATTATTTAACCACTTAATTTTTGTTCTTTTGCAAACTGTGAGCACGTTTCCAAGCTATTTTCTTTCCAATTTGTTATTTGAATCTTCAATTATTTTCTTCTCATCCTTCATTGAAGGAAATTTTCGAGTTTTAAGCCTGTCTCTTAACACTGGAATAATCCCAATTGTAATATAATTGTAATATTCAATGCTTAATACAGTTTTTTTTTCCAGCATAAGTAGTTTTCAATATATGTTTCAATGCTGCAGTTTTGTATTTGAATTGGGGTTCTAATTATACTTTTGTATAATAATAGGTAATATTTGTATTAGTGTTTGATGTTAAATTTTTATTTCAGGCTCGTAAGTTCTGACGGTGGAATTTTCAAGGATGTGATTCCATAGTTTTCGTTGAAATTCTACTTCTCAAGTAAGCAATGACTTGTCCTAACTTGTTATTTAAGAGTTATAATTGAAATGTTTTAATCATTGTAGGCTTATATAATTGCAGCATTTTCGGCTTATATAATTGATTATTGTAGGATTAACAATTGCACAGGCGCACGAAGTAACTATATTGAAAACACTAATTGTAAGATGATTGAGATATTTTATAAAAAAATTTAGGTTAATCATTGGGTATTTGGTACATAATTTTTTGGGTATACAGTGTTAGAAATATTTTCTATTCTTCCGCCCTCGGGTTTCTTATTAAACTTGTTGGATGCTCAACCGCCTCAACCTACCCTTCTCCCGCCATCAACCCACCCAACACCCTCAAGATTGAAGTTTCATGAGTTTCGTTCTCAACGGCGCTTTACTTTCAAAGTTGTTTCTCGATCGTCTTTGAACTATAAATTATTTTTTAACAAGTCGTGTTCTATCAACTTTGTTTCTTATTCATCATTCCGTCTTGTTTGAAAATTAAAGATATGATGGTGTGAAAAGTAAAATTGCTAATTTTTCAAATGATTTGAAATAATGGATAGGACAAATGTTAAAAGAATAGAAACTTTTAGGAATTATCTTTGAAAGAACAGTGACTGTCAAAATTGAAGAAGAAGAAGAAAGTTTACTAAAGATTAGTGACCATTAAGAAAAGCTTTGCAAGCTCGAAACAAATTTATACTTGAAACACAACATTGAAAGTGTATTCGTAATTGTGGCCTTTCAATGGATGTTTCACAAGCGCAACTTGTATATAATTGACTAAAATAATGTACAAGTAAAAAAGTATAATTGAATGAAGAATATTATAAAAACATTAATAACATAAATGGAAGAAAATCAAAACATTGCTAGTCACAAAATTATAAGTGAGTTTTAAATTGATTATTCATATTTTATCTATCCCAATTTTGTATTGGAAGTTAAATAGCATTTTTCTTTAATCAATTAGAGTGGGTCTAGTTTGTTGTTTTTAAGCTATTTTCAGTTTTGTAAAATATCGAAAGCTTGTTTAGTATGGTTATTTTTTAAAACAAATTTTCAAAAACTAGGGTAAACTTATAACATTGTTTGATAAAAATTCAATGGGATAAAAAAGTAAAACGAAGGAAAAAAGAGTACAATTATTTTGGAGTATTAAAAATAAATGTTGTCTCACTAAAAGCTTATTATAAAAACTCAGTGGAATAAAACCTAAGCAAAGGAAAAAGAATACAGCTACTGTAACACTCGAAAATTTTAGGATAAAAATTTAATTACTTTATGTGTTAGTTTAAAGTTGAGGGACTACAATGAAGTATGTTTTGATCTCTTTTTTTTTTTTTTTTGAGCCAAATAATCAGATTTTGACAGGGCAAAAATAAGTATATTAATATTGTACTCGTTGGATAACTCGTATTTAATCATGTATATTAGTCTTGAGAAAAATTAATTTAGATAAGAAAGAATCAAGTTATGGCCAATCAAAGAAAGTTATGATTAAATAATTTTTTTAAGGAATTAGTTCTCTTTGGTTTAACAGGTCACGACAATTGAGATTAAAGTAGGATTTTAGATCCTAGTTATAATTAATCTAAACCCTAGTGGTTAACTCCTAATGTTATTATATTTGGCCAAATCCAATTTCTTTATATTTAAACTTGTCACCAGTTTTCTGGATCAATTTAATTAGCATGCTAAAGGATTAGTAATTCCATTTTCACTAGGAGACTATACGCCTATTTTTGCCCCATACCAATGCCAACCTCTTATTTCATACCTAGTCAAATAGTAGCTATCAAATCATAGTATATGTGTCACAACGTGATTTACCTTACTAAAAATTTAGTTCCAATCCTACACGTTTTCTAAATTTCAATTGCACCAAGACTTTTTTTTTTTTTTTTTTAAACTATAAGGGCCTGTTTGAATATCGTTTTAATGAGAAATTTTTTTACAGTACCTTGCATAATATGCCTAACAAATTTTTACTCATGTGTCAGGGAAGCATTAAAGGTATTAAAATATTAGATTCAAACTTGGTAGGCGTGTGCAAAAAGGATTGGATAAAAATGGAAAATTACACCATTAAAATATTGGAGAAAATTGGTTTTTCCATGTGCAAAGGAGTCATGTGTCAAGGACTAAAATCTTTTGTCTGACACACAATCTCTGAATTTGAAAACATTCTGGCGAGAATGGAAAAATAATGGGTTGCAAACAGGCTCTAAACACTATGCATATGTCCCATCTTTCAACACACAAATATTATACACACGGCAGGGGAGAAAGAGAAGGTGTGGAAAGTAAAAAGTTCATACATCATTTGTCAATCAAATCTCTCACCCCCAAAGCAAAGAAAAATATTTTTAACGTGTTGGTAGAATTTTTTTTTTTTTTTTTTTTTAATTTCATTAGCAAGGTAAAATACTTTTGTGGGAAAAAAATTTCTTTGTCATGGGGGTTGTTGGCGGCCCCCACCCCTATTGTGGGGCTTCTGTCATGGGGGTGGTCAACCTCCATGGCAAAAAAGAAAGGCCCTATTTTTGTGCAAGTATTTCGTTTTTTTTATGCTTTTATGTTCAATTAAATGTGTATGAATTGAGAGTGGATCTTCAGGTTTTTTAAAAAGAGAGATGAAATTCTACGAGATTATAAGAGGACCTAGATGAGTGTGTAGCTTGGTCATCGATATACTCCATAAGAGTATAGTGGTATGATGTGTATAATTTTTATTGTTATATTATTGCGTATGAAAACTGTACGTATTTTACTGGGTGTTTTTAAAATACTCACTCTTACAAATTTTTATAGGTTAGTTCAGATTGATTGGAAAAGTGGCAGGATGGTGCAGCAGACTGCCAAGGAAATTGAAGAAAAGAGAATGAACATTTTTTTATGTCTCTAGATTTATTTGTTTAGTTCAAAGACTCGTTTATTATTTAGTCAATTATAAATTTTAGAGAATCAGATCTCATGTTTAAATTGATATTTATGATTGAAAATAAAGAATTTATTTCATTTATGTCGTTCCGCATTTTTTTACAAAGGAAAATGAGTTTTTTGTAATGCTCAAGCGTTTTATTTAAATGAAAAATTTGGGGGTGTTACAGCTACTCCCTCTGATGTTGATCACTAAAAATCTTTTAGTCGACACATTACAATCTCATGAACTAATTTCTTGAATGTAGACGTTGACAGTACTTTTGTGAATAAATCGGTCATATTGTCACTTGAACGAATTTGTTGAATATCGACGTCATCATTATTCTGAAACTCATGTGTATGAAAGAATTTTAAAGAAATATGCTTCATTTTGTCACATTTGATAGAGCCTCATTTGAGTTGTGCAATACAAGAAGCATTTGTCTTCATACAAAATTGTTAGACTATCTTTCGTTGAAGTTAACCCGCATGATACTTGGATAAAATAGGTCATGTTCCTCAACCATACACGTTCTCGCCCTACTTCATGGATTGCAATAATTTCAGAATGATTTGAGGATGTTGATGTCAATGATTGCTTCACAGATCTCCATGATATAATTGTTCATCCATGTGTAAACACATATCATGTTTTTTTATTTAGCTTTATGTGGGTCAGATAGATAACTTGCACCAGCATATCCCACTAAAGCAAATCCTGATGTTTGAAAATAAAATAATCTCAAATCAATGATACCCTTTATGTAACGAAAAATATATGTTTAACATCATTCCAATGTCTTTGAATTGGTGTAAAGCTATATCTAGGAAGAAGATTTACAAAAAAAGCTATGTTGGGTCGAATGCAATTTACAAGATAAGTTAATACTCCAATTGCACTAAGATATTGATGCGAACCCCGTAGCAACGGTGACTACGAAACCCACAACTAGATTGATGCGGAACCCAAGAATGCCAATAAACCCGATTTTGGACTTAAACCCAACGAAGTGAAACAAAAAAACCCAACGATAGCAAGATGCGTTAAACTCCTTGATTACAAAATGAAGAACTCTCATACTGAAATTTGAAAACATAAGAATTGATCTTGAAAATTCAATTTGCTGTTCAATGAAGAACAAAGGAGAAAGCAAAAGCTTTTCAATTTAATTCAATATGTCAAAAGTTGTAAAAGTAACAAAAGTGTCAAGTATTTATACTAGAGACCTAAATCTAGTAGAAAAACATGCATAAGGCAACAAATAATATCAAAATATGGAAAGCAATAGAATTCTAAGGAAATTAGGTCTTTCACCAAAAATAGGAAACTCGGATGGATTTTATAACCCAGCGGTCGCTTGGTTATATTCCAAGTGGTCGTTTAGAAAAACTGTTTCATGCCTTTTGAGTTTCAGTAGCGGCTGGGCGACCGCTTGCACTTTTACTCTAAGCGGTTGCTTAGAGGTTCCAGTTGACCTCTTTCTTCGGTTGTTTGTATCGTGTTGATCCAATTGGTTCACGGCCTCAACCCCAACATGAAACTTGCTCCATTTTGCGTCCCAAACATAGTTTCATCAATAGTGGCTTTGATGAGCATCCCCAACGCCTCTTTGACTCATTTTGCTCTCGATCGCGTCATTGCCCCTTCTTCGATAATCAACGGGAGTTTGTATTGGACACTCCCGCACAAAAGGATTCGTCCTCGAATCTATATCTGCATCAAACAGAGAGAGATCAACAACATTAAAGGTAGCTGAAATATTATACTCACCTAGGAGATCCACTTTGTATGCATTGTCATTGACCCTCTTGAGGACTTGGTATGGACCATCTCCACGTGGCTGCAACTTAGACTTCCTCTACTTCGGAAAATGCTCCTTTCTAAGATGCACCCAGACCCAATCTCCTAGTTCAAATATCACGCGCCTCCTTCCTTTGTTCACTTTTTGTGCCACAAGCTTTCCTTTCTTTTCAATCTGCTCCTTGACTTTCTCATGCAGTGACTTGACCAATTCAACTTTCCTTGTACCATCCAAGTTACCCTGTTCATTTACAAACAACGGTAACAAATCCAACGATATTAGCAGATTAAACCCATAAACAATTTCAAACGGTGAAAATGTAGTAGTAGAGTGACAGCCCTATTATAAGCAAATTCAATAAAGGGTAAACACTCCTCCCAACTTTTTAAGTTCTTATTTATCATCGTACGGAGTAATTGAGTTATGGTCCTATTGACCACTTTAGTTTGCCCATCAGTCTGTGGATGACAAGTCGTAGAATATAACAGTTTAGTGCCTAACTTATTCCACAGAACATGCCAAAAATGACTCAAAAATTTAACATCCCGATTTGACACTATTCTCTTAGGGACCCCATGCAAACAGACCATTTTCCTAAAAAATAAATCTGTAATATTGGTGGCATAATCGATTTTGTGACATGGTATAAAGTGTGTCATTTTACTAAACATATCTACCACAACAAATATAGAATCCCGACCCCTTTTAGTCCTAAGTAAACTCAACACGAAATCCATTGAGCTATCCACCCAAGGTTCACTAGGCACAAGTAAAGGAGTATACAAACCATGGGATAAAACCTTAGACTTAGCATTTTTACAAGTTATGCACTTCCCACAAATTTGTTCTACATCACTTCTCATTTTAGGCCAGTAAAAATGTTTCTCTAACATGTCTAAAGTCTTTTGTACCCCAAAATGACCCATTGACCCCCACTATGTGCTTCTCTTACCAACAATTCACGTATAGAGCAATTAGGAACACACAACGTATTTTTCCCTAAACAAATAATCTTCATGCTTATAAAATTTATCAATAGCTCCTTTATTGCATGACTCGCAAATGTCACAAAAAGCAGGATCACTCATATACATGCTCTTAATGTGTTCAAAGTCAAGTAACCGTGCATGTAAGAAATTTAGAAGTACGTACATTCATGACAACACATCTGCAACCACATTTTCCTTACCTTGTTTATACCTGATGACGTAGAGAAATGACTCTATGAATTTCACCCACCTTACGTGTCTTTTGTTCAACTTACCTTGACCCCGTAAGTACTTCAACGACTCATGATCGGTTTGGATCACGAACTCCTTAGGCCACAAGTAGTGTTGCCCAGTTTCCAATGCCCGAACAAGCGCGTACAACTCCTTGTCATATGTAGAATAGTTTAAGGCAGCTACACTCAACCTCTCACTAAAGTAAGCTATAGGCCTGCATTCGTGCATCAACACTGCTCCAATACCTATTCCTGATGCATCACGCTGAATCTTGAAGGTTTTATCAAAGTTAGGTAATGCCCAAACAGGTACTTTACACATCTACCCTTAATAGTATTAAATGCGTGTTCTTGTGCATCATCCCATTGAAAATCTACGCTCTTCTTAACAATTTCAAGTGAGTGGTGTAGTGATTGTGCTAAAATCCTTCACAAAACGCCTATAAAAATTAGCCAATCCATGGAAACTCCTAACTTCAGTTATGCTTTTAGGTGTTGACCAATCCTTAATAGCCTTAATTTTCTCTTCATCCACTTCTACCCCATTAATATCCACCACAAATCCTAAAAAGACAAGTTTTTTCATGCAAAATGTACACTTTTTGAAATTAGCATACAACTGTTCTTTCCTAAGTACCACAAGCACACAATTTAAGTGTTCCAGATGCTCATCTAGGTTTGTGATATAGATTAAGATATCATCCAAATAAACAACAACAAACTTCCCTATAAAAGCACGCAAAACATGATTCATCAAACGCATAAAAGTGCTCAGTGCATTAGTGAGACCAAATGGCATAACCAACCACTCATACAACCTATATTTAGTTTTAAACGCAGTTTTTCATTCATCACCCTCCTACATACGAATTTGATAGTACCCACTTTTAAGATCAATCTTACTAAAGATACATGCACCATGTAACTCATCAAGCATATCATCTAACCTAGGTATGGGGTGACGATACTTTACTGTTATGTTATTGATAGCCCTGCAGTCCACACACATCCTTCAAGTCCCATCCTTCTTCGGTACCAATAGGACATGTAAAACACATGATCATTTGCTCATCAACTCTTCCACTTACTTTTGAAGCTCCTTTGTCTCCTCGGGATTGTTTCGGTAAGCTGGTTGGTTTGGAAGGGCAACTCCTGGTATGAAGTCAATTTGGTGTTCGATGCCTCGAATTGGTGGCAATCCACTTAGCATGTCCTCCGGAAACACATCTTCGAATTCTTGTAACAAAGACTTAACCAAACTAGGGAGAAGGGTGTTAGATTCCTCAAAGTTGAGGAGTGATTCCTTGTATACCAACAATACTGTTCTTTTATCAATTATAGCCTTTTGCAACTCACTCCCACTAGCAAAGAAGTTCACTTTCGGCTTTTCTCTCCTCTCAATTGGCTCTTTTTCTTTCCTCTCATGTAGCCTCTCTCTCTTCTCCCCACTCTTGGCCACCTCACCATTTTCTCTCTTATTCACTAACTCACTGTTTTCTCTCTTTTGTACAGACTCTCTTACTCTTTTCTCTTCAGCTTCTCTCAATTGATTTGGTCTTCATAAACTTGAGCCGGTGTTAATAGCGCAAGAGTAATAGATCTTCCATCCATGACAAAGCTATACTATTTCTGTACTCATCATGGTTAACCTTTCTATCATACTATCATGGTCTTCCCAACAAAATATGACCCGCTTGCATAGGTACCACATCGCATACAACCTTGTCACTATAACCCTCAATCGAAAAAGAAATCGTCACTTGTCTATTCACCCTAACTTCTCCACTATCATTTAACCATTGTAATTTATAAGGCCTAGGGTGTTTAATTAGTACCAACCCTAATTTCTCAACTAAAGTTGTGCTAGCTACATTTGTACAATTCTCTCCATCAATGATCATACTACATACCTTATCATGGATGTGGCATCGTGTATGGAATATGTTCTCCCTCTGCAGCTCTGTATCATCTGCTTTGACTTGAGTGTTAAGAGCTCTCATTGTGACCATTAACTTCGCAACATGAGCAAATTTTACTATGTCCCCATGCTCACTAACCTCTTCCAATGGCGGCATGTCTTCAAATTTATCTTCACCGTCAGTCTCTACTTCCCCATCATGTAGAATCATTGTCCTTTTGTTTGGGCATTGAGACGAGATGTGTCCTTTCCCCAAACACCTAAAACACTGGATATCCCGATTTATGGTTGGCTGTGAGTCTGCCTTTGGTGCTATCCTGTTAGTACTTTCAGTTCTCCCTTTCGACTTAGCTCCATCCCCTTTGTTATCCTACCTCGATTTCCAGTTTGAGTTAGAGCCCGAATTACCGAATGATTGCCTAGTTGTTCCCTTCCTCTTCAACTGTTTCTCAATTTTCATGGCCACATGCAACATGTCATCCAACTCTATATAATGTTGCAACTCCACCACATTAGCGATCTCTCTGTGCAACCCATTCAAGAACCTAGCCATAATAGCTTCTCGATCTTCCTCTACATTTGCTCAAACCATCAAAATCTCCATCTCCTTATGGTAGTCTTCCACACTCTTCGTCCCTTGATATAGACTTTGCAGTTTCTGGTGGACTTCCCTGTAATAATGACTAGACACAAACCGTTTTCTCATTACTGCCTTTAGCTCGTCCCAAGTATTGATAGGACTCTCCCGATTTCGAAGTCGTGAAGTAACCGTTTGATCCCACCAAGTGATGGCATAATCAGTGAATTCCAACACCGCAACCTTCACATTCTTATCCTCAGAATAGTTATGATATTCAAAAATCAACTCTATCTTCTTCTCCCAATTTAAATATGCCTCGGGATCACTTCTACCCTTAAAATGTGGAATAACCATTTTTACATTTCCCAAATTTTCATCAACGTCACCTCCGAAATCATTCCTACCCCATCGTTCAAACCTATCTCCTCTATGTCTTATCCATCCTATCTCAACTCCTTTTCACTCACCTTCTCCCCATTCGCTACCTATCTCATGTTCATCCATCCTAGGAACCCGTCTACCCATTCTCCTAGCAGGAGGTACTCCCACTGATTGTTCCCTATTAATATTCGTCATCGAAGTACTCAATTTCTCCATATTTTCCCCCATATCCATCAATAAATGCCTTTTACCACTCAATTTCTTTTCCCTAGTGCTTCCAAAGTCAACAAAGAACTTACCGGACAAAACTTGTGAATTCAAATCGAATACGAGAAGGAATGTGAATCAAGAGTAATATGGAAACTGAAATTTGAAATGAAGAATTTAAGAAACTAGATGAAAGTTTTGGACACCACTTATATGACAAGATTTAGATAGTGAATCAAAACTTGTAAAAAAGGTGTTTGTAGCAATTCAAACAAACAACTCAATTTTTTTTAACTGGTATAGATGAACCGTAGTTTTTTTTAACACAAGATTAGGCTACCAACAAAGCACAAAGTGGATCTAAGAACCCAAAAATGAAGAACGACGCAAGAACAAGAAGAAAATTTGAATATAATTTTTTTTTACTCAACAAAAAAAAATAAAAGATAGAACCTGATTAGATTGGAGTCAAAGCTCTGATACCAACTGATGCGAATCTTGTAGCAACGATGACTACGAAACCCACAACTAGGTTGATGCGGAACCCAAAAGCACCAATAAACCCGATTTTGGACTTAAACCCAACGAAGTGAAACAAAAAACCCAACGATAGCAAGATGTCTTGAAATCCTTGATTACACAATGAAGAACTCTCGTACCGAAATTTGAATACACAAGAATTCTTTATCGTTTTAAATTCATCTAGCCGTTATAAAACCAATTTAAATCCATTCAAATCAAGTTCAATCCCGAATATTTTTAAGGTATCAAATTCCTTATCGTTTTAAATCCGAATTGTAATAATATTAAGTACGATATATTATTAATTAGAGTCCAAATTTTATTAATCCAAATTTTGATTTCTTTCTGCCCAATTCGAAAATTCTTCCAGCCCAATTTTTTGGCCCACTTAGCTCCTAGGGATTTGTGCTCTAGATTTTTACTATTCATATAGCACTCATTTCCTCCCCCTCCTCACACTCACGCAACTAACAACAAATTTGGGTAAGAAAATGTCATCTTCCCCAATTTCCTTCCTCAATGCAGTGATTTCCCAATCACCTTCCTAAATTGGAAACTCACAATTGATGCTAGAAAATCAATTTCTAGCATCAACTGGAAAATCACGTTGATGCTAGAGCCAGTTTCTAGCACCAGCCACATGAAGATTTCACACAACCAAACCCAGTTGCAATTCGAACCACTCGTTTCAACAACACCACCAAACTGCAAGAACTACAACCAGTCGAACCCAGAACCACCAACACCACCACCTCCTTAGCTCAACACCACCAAACTGCAAGGACTACAACCAGTCACCAAACCACTGCCCAACACCACAGATTCCACCGCACCAACTCCACCACTTTAGCCCCAAAACGTCGCCACCATAACACCCAAATCCACATGTCAGTCACCCGATTTCGAGCAGCCACACACCACCAATCGACAGCCCCCTTCAACCCAAAAATCAACACCAAACTGCCACCAAGAAATCGAGCACAACCAACATTCCTACCTCACCCAAAACCCATATCAAACAACCCTAAAGAACCAAGAAAAAAAAGCCAAACCCATACACTTACCTCGGGAAAGTCGAACCCGAACCCATTCACCTTGGACCCGTTTGCCAAAACTTCCCCCCAGCCACCTCCACAACCGCCGGCGCCACCTCGCAACGGTGGCGCCAGCCGGAATCGACGAAAGGGACGAAGCCCCTTCCCTTCCCGTCACCTTCTCTCTCTGCTCTCGTTCGAATGAGAGAGAGTGATATATATATATATATATATATATATTGTATATATTTTGATTTTTGAAAATTATTCTTTAAGCCCCTAGTTTAGAAACTTGTTTATTTCAGTCCCCCAAGTTTTAAAGGTTATTTGTTTCAGTCCCAAAATTCAGTGATTAGTAAATCAGTCCACTGATTCTGAAAAAAAGTTTATTTCAGTCCTTAAATACTTATTTTCAGTTTCACATTATTTCAATTAAGTCCCTATTTTGGAAAAGTTTAATTTCAACCCTTTAACTTTTATTTTCAGTTTTAATAAATTTCCAATTAAATCTCTAAACTTTATTTTATCATTTTAAAAAACTTTAAAATTTCGAAATACTAATTCAAAACTTATTTTCTATTTTGGCTTAGACGAAACGTACGGACAATAGAGCTTGAGGTTACTCCCCGCTCCACTTTTTACGACTCGAGATAGATTGAGGTAGACTCGCCCCCATTAATTAGTTTAAATTATAATTGCATGTATTATGTGACTTTATGTGATTTATATGCTTTAATGCATAAGACGAGAATCACTTATGAGATAGATTATGTTGTTATGCTTGTCATAACTTATATGTTTAATTGTATGAGAAGAAAGAGAATATCTTATGAGATAAGATGAAGTTATACATAACTTACTTGCTTAATTGCATGAGACGAGACTGCCCACACCCTACGATTTTAAAGAGCCTATGATTTTTCAAAGAAAAAAAGCATATGATGATGTCACTGTATAAATTCAATAGTTATGTGTTCAATTATTCTGTAAATTAATTACTGGCGATGAGTCTACTGACTATTTTTTCGAAATGCTCATTCCATTATTTTAACAATATTTGTAGATTTTGGAGACGGTCGAGTATGATGGGCAGTGGTGGCATAATGAATAAATGTAGTTAATTGTTGAGACTTAATCCTTATGAACTTACTTTGTCTTTCAGTTATTTCAAACTCGAGTTTAAAGTTAAATCAATTTTTCTTAAGTTAATTCAAATGAGTTTTATTACCGTTAAAATTCACAAATTTTAAATGTGATGTTTTAAAAGTTAGTTATTTTCGTCAAACTTTTCAGTTAAATTAGGGCAAAAAGACGATGACGTGGCCTCCGGGTTCGCGGAACTCGGAGCGTTACAGAGCTTGCATTGGACACTCCGCATCCTGGATCATATCAGATATGGTATTTAAGGACAAAGAGCATTTTCTCCATCTTCAAGTGAACGAAATGTATCATTTTTCACATCAATTTATCGAACAACCAAAGGTAATGCCAATAAACGTACATTATCATATAAAAACGTTTTAAAACTTTTTTCGTATACGTAGATTGATGAACAAATATCCTTCTGCGACATGTTCAATTTGTTATTCGAGATAAAATTTGATTTTTCCCAAATCTTTCATCTCAAATTCATTTTTCAAATAATCAACAGTTTTGTTGAGCTCTTCAAGAGTCCAATTAAATTTAAATCATCAACATAAATGCCACAATTGCAAATCCAATTTTGTTTTCTTTATGAAAATAAATTGGCAGATATCGTCATTTTTATAACCATCCTTCAACAAATATTCGTTAAGGTGATTATACCATATGCATCCGGATTGTTTCAATTCATATAATGATCTTTGCAATTTAATTGATCTTTCGGGCAATCGTTTGCTTCTGGCACCTTAAGTCCATGCAACTATATCTAAAGGCGCAAATCGAGCTTTTGTGACACGATCAAACTAATCAAGAATCTAAAAGTGATGGTATCCATTACAGGAGAATATGTTTCCTCATAATCAATTCCTGGTCTTTGTGAGAAACTTTGACCTATTAGTCGGGCTTTGCATCTTGTAATTTTATTATTTTCATTTCTCATTTGTATCCCACAGGAATTACATTTTCAAGTGTTAGAACTACAGGTCAAAACACTTTTCGTTTCTATAAGAAATTCAATTACGCCTGTATGACTTCTTTCCATTTTCGACAATCATTTCTATTTTAATAATATTTAACTGACTGTAGTTCAGAATCCTCACTTTATATAATATCAAGAGCCACATTAAAGATGAAAATATTATCTATAACAACATTATTCCGTTCCAATAATTTATGAGATAATATATAATTTTTTGAAATCTCATTATTTTCGGACACTTGTAGTTCTTTAGAAACCATAATTGCAATATTTGATTGAACAATCTTTTGTAATGTTACTTCTTCCGAAATTTTTGATTGATTTTTCTCTTGTACTTTTCTTTTTCGAGATATAGAGTCTTTTGAACTAACTGATCGACCACGCTTTTGACGTATTTGAGATTCATTTGCTACAGCGCATTGTCCTATAGGGACATCAATTTCTACTGGTATATATGATTTTGTCACTCTTCTCGTGTTAACAAATACATCAGGTAATTGATTTGCAACTCTTTGCAAATGAATGACTTTTTCAACCTCTTGCTTACATTGATTGCTGCAGGGATTAAAGTGAGATGACGTTGTTTCATTCTAAGAAATTTTACCTTATTTTTTCAGGATGTCGTTTTTCCCCTCCCAAAGTTAGGAAAATCATTTCATCAAAATGATAATCTGCAAAACGTACAGTAAATAAATCACTAGTTAAATGTTCAAAATACCTAATAATGGATGGTGAATCAAAACTTACATAAATTCCAAGTTTTCGTTGGGGACCCATTTTAGTACATTGTAGGGGTGAAATAAGGACTTGGACAGCACAACCAAGAACACATAGGTGAGAAATATCAGGTTCATGACCAAATGCAAGTTACAAAGGTGAATATTGATAATAAGTTTTGGTCTTATACGAATCAATGATGCAGCATGTAATATGGGATGACCCCAAATAGAAACTGGGAGTTTTGTTTTCATAAGTAATTGTCTAACAATAAGTTTTAGAACGCTTATTAAACGACTTCGTTAAACCATTTTGTGTATGGACATGCGCAACTGAATGTTCAATTACAATCCCAATTGACATACAATAATCATTGAATGCTTGTGATCTAAATTCACCAGCATTGTCAAGACGAATAGTCTCAATTGAGTAAGCGGGAAATTGCACTTGTAACTTTATGATTTGAGCAAGTAGTCTAGCAAAGGCTACATTCCTAATGGAAAGTAGGCAAACATGTGACCATCTAGTAGAAGAATCAATTAATACCATAAAATACCGAAAGTGTCCACATGATGGCTGTATTGACCCACATATATCTCTACACATATAAGCAGTTACTACATCCATAAAGATTGAAATGACAAATAGTTTATAGAATTTATCATACCTCAATGAAGAACACCAAAAGCAAAGTAATTCTTCAAAGTGAACAAGTGAAAAATGAGAATTTGATTATGTAAAGAAACTAAATTTCTTCAAAAGTTGGATGAACAATAGAATGATTTTTCAAATTTTTGGGGATGAACACCATTATGTATTTATAGTTTTCAATTACTGCTTTGTCCTCTGGTGATTTCATTTATGTATATAGAGAAAAATGTTTCTTTTTTAGTTTCTCCTTTACTTTTGGATGGATATGTACTGAACGATGCTATAGTTTTAACTGTTACAAAAATGATTGCTTATAAGGTCGTTTAAAAGAAAGAATGATTTCTTTAATATGTTTATTTCAATGGATGTTGGAGTCTCATCTTTGTTGATCCTAAAGGTTATAGAGACATTGACTATTTTATTGGGAGTAATTTGGTGGATTATTTTGAGATCTTTCTCTATGATTGTTTAGTTTATCGGGTGATAGGGCTCAAGCATTTTGATCCTGGATATGAAATGGTGTTGAGATATGAAGGTTTATGTTGAGAAGAAAATTTAATGATGATTGATTTTAATATGAGTCAAGTATTGATTAGTATTTGAAATCAATGGAATTTAGTGTCCTAGAATCGTATGAACGTATCAAAGTATTAACTCTTTCTATAAATCAGTTTTTGCGAATGGTTAGAAAATGAATAAAAGAACATTTATGTGATCGATGATGCTGAAGATCCAGAGCCAAACTGAAATAAGACTTGGAAACAATATTTTTCCTAATTATTTCCTCTAATTAAAATGCCTCTTTTTAGGATTAAATTTTGTACCCATTCTGTGGAAACATCATTTCTCAATATTACATGTAAAAGAATTTCAAAGTACATCTAGAGTGAAGTTACTTCATTACTCGTATGGAGATTCCCATCTATGGTTCTTTTTTTGTACATCTATAATGAAATTACTTCATTACTTGCAAGATGATGGTTATGCAATTAACATTGGTACCTATGTATTTACTTTCTGATAGTAACTGAAGTCATCATTACTAACATTCTCATGCCACTTGCAGGATGGAGTACATATACAACATCGGTGATCGATATGATGCGAAGGTCATGACACGTTCTAACGTGTCAAATGTGGAAAAATTATATGATGCATTAGATGATGCTCATAAGGAGATGTTCTTGAATTCATGCTTAGGTAAATTATACGACATTAGGAATATAAAAATATCTGGCCAACTAATTCACAACTAGTTATTACGACAGGTTGTCTCTGTGAACTAGGTTGAACTATGGTTTTGTTTAGGATTGGAAAAAGTTGCCCGTTTTTCCTTGTACTAGTTTATGCTTGTTACGCTAATGAGGAGGAGTATCAGAGCTAGATAAATGAAAATGGCATATTGAAAAATAAATACTTCTCAACATCAAGTAAGGTTATGCCTAAAGTATTAAATGTGGCTTTTGAAAAAGAGATAGAAGACATTAATGATAAATATAAATGGGGTTTAATTCTTATATACGATACTGTGTTGAGATCCAAAAAAAAAAAAATACATATATAGATCTTCGCACCTTAGATATAGGTAATGATTTGGAGCTATTTAATGGATATCCATGGGGAACAAAAGGTTTTAAATTTACAATACATGCATTTCTTAGAGTGTCGAAGGATCCAAAGCCCAAATATTCTTTGTGGAGGTTTCTACTAGCGATACAAGTAAATGATCATGACATTATTTTTATTTGATTTTAAATATTTGTAAACAAATTATACATCATATTTTAGGTATGGGCGTTCGAGTCTACTTCACGAATAACAAACATGTATCATGCTAGGTTACCTATTAATGGGTTGTCGAGAGTGTGTCTTTGGAAATCAACTTACTCCTAATTTCCATGATATTGTTGAAGTCTTGGATGACCCACAAGTGAGTATATCTTCTATATTGTAATTATTTTTGCTCGTTACCTCAAATATTGCTAAAAGGATTTTGTTTGTCAATTATTCGGCTACAAGTCCATTGCTCATTGGTAGCTTCTTGATGAGACTGAACAATAATATGTGAATTTCTTCATTCACGGAACTAGAAAAGAAGATCTAATCTTGGATGTTTATCTCTACAAGGACGGAGGATACCCAGATGTTGATGATGCAATACTAGATGATGATCTAGATCTACCACAGAGCCAAAATGAGAGTCTCTCCGAATATACGTAAAGATAATGTATGTATATTTTTAATGATAATTTATAATCTTTCATATGAATAATTCGTGCCAAAATGAGAGTCTCTCATGTACATCAGCGTTATGTTCCTACAAGTCGAATTGTCCTTCACTATATTTGATTTACGTGAGCGAGAAGATCATTTCAGAATTCCTATAGAGCTATGGAGTATACCACCGTGGCAAAGTCATCATTTGGAAGGAAATGATAGGAATGTACAAAAGTATATTTTCCGTTATGTACTCGCAGACATTGGCTAGCATTGGAGGTTGACTTTGCAAAGCGACAATATTTGTGTATGATCCTGATAAAGGTTGCATTACAAGCGATCAACTCAAAGATGACTTGAAAGCTGCTAGCATCATTGTCCTGTTACTTCTGAAGGAAATCAACATCAATTTGGAGACAAATACTCTTACTATAGAAAGGAATACCAAAACCTCTAAACAAGTTGTTTTGTAAGTTTTTATTACAATTAAATATTCACTTGTTCATATTAATTTTGTTATTTCACTTTGTTTACCATTACTTATTATTGTTCAGAGGCGATTGTGGCATGTTTGTAGAAAAATATATAGAATTCTTGAACATGGTCCATAGAACAAGATAATGGCTTCTATATGAATAGATGGAGGGAAAAGACGGATGTCGATATATTTTTTTCCCTTGATTGTGATATGTAGGACCTTTTGATGTATTTTGTATGTTTATGAGTTATGCGTGTAAATATAATTTTATAACGTATGTTGAGTGTGAGGGTTTTTGTGTCATGAATAGTAGTTTATTTTTCAAGTTAATTTAATTTATATTACAAGGGAGATAATGTCAAATTTTTTCAAAAATGTTGGTTGTTTCAGAAAAGAATGACTTTAATAGTTTAAAAAGACTGCAGTCATTTTTTAACAAAAAAAAAACTAGTCATTTAATAATACTATAGCTGTTTCCTAAAACGACTAGTCTTTTTGAACAACTACAATCGTTTCGTAAAAATGACTCTAGTCGATTTTCTAAAACAACTATAGTCTTTTTAAAAGGACTCTAGTCATTTTTCTAAACAGCTAGGGTTGTTTAAAAAGACTACAGTTGTTTATAATTTATTTCATTTAGAAATGTATAGGTAGACGAACTTCATTATATACAATTCACCATGCTCTACTAACAATATTCAAGTATACCGTATTTAGATTGTAAGTATGCAACTTATAATAATGTATAATGCAATATGAGGTGAGAATCAAACTTCTAATATTATAGACCATGTTTGGTTTTGACTTGTTAGTTTAAAATGAATGAGACGATGAACTTCATCATATATAATTCATTGTGCTCCATTAACAATGTTCAAGTATACCGTATTTAGTTTCTAAGTATGCAAGATAAAATAATGTATAATGAAAAATGAGATGCGAATTGACTTGGATAAGCTAAATCATAATGTATAACATTTTAATTCGTGTTTGGTTTGATTTCAAATTATTTCTTAAAAAATGTATCGAAAAATGAGCATATAATCGAAAAACGAGATGCGAATTTGAAAAAAAGATTGCAGTCTGTAACACGAATGCAGTCGTTTTCATGTCAACGATTGGAGTCGTGTAACATGACTGTAATCGTTTTCATATAAATGACTGGAGTCGTTTAAAGTGACTATGGTCGTTTTTGTCACTTACTATATGAAATAAACGAATATGAGAAAACTACCCAACATTCATAAAACACAAATTTAGCATGAATTACGACAAAAATTTACAACATAAAGCATAAATTGTAATAAGTAGAAATCAATTTGCATTGTTATCTAAACGACATGCTATCAACTAAATAAATAATATACTAATCCTCCAATCTTCTATCGACTAAAGGTATCTGACTTGTACATGTTAGCCGGTTGTGCCCAGATGCGACACACTTACTACATTCATGTCTTTTAGAAAACTCTCCAGTAGACGAAATCCTTGTTGTTTTAGTACGTCCAACTCGTCATTGTACTAACAACAGCAACACATTGAGGAAGCCAAAATTTTAAAGAATGTTCCAACCAACTTCATTTGGCACAGGAAAAATAGTATCACTATAATCTACTCTCAAATATTCAGTAGTAAAACACAGAGAGCAGAACAAGTAAATTGAATATACACTCTTCTTCATTCGCAATTATTGCATGCTCTCATGGTAAATGTTCTAATTGAAACCGTCTACAAGTACAAGTATTTCATCTAAGTTAACAGTAAAATTTATGGTGTCGTTCCTCACATCATACGTTAACTAATCGATTAGGTCGGCAATACATTTCTTGGCTTTATTAACATTCTTACACAATTTCTCTTCAAATATTGGCGTTAGAATACTTGTACAGCTCTGTACATTCGCACGCCTATCATAAAACCATTCTTTTCCTAATACTCTCAATCAATGCAAGTATCGAATTCTGTCGATCTTTCTTAAACACCGAATGCAGTGACTCTACGTTGCTCGATGTCATGATATTGTAACGGTTCCCCTAAAAGTGTAACATGACCTAAGTATGAAAACATGCTTTAACTAAATAATTCCAATATCAATTCTCTCAATTTTGCTTATATAATTTCCAAACTCTTCTAAAGTATATGCCTCTGCTACTTTCTTAAAAAGTAGGAAAATATCAATTTTTCGAGTTAAGGTCATTAAATTGCCTTTTATATGATAGATGGAATGACCATGAAGGTCATTTTGATGGACAGCTTGAACTCCATTGATAATACTTAGATATCGATCAGATATAACAACAAGATCTTCAGTAAAAAATCAAGTCCACAATGCATCATTCTCAGAATCAACTATACTATACCCCAAGCAAGAGGATAAATCTGAATATTTGCATATTGACAAGAAGCAACAATCAGCATACCTTTATATTTCCTAGTAAAAAATGCTCCATCAATGAAAACTACCTTCCGTATTGAAGAGCAAAATCAGTGAATGCAAAGTTCGAGAGCCATAAAAAAGTACTTGAAGTAGTTTTCATTATCAATCTCTAAAGACAGTGCTATTCCAGGATTAGTTCTAGCCAAATTATAAGAATATAAGCTCAATTTAGCATAAATATCCTTAGGTGAACCTCTTAAAACTTCTAAAGCACATTCGTATGACTTTCCTTGCCCTCTGATAACTCATTTCTACCCTGAATTTCTGATGTATGTCATTAATGACGTCTGCATGTCTATATACAGTGTTGAAATTTTAAAACTTTAGGCATTATATGTCTTCCAACAACCCATGATTTTGCATGTATGTTCACAGAGCTTACGTTCACTTGCAAACTTGAAAGTCATCACAATTTTTGAATTTAGTTGCTCGAAAACGCCATTTTCAATTTTCATCTATGCAAACAATTGTATAGACTTCCTTATGTGATTTCTTCACTCTAAATTCAAAGTTATACTTTATTGCAAGCATGTGGACTTCCATGATAAGATCTTTTTTGTGTTGAAAATTTGACGATATTCCAAATTTACATATTCGGGAATCACATGTGACAAAAGAGTTGAAGGTACAAGGGGCTCATTAGTAAAAAGATTTTATTCTCAATTGTTTTCAAGCATCTCGGATCCATGTGTAGAGAAAACAATAGTGTTACCATTTTCAATAATATCTACATTATTGTCTTGGGATATTTCCAACACATCCCGCTTAATATTCTCAATTCGGTTCACTTCATTGTCATCATCTGCTTGCATTTCACAATGAAGATTGCTACCTTCATTTGCATTTCACGATGAACTTCATCGTCTTCCACTTCATAAAATGAATCATTATCTTCTTCTTGTGAATGTTCAATTAGATCTTTGCTCACAAGGATTACACAAATTGGACAATGAGAATTGAAATAATTTTAATTGGAACTGAAAACAGTCCATTTCCAAGTGAAGAAATCTCATCTCAATTTCATGTGAAGATGAATCAACTTTGCAAATGTTTATCACTTCACAATATAAATCATGATGTGAAGTATCTGAAGATATTGAAACTCCTTCCACCATTTCATCACTCCCGCTTCGTTTCCATATCTATTTTCCTTCATCACCATTAATAAAATCACCAAAATAAAATATAGCAATCCACGTTGTTGAGTCCATATCTATTACTAGAATAGTAAAATTTTAGAAAGTTAACAAATAATCAATTATAGTAATCCAAAGTGAGTGCAGTAGTTTCTATGGTCGTTTTAAATGACTAAATGGCCACTGTCGTTTAAAACTTCTGCTCTGAATCTAAAACTAAAATATACGAGATTATGCTTTTTAAAGCCACTTGAGATCAAAAAATGAATTCAAACACTTCAATAAACAGAAATGGCAATGAATATATGTACAATTTAAAAAAAACAAGATTAAAAAATAATTAAAAGTGAGAAGAATATCTTACCAATATAAAATGTAGAGATATAAGGGTTTGTTCTTTAAATGTGCTTCTTTATACTTCAATGAAAACTAGAAAAAAAAAAAAAAGGAAGAACAAAGAAGTAGAAGATTATAGATAAAACTAAAAAGAAGAAAAGAAAGTTGGAATTTCAAAAAAGAGCAAAATAGTGAAATTAACGGTTATAATTTGAAAAATGGGCATTATGGTCATTATATACTAAGGACATTTCGGATATTTTGACAATATGTATAAGGATAATTTGGACATTTTAACTAAAAAAAAAGGCCTCAAAAACTTTTCTATAGTAAGTTGGGCCAAAAAACGTTTTGAATGGCTTGACTAGGCCTTTTATAAAAATACTCAAGTTTATCATTGTCTGCTTAAGGCTACTAAAGTAACAAGACAATGTCTTGTGCTAATCAAACAATATTTAGGACAAATATCCACGAATGATATTGGGTTCATGTCATTCTAAGTAAAATATTCCATATAACGAAACACGACAAACCAAATTTATTTCTATAAATTAGATTTTTCCAGTGCATATGTATAGTTAAAACTAAACTAAATAGCCAAAAATGGATTTCAATTTATTCGGAACGAGATTTAATTTCACAGTTTCAAGTCAAAAAGAATCTCCCTGCATTATATGCCAATGACAATAATGTCACCAGATCAAAAGTGCAACTTCAAAATTTGTATACTTTGTTTATGCTTCAGCTTCAATTAGAAAAAAAATAAAAATAAAAAAATAAAAAAAAATAAAAATTCAGTTCCCTTCAGGCTGGCTCTTGCAAATTCAGTATATTTAAGATCCTAGTTTTGTGGGTTCAGGTTACTATGTATTGGCCTCAATCAAGAAAATTGTGTAATAACCCATAAGAAAAAATTGATTGAAACATTAAAAAATCTTTTTTTTTTTTTTTACAAATCAATTTTTTAATGTTTCAATCATTTTTTAACCAACAAATTTATTTTATCTAGTTGGGCTTGTATATTGGGCTAGCTCAAAGCCCTTTACTTTAGGGTTGCTTTGTTCTATATATGGTTTTGTTTGTAGAAGTTGAAAGGGGACGAATGTTGAATTGATATGTAGCTTTGCTGCCCCTATTTTCTCCTCCCCTCAGCCCTCTCATGTTCTTCTTCTGCTTCTCTGTTTCTGCATTTCTCCACTCTCTAGTAAGCTTCTTCTCTTGCTTACTCTTCTTCCCGATTTCTCCTGCTTTATTCTCTCCTTCTCGGTTCTGCTTATTCTCTTCTTCTCCTTTTCTTCTGTTGTTTCTCTTCTTCCTCTACTGTGTATCTTTTTCTCTTTTATATTGGTACTTTACTTGTAACACTAGCATTGTAATTGAATCGTCAATTAAGGGAATGAAAATCAGTTGCTATTGTTAGTTATTTCAGTTCATATTCCTCACTTTGAGTAACTACAATTTATATCGTGCATCTTGAGTTTATAGTTGCTTGAAGTTAGTTGGGAATTGAATTACAATTTACATTAAGTTGCTGGAAATGGAATTTAGTCCAATTATTTTGGTTTATTTGGTGTTTGATTGAGTTGTGGGTTGAGTTATGGTTGAAGTTGAGTTCCAATCATAACAAGTGGTATCAAAACAGCTAAGTGGTCTGGGCATGGATACTCGAGCTAAGGTCGTAGAGGAACCTTACTTGCTTATTGGACCATTTACTTTTATTTTATCTAGTTGGACTTGTATTGTTAGTGGGCTAGCCCAAAGTCCTTTACTTCCAGCGGTTGTTGTTTTGTTCTATATATGGTTGTATCTCTATATTTGAGAAAAAAAAAAAAGGTTGAACTGAATTGAAATGAAATTCATTTTGGCTTGTAGCCAATGTTTTCTCTCCTCTCTATGAATTTATGTTCTTCTTTTATTTCCATTTTCTTCTTCTATGCTGTTTTCTTCATCTCTTCTTCCCTGATTCTTCTTCTTTTCTCTTCTTCTGCTGTTTATCTTCTTCTGATTTAATTCGTTTTGGTTGAAGTTGAGATCCAACCATTACAAATTGTATCAGAGCAGCTACGTGGTCTGGGCATAGATACTCGAGCTAAGGTCGTAGAGGAATACCTAAAAAAATTGGACAGGAAAGTTAAAGGTCTAAGTGATAAGACAGACCTCAGATAAAACATTGAATGCTTTGTGTAACAAGGATAACCATATGGAGGTAATGATATGGGAAATGAATTCTAAGCATAAATCATTAGTAGCCATGATGGCCCAAATGATAGGACAGAATGGGGAATCTAGAGACAAATAGAAAATGAGTTCACCAATTCCAATTCACAATGGTGAAGGAATACTGAGGCCACGCATAGGATCAACCTCTGGAAGTAATACTAATGGGAGTGAGATGAGAAGAATTAAACTGCCTAAGATTGATTTTCCTTTTTTTAGTGGGAAAGGACCTAGGAAATGGCTACGGGAAGCCAGGAAATACTTCCAACTCCATGAGATTTCTGATGAATTGAGGCTAGGAATGGTTGAAAAGTACTTGGAATGGAAGGCTTATGTATGGTTTTATGGATTCATTGCAAACCATCCTAGGGAAGATTGGAGTTTATTCGCTGAGGAACTTTGCAAGAGATTTTCAAAAACTATTGAGGAAGAATCCCAAAATAATGATGGTTCAAGAATTTTGTTGGATGATCATGAAAATGAGACTGAAAAATTGGTGCCAGTAGCTGATACAATAGTGGAAACAGTGGCTGTGAGTGAGGAATCAGAGGCATTAGATGATAAAACCGAGATAGAGACAGAGATTGGGCTAGATAGGTGAGAGAAAGAGAGAAGTTTGAAAATGAAGAAGTAAAACGGGTTGAGCCAATGGAATTTCAAATGGTTGAAAGCAATACAAAAGTGTCTACAATTGATGTTATAGACTGCAAAGAGAAGGTTGCTGTGGAATTAAATGATTTAAAAATTGAGGTTGCTGATGAAGTAACTATAGAAGGGATTTCAACCTCCAAAACCAAAATGGAGTTTGGTAATCCAATTCCATCCAGACCAACAGCTTGGCTTAAGGATGAAAAGAGTGGTGCAGGTAATGCCAACAATATATATGCCACCTTGCACTATTTGCTTGATCCAAGGACGGTGAAGAGAATGAGGATGTTGCTAACAACATGCAAAGATGACATCTCGATTTTGAACCTTGAGGAAAAGGTTAATTTAAGGAGAATGGATATCATGGACTTTACTTGCTTAGTAGGCCATTTATTTTATCTAGTTGGGCTTGTATAGTGGGCTAGCTCAAAGCCCTTTACTTTAGGATTGTTTTGTTCTATATATGGTTTTGTTTGAAAAAGTTGAAAGGGGACGAATGTTGAATTGATCGGTGGCTTTGCTGCCCCCATTTTCTCCTCCCCTCAGCCCTCTCATCTTCTTCTTCTTTTCTTCTTCTTCTTCTTCTCTGTTTCTACATTTCTCCCCTCTCTGGTAAGCTTCTTCTCTTGCTTACTCTTTTTCTATGTTTTTTTCATTTCTCCCCTCTCTGGTAAGCTTCTTCTCTTGCTTACTCTTCTTCCCTATTTCTCCTACTTTATTCTATCATTCTTGGTTCTGCTTCTTCTCCTGTTCTTCTTCTCCTTTTCTTCTGTTGTTTCTCTTCTTCCTCTACTGTGTATCTTTTTCTCTTTTATATTGGTATTTTACTTGTAACCCCAGCATTGTAATAGAATCGTCAATTAAGGGAATGAAAATGAGTTGCTATTGTTAGTTATTTCAGTTCACATTCTTCACTTTGAGTAACTACAATTTATATCGTGCATCTTGAGTTTATAGCTGCTTGAAGTTAGTTGGGAATTGAATTATAATTTACATTAAGTTGCTGGGAATGGAATTTAGTCCAATTATTTTGGTTTATCTGGTGTTTGATTGAGTTATAGGTTGAGTTATGGTTGAAGTTGAGCTCCAACCATAACAAAAAAGTTCAAATATTATGAAGAAAAATGGAATACAATGATAAAATCAAGGTGTTTAAGAAAAAATCAAACCTGATACAAAAATGAAGCTCAAACCTTTGTAACCAATATGGAAGAACACAATTCGTTCATGAATTAGACGTGGAATCAAGAATCAAACAGACCTTTGTAAGAAATAATCTTGATTTGATGGGTAAGGAATAGAGAAGAGAAGAGAGTCACATCGATTAAGGTAAAAAAAAAAAAAAAGGTTTCAGAGATTTCAAATTTATTAATTCTAAATCGTCTAACCTGGGACGGGTCACCGATTCTGTATAAACCAGTCGGTCAGATGGATTTTTAGCAAGATGTTAATTAGAGGGTTTCTGAGACAAATCAGATTAGCTTCAAAAATTGATTTTCGATTTTTTTGGTTGAACTGATCAATCTGGTTCAATTTTAAAAATATTGCATGTGCTATGTGATACATTTTGCACTACTTTCCGACCATAAATATTTTGTTTATGTTGTTGTTGTTACTGGACTTCTGGGTATTTAGCTTTCATATAACCTATATTTTCTGGATTTCTTTCTACTAATGGATTTTGCAACTTTAGTATTTGCATGATTACAAACAATTTGTGCATCTTTATCATCTAAAGACTTTGTCAACTTTTTAATGGTTAAAGTCATTTGTTGGATACGATCATCAAAGCACGATGTCACTTCTATGACCATAATTGGCTCAAAGGATTCTTCAGAGGAAATATAATCTCCCACTTTCGCAAAAGTGTGTATGAAAGGACTTAGACCGGAACACAGGCACGAATCTGCCACTCAACATAGAACTAGAATGAAGGCTTTACGCCAAGCTTTTGGTCTTTTTCGGACTTCAAGAATTTCTTCTGAACTTCTTCTCTTGGACTTGAGATTATTTCATGGAATTTGGTTCCTTTCGTAGAAAAAGTTGTAACCACCCAATTACATTTAATTAAATATAATTATTTATTTAAAAAGTAGGATGAGCTTTTAACATAGATTGAGCATTTGAAAAATATAATTTTGTTATTTTTTGTTGTGAACATTTGATAATGCAAGTAACTCAAAATAAAGTGGAATAAGCTGTATACATTTTTCCCCTAATATAAAAGTTCGTAAATATCAAATGAATTCTATAAATGTTTGTAAAAGTCAATAAAATTTAAATTACACAACAAAAAAATATTTACTTATAAAAAATAAATTAAATGAGAAATAGTTGAAAATAAAGTAGGAAATCTCAATGTTTGTCTAGTTTACTATTTTCAAGTTATTTTTAATTTTCAATTTTGGAAAGCACCCAAAACTTGTTTTATTTGATATTTTTAAAAATACCTTTTCGAAAATAAGATTAAATTTATAACATAAAAATCAAACATCTTTCTGACGTTTTAGTGTTTTTAGTGAAAAAAAATGTGAAATATGTGGAATAAATGTTTTAAGTAAAAATTTATTTAAATACAAAAAAAATACAAAAAAAAAAAAAAAAAAAACTCATATGGATTATGTAAATTAAAATCTTTTTTTTTTTTTAATTTAAATGAAAACATATACAAGTTCTCGATCAACATCATTATTTATTATTGTTATTATTATTTCTTGCGTTTATCAACTCAATTTATTCATTTTTTTTATATATATTTTACTTTTGCAACAGAAAAACTATTGTGAAATTTGTCAATTTAAATATCGATGTTTAGGAGATTAAATATATATAATATCTTTAAATAATGTAATATCCCACAAAAAGATTTTCAGTTTTCTGTATATAATTTTGAATGTTCTAAGGAATGGTACTAATAATTAATATTAGTTCCAGATCCTATAAGAACAAATGTTAATAGTTTGTTTTTAAATTTGAAGAAATTTTGAATAAGTGTTATATTTAATGCCGAATGCAACCCCTGGCATTAATATAATATCAAAATTTTGAAAAATGTTTTGTAAATATTTTGTAAAAATATTTTATGCTTCATACTGAGTATATGATAAGAGCATGTCTTAACTTCAAGTTTTCAAAGCTGTTTTAAAACAAGTCCTGAGTGACCTCCCAGGAAGCATAAATGCCCAGTGGAGTGGCTAAGAAGTGCTAATAGAGGAGAGAAAGGGATACCGTTTTAAAATTATTTTTTAAGGAATTGTCTGAAAAGTCCTGTCCTTATAAAATAGAAGTTAGGTCAAAGTTCATATATCTCAGATGGCATAATTTTATCATTTTAAAATGATTTTGAAAATAGTTTTGAAAGTGTTATAAAGAATACTGAATATAACCCAGAGTATTCTTATAATATCAAAACTTTTCTTTGAAATCTTTAAATATGATTTTGGTGTGTTTAAAAAAAATAAAAAAAAATAAAAAAAAGGGATATTATTTTAGAAAAAGATGTTATAAATATGAGTAATCTTTCTAGAAGTTTTTCTGGTAGATCTAGAACTATTAGTGAAGAAGATTCTTCAAATAGAAGAAATATTATTTCTAGTATTAATACTAATATAATAGAAAGAATTTTACATAGAAGACCACAATATAACCAGAACATAGAAGAATTAATAGATCCAGAACAAGATTATAATAGATTTCAAACTCATGGTTTACAGTTACTTAGTCCAGAAAATCTATATAATAGAGGATTATTAGAAAAATCTATATATATTTTACTTTTGCAACAGAAAAACTATTGTGAAATTTGTCAATTTAAATATTGATGTTTAGGAGATTATATATATATATATATATATATATATATATAAAACTTATATTAAGCACCGATAATATATACACTAATTAACCATTGATATTATATTAACCAAAACTAATTTATTGAACTGTAAATAAAGTGAATACTAAAACACACACTAATCCGGGGAGGAAATACCTCTAAATAGCCCCTTTTCAAAGGAGAATTGTGAAAATAGACTCCAAAAAGTTAGAAATTTGAAGAATAACCTTTGAACAATAATCTTTCCAAAAATACCCTCTTACATAGAAATTGCAACTAGAGTTATCATAATGTATAAGAAACACCAATTAAGTCCCCAAGAATCTAAAGATCAAGAATCATTAATAAATCTAAATCCTAATGTTATACAAAATTTTATTGATCTAAGAACTGCAACAAATAATGAACTAAACTATTTAAAGGAAGATTTAAAAGGTATCTTTACAGAATATTTAGATCCAAAATTAAAATATAAAAATGCTAATATAGATAATAGAGCAATTAAAATTGAAAATGATATATATAAAAAATTCTTAATCTAGAAAAAAGAATTGGTAAATTAAATATAATCATTGAAGAAAAAATTCTAACAAAAGATAGTGAATTTTATAAATTCTATTGTGATCTTTTAAATACTTATGAAGATTTTAATTGGATTCAAAATCTTAAACCTTCCGCTGCGCACTATGGTAATTTGGTATCAGAGCCAGATCACGAACCTAAAATAATGATGAACATAATAGATGAAGAAAAAATAATTGAGGAATTTTTAACAAAAGTTGAAAAACATAAGAAACCAAGTTATCCTTATTTACCTAAAAATACTACAAATGAAAATTTTGAGGATATACATAAGAGGTTAGAAAATTTAGAACATAATATATAAATAGGAAATGCTATTTTAGATTTAAAAAAATCTTAAAGAAAAATATAGGATTTAATTAATCCACCTCAAGATTTTAGAATAACACAAAAAGAAGGTAATAAAGGGAAAAATCATGATATAAAACAATATATGATTACAGAAGTAGAAGAATTAGAACAAAAAATTTTAGAATCTACTGATAAAGAATATGAAGAATATAAAAAACAGTTAAATGAATTAACTGAAAAAATGGAAAACATAAAAATGAATATCAATCCATCATCTAGTCATAATATAAAAACAGAATTTAGTAGTGATGAAGAATATGATTACCCTTATGGTACAACAATACCTAATAAGGATGGTATTAATCAATATAGAAAAACACAAAGGAGATACACTGAAAATATAAGGAAACAGTCCATAAAAGAAATAAGTCCAATGAAATCCTATAATGAACCAATCCACACAATAGGGATATGATTAGATCTAGATTATGCAGATAAAAATAAGGCAATAGAAACATGGGTAAAAAGTATAGCCTTAGCTATACAATTTAATAAATGGGAAACATATACAACTTTTGGATTTATAAAACATACATTCAGAGGAATTGTATCTGATTGGTGGAGAAAACTACCAGAAACCATAAAAAGAAAAATAAAGTATGGAGAAGATAAGACTAAAGAATCAAATAATAGAAATACTTTGAATGAGCAAAATATACAAGAAATATTAAGGAGGTTAGAAAGAGCCCTGAGAACAGAGTTCTTAGTAAATGGATATACTGCAAATGAAGAAACCAGAAAGCAGGAAGAATATAATGAAGGAATTATAGCTACGGAAAATTTAAGGATATGTGATATGTGTGAATTAGAAAGATACACATGTAAATTTGAAGAAATATATTATATATTAAATCAAGAAGATTATCAGGAAAATAAGCCAATGTTAAGGTCTTATTTTACAAAAACTACCATTACCTACTGGTGATAAAGAATGAATAAAGAGAGATAGTCTTGGAAGTAGAATTGAATTTACAAGAAGAATGATAGGCATCTGGTGCAGAGAAGCTTTAGAAAGTAAGAAAGTATATAAGATAAGAAGAAATTCTTTGTGTTACTACAAAGATTTAGGTCAAATTGAGCAATTTGGATGTCATAAGAAGAAATAAAAATCATATAAGAAATACAAAAGAAAGTTTAAAAAATATAATAAGTTTAAGAAAAAAAATTTTAAACCACATTAAAAATATTTCAAGAAAATAGATTGGAATAAAAAACCTAAAACAAGAAATATTAAGAAATGTAAATATTTTATCTGCAATGAAGAAGGGCATATTGTCCCTCAATGTCCAAAGAAAAAAGATAAACAGAATATAAAAACTCTTAAAATTTATGAAGAATTTCAAGATGATAATAATATAGAATCAATCGAATATTTTGAGAATTTAAGTAGTGAATGCAGCAGCATTTATGAATTAGATACATCATCATCAGAAGAAGACTCTGAAGAAACAGTATATATGAATCAAGAGATACAACAAATAGATCAAGAAATGGAAATAGAAACAAATGAGCAGGTTGAACACTCAATAGAAGGGATAAACCAAGAAATTACCTTTGATCTTAAAAGATACAAAGGAATAACTAAGAAAATATTAGACTTACAAGAGAAAGACGTATTTCACCAAGGATTTTTAGGAATACTATCAAGAGTAAATAAAATAATTGTAAGTATAAATTATAAAGAAATGTCTATCAATATAGAAGATACAATAGGAAAAGCAAGGATTCCTATAATTACAAAAGAATGGGTAAAACAAAAATTATCCAAAATTCCGAAAAATGTAAGAAATAAGCTAAAAATGTATTGAAATAGGAGGAGTACAAATTATGATAAAAAGATTCTTTAGAGAATGTATGAATATACCAATAGAAATATATTGCATGGATAATAGAATCCTACAAGATCCTATAGACGCTCTGTTAGGAACGGTTGTAGGAAATCTAGTCTATCAAAAGATAATATTCACAGTAAAACCAAACAATCCTATATCACTAAATGATGAAAATATTGACCAAAGTTTCAACCTATATTATAGGATTGGAAACCTGAAAATGTTACGAAAAAGTAAGGCTGTTAGTATTAGCATAAAATCGATATTTGCTTTTAGTACTAGCCACCATAACAATTTAAGAAAAATTACTGATAATATTATCATACATAAAGATTTTGAAGAATTAGCTGAATACATACCTCCTAGAAAATACCAAGAATATGAAGTCACTATACCAGAACAGATAATGCTTGATTTTTACAAACAAGCAAGAGAAATTAATTCTGAAGAAAAATTAATAAGAAAAAATAGTGTTAGTCTAGAAGGAGAAAATCTAATTACAAGATTCCCCTCCAGACAAGACTCTAGAATAAGCCAACTTAAAAAACTAAGTATTGCTGGACCATCAAGTTCGCAATATTATATCAAAACAAGATATGTAAATCAAGAAGGATACAAGAAAAATTTTCTTGTTCTCATAGATACTGGAGCAAATAAAAGTCATGTAAATGTTAAGTTTGCTAGTCATTTAATAGATTTTGAATTACTAGAACCATATATATTCAAAGATTATTTGGGAAATAATCTTGAAATAAGAAATTATGTGAAATTCCCTCTTATATTTATAGGAGATGATAAGAAAGAATATACTAAAAAAATAACTTTATATAAAGATGAATTATATGGAGTAGAACGTTTACCTATACTATTAGGAATGAACTTTCTTGAACAATATAATATTTACAAACTCTGTCAAGGATATTTAAAGATAACAATTGATAATAATCCAATTATCATATCAAGAATTGATGAAAATATGAAATCGTTGTTATCATAGAAAAAGTAATTAGTACTAATCCCATGAGTCCATATATTGAAATTACACTTAATAAAAAAGGTTATTGTAGAATTAAATTTCATGCTTATTTAGATACAGAAAGTACAATAAGTTTATGCTTACCAAGTGTACTACCATCTGAATACTAGAAATATAATTCAAAGAAAATTGTCACTGCTACAACAGCAGGTGAAAACAAGGTAATATATAGCAAATATGCTACACAAGTACATTTTCTAATATCCTTTAGAGAAGTATTTGTTGATACAATATATATGTCAACCACAATTGGATGTGATATTTTATTAAGACAAAAATTTCTATTAAAATATGCACCATTTACACAATATATTGATAAATATATTTTCACAACTCCTTGTGCACACAAAATATTTACACCAAAAATAATTAAAGTTGTTAGCATAGCATATAGAGATATTAGTCATCAAAGCTCCTCAACCTAGCGTGGTGGATGTCGGAGTAAAGAAAAATTTAAACCAGTTACAGTTTTAAAAATGACAACAGAAAATAAATTAGAAAAATTGAAAAAAAAGAAACTTTTCTGAAAATCCAGCAAAAAAATAGAATACAGATAAGATAAAGGCAAAAATAAAACTAATTAATCCAGATACTATAGTAAGGGTCAAACCAATGAAATATAGTATGAAAAATCAAGAAGAATTTAAAGATCAAATAAAAGAATTACTAGAAGCCAAATTAATTCGACTTAGTAAAAGCCCGCATAGCAACTCAGCATTTATGGTTAGGAAAATAAGTGAAATAAAAAGAAGAAAAATCGATATGGTGATAAACTATAAAATGTTACATGAAGCTACAAAATTTGATGGATACTACTTACCAAATCAGGATACCCTTATTAAACAAGTACAAAATAAGAAGATATTTTCAAAATTTGATTGTAAGTCAGGTTTTTGGTAAATAGTACTTACAGAAGAAAGTAAACCACTAACTGCATTTATTTTCCCTAGTCCTTTAGGACAATATGAATGGAATGTAATGTCATTTGGGTTGAAAAATGCACCACGGATATTTCAAAGAAGAATGGATGAGCTAATTAAACCTATCTCTCATTTCTGTATGGTTTATATAGATGATTTACTTATTCATACAAATGATATAAATGAACATATAGAACATCTTGAGAAATTTTGTTATATTATGAAAAAAATATGGAATTACACTTTCTCAAAAGAAAGCTGAGATAGCTAAAATAGAAATAGAATTTTTGGGATTATTTATAAAAGAAGGAGAATTGCAACTGCAATCTCATATTGGAGAAAAATTTCAAGAATTTCCTGAAAAGGTCAAAGATAAAAAACAATTACAAAGCTTCCTCGGTATATTAAACTATGCTAAAGGATTTATAAAAAATTATGCCAAGTTAAAAGATTATTTTCTTCCAAAATTAAGAAAAAATGTAATATGGTCTTGTGAAGAACAAGACTGTCAAAATATAAGAAAGAAAAAAAGAAGAATTGAAAGTTTTGCCTAAACTTGCAATTCCACAAGAAGAAGATTTCTTTATTCTTCAAACTGATGCTTCAGATAATTACTGGAGAGCAGTATTAAAGGTAAAAAAGAATCATAGAGAATATAAATGTGAAAAGAATTGTTCTTGTCCTGAGATACTTGTAGGTTATACATCAGGAACATTCAAATAAGTCGAAATTAAATATGAGACGAACAAGAAAGAGCTTATTGCTGTGAAGCGAGGAGTCCAAAAATATTAAGATTACTTATTACGAAAGAAGTTCTTAGTAAGAACTGATAATACTCAAGTTAAAGTTTTTTTTAAAAACAATGTTGATCCATCTGTTACTAATAGATATATTATTAGAATTCAAATTTGGTTTTCCTATTTCAAATTTGATATTGAATATATAAAAGGAAAAACTAACTTTCTTCCTGATTATCTCAGCAGGGATGAAGCTAGATCAACTGAAAGCTAAAGTACATATACTTGAAATAAAATTTTCCTATTTGGAAACTCAAATTCAAAATATACAAGATAGTCTTCATGACAAAACAAATATAGCCCTTGAGGTAGGAGAAACTTGTACCAAGCCTAGTATCCCTTCACAGGGACTAGTAAATACTATTGCTCTTCCCGAGGATAAAGGGAAAGACAAAGGGGTAATAGGAACCCCTTCACAGGGAATACTTAAACCTATTACCAAAAATGAAGATATGAAAATTCCCAACGGGGAAGAAGCTCAAGATATCAAAATTAGTGAAGGTAACTCTTCACAGAGCCAAAATTTACCTAAGCTAACTATTGAAAATATTCATCCAAAAGATATTGTCAAAATATGTCATGAGGCAAAAAATCCTAAAAAAGATAACTATGAAGAAGTCATTTTCTTTATTGTTATTTTTAATCTTTTGTCTGATTGGTATTTGGAAATTGGAAAGTGGATGAAAACTCCCCACTATGGAAAATACAATAAGATAAACTTTTATCCAGGAGTACCAGCTAACTGGGTCCGGAATTGCTTTGAGATAGGAAATAAACTTTGTATATATCCCAGCAAAGATCTCAGGGAGATAGTCCAGTTTCCACTTAATGTCAGTAAGGCTATAAGAAGATATGCCGAAGTTGTCAAAAGCACAGCATATATATATATATATATATATATATATATATATATATATATATATATATATATATATATATATATATATATATCAGATTTCATTCAACAACCATGGAATGAGATCCTGTTCTTGAACATATGCATCCAGTTTTCCATGTTATCAAAATGGGATTGACTAATCAACATCATTTACTAACCAATCAAAGGGTTGTTAAAAGTGGTTGTCAAGATATTATAAATATGATGGCATATTGAAGAGCAAAGGGATATAAAGAAATATTTGAACATGTAACTCAGATTATTGCTAAGAAAGAAAAAGTATGGATTTATCCATCTGATGACCATATGATTATTCCAATGCAAGAGTTGCTAAAAAAGAGGAAGATATATGTTATCTTGATCATTTACTGTCCAATATAATATCTAACCAAGTAAATGGATCAGAAGATATGGGAAAAGAACTGTGCAAGATACTTTGGGACTACAGCGACCACCACTATGAGTACTGCGTAGTCGAAGATATGAGTCAAGCATCTCTTAACAGTGAAGAATTCCCCGCAGAGTTCTTTGATTCGAGGATGAAAAAGTGATAAACAAGAGAAAGTGACCTTTTATCACTACTTTAATAAAGCAATTTATTAAAGAAAAACTGTCACTAAAAAACAGAAGATAGTACAAAAAGTCTCCATTATTAATACCACTCAACCACTTGTAATTAAAGGTGGAAGACAATTTCAAAAAGAGAAGGCCCCCAAAAAAGATAATCAGTGGAGATAAGATTTCTCAGCTATCCAACAAGATAAGGTGGGATACATCTGTCAAGATAAAAGGAGGCAAGAAGGAATGAAGAAGGCATCGAATCTAGGAATTAGCTCATAATACTCAGAATATCAAAAAATCTCTTTGTAATATGTATACACCAGTTGTATTCAGAAAAATATTAGATAGCTCGGAGATAGAAAAGCTTGTAATAAGGTAATCCCTTATGGAGTTCTAAACTTCATAAGGTACCAAAGATATGTAAATATAGTTTGTAAGCATGTACTATTTCAGTTTATGAATATTAAGACAAAGTTTGTTATGTTCAATAAAGCTTTCATAAAAGGATTTTGTTAAGTTTATCATGATTCCTCGGCAGTGCAGATAGAGATTTTAAAAGATTTTCAAAATATTGATTTTGAATGGATGTTAGCCTTGCCCAAGTATCCGTATTTGATGAATGGTTTTGGGGAAAAAGGCAATTTTCTAACAAAATTGTAGCACTTTATGTGTGAGTTATCTTTTAAAATTTCGTTCTAAGTAAGAACTTGTTTCTAAAAAGAGTTTGAATAGAGGTGAAAACAGAGACTCTGGATACTGTCAGATAGCGTCTGTGGAAACACGGCTAGTTCTCTAGAATGAGAAATGCAACCTTAATTGTAAAGCCTTTTGCAGAAGCAGTTGTGGACCCAAATGATTTCAAAACATTTTAAAATTTTATCTGATTTAGAAGATTGATTGAGTACATGCAAAACAATTATAAAAGCATACTGGAGGGAAAGTCTGACCACTTCTATTGATTACTGTAAGTTATTTACATGCTTTCATATGCTTATATTTTAATTAATGAATACTTCACAAGCATCCATATTCACTCCTAATGATGATAGTTTTAGATTGGGTTAATTTCAGAAACGGTCACTGAAGTTACAGAAAAATTACAAAATGGTCACTGAAGTTCAAAACTTTCAGTAACGGTCACTGAAGTTTGAAAAACTTGTAGAAACGGTCACTGAGTTACAAACACTTTTGCGGCAACTTTTCGGCCACTTCCGACCACCGAAACCGGCAAATTTTGATACCGTTGGAAAATCCATAATGTCCTCTTCAATTACCATCCAAAATATTTCCCTAACTCCAAGGGATTCGACCGAAAAATTTTCGCAAAAGTCGCCCAAAAAATCTGAAAATCTGCCCAGATTTTCAGATTTTTTTGGCGACTTTTGCGGCAATTTTTCGGCGACTTCCGACCACCAAAACCGCCTGATTTTGATACCTTTGGAAAGCTAACAATGTCATCTTCAATTACTATCCAAAATCTCCCCCAACTCCAAAGCATTCGACCGGAATAAGCCCATAAAGTCGACTACCCAAAAAGGCGAAAATCTGCCCAGATTCGGGATGCTAACTTTGTGGGCTTATTTCGATCGAATGCTTTGGAGTTGGGGGGAGATTTTGGATGGTAATTGAAGAAGGCATTGTCAGCTTTCCGACGATATCAAAATCCAATGGTTTTTGTTGTCGGAAGTTGCCGCAAAATTGCCGCAAAAGTCGCCCAAAAAATCTGAAAATCTGTCCAGATTTTCAGATTTTTTGGGCGACATTTGCGGCAATTTTTCGGTCGAATCCCTTGGAGTTACGAGACGATTTTGGGTGGTAATTGAAGAGGACATTGTAGGCTTTCCAACGGTATCAAAATTTGGCGATTTCGGTAGTCGGAAGTGGCAAAAAAGTTGCCGCAAAAGTCACAAAAAACTGAAAAAGTGTTTGTAACTCAGTGACTGTTTTTGAAAGTTTTCCAAATTTCAGTGACCGTTACTAAAAGTTTTGAACTTCAGTGACCATTTTGTAATTTTCTTGTAACTTCAGTGACCATTTCTGAAATTAACCCGTCTTAGATTATATTTAGATGATAAAGATATTTCATTTTTACTTAAACTCGCTGAAAAATCTGAAGACATATTTCCCGTTGGCCAAGAAAAACTTGGAGAAATATATCAAGATATAGATAATTGTTGTAAACAAAATACAAGATTTGATCCTGTAGGAACTAGTAGAGAAATAAAAAAGGTTGAAGATATTATATCTAAACATAAAGATATACAAGAAGAAGTTTCAGAAGGAATCGTTATAGGATATATAACTAAGAAAAATCAACCTAGAATCTTTGAAGAGTTATCAAGCTATAGAGAATATTTAGAACTATTTGAAAAACTAAAAAATATAAACATAAGCCCTGATTAATAAACAAAAGGAAAAGAAGTATTAAAAAGTCTAGAAATCAAAAGATATAGGACAAAACATGCAAATAATAAAAGTAAGGGTAAATTAGTATTTTTAATAGTAAAGGCCATTATGAAAAATAGCATCAATTATCCGGCTGTTTAGACAATTGCCCCCTAATCCGGGCCTATAATCCATATGTTCCTGATTTTCATAGAGGAAATAGTGGCTAATAGCCGGTTGACCGGGCCATTTTGGGCCAATGTTTTAGAAAAATGGTTAAAAATTTAAAAACTTCTTCATTCTCATTTATTCCCTCGTATACATATATGAGAAGAGAGAAGAGAAGAATGCTACTATACACACCCAAACGAAAGGTCACGCTGCTGACCACCCAGACACGGCCGATCCAGCCAATGTCGACCAGTCGTTGCCAATGCAATTTCCATTTCCTAACTTGATGAAAGTGAATTTTGAACCATTATATACATTGAATTTTTGAAATAAAGCATGTAAATATGTAAATTTCTTGAGTAATTTATACCAAAATGTTTTGAGTACGTGATATTACGCATGAAGGATATGAAAATGGGATGATTTTGTGGCGGAGAAGAAAGCCACCTGTGGTTGCAAGCAACAATTTTGCTGGATTCGTCGTCTGGATCCAGCAATCCAACAGTTGGAAACCAGCCGGCCCAGACGCTAGGTCATCTCTGGGCCCATATATATATTTTAAATTTTTAAATAAACCAAATGGTCCAACGTCTGGGCCTAAATTTTTTTAATTTTTTTTTAAAATTATAATTATAATTTTTTTTTTTTTATTTAATATAATTTTTTTATTAAATTTTGATTTTCGCCATTTAAATAATTTAAATATTTTCATCATTTAAATATTTTAAATAATTTTTTAATTGTCTATTTAAATATTTCATTAATTGCTTCAATTAAATATGTATATTATTTTTAATAATTTAAATATTTCATTAATTGCTTTAATTAAATATGTATATTAATTTAAATATTTTAAATATTTTCGTCATTTAAATATTTTATTAATTGCTTTAATTAAATATGTATATTATTTTTTAATGTTTAATTATTTATTTAATTTATTTAGTTAATTTAATTGGTTATTTAATATTTTATTTTGTATTTTAATTACCTATGTAATTTTTTATTTTAATATTTCATTAATTATTTTATTTGGTCAATAATAAATTAATTACTTATTTTAATTTATTATTAAATAGTTAATTTAATTATCTATTTAAATATTTAAATAATTATTTTAATTGCTTGTGTATATTTGTTTATTATTTATTTATTATTTAATTATTTATTTAATTTATGTAATTTAGTTAGTTAATTAAATATTTTAATTACCTATTTAATATTTCATTAATTATTTTAATTGGTTATTTACATATTGATTACGTATTTTAATTTATTATTAATTATTTAATTTAATTATTTATTTAAATAGTTTATTAATTGTTTTAATTTCTTATGTATATTATTTGTTTAATATTTAATTATTTGGTTAATTTACTTATTTAATTTAATTTTTTACTTAATATATAATTTCTTATTTTAATTACATATTTAATATTTGATTGGATTTTTATATTAATATTTCATTAATTATTGTAATTGGTTATTTAAATATTAATTACTTATTTTAATCGTTTATTTAATATTTAATTTAAATTTTTCTTTTTGTTTCTTTAATTTTTTTGTATATTATTTGTCTATTATTTAATTATTTATTTAATTTATGTAATTTAGTTAGTTAATTTAATATTTTAATTACCTATTTAATTGTTTATTTTAATATTTCATTAATTATTGTAATTGGTTATTTAAATATTAATTACTTATTTTAATCGTTTATTTAGTATTTAATTTAAAATTTTCTTTTTGTTTCTTTAATTATTTTGTATATTATTTGTCTATTATTCAATTATTTATTTAATTTATGTAATTTAGTTAGTTAATTTAATATTTCAATTACCTATTTAATTGTTTATTTTAATATTTCATTAATTACTTTAATTGGTTATTTATATACTGATTACGTATTTTAATAATTTATATAGTATTTAATTTAATTTTTTATTTAAATATATTAATTAATTATGTTAATTGTTTACGTATATTATTTATTTAATATGTAATTGTTTACGTATATTAATTAATTTCGTTGTTTAATATTTCTTTACGTTTATTTCTTGTATTTCATTCATTATCTGTTGATTCTTGCGTATAGTTGTTATAGTTCAGTTAGTTTAATTATCTCTTTCACAAGATTCTAACATTTGAAATTTAAAAAGTTTGCAAGATGGAATATTATTTGGACGACGCCTTGAGAAAGATCCCTGGCAAAGTTACGTCGAATTGGCAAAGTTACGTCGAATTGTAACTTTACCAGCTTCATGATGGTGTTAGATATGCTCGATGAGGAGCACGCGAGCATATTGTGTCGGTCCTGCTTATGGCCCCTACATTTATTGAGAGATATACAATTTTTTGATCAGCTGCTCGATGGGTTATTATGTCGGCTACTTAAGTCACTTGGGAGACGCATTCAGGGACTGCGACCAGATGTATGACAAGTTAAAGCTCGACACAGTGCTTATTCTGGAGAGCGTGCTCAAGTGTCATCACAGGAAGATGTTGATTGACGTTTTTCATTTGGAGGTTGTTGATGACATCGATGCGTTCAACAACTATCCATGGGAATAGAGATGTTTTATGGATACCTCACGCCACTTCGGAAGGGGGTATTCGATGTCTAAAGGGGTAGGCCTGAGAGCAAGTACGATGCTACGGGTTGTTGTTAGCTTTGCAGGTAAATGTTTAAAATAATGAATTATCTATTTTTTTAATTAAATTTTATATATAATAATTGTAATTATTGTAGATATGGGTATACGAGACTGTCCCATCTTAGCTACCCGGTATGCGAGGAGAGGGATGACATGATTCTTTCAAATGCATCGCTGGCGAGCACAAGACAAGCCACTTGCTAAACATTTATCAGCTCTTCTCGACGATCCTTATGTAAATATTATACACTTGCGATTTATGTTGTATGTCCTTTCGAAATTTCAAAACAGTCATTAACTCGGTGAAATGTAAATATGCCAGCTTGAAGTTCTCATTGAGTTGACACCGTTGAACGAGGAGGAGGGTTAGATTTATCTTCGTGGCTTATCTGGGCCAGTTGCGACAAATGACCAGGTGCCTGAGCCCCGTTGTCGATCGATATAGGGTATGTTAATTGAATATCATTTTTGTTGATTGGTGTTTTGATTTTTTTAATTAAGTTATTCAATTGGTAACTTCAAATTTGTAGGAGTGCCATCCAGTATCACCTCTGTCGATGAGATCACCTTCGTTGAGGGTATCACCTCCGCCAAGATCTCCTCCTGCACGTAGTCGCAGTGTTTCCTACTCGGATGATTTGTTCGACATTTTAACTACATTTATGAAGGAGATGAGAGGAAAAGTAGTGGAGTTACGAGCCGATTTAAGAGCCCTTTATACTGAGATCGTAGCGTTATGAAGCGACATAGCAGACTTGTGAGTGACTCGCGGCTATCGGGATGGAGCGGGCGACGGAAGGACTGGCAGTTTTCAGGGTCGAGGGGCTAGGAATGAGGGGTCAGATGGGGTATGATGATCATACGTGGGCATCAGATGATGCATTCAACTTATATTTTGCAGACATGACAGAGGGTTAGGCCTAGATGGATCCGACGGTGGAGACGGATGGTGGAGGGGGTACCCGAGGCGGAGACGGAGACAGAGGGATTACCAAGGTGGATGGGACATCAGAGGTGGTAGAGGTGGAAGGGGTATGGTGAAGGGCGAGAGGATGCCAGACACAATAGAGGATGTAGTCCTCGTGTCGGAGAGGGTGACGGAGGTTAGGAATGGTAAGAAGCGTGCTGCTAAAGTGCCAGAGCTAGTGGTCGATAAGAGGCAGAGATTGCCGTTACAGTATATTGTTTCGTCCTTCACAACCGAGGCAAAGAGAAGAACGTTCGTGGACGGGACGTTTCCCAATCTCTTCCATGAGGTCGACCTTGTTAGACACAAAGCGCTTGATGAATGGTTCAAATCCCCTAAACCCGAGTAAGTATTTTATGATTTTGCTAAACTACGTGCTAAAATTATCTATGATTTTTGTAACGTTTCATTTTTTTTTCATTTTTCCAGAGATAGCTACACCATCGGGGAGATGATGATATCGAACACGAAATGGTGATTTGAAGATGTAATAACATCGAGAGCTTGGCTCGCCAATGATGTAAGTGTATTCTCATTGTTATTTATGTTCGTTACGTCATTTGTTGTTTTATTTAATTAAATGTCCTCACTCTTTTTGTTGATTTTTTTACTGTAGTATTTTGATGTGGCCATGAAAATGTTGCATGATCGAGCTTAGAGATACCCGAGATCTTTTGACTTTCTTGGCCGAGTCATCCTCAGCTCTAGGTTTACACGTGTCGTTGATATTGAGCATAACACGCTCCTATTCTAGGGGAACGAATATGTGTTGTTTGAGTATATGCTCGAGTGGGTCATTAGGCTGGAATCGACATATGGAAAGTCGTGGGCGTATTGTACACATATACATGCCTATGGTTGTGAACTTATACTGCTTTGTAGTTGAGATCATTTTTACTGATTCTACTATCTATGTGTACGATTCAGATCATAGTTGTCTGACACAAGATCATTACAGCAAATACTGGAGCCGGTGTGTGTGATCGTTCCATGATGGCTAGACATGTGATGATTCGAGTAAATGATAGACTAGCCATTGTGCGGGTCATGACGATGTCGTGACAAGGACATTCGTAAGTATTTACAAGTTTTTAAATTAAAAACTTAATTTATATTTATATTTAATCGAGCTAATATATTATTATTTACTTACAGGGGGCAATTGTGGTATTTTCACAATAAAGTATATAATTTTTTTGAGTATTGGTCTCTAGGTTGATACAATAACTCAATCTTGGATAGATATGTGGAGGTTGAAGTTAGCTCTATGAATACAATTGTGATCCTTAGTATATTTTATTTGAAAATTGTAAATATTGTTTACTTCATTGTTCTAACTGAAAAATATAAATATATGAAATGGATATATTAAATGACAAATAAATATCAATAATTTATATAATTAATTAATAATTACAAAAATTAACAGTATTAATTATTTAATTAATTTCCAATTTAATTAACAGTATTAATATTTAATTAAATATTTTTATTACCAATTTAATTGTGTATTTCAATATTTAATTTCTTATTTTAATTACCTATTTAGTTATATATTTTCATATTTCATTTATTATTTTAATTGGTTATATATATATATTAATTACTTATTTAATATTTAATTTCTTATTAAATATACAATTTAATTGTTTATTTAAACATTTTATTAATTATTTTAATTGTATATGTATATTATTTGTTTAATATTTGTTGAATATTTAATTATTTATTTAATTTAGTTATTTATTTAAAATTTAATTTCTTCATTTTAATTACATATTTAATACTTGATATAATCTTTTATTTTAATATTTCATTAATTATTTTAACCTTGAAATACAACGATTTCGAAACATCAATTTATATTTAAACATAGAATGTAGAATGCAATACTTGTACGACATAATAAATATTAAATAACGGATAAAATGTGAAAGCAGTAAATATAAATTAAATTTTAGTCCACGTCCATTGCATTGTTATGTAGAGGAATCTAACTTAGACAAAATCTTATAGTATGCCCTGTTACGCCGCTTCTATCGTACTTGCAAGGTTGGAGAAATTCTCTTGTAGATGGTATTCCACGTCCAGGAGTACGTGCTCTGACGTTGGATGACAACAAATTATTTAGTGGAAGAATGTGGTTGGAAACTTCCCACTCGACTTCATTCGGTATATGGAATATTTTTTGGGCATACACTTCTCTCCAATAATCCGCCATGTAATAAACACTGTATAATTTGTGTGGTGGAAATCCACTATGCATAGTTACTACATGTGTACATGGGAAACTCTCCAACTGAAACTGTCTACACGTGCACGTGTTTTCATTCAAGTTCACGATGTATCCGACATTACGTGCGCATCTCACGAAAAAGCGAAACTGATCTAGTGGTTCTACACATACCTTTCTCGCCACCTTTAGAGTTTTGAACAATTTATCTTCATGAGTTGGGGTTAGCACACTTGTGTAACTCTATAATTCCTCATGTCAGTCATGAAACTACTGTTGTAGCTTGTTACGAATATGCTCAATTATTGCGAGAATTGGTAACTCTCGGTCCTTCTTGAATAAGGCATTAAGCGACTTCGCATTGTTCGACGTCATCATGTTGTATCGACATCCTGGAAAATGTTATCGTGTCCAACGTTCAATCCCCATCTCTGTTAGATACTCCCATGCATCATGAAATTTACTTTCTATTTCAATCATGAACTTATCGAACTCCTCAAAACTGTAAGCCTCTGCAGCTCGCCTAAACAATGCAACGATGTCACTGCTCCGATACTTAGTCTTTAGGTTGCTTTGTATATGGTAAATAACTATGATGTGCCTCAGGGAAGACTTCGGCAATACAATTTATTATTGACTGCCCCCGGTCAGTTACGAATGCAAGGTTGTCGACGTCCCTAATTACTACCCTTAACTTCGTGACGAACCAACGCATCGCTAGATCATTCTCTCCATCGACTATGCCGAATGCAATAGGGTAAATTTGGATGTTGGCATCCTGACATGTTGCAATAATAAACTTGTCTTCGTATCTAGCCTTCAGGTTGTACCATCGACTAGAATTATGGGTTGCATCGCGTTTCGAAATCCTCGACTGCGTTGTCCAAGGGCTATGAAGAAATACTTGAAGCGATTCTCGCTATCCGTCTAAATAAAAAATGCCAATCCAATATTAGTTTCTCCATGTTATAGCAATACCTGGCTAATTTAGTATAACTCTCCTCAGTCGAACCCATTAAGTCCTCCAATGCGCATTCTTTGGCCTTCCAAACCTTTTGATAGCTCATGACCATCCCATACTCTCGACGGATGTCATCAATGATGTCCGAAGGTCTGTAGATCGTTCTTAGATCCTAAAACTTGTGCATTATTTCTCGACCAATGAACTATGCTCGGGCTTGCCTGTGATCATTTCGGCGAATACCCACTTCACAAGTATGTTCCTGTGCATATTTACGAATTACGAAGAACTCATTCGTGTCCATCTTCTTCGCTCGTAAACGCCAATAACAACTGTTGTCAATGCAGATAATTGTGTAAGTCGACTTGTTAGATTTCTTCACTTTAAACTCGAAGTTGTGTTTCAAAGCAATCTGATGCATAACTTCCTGCAAATCTTTCTTTTGTATCAAATAATAGCTCGACATATAAATCTTCGTCATCGGGAACTACAGGTGAACAATTAGAGGACCGTCCACTTGTTTCAACAAGTAAGGTCCCACCCGACTCATGTCTCCGACTAGATAAAACCATCAAATCCTCATTTGTAAATGCATTTCCATCCTCGTTGTCTTCAACTATCGAGGAAATTCTACGCGTAACAGTAAACCATGGTGCGGAACAACTGTATCGGGAATAACAACATTATCCTCACAAGCTATCTCCATTGTATCCAAAAAATCATTCACATTATAATCACTTCCATCGAAATCTTCATGTTTACTTCCGGAGACATTCTTCTTCACTAAAGTTACGCAAATAGGAATCAAACAATTATGGTTCAATTCAATTAAAACATTCATTTCAGTTTCAGAAGTAACCATTACAGGTGGAATTGAAAATGGATGAATGCTCGTCGAATAGAAATCTCAATTCAATGTCGTATTCAGAGAGTTCGACTTTGAGCATGTTCTGTAAATATGGTACATTTCTGCATATGATGTATTCGATTTTATCACAATTGCAGTACAACCAGGTCTTCACTCGTCCATTTTCACACCCATAGATTATTTTCATTCATTTCAAATTCACCAAAGTAACAAACCGGGATTTCAGCTGATCCCATGTCTGCATTTCGAAACAGAATTTGTTAAAAAAATTATAATTATAGAAAAAAAGGATAGAAAAATTATAATTAACAGTCGGCTCGCATGACTGGGTCGTCTGTTAACATTAGGCCCAGCGGTCTGGCCCGACTGTCAAAATTTAATTCTTCAATAGACTGATTTTTTTCCTGAAAATTATGCAGATGAATTTTTTCTCCTTACAACTTAATAAAAATTATAGATCCGTTCAAGATTGTAAAAATTTATTTGCATACGTCGAACTAAAGTTTAAAAATTCAAACAATATACTAATTTAACTAAAACGAAATGAAAAATACGTGAATGTACTTATTGATTCTAAGTGATGGCTGTAAAAAATATTTTCTTGTTCAGCTTTTGATAATTTTATGAGTTTTCAAGTTTGAGACAGATGAAAAGTGAAATTTTTTTTATCTGTGTTGGTGTAAATAGTTAAAGAAAGTGATTTGGTTTTCAAATTTTAAGTGTGAGATGTTTGGATTTATTTGTAATTCCAAAATGATATTTTTGTCTTTTAAATATTTACATATTTTTGTAATTGCACAATATATATAAGGGTAATATCGTCATTTCCACATCAAAAGGCGAATGGCAAATTTTTTTGATGAAAGTGAAAAATGGCAACTTTGACAAAGTATCCCCTTTTTTTTCATATTTTATTTAGTATTTTTTACTTCAAAAACTTGAACTCGAGTTGAGGTTTGGTTCAATCGTATTTGGATCGGTCATCGGACTCGGAGTTGGGCAAAGCGAAAAAGATGCGTTGGTCTCCATTCTTTTGGATCCCAATTTGTTTAGCTCTTCTCTCATTCTTCCTCTTCAGAATTTTCCCTTTCAATTCTCCCCACAATCAACCTCAAGGGGTAATAATTTGTTTCCATTTCTATATTTATCATCTTTACCGTATCATAATCTATTGGATCCTATTCCTAACCTGTGTCTTCTTTCAGAAACTTTTCTCTGTGGAAGAATTAGCTCTATACAATGGCACTGACCCTCAATTGCCAATTCTTCTAGGCATTCTTGGGTATTGCTCTTTTATTTTTATAATTATTCACATGCATTTTCTTCTGGGTAGTTTTAAAAGCTTCTTTTTCTTCTTCTTCTTCTTCTTCTTCTTTTTTTTTTTTTTTTTTTTTTTATAATAATTCTCGTTTTTTCTATCAGATCAGTGTTTGATGTAACTAAAGGTAAAAGCCATTACGGTGCCGGAGGAGGTTATAACCATTTTGCGGGAAGGTCCGTTCTCCTTTCTTTACATGTTTGTTTGGCTATTATCAATAGAGCATGTTAAGCTTAGTTTAAACAATTAATTTTTTTTTTTTTTAAGTAAAATTGCTTATTAAGTGAAAAAGTAAGTTCCCGGATATAACTTGAGTGAAACTATAGTATGATAATTAGGCTACGCGCAGCATAATCCACAATCCCATCACGCACAAAAGTAGACATATTTTTATGTCCTATTTAATTTCATGAAAACAACTGTGAGACTACAGTCTCAAGAGGAGATTATCAAATTTTTAGTTGGGAATGACAGATGTAATGACTCAAATTTTTAAAATCAAATCGTTACCAAAAGTTTCATTTAAACCATGTATATATATAGTAATTTTCTCAATTTCATGTAGAAATTTTTTTATATATTCATTCATAAAAAGGAAAGAACGAAGATTTTCCTATGCCATATCTTTATTGTATACGTTTGCAAAGATTAAATAAAATCAGTCTACAATTTAAGAGTTAGGGACATAATTCTTAATTACTATTTGATTTTATTCAATTCAAGTATACACATGCAGTAACCAATATCTTTATTTAATAAAGGATAATTAATGAAAATAGGTTATGAAACATTATTATCATAAAATTCAATTCAATGAATAATTAAATAATTCAACAACACCGTATAAAGTTAAGTGCAAATTTAGTTTTCCTTTTTTTTCTCATCAACAAGTCCAGGGACATAAGGTATGTGGAGGGTCCTCCAAAATTAGCTCAGTTCTATGCTAAATCATATCTCCAGTAAGATCTAATTCCTTGGATGAATTCATGCATATCTCATTTTATTATACCTGACAGACAATAAATAAATATATATCATAACATATTGATTTCACCAATTTAACCTAGCAACCAAGGTAGTTCTTACGCAAAATGTGTTCTACAATCAAATAAAAGAAAAGAGATCAATAAATTAATAAAACAAAGTTTATTGCTGAAATTTAATATCTTCAGTGACATTACACCGAATTTGATTTTATTAAGTCCAATGAATCCTAGCACAACGAGAGCACCTCATTGCCCGTCAACCAACGACCCGTTCTAACTTGAGGTGGAGAAAATGATGAGTATATAAGAATACTCAGTAAGTCACGAGTGTTGTGCAATCCTAAATAAAATATCAATTCATGCATCAAAATAATAATATTGTCATATCATATATTTAATAACCGGTAAAAACTCATAGTATATCATATTTTTGGTACCGAATGACTATATCATATCATATCTTTCATCAGCATTACATTTATCAATATGAAGAAATGAAATTAAACGGGATCAAATCACTTGCACATCGTTATCCTATCTTGTTTGATAAAATTAGTTTTTGAAAGGTAAAATCCAAAATCATGTTCAAAACTTTATTTTCTGTTTATACTTTTGTGCCGTGTATGTGCACATATATTCTTGAGTGCGTACCCTCCATCATCATGTCATATATATATATATATATATATATATATATATATATATATATTAACTTAGGTCATAATATCAATTATGGCACTTTGACACCTATTCAAAGAAGTTTAGATTTTGCGAAAAAATTTCCAGGACAAAATCTTGGAAAAAAGTCTCTTCAAAGATTTTTGGGTTGTGTCAATTATGTTGCTGATTTTATCAAAGATATTCGCGTAATTTGCGCTCCTCTTTTTCAAAGATTATAAAAGAATTCGGCCCCATGGTCTAATGAGTGCACCATAGCCGTCCAAAAAGCAAAATTAGTTGTCAAAAATATACCTTGCTTTTCTATCCTTGACCCTAAAGCATCCATTATTGTTGAGACAGATGCGTCAGACATAGGGTATGGTGGGGTTCTAAAGCAGATTCCTTTAGAGTTAAAAGTTAAACAGTTAGTCCGATATCATAGTGTTGTGTGGACTGGCCTCAAAAAGAACTATTCACTATCAAAAAAGAGATTCTTTCAATAGTTCTTTGTATTTCAAAATTTCAAGATGATTTGATCAATAAAGAATTTATTTTGAAAAGTGATTGCAAAGCGTCAAAAGACGTTTTGCAAAAAGATGTCAAAAATCTTGTTTCAAAACAAATATTTGCCAGATGGCAAACTATTTTGTCATGTTTTGATTTCAAAATTATTTATATACAAGGTAAATCAAACTATCTTGCAGATTTTTTAAAGAGAGAGTTCTTAGAAGATAAGAACAAGTGAGAAAGTGAGTTTTACTTCAATGGCAAGTTTTGAATTTTCTTCTTTCTCAAAAAAGAAGAACACTAAAAAGACTTAAATTCCCCTTCATACAATAGATGATTACATTTCTGGATCATCTTCAAATTCTCAAAAATTTTCTCTCAAAAATACTTTTGAATCTCCAAAACAACCAACTTAAAGTGTTACTTAAAACCTTACTAAAAAATTTGATAAACCTCCTTCAAATTTCAAAAAAGCCGTTCAAACAGATACTGGTAAATTACCTTATATTAACCCTCAATTGTCTTTCCATTATTTCACAAAATATAAATATGAAATAATTTGTGAAATGGTTGGTCTCATCGTTGTTCAAATCTTGAAGAATGTCTTGCTGACATTTTTTCTCAAAATTTTCATTATTTTCCCAGAAACATAAAAAAATCCAGAGAATATTCTTATCAAAACTGGTTCTGCAGTCATCTCTCATACTCCAAGTAGATCAAAAAATGATTTTATTGATTTTTCAAAATTATCTATTCAAAGGGTATGAACCTTCGAAGTCTGGGGAACAAACCCATGGAACGAGAAGAAAATGAATCTTTCTAATGTTTCATTTGACACTCGTTTCAATTACTTTGATTATCAAGATGCATGGTATAAAATTTTCTACTTTAGACCAATTTCTCATTCTTGGTTTATTCTTTTTAACCAAGCATATTCAACTACTTTTCCAAAATGGTTTCAAATTTGGTTCGAATACCTTTGGTATTGATGAGCGCATTCTGCCAAGTGTTACTCATCAAGGATTCGAACATTTCAAAAGAGGCATCAAAATTCTTTTTGAAGTCTCAAGAAAATCTTTTATTTCAATTTGTTTTTAATCTCAAAGTTTCTTGGATCTTCTGTTGGGATTTTCAATTTATTCAAGCAAATCAATCTCATGAAGGACTCTATTCAGAATTTCTTTACAAACAAATTGTTAGAAGATTTAAAGTCAAATGGTGGGCAAAATTCCATGAAACTAATTGCTGTCCTAAAGCAGTTTTATCATGGGTTCAAGAACAAAGAAACCTTGAAATTCCACAACCATCAAAGAAAGATCAAGAAAAATCAGCAGATTTTCTTACTGAAAGATCAAAATTAATTGCTATGCTTGGACAATGCAAAACTCCGGAAGAATTAAAATTTATTTTGGAACAAATTGCCAGTATAGCTGGATCTTCAAAAAATTCTGAACACTCAAAATCTAATTCTGAAGAGGACTATGATAATGGTGATGATTGTGATAACATAGACCTCGATGAAGAAATTTCAAAAATGGAACAAAGAGAAAGAGCTGAGGAACCCAGTTATTTGGATGAGCTCTATCAATATAAAATTCAAATGAAGCGTGATATGTTTTTCAAGATTTGTCTGCAGACAGAGATAAGATTGTGGGATCCACCACTTTAATCAATTGAAGACATTTATTCCAAAGATGGCAGACAACTTCAAATGGTGGACCCTACCACTTCAAAGAAGTCATCATTCAAGATTCTTCAACAGAATTGAAGAAATTGGCCCAGGGGACACAGGGGAGTAGACAGAGATAATAGAAATTGAAATATTATTCAAATGTTGGACAAAAGTACATGAAATATTGAAGATTGAAATTTTACAAGATAAAACTATCTTGGAGAAGGAATTTTACACCAAAATTCGCTCTGCCAAATACTAAGGACAGAGCCTTTATTTATACTTGAGTTTGAGGTTTCGGACTTGAAAATTTATTCAATTCTGTTGAAGAATCTTGAATGATGACTTCTTTGAAGTGGTAGGGTCCACCATTTGAAGTTGTCTGCCATCTTTAGAATAAAAGTCGTCAATCTTGAAATTGATTAAAGTGGTGGATTCCACAATCTTGTCTTTATCTGTAATCTTTGGAATAATATCGTCCTTTGAAGATATAATATTCTACTTTAATAAAGTAGAATCGTGAAAGTAGATTATGAATAAATTCTTCGTCAAATGCATCATAATCTTCATCATCTTGATCATTTTGTTCATAGGGTATCATAAGATCATTAATGACAGTACCATAGCAACTATCCGACATTTGAAGTTTATCTTCAAAAATTTGAGATATTAATGATACCCTTTTGACCCATCTTCTTTCATCAGAAAATATAAGATAATTGTCATCTTCATATTTTAGATCAAGGAAGATATTTGAAGAAAATCCATCAATTTTCTTTTTGACATGAGCAATTGATTTGGGTCGAATTGAAGATAGTAAGTCTCTTGAGGAAGAAGATCGAATAGTATCAATATCTTCAACATAAATTTTTTTGAGCTTGATAGAAGACATTGGAAGAAGTCCTTGAAGATAATGACTCCAGACAATAATCAAATGTTTTGCAGGGACATTCCTCAGTAAAAAGTTCTTCATCTTCTTGATAATTCTCAACAGCCCATTCTGGGAGAATAGTTGCACATTCAATTTTGAAGGAGATAGCACCAAGTTTGATCATATTTTTGATAACTTTTTGTAAAGATTCTGGAAAAAGTGAGATATTTGTCTTTGAGTCAAAATAAATGGAGGACAAAAATCCCCATTCAAAAAGTCTTTTGAGATGTTCATCAAAATTTTTGATTATTGAAACACCGCAAAGGAGGAAATGAAGATCATGAAAACTTTCACTAATAACAAAGTTATCAAATTTGGCATTATTATAGATATTAAAGATAATATCTTTGAATATGAAAGAACATGAAGGATCACGATTAGAAATATTAAAAAATATTTCTGTTGGTAATTGAAAAACTTTCAGCGTAAAATCTTTTCTTTTTTTCTTAAGAAGTCCAAGATTTTTTGAAGGAGAGTTATTCAGAGGAGAAACTTTTGAATAATGAAAAGTCTTTGAAATAGCTTTTTCTTCAAGAGTCAATCTCTTGATTAATTTATTACAGTTATAAAAAATGTCAGCTGTATCTTTAAGAGATTTAATCATATCTGTAACGTCCCGAGTTCCGCGTACCCGGAACGCTACGTCATCTTCTCTTTGCCCTAATTTAACTGAAGAGTTTGGCGGAATAACTAATTTTTAAAAGCATCATATTTAAAATTTGTGAACGTTAACGGCAATAAACCTCATTAGAATTAATTTAAAGAAAATTTATTAAACTTTAAAACTCAAGTTTGAAATAGCGGAAACGACAAGGTAAGTTCATAACGTTCAAATGAGTGAAATTTAAAAGTAAATTAAAAACAATTAACTACTATTATTCGTTCATGCCACCACTGCCCATCAAACTCGGCCGTCTCCAAAATCTGCAAATATTGTTAAAATAGTAGCATGAGTATTTCGAAGAAATACTCAGTAGACTCATCGCCAGTAATTAATTTACAGAATAATTGAACACATAATTATGCAATTTATACAGTGATATTCTCATGGGCTTATTTTCTTTGAAAAATCATAGGCTCTTTAAAATCATCGGGTGTGGGTAGTCTATCTCATGCATTTAAGCAAGTAAGTTATGCATAACATCTTCTTATCTCATAAGAGATTCTCTTTCTTCTCATGCAATTAAGCATATAAGTTACGACAAGCATAACAACATAATCTATCTCATAAGAGATTCTCATCTTATGCATTAAAGCATATAAATCACATAAAATCACATAATACATGCAATTATAATTTAAACTAATTAATGAGGGCGAGTCTACCTCAATTTATCTCGATTTGCGTGAAAAGTGGAGCGGGAAGAAAAATCTCAATTCCTCAATCGTTCGTACGTTTCGTCTAGCCAAAAAAAATAGAAAATAAACCTTGAATTAGTATTTTGAAATTTTTAAAGATTAAAAACGATAAAAATAAAGTTTAGGGACTTAATTGGAATCTATTAAAACTGAAAATAAAAGTTTAAGGGTTGAAATTGAACTTTTCTAAAATAGGGACTAAATTGAAAATTGCTTAAAACTGAAATATAAGTACTCAGGGACTGAAATGGACTTTTTCGAAAACTGAGGCTGATTTGTTTTAAAACATAATTTTCGGGGCTGTTTTTCATTAAGAATCGAACTTTGGGACTGAAATTGATAGTTTTAAAACTTGGGGGACTGAAATAAACTAACTTCTAAACTAGGGGCTAAAAGAATAATTTTGAAAAAATCAATTTAATAAAACAAATCTCTCTCTCTCTCTCATTCGCGTTCACGCGAGGGCGGAGGGGAGGAGGCGACGGGGAAGGGGGCTTCGCCTCTCCCTCCGATTCCAGCCGGCGACGGTGACGGCGTCGCCGTCGCGAGGCGGCGCCGGTGGTGGGAAGGTGGTGATGGGGTGGTTCGGCGTTCGGGTTGGAGAGAGGCCGAGACTTGGAGGTGCAATTTTCTTGGACTTTCCGGCGGTGGCACCGGTTGGAAGATGGGTCGAAGTATGAGGTAAGTTCGTGGGTCTCCTTTTTCTGGTTTTGGTTTTTGATTTGGGCTCGATTTTTGGGTTGGCAGTGGCTGTCGATTGGGCGGTGGTTGGCGGTTTCTGGGTTGTGGAATGGACGGCTGCAGTTTGTGGGTTTGCAGTCGGTGTTGGTGGTGGCTGTGGGTTGGACGGCTGTGGTCTGGCTTGATTATGTGCAAACCTCATGTCACTGGTGCTAGAAACTGATTCTAGCACCATCGTGATTTCCCAATTGATGCTAGAAATTGATTTTTCTAACATCAAATTGTGAGTTACGAATTTGAGAGATTGACTGGGAGTTCATAGCATTGAAGAAGGAATTTTTTCTGGAGATTTTTCTTACCCTTTGGGCTTGACTGCGTGAGTGAGGTAGAGGGGGTAGAGATGGGGTATATATACAGTAGGAAACTAGGGCACGAATCCCTAGGCAGTAACGGACTAGAATTTGGGCTGGGAGATTTGCCTAATTGGACTTAAGGGATTGGGCTACGATGAACCTATTTGGACTAGTGGATTATTGGGCCCGAAATAATAATACTCTATCGTATTAAATTCGGATTTAAAACGATAAGGAATTAAAATATTCGAAATTGGGTTCGTTTCTAATAAATTTAAAATAGTTAACAACGGTTAGACGAACGCGTTTTTATTTTTAAAACTCGGGTTTAAAAGTTAGGGACACGTTTTTCAAGAAACATAGATTAAAATTCTCGGTCGCTACAATATCTCTTTTGCTATTTTGATGAAAAGCACAGAAGATATCATCAAGATTATTCTTCTGTTTTTTTGTAAGTTTTTTGAAAGTATTGAAAACAAATTTTTGAGAATTTGAAAACTTCTTTTCTTGTGGATAAGAAGAACATTCAGAATACGCCATTGAAGTAAATCTCACTAGCTCTTATTTTCTAAGAACTCTCTCGTTAAATCTACAAGATAGTTAGTTATATTTACCTTGTATATAAAGTATTTTGAAGTCAAAACATGACAAGATTGCTTGCCATCTGGCAAAGATTTGTTTTGAAATAAGATTTTTGACATCTTTTTGCAAAACGCCTTTTGATGCTTTGCAATCAGTTTTCAAAATAAATTCATTATTGATCAAATCATCTTGAAATTTTAAAATACAGAGAATTATTGAAAGAATCTCTTTTTTGATAGTTGAATAGTTTTTTTGAGGGTAAGTCCACACACCACTATGATATCGGACTAACTGTTCAACTTTTGACTCTGAAGGAATCTGCTTTAGAACCTCACCATACCTTATGTCTCAACAATAATGGATGTTTTAGGGTCAAGGATAGAAAAACAAGGTATACTTTTGAAAGCTAATTTTGCTTTTTGGACGGCTATGGTACACTCATTAGACCATGGGGCCGGATTCTTTTGTAATCTTTGAAAAAGAGGAGCGCAAATTACGCGAATATCTTTGATAAAATTAGCAACATAATTGACACAACCCAAAAATCTTTGAAGAGACATTTTTTCCAAGATTTTGTCGGGAAATTTTTCCGCAAAATCCAAACTTCTTTGAATAGGTGTCAAAGTGCCATAATTGATATTATGACCTAAGAACCGAATTTTTGTTTGACATAAAACAATCTTTTTTGCTGAAATGGCTAAACCATTTTTCTTTGCAATGTGCATGAATGTATGCAAATGTTTGAAATGTTGTTCTAAGCTTTCAGAATAAATTAGAACATCATCAATGTAAACAATAATGAAATTTGAATAAGGTTTGAATATATCGTTCATGATTTTTTAAAATTCAGAATGAGCATTTTTTAGACCAAAAGGCATAACATTCCATTCATATTGACCAAAAGGAACATTGAATGCAGTTTTGTATTTATCTTTTTCAGCAATTTGAATTTGCCAAAAATCAGATTTCATATCAAATTTTGAAAAGATAACCGCTTTGAATAAACGATTCAATAAATCTTTCTTTTGAGGTAAAAGATATCTAATCCATTGAAGAGACTCAGTATTGAGAGGCTTGTAATTGATAACAAGGCAAGGAGCACCTCTCTCAATTTCTGCAGAATTATTGACATAGAAGGCTGAGCAACTTCAAGGAGATTTGCTAAACTTAATGAGACCTTTTTCAAGGAGATCATTGATTTCTTCAATACAGAAATCAAGCAATTCTTTATTCATTTGAATAGGACGAGATTTTGTAGGAATATTTGACTCATTGAAATCAGAATTATAAGGAAGAGAAACTAAATGTTTCTTCCTATCCCAAAAAGCATTAGGAATGGTAGAACAAATTTCTTGTTCAATCTGATTTTGAAATTTTGAAACTTTCTCTTGTATTGAAGAATCTTGTAATTGTTCTTCAATTCTTTGAAACTTTATTTCTTCTTTGAGAAATCTAATATGATTTTTCTTGAAATTAATATTGTTTATAATTTTTGAAATAGAAGCTTCTTTTAGAGAATTTACATCTCTTGTTGAAGGAGGATTTGAAAATTTGAAAAATATTTCTTGTCTATAAACATTTGTAGAAAGTCCCTTAGAATCAGCTTGAAAGGGATAAATTTGAACAATGAAAGGAGTACCAAGAATAACTTCTTGATCTAAATCTTTAACAAGATAAAATATATTTTTGAAACAAATATTTGAATTGCAAACATGAGCTTTTGAAAGTTTGTAATGAATATCTAATTTTCTTCCACTAGCACCATATAAACGCTCAGTGGTTTTTTCAAAATATTTTGTAGGGATGAGTCCTTGATACAATTTTGATCTGCACCAGAGTCAATAAGAACACGGGTAGAGAGTTTGAATTCTTTATTGACAATAATTGTCATATGACAATACCATTTTTGAAGTTGAATTCGGTTAATAACATTAACCTTTTCTACTTCAGATTTTGAAGATTTGTAGAGATATCGAAAAGGATCTGAAGGATGATCAGAATATTGACTAAGATGTTTTGAAGAATTATCATCTCTAGATTTTGAGGAAGAGGACGATGACGATGAAGATGATTTAATAATATCATCTGATTTTGATTTAAGAATAACATCTTCCATATTGATGTTTCATAAGATTAACTTCTGCTTTTAAATCAGAAGTACTGGAAGAGATTTTTGAATTCTTTTCAGTTTTGAAACGATTTAAAACATTTTGAAAAACATCTTCGAGAGGAGATCTTGAAGTGGAGGGAAGAAGATTGCTAAACTTGTTTTTAAGTTTAGTATCTTGAATTTGATCGATAACATCTTTGAGAAGTTCTTCTTCTTTAGTAAGAACATTTCTAGTTTTACAACCACAAAGTTCTTGCCCTTGGCTTTGAGAAGAACGAGAAGAAGAGGAAGAATCGTAATCAGAATCTTCTTGATGTTGATAAACCTGTTCTATATTAGAATTTGAAAATTCTTCAGAACTAGAATTGATAAGATTGAGAAGTCAGAGAAGATCAAGTTTAATTTCTTCATCAATTTGAAGATTATTAATCTTGTCTTTCATCGGACATTTATTGGAGTAGTGTCCAGTTTTTTGACATTTCCAGCAAGTAAAAGTCTTTAAACTTTTCTTTGAAAATTTATTTTTTGAAAATTTCTTCTTTGGATAAGATTTTTGAAAATCCTTTTCTTTAGAATAAATTTTTCTTTTTGATTATATTTTCTTTGAAAAATCTTTTCTCTTCTTTTTTGAAACTTTTCTTTTTCTTCTTGAAGGAGCTTGAAGATTTTCAAAACCATATTGATCATAGAAAGATCCTAATTCATTTCTGCTTTTAGAACTTTCTTTCTTCAATTTGGCTTTAAGCTTGAGATCATTACAGAGAGCTAATCCTTCTTTGTTAATGATATTGACAATTTGACCATAAGTAACGTCATCTTGTTCAGTAAATTCATTTTGAACAATATTTCTAATTCTTTCGGCAAAAAGAGTTGGAAGACTGGAAATGAATTTTTCTTTTCAGAAATGTAAATCACAATCTGGTCTTATGAAAATTCTTGAAAAGAAATTATCTTTGTACCATTTGAAATCTTGTAATGAAGGACATTTTAAGTTCATTAAAACTGTTGAACTTCGTTCAATGAAATCATCTGGAACTCCAACAAAGTGTTTGGCAATTGAATATATGAGAGTTGTAAAACTGTTACTAGTACCATCAGGCTTAGTTTAATTTTGAATTTCAAGTTTTTCTTTAGCAGAAATATAATTCCACCACCAAAACTTGAGTTGACCAACAAAACCATCAGTAATACTAGCAAAGTCTTGAAGTTCAGTAAAACCTTTTGCAGTATAAACATTATGACAAATAATCATTTTGTCAGTTTTTTGAACGATTTGATACTCAGAAAGGCCATCAATATCCTATTCTAGAATTGATGATCCATCATAAGTAATAGGTTTTGGTAATCTTTCTTCAAAAAGAAGATCAGGACTTGAATTTTTTGGATAATAAGGAGGTATTGAAGAAATTTTTTATATTTTGTTGACATGATACTCTTCATTGTCACAAAATTGAGCTTCAATTTCATCAATATTTGAAGAAAATCAGGACTTGAATTTTTTGGATAATAAGGAGGTATTGAAGAAATTTTTTATATTTTGTTGACATGATACTCTTCATTGTCACAAAATTGAGCTTCAATTTCATCAATAGTATTGATGTTATTTGAAGAGGAAGGAGATTTTAATTTAGACAATTGAGAAACAAATTCTTTCAAAACATTTGTTTCATCATTGAGCAAATTTTCAGTAGTTGGAAAATGACATAAAGAAGTAGGTAAAATCTTCTTCTCTCTTTTTGAAGAGGTAGATGTCTTATTGTCAGAATTCATTTCAATTCTGTTCAATTGAGTACATACAGATTGAAGAACAACGTTTGTATAGTTGTTCTGAGATTGAACATTTTTGATTTCTTTGATAGTGATGACAGTAGAGTCATCACGTCTCACATTTTTTGAAAGGAGAAGCAAGTATTTCAGTATTTCCATGAGAAATAACAATTTCTTGCATAGGAGGATGAGAAGATAAAATTGTTTCACCTGTAGAGGTTTTCCAATTTTTCTTTGGAATATCATTTGTTTGAATAGACTTTTTCAGAGATTTTTTGGAGTTTTTTGAAAGTTTAGGCTTTTTGTTAAAAATTTTAAAGTAAGCCCATTCATAAAAACTAAGATCTTCTGGAAAATCTTCAAAATCTTCCTAGTAAGATTCTTGTTGTTCTTTTGAAACTCTTTTGAAAAAGTTTTCTAAATCTTTTGACTTCAGAAGTTTGATCAATTTTGAATTCATTTCTTCTATTAATAGTAGAAGAAATAATATTACATTTTTCGTCAAGACGATCAGTAAGAGGAGCCATATCAGATAAAGTAGGTGAACCAGGTGATTTGATCCGTCATCTTTTTCTGAAGGTCCGTATCGAGGTTTTGGAATATTTGGAGTGAAATCAACTCCTTGAAGAGAGGAAGTAGATCTTCTAGAAAGTTCTTTATTTCTTTCTTCTATTTTGGAAGACCATGATCTTTGAAGGTTTGATAAAGAGGCTGTAGGAGGTCTAGATGAAGAGGATCTTGAAGAAGTTGAGGATCCCTTAAAAGACATCCTAACACTTCCATCAGGAAGATTGCAAATTTGACTAGGATTAACTTTTACTTCAGAAGGTTTAGGATTTTGAGCATTCTCAAAATTTCATTCTAAAGCTCTAGTTTGAAAATTCCAAGGAATACATTTTGGAATTAAAGTAGTTGAATGAAGAGGATTGAATTCAACAAGAAGACTTTAGTCTTTTGGAGAAGAATTGAGAGCACGAATATTGAGATGAGTATTCATGAGCTTAAAATAAACTCGATAAATAACAGTAAAAGGACTTGAGGTTTCATCAAAATCGATCTTTAGTTTGAACATGGAGGTAAAGAGGTTTGAGAACAGCTTCATCATTTAAACACATTGAAAAATTAGGATAACAATTTGAATAAACAGGTCATTTTTCAAGGTTTGTTTCAATAACAGATAATAATGAGTTTTCAGAATTGAGATGCCTTTTATCTCAAAGAGTTAAAAGGACAGGAATATCTAAACCAAATCGAAACATAGGTTTAACAGCAATTTGAACTAATCCAATATGAAGATATTTGAATTTCTTTTTATGAGCTTCAATAGCTTCTTTTGAAAATAAATTGACATATGAATTTTGATTTTTAATTGGAATAGTATGCTCTATAGTTTTGATAACATAATTTTGAGTAAAATCAAACTTTTCTATTTCATAGATAGAAGATTTGTCTGCTTTTAGAATAGTCCAGTTATGCAAATTTTGTTCTATTTGAAAAATTTGAAGTTCATGTGAAGTGGATGCAGATGCAAATGCTTGATCAATTTCTTCTTCACTTTGTAAAAACATTTGAAATACCAATATTACTATTTTCTTGACTACCACCATTTCTACTAAACCAGTTTGAAATAGAAGACATATTTGTAAAATGAAATCAAAATAACATACCAATTTTGACACAGAATCAAAGAATGAATGTAGTTTCTCCAAGCCTACAAACGGGAACACGGGTACAAGCTTACCAACGCCACTGCGGGAACACGCTTACCAACGCTTAATGAGAATAGGTTTTGAATATAGAATCACTATTTGAATTTATCAAAATCAAAACAGATTACTACACGTGTTGAATTAGAAATGTAAATAATAATTAACAAAATCTTTCAACTTCAATAACTTGGGATTAACTTATCCAAAATAACTATTTCTTCAGTCGAAAACTTCTAATTAATTACAAGCTACAAAAGGAGTCAAATATTGATATACTAATTATCACTCTATAAATAATTAATTATTTGACCCAAAATAATATTTGATTTAAAACTAATTTACCTTAGTCCATCAACTTTCCAAAATTATAAAAATATAGCAGATAAAACAAATAATTTTATTCTATAAAATTTTCGGAGCATTACAATAGATATCTACGAGCAACTTGAGGGGAGCGTAGAATGACAAGTCATAATTATGGCTTGTTGGAATCGACAAAATCAGGCATTTTGCCTTAATGTGCACACAATCAGCAGTGTTCTTTAATTCGAGTTATTTTGATTTCTTGATTTTATGCTTGTAAATTATGTAATATCTCTAGGATTCTTCTTCTTCTTCTTCTTTTTGATTGTATAATTGTAAAATAGCCTAAAATAGTTGCCCCTTTTATTTTTAATACTACCAATTTTTCTGTTTCAATGCAAGATAATTTTTTTTCTAAAAAATAACAAGTATGTTACATTCACAATGTAGAATCTACAAGTCCTTTTAAAAAGCATCCTGAACATTTGTTTAAAAATTGTTCAAGTGCCGAATGTTAAGATCATGGCAATCTTTATAATTTTTATGGGAAATTATACGATAGTCAATTAGTCACAGATCACGAGGTAATGTACATGAATAGAAACACTACTTTCACAAATCATTTATCATATGTAATTCATGCTAACAATTGATGTCAATCGTTAGCTAGTATTTCACTATAGAAAAATGCTGAAGACTTTCTGGGGGACATTCATTTGGACATGATATTCATATTAGAATGAGTAGTTAAAGACCTATCTTAATTTACACAAGTTAGATCGTGCTTACTCCATGACTTTGTTACATACGAGTTTAATATCAATCCATTTGTTTTAACCTCTTTTAACTGGCTACAAATGCACGTTGACATTTGTCTGCAGTTCTACCTATTAAAAAACTTGAGAACTTGAAATAAATTTGATAAAAAATTTTGTAATATCATTGATTCTGATATTCATTTGATGTAAGAAAAGATATGATGATGCTGTCAAGGTACAGAAAATAGTGAGATTATTATCTTCTTTTTGGCATTTTAATATTTGAAAACATAATTTTCTCAGGGATGCTTCCCGCACATTTGTTTCAGGAAATTTTACAGGTATATATTCTACTTTAGTTGAGCCCTCTTAAATAATACCTCCAAGAGTAGACTTTTTCCATCTTATTTATATCCCCTGCAACTTTATTTCCCACTTTTTCCTTGTACAAAAAGGTAAAGTTGTGGTTATTAGATGAAATTGGTGTCGTATGGCAGGGGTCTTAGGTTTAGCTTTAAGAAATAGGCATTTATTTGTATTCAATGGATGGAAAAGATAGAACAGTTTGTCACAAAGGCAAAGGAAGAATATGATGAATAGAGTATTAATGGGTCTTGTTTATAACATGTTAGAAAAGGAAGGAAGCCCATAAAAGCTTAGAATCTACCTTGAGAGTCTGCAAGAGGAGGAGATAGGATTCTTGCACGATAGGTTGCCATAAGGAGTTTACCTCTATATCCCATAGTATTAGTTTCTGTTTATTCACCCGAAGAATGAACTATCCTTTGTTTCACGGGATAGAGTTAATTAACACGGATAGCCAAGGAAGCAAAGACCTGCATAAGAAAAAGAAATAAAAAGTGGAACAAAATTTAAATCTTGTTCCTATTTCTTCTTCTCCTTCTTTATTTAAATTCTACTTGTTTGAACATGCATATTGAATTCTCCTATCCTTACCCATTTCTGTCAATGAAACAGAGTACTAGATTTGGGGCATTCTCATGCATTTGAGTTAATTTATTGAATAATTATCCTCATGCAAAAGCCATCGTATGGTCAGAGAAAAACATCCAATTTGGAAGTCTAGAGCTAAATTATAGGTCCTGCATTGGGAATTGTCTATGGTAGTTAATCATGGCTTGGCAATCTTAATATATTGGCTGTCAGTCGTGTTTTTGCTTAATTTGTGGTATTTCATATGTTTTCTATATGCTGAAATTTGGTCATAGTTAGGACATATAGGTCTTTTGTTTGGCAACTTGAAGTCGAAGTTGTGTAATAAGCCATCATAGTTAGGGTGAAACAGTGTAGTAAAAAACATGCTGAAACTGGAACTTCAAGTTTGATTGGCTTCCATCTCTTCTTCTGATCTATACAATCGTGATGCAATAGCCGTACTCGGCAGAAAAAGAAAATACGTGATTTTGTTTTATCTCCATTTTGACCTGAGTGGATTATCCTCTATTTCATCCTCACAATAAATTTATCACTGCGACCCTGAAATATTAATTTTTCCATCACCAAGTTCTTTCACAAACTCCAATTCTGAGTTCCTTCATTCTCCTCAATTACAACTTAAACTTTCTTGAACATTTGCTTTACTCTAACTTATTACTTCCCAAACAGTCAAATATTGCCTGCTGGTCCTGCTACTGATTTTCTAGCTGTTGATAGTAATGAGTGTTGATAGACTTTGAGTTAGTTTTGCGACAAGGCTGACCATTTTTATGTAAATAGGCCATTATTGGGATTTCTTTTTCAAGCAAGTTCGGGGGTGGATTTTTTGAAAGATTTCAGAATGGTTTATGATGACACTTTTTTTGGGACAGACTGCATATTTGCTCTTGTAAAAGCTGAACGTCTTCTGACTTATATTATTCTTGCAATTGTCCGTTGGGCATTGGTTGAAGGAATTAACTTGTGATTCCTATTATTTGGTACACTTGTTGTCCTTTTGAGAGAATTGATAATTTCCCCTACTTTTTATGTTATAGTTCCTACTCTTATGTTCGTAATTTAACAATTAACATTCCAGTGCCAAAAAATGCTGGAAGATTACATAAAAAAATAAATAAATTACCTCCTAGGGTTTTTTCGACTCCTGATTTTGATATAGGGTCACCTGCTAACTTGAGCATCCCCTCCCCCTTCCCCCAACATGTAGGAGGGGCATGGTGGGTAGTTTTAGCCGAGTCAATATTTCCCTTGTTATTGATTTAAGAGAGAAGAAAAATTCAATACTCTCTGATTGAAGAAAATGAAATTGTGTTTTACATTGTATCAACCACTGATATATATAACTGAATTACAAATGACGGGAAAATAGACAGCTGGCATCTAGCTGGATGTACAGCTGGCAGCTAGAAGTAAAAATATCTAACATCTAATACTCCCCCTCAAGGTGGCCAGTGAATGTCAAGAACAGCCATCTTGAAAAGCAACGAATTTAAAGATGTAGAAGGTAATGGCTTGGTGAACATATCAGCAAGTTGATGATGAGTGCGAATTGGAAGAAGCTTGAGAAAACCAGATGCAACTTTATCACAAGCAAAATGGCAATCGATTTCAATATGTTTTGTTCGCTCATGGAACGTAGGATTGTTGGCAATGTGTATTACAGCTTGAAGCAAGTGCTTTGTATTCTGCCTCAGCAGAAGAGCGAAAGACTGTGGTTTGTTTCTTTGCTTTCCAGGATATCATAGAGTCCCCAAGGAAAATGCAAAAACCAGTCACAGACCTTCGATAGTCCAAACAGGATCCCCAATCAGCACCTGCAAAAGCTCTAAGCTGAAAAGTAGAGGAGGAAGAGAAAAGCAAGCCTTGTCCAAGAGAAGTTTTCAAATATTTCAGGAGATGAAGTGCAGCGTCCATATGAGGCTGCCTAGGAGCTGATACAAACTGGCTCAATTTATGGACAGCAAAAATTATGTCAAGCCTAGAGACAGTGAGATATAGTAAACAGCCAACCAGTCTTCTGTAAGAAGACGCATCAGGGAGAAGATCACCATCAGAGGAAGTGAGCTTAGCCTTAGGATCCATGGGAGAAGAAGTTGGTTTGCAAGTAAACCAGAGTCCTCAAGAAGCTGCAAAGTGTAGTAACGCTGGGATAAAATTAAACCACCACCTGACCATGCAATTTCCAGACCAAGGAAGTATTTTAAAACCCCAAGATCTTTTAGTTTGAACTGGCTATGAAGGAACTTCTTTAACCCCTCAATAACAGCCAAATCAAATCCTACAATAATGATATCGTCCACATACACTAGTAAAGCCACAGGAGGAACCTGCACCATTAGTGAAGAGAGAATAGTCAGATTTGGACTGTGTGAAGCCATGTAGAACGAGGGCCTGAGAAAATTTAGAGAACCATTGTCTCGAGGCTTGCTTTAGGCCATAGATAGATTTATGTAAACGACAAACTAGTTTCTCCCCCTTTCCATGAACCTCCTGAGAAGCATTATAACCCAAGGGAAGATCCATACACACATCCTCAAATAAATTTCCATTCAAAAAGGCGTTACTAACATCTAGTTGAAATAGATGCCAGCCTTTAATAGCTGCAATTGCAAGCAACATTTTAACTGAAACTGATCTTGCAACTGGGGAAAAAGTCTCAATAAAGTCCAAGCCTTCTTGTTGTGTGTAGCCTTTTGCTACCAACTGGGCTTTGTAATGCTCAATACTACCATCTGACTTATATTTAATCTTATAGATCCACTTGTACCCAATAGAGTGTTTGCCCTTAGGAAGAGATTGGACAGACCATGTGTGATTGGAGTCTATAGCCTCTAACTCATTAGCCATTGCCTCTCTCCAATGTGGATATTTAACAGCCTGATGATAATATTGGGTTTCAAAATTGGATGAAATCTGGAGCAGATATGCACGGTGAGAAGAAGATAGGGAAGCATAGGAAATATAGTTGTTTAATGGATGGGGAATATGAAGAGAAGGCTGAGATTTGTTTTGAAACAAATTGTAGTGGTAATCCTACAAGTTGGAAGGTGGCTTTATGGTCCTGGAAGACCTTCTAACTACAGGGTTATGGGTTGTATTTGTAACAGGTGGGATAGTTAAGGAGTTAGGAGATGAGGTAGAAGACGTGGGCAGATCGGAAGCTCGAATAGGCAAGACTATTTTTTGGGAAAGGATCAATAGTATCATCAAGTGTGGTTATAGATTGAAAGGGAAATAAGGTTTCATGGAATACCACATCACGAGATACAAAAAAAGACTTTGATTCAACATTGTAAAGCTTGTACCCCTGGATGCCTGGTACATAGCCAACGAAAATACAGGCTATAGCACGTGGATGAAATTTTGTTTGAGTGGAAGGTAAAGTAGAAGCATATCATAAACAGCCAAATACCTTTAGATAAGCATAGTCAATTGAGGTATTATGAAGAAGTTGGAAAGGAGATTCACCACATAATAAGGGAGATGGTGTTCTATTTATCAAGTATGTGGTAGTAAGAACACATTCCCCCCAGAATTTAATTGGTACATGAGATTGGAAGAAAAGGGCTCTAGCAACATTAAGAAGGTGTTGATGCTTCCTCTCCACTACGGAGCTTTGTTCAGGTCGCTCAACACAAGAAAACTGATGTAAGACGCCCTTAGAATTAAAAAATTCTGTGAAGGGCATGATCAGATCGAAACTTTTTAATAACTTTGCCAAATTGTGTTTCAATAAGAGAGAAAAACTTGGGAATGATGAATTTGACATCAGACTTTTGTTTCATGAGAAAGAGCCATGTAAATCTAGTACAATCATCCACTAGAGTTAGAGTGTGTTTGATAGGCATTATTTGAGAAAAATGAATTTTGAAATAGTGATATGATGGGAAATGTGTGGTTGAAAAAGAAGGAAAAGTTATTGATGTGATAGAAAATATTATTTTATTGAAGAATGTGTGGTTGAAAATGAGTAGAAGAATGAGAATGAGAATTAAAATGGGAATCAAACAGGGCCTTAAGAAATATCGATAACCAGCATGTGTTGGTGTATGATATGGGCCCCATGTATCACAATGTACCAAATCAAAGGCATTTGTGGAGAAATTATTATTTGATACAAACGAAAGACGCCTTTGTTTAGCTAAAGGGTATATAGAACAATGAAGGTCCTTATGAGTATTACAATTGATGGACAATCTGTCTTTTAACGAGTCCAAACGTTTAAAAGAGACATGTGTGAGTCTATTGTGCCAAATTTGTGAGGACACATTATTTACATTCGAAATGGAAGAATTACAAGAAGATTTACAAGGGACAGAATTACAGAAATTAGGACTGGTAGTGTCAATGACATAGAGATCAGCCACTTTGTTACCCTTGTCAATCATCCTCAAAGTTGGAAGTTCCTGAATGACACAAGAATCCATAAGAAAATTGATTTGAAGAGAGGAATTCCTTGTTAATAAAGTAACAGATAACAAGTTAAAGTGAAACTGTGGAACAAAAAGAACATCATGTAATATCAGAACATCATGTAATATCAATGAGGGGCTGAGGTGAACAGATCCAGAGAATTTAACCTGTATGCGAGAATTGTTAGGAAGAATAACAAATGAATTGGAAATGGGAACTTTAGTATGAAATAAAGACTGATCAAAGCAAACATGATTTGTAGTACCAAAGTCTACAATCCAATGTCGAGGAGAGTGAAGTATGGGATGTTTAGAAACTGAGAAGCATATACCTGATGTGTGTGTTAAGTTCACATCAGTCCCTGTATCTGCTTTAGCTGTTAGCAAATGAGAGTTCAGCATGGCCAACAATTGTTGATATTGGTCAGGTTTTAAGGTTTGAACAAAACCATTTATATTCTCCTGATGATTAGAAGAATCTGAGACCTGATTTGCTGTTGCAGCAACACTATGATTTGAGGAACTGACCTTCAGCCGTACTTTGTAGCCAGGAGGATAACCATGAAGTTTATAGCACTTGTCGATTGCATGCCCAGTTAACCCACAATATGTGCAAACAAGACGATCTTTCTTCTGAAATTTACCAGATCTATTCGCTTTATTTTTAATGGAAAAAGCCATTGTATTATTACCACTTGATAATCCTGTCGTCATGGTCCTTTGATTCTCCTCTCGAGAAACAAGGGCAAATACCTTGTTGATAGGTGGTATTGGATCCATAAGTAGAATTTGGCTACGAGAATGTGCAAAGGAATCATGAAGCCCCATAAAAAACGACATGACATATTCAGTTTGAGAGTGATCTTCCAAAGCTTTAGTTCCCTTACATGTACACTTTCCACATGAGCAACTTGGTCTATAATTGCTCAATTCCTCCCAAAATGTCTTAAATTTAGTGAAGTAAGCTGAACTTGAGCATGATTCATTAGATCACGCCTCAGATGGAAAATATGTGGCCTATTTTTCTGCTGGAATCTCTCTTTCAAATCCTTCCAGATTTCGAAGGCAGACACAGAGTGGATAATGCTTGCTGATATTTCCTTAGATACCGAGTTAAGTATCCAGGATATGACAATATTATTATTGCGAATCCAAGCATTGATCAGATTAGCATTAGGTTTTGTAATTGATCCATCAATAAAACCTAATTTGTTCTTCTCCGATAGTGCAATCACCATACTTATACTCCAAGAGGCATAGTTTTCCCCAATTAGTGGTTGAGAGACCAGAATGAGACTTGAGGTCTGTTTGAGCCACATTATTTCAAAAAAATACATTCTTAAACAATAATTTAACATCATTTTGACCACACATTTTTCAATAAAATAATATTACACGCAAATTCAAAATTTTTCTTTATTTTTTAACCATACATTTTCCATCAATACATTATTGAAGAATGCATTCTTACCAAAATAATGTGGCTCAAACACCCCCCTGGACTGTCTGAATGATGGAGATAATAGGGACTCAATCCATCATCAACGACGGAGGTACTCCCTGAAGATGTTGTGTTGACCGACAGTATCGACGCATCAGTTGCCATGGAAGTTGTTGAATCAATGATCAAAATAAATTCGAAAACACCAAGGTAGAATTGATAGCAATTGAGATCCGATTCAATTGCTGAAGGAGAAGATGAATGCGTGAACCCACACACGCTCTGATACCATATTGATTTAAGAGAGAAGAAGGAAAATTCAATACTCTCTGATTGAAGAAAATGAAATTGTGTTTTACATTCTATCGACCACTAACATAAATAACTGAATTACAAATAGCGGGAAAATAGACAATTGGCAGCTAGAAGTAAAAATATCTAACTTCTAATACTTGTTTATTTTGATATCAACTTATTCCGTGTTTCTTAAATTTTTATTCATGTATAAACAGGTGAGGGACTTACTGACTCCCTGCGTGGTTTATCTAGCACTGATGTAAGTCAATATTTCCTAAGTTTGTTTTGCATATTTTGGGAGGTTTTGCTTGCCACCCTATAGTGCATATTTTCAAAAGCTTGCCTAGGCACTCGTTATTCGTCAAAGCCCAAATTGCAGTGTGACGCATCTGAGGCGCTATTCGTAACAAAGCCCCTTATCTAAGCACGACCGGCCCATTATAGTGCAAATCCGTGAAAAAAAGACATGCGTATTGAACTTTTTCATCTTCTTTCCACACTATTGCTTTCTTTTATTTTTCTAAATTGCATTGATTTTTTGGCTGTTGAACATCAATTCTAATTTATGTAGAAATATTTTATTTGGAAATTACTTTTGATCTTATTATGGTCTGGAAATACTGCAATATTTTTGCTGGAAAATTTTGTGGCTATGAAGAAACTCTATTTGATATAATGCAAGCTTTGTTTTGATGAAACATGCTCCTTCTTTGCCATTTTGGGCTTAAGCACCAACAATCCTAAGTGCCTTAGTGCCCTTAGCTTATTTAATGTCTGTGTTGTGGTCAATCCATAATCTTTTCAATGCACGCGTTTAAACAAGTGCCCTAGACACATGACTCCTTCACTGCCAAAATGCGGTGTCCTTATCTAACTGTTAGATGAAGATGGGTTTATGCGTAATGCTGTATCTTTAATTTATTATTATTATTTTTGAATTAGTTCCTTTTCTGACGTCTGAACATTATGTATCATAAGGTGAAAAGCATCGTTGAATGGCGAGATTTCTACTTCCGGACTTACATGTGAGTAATAACTCACTCCATAATTTGAATTTGTTGACAACTTGATGTAAATAATAAAATTTCAAGTAAAAAATATCCAAGTCTATTTCCAGCTTTAATTGATGGCTCCAAATATGGCTGTGTTGATGCATATTTGACATAAAAATTGTTCATGCATTCTTAAGCCCTGGCTTGGCCCCATTATTTGGTATTATAATTTTGGAATAATATTTTTTTTGGAGAATGTGTGGTTGAAAAAGAAGGAAAGGTTTTTGGTTTTACATGTAATATTATTTTTATGAAAGATTGTTTGGTTAAAAATAAGAGAGAGATTATAATGTGAAATAATGGGGACCAAACGGGGGCTAAGTCTTCAGACGCAGAAATCGAATTATTAATGTTTCTAAATGATCAGTATTGCAGAAATATCTCATTGTGCACAAAAGTTCATGTTATTGTTGGCTATGTTCTCTGTAGCCAAGTTTTTCCACCGTAAATTTTGCTTCTTGAAATTGAGGGAGATCATGAAGTCTTCGGGATTTTAATAGTGAAATTACTTGGGATTTCAATCAATTGACAATTTTTCAATAACCGTGTTTTTTCATTTTCCAATCTTCTGTTGCTGCGTAGCCTAAAACTCTGCCCGTACATATTTCGTGGCAAATGTTTGATTGTTTAAAATAATTTGTTGCTTTGCCCTTGACTTGTTACTTACAGATTCATGGGTAAATTGGTTGGTCGCTATTATGATTTTGAAGGCAATCCCACAAAGTACTTGAAAGGGGCTGAAGCAAAGGCTGCCAGAGGTGCACAGCTACTTGAGAAACAGAAGAATGAAGAAGCTCAAGTACCCAGCTGTAATTCAAGATGGAGTCAGGATGAGGGTTCGGAGGTATGACTTTTAAATCATCCATAAGCTTTCATTATTCCAGACGGTTTGTAATAGTGGAATATGCCCCAACAATTAACATGTTTGGCTAAGTAACTTTCACCTTAAAATTAAAAAATAATAATAATGACTTTTTTCTAACTTTAACGAATCAAAAAATTTATTTACTTTACCTATTAAGAGTGTGTTTGATGTTAATTTTAATGAAAATAGAATTTTTGGAATAGTGAAGAATGTGTAGTGGAAAAATTATGAAAAGTTTTAGATTTGTGTGTAATATTATTTTATTTGAAAAATATGTGGTTGAAATGAAGAAAGAGAAAAAAAAAAATGAGAATGTGCATGAGATGGAATGGGGGCCAAACCGGGCCTAAGTAAACTTAATAAAGCTTAGCTGAATGCAAATGTAGTAGATTTCCTGCAAATTTTGAGACTGATTACGTTATTAGTTACATAGAATAATGTGCAATCAAAGCTTTGAGCGTCACAAATGAGTGTTCTCTAACTAGCAAGACTAGCTACGACTTCTGATTAGTCTACACATTTATTTTCTGTAACGTAGAAAACCCGTAGCTTGCATCTCAGCTCAACTGACTTGTTACAGGTATGGTGTGACGATGGCTATCCAAGGCTAGTTCAGAGACCAGTAGAAATAGCTTTGACTGGGAAAATGAGCAAACGATGTGCTTGCTTCAAAGAAGATGAACTGGGTCAGTCTGGTTTGGAAGTCTACGATGGATGCGATTATTTTGCCATGAAATGTCGATTATAGTAAATCTCTTTCATGGAAATTTGAAAAGATTAGACCACAGAAAGTAACGAGAAATAAAGTTGTTAGTTATAAGTAGCTTAGTGTTGAGTTATATTAGCCTTTTATGATACACAATTTTAGCATTTGTACATCTATTTGAAGCAGTTGCACTTTCTTCAGATGTGATTATAATACATGGAAATTAAGAGGAGTACCATTTTACTTGTAGAGTGTTTTATTGATTAAATATGTCAAGGGGGCAACTTTTAAAATAGAGATTTTGTCTGTCCAACAAAATTTTGCCCTCTTTCGAGTCTTGATTGATTTTTATTCTCCAATACCATGGAACTTGTTTTGATAATTTTGTGATATTAGTTTTATGCTGAGCACGGGCAGACTCAAAACTCGGATTCAATGAGATGCATCCTCTCAAATCTCATTTGTATCTCCTCGGTATCCTCTCAAATCTCATTTGTATCTCCTCGGTCTTTTATATTATTAATCTCGAAGTGAATTGTTTCAAGGCTTCGGTCTATTGTATTACCAGGCTTCATATACAATATCCGAAGATCATGGATGTTGAGTATTTAAAGAGCTCATTTAAGAAAAGGACCCCTATGGCTCTATTGTAAAATAAAAAAGTCAATTTGAGAGAATAGTTTGGTTATTCCTATTCATTTACTTTGATTGAATACTTGCAATAAGCAATCAATTAATCAAGCAAGAGAGTGCGGTATCCTTTGCGTCAAACCAGCTTGCAACACTGATACAAGACGAGCGACAACTCTTGGGAGGACTTCACGAGAAAGTCGAGAACATCAAAGGTGAACTCGAGCTGATGCAGGATTTCCTCAGAGTTGGTGATGCAAAAGAAGATGCTGATCCGGAGCTCCAGGCATGGGTAGCTGCCCAAGATATGTTTATGCTTGAGTCAATGTTATAACAGTTGTAAGGACTTCCTGATTGAAACAAGGAACATAATTGTTTTTGACGACGTATGGACCATAGACTCATGGAATGATCTAAAGAATGTTTTTGACAACAAAAAAAAAAAAAAAAAAAACAATAATAGCATACACCCTGTTACTCTTCAAACATATCATTATAAATAAAGTATTTATATACATATCAAATCGCATCATATAATAATCTTGTATAGAAGGAATTAAAAGAATGTCAAAAGAATAAAATATAACTATTGTGTACAATTTATGTAGCGTCCGACCATCCAGACCCCGAGCTCGATGGAGCTCAATGTCATGGCAAACTTGATCACTTCCCTTGGTCAAAAACATACTCTGGCTCCGTAGGATGAGCTCGTTTTTGGGTTTTTGACCTCAAGCATCTCGTGCCCTAGCTGCTCACACACACACACACACACACACACACACTCTCTCTCTCTCTCTCTCTCTCTCTCTCTCTCTCTCTCTCTCTCTCACACTCTCAAGTTTCGTAACTTAATAAAGACTACTACCACAGATCTAGTGTTATCCTAAAAAAATAGATCAGTTTCAGTGAAACTCTAATGTCCGACTTTACAAAGACTCTTAAACAGACAAGGCATCCTAGTGACCCATTCCTATCAGAATTGCATCATCGTACTCTATAAATATAAATCTTTTCGTTCATTATTCATGTACAATTTTACATTCAATTCAATTCATAGCCTCATGCTTATGTTTCTCTTTTCGTTAACCGAGGCACCGGAGGGAGATGAGTATATACATCAATGCCTTTCTTTCAGATCTTGGAGATTTAGTTCATGCTCAAGCTTAGATCTTTATAAGTGCAGCTTTTGGTAGCATCATTGACGTCGCCCATGAGAAGCGTTACCAAAAGTTATGGTCTTCTCCAACAACTTTATCGACTCCAGCTCAACCTCCTTCAGTGATCCTCTAGTCCGTCTAGTGAAACTATAGGAGGTACCAACACCTCAACCTGTAGCTATTAGTTAGGTAACCACTAACTATTGGTCTAAAAGCCATATTAAATTTTCAATAACAAAGGAAACAAATAAAAATAGAAAAAAAAATTCAAATTTCTTCTAGGAGATTTTGCATAGATGTCACAAAATTTGTCACCCTTTCAAATGGTGCTTGATGGTCACGAATGTCACTTTAGCCCGATCTCAAACTCTATAGCTCGATCTTGCACCTACACATTTAGCCAAGCACAAGGTCGTGCCTATCTAGGTTGAGCCGTACGTCATGTGACGTAATCCTTATTTCACACCTTCTAGAAGATATTAGTCTAACTTCGACTATAATTTCCTATGACCTTTATCCTTATTATTTACTTATCTCGGTTCGACTCAAACTCAAACAAAACACTTTCAATATAACACAAACACGTTGCATAATAAGAATAAGGATTATAGGTGGTTGGGTCCTTTTACAACTCTATTGCCAACATTTACGCATATATGGAAAATATTCATTATTGAGGTACATTTTTACATTATTTTCAGTTCATAGCCTCGCGCATAAATTCTCTCTTTAACTTAAGCATCGGAGGGATGACGAGGACATACCTAGATGCCTTTTTTTAAGGTTCCAGAAGATCTTAATGACCAGTTTCAGTCATCAAGCTCGGAGATCAACATGTATGATTTTTTTGTAGTATCATTGGTGCCGTCTGTGGGAATCACCGTCAACAGTCATGGTTAATACACGTTCAGGACATCTTCCAGCAAACTCATCAGCCCCAAATCAGCCCCCACTGAAGATCCTCCAGTTCTGCAGGAGGAATCGTAAGGAAAACCAAGACCTCCACTGTAACAGTCCAAACCTTGCGCCCAAGTCGCTAACTTTCGTACTGTCCGCTTTGGTCACGCCTGTGCCCACCTAGTCCCTCACGGATTTCTTCGCGTTCCCCAGGATTCGAACTCAAGACCTCCATCATATAGGAGACTTAAGGGGACAGTACGAAATTTAGCAACTTGGGCGAGAGGTCCGGCTCATTACAAAAAATGCACGTTTTTTTGTAACGACCCGGACCTCTCGCCCAAGTCGCTAACTTTTGTACTGTCTGCTTTGGGTGGGCAGAGCCCACTTACCCCTCACGGCTTTCTTCGTGTTCCCCAGGATTCGTGAGGGGTAAGTGGGCTCTGCCCACCTAAAGCGGATAGTACGAAAGTTAGCGGCTTGGGTGAGAGGTCCGGGTCGTTACATCCACCAGCATCATTGCTACTGGATGTTTGAAAAACTCCACCAACAGGTTGCTATGCTAACCCAGTGTTGAGTCAAAGAAATCCACACATAGTACCATCGTCGGCGGGTGGTTTTATGGCGGATGCTCGAGCTCGGGCTTCACATCCAAGCAATGGTGATGCTAGAACTTCGGGTGTACTTCATATGGCCTCGGGCTCGAGATCAATTACGATAGACTATGCTGAACTTGCTAGGATCATTCAAGAAAGGATAGCGGGAGGTATGCTTCAGAATACTCAGGTGACAACAAGGTTCAACCCTAGCACGTCTTTCACTCCTGAAGTCTTATCATACTCCTTGTCGGATAGATTCAAGCATCCTCGGGTGAAGGAGTATGATGGGACAACCGACCTCCTCAATTATCTCAACGTATACTGGATATCATGAACTTGTAGGTTGCACCTGATGAGGTAATGTGCAAGGCCTTTCCTCATACCCTTACTAATGTAGCTAGAGATTAGTTTTCCACATTGGAACCCAACTATGTAGCCTCCTTCTCAGACTTGGCCGATAAATTCTCCATTTTCTTTGCAAGTAGCAAGGGTATCAAGAAGATAGCCGCATCACTCATACAGATGCGTCAAGGGCCCAATGAAACACTTCGTAATTTCATGACAAAGTTTAATAGGGAAAGACTTCAGATTCCAAATCTACATATCACAACCGCAATCTCAACTTTAAAATATGCAATAAGGTGTGCAGCGTTTAAGATGTCTCTGTCAAAGACCCCTCCAAAGTCAGTAACCGACTAAGATGAAGACATGTTTCCAAGGACAGATGTCTCTTCATCAAGCATGAGTCTAATCTACGATAGGATCCTTCTCGGGTCAAGCTAAGGCAAGGCCCTTTCCAACATCCTTTACTCGCTTGAACACCACGAGGTCTAACATTTTGATGGAGATCAAAGACTTTAAAGAACTCAAATGGCCTCCGAGGTTGCGAGCTCTACCTAACACCCGTGATAAAAACAAGTACTGTAATTTTCATCGAGATCACAGGCACACGACTGAAGATTGCTAATCTCTGAAGTGAGAAATTGAAGATCTCATCAAGGAGGTTTTTAGGCTCTTATATAGTCATGACAAGCGCCCGAGGAACAATCAGAATAGGGAAAGGCTTCGGAAGGTCGGCCAAATAAGCAACCAACAACATGTACTATTAATGTCATCATTGGATGGACAGCCTCGGGGGAAGACTCTAGCTGTGGACGCAAACAATATACCAAGCAATATTTGTCAGTTTCAAGTATAGATCCTGGTAGTATGGAAGACACTATTTTCGGATCAAGAGATTTAGAAGGCATATCTTTTCCTCATAATGATGCCTTAGTCATATCAGCAATCATTGCAAATTTTGAGGTAGAAAGAATTTTGGTGGATAACGGAAACACAATTAATGCGTTATCCTATGAGACTTCATTCGATGGGTATTTCGGCCAAACAACTCAAATTGGTTAAAACCCCAGTTCGGTGGTAGGGTCATCATCCCGGAAGGCATCGTTGAATTTTCCTTGACCTTGGGATCAGAAGGGAAACATGTAACACATATCACAACCTTCGACGTTGTCCGTACTCCAATGGCCTACAACGTCGTACTTAGGAGGCCATTAATTAATAGAATCAGGGCTATTGAGTCAACTTTTTACCTGAAAATGAAATTTCCTACAAGCAACGGAGTTAGGGTAGTTCAAGGAAGCCAAACAATGGCTAGACAATGCTATGTTACCAGTGTTTGGGAAATCAAGGCACACGTCATGGGAGACTTGCCCCAATGGAAGAATTGGTGGTAGAGCGTGGGTCTATTGGCCGACGATGCAACAATCAGCAAAATCAACGACGATTGACGATTTACTTGGAAGGTCATACGAGAAGAAATTGCTAAGCTCATCAATACACAATTCATTCGGGAAATACAATACCCATATTGGCTTCCCAATGTAGTTCTTGTCAAGAAAGCCAGCGGCAAGTTTGCATTGACTTTAGTGACCTAAATAAAGCATGTCCTAAAGATAGCTATCCCCTACCTCGGATTGATAATCTTATGGACAACACATCAGGCCATAAATTATACAATTTTTTGGACCTTTTCTAGATATCATCAAATCTCATGGCTGAAGAGGATCAGGAAAAAACCTCGTTCATAGTTGATTTAACCATATACTATTACAAGGTCATGCCTTTCAGATTGAAGAACGCGAGAGCCACATATCAGAGACTTATCAATAAGGTCTTTGCCAACTTAATTGGGAAGAGCATTGAAACATATGTGGACAACATGGTGGTTAAAAGCAAACGAGTAAATGAGCATATCTCTTAGCTCGAGGAAGTTTTCACTACACTGTGAAAATATAAGATGAAAGTCAACCCCACAAAATGTGCATTTGGAGTGGCATTAGGCAAGTTCTTAGGTTTCATGATCACAGACAGAGACATAGAGGCCAATCCTGACAAGATCCAAGCCTTAATATCTATGTAACCCCTTAAGAACAAAATGGATGTTCAGAAATTAACCGGGCGTGTGGTAGCATTGAACAAGTTTGTTTCCCGAGTAGCTGACAGGTGCTTTCCATTTTTCAAAGTTCTTAGGGTAAACCGACTTTGATTGGAATGAGGAATGTAATTCAGCCTTCGAAGAACTCAAATAAGCATTGGCAGCACCTCCTGTTCTTACCAAGCCAGAACCTAGTGACACATTGTTATTGTATTTGGCCATTTCTCAAAACGTAGTGAGTGGGGGTATTGGTAAAGGAAAGAGGAAAAGTCCAGTAACTTAATTATTATGTAAACAAAGTACTTTTTGATGCAGAAACACGGTACACCTTAGCCGAACAGCTTGCTTTCGCCTTGGTTGTAGCTGCCAGAAAGTTACGACAATACTTTCAGTCTCATCCAATTGTTGTACTCACTAATCAAGCTCCTAGACACATACTTCAGAAGCCAGATGTCTCAGGAAAATTGTTGAATATGGCGATTGAATTTGGTGAATTTGATATATAATTCAAGAAAGACCTTGGAAATTTGGAAAATCTTCGTAGATGGAGTATCAAATAGTCCGAGTTCGAGAGCTAGGGTCATTATCACTAACTCGAAAAAAACTACTGAAATCTAATGCGCACTTAAGCTCGAATTCGAAGCCACTAATGAAGCCGAGTATGAAGCCGTTATCATTGCTCTAGAACTTTTCTACAATCTTGAGCTTGAACATGTTAAAGTTTTTAGCAACTCGCAACTAGTGGTTTGACAGATTGAGGGTACTTTTGAAAAAAAAGGAAAAAAATGAGCTTATATTGTTTAAAGGTACATGATCTTCGAAGACAATTCAAGAGTTGTGAAATTTTGAAAATTGCCCAAGCTAACAATTGCAAGGACGATGCATTATCTTGGCTCTTTCTCTCCTCTCCAGCTTCTGATTGAGAGATTCGAGGAGGGAAAATGAAACCTAGGAGAAAACAAAAAGAAGAGGATTCTACATCCTAGGAACAATCCTCTTCATGGGAATAGATGGACTTGCCTGAACAGTACACATCAAGATGGTGACAAAGCCTAACATAAGTCAGAAGGCAAGCATCATAGATATTAACCATGAGTCCTCTTAGATGGACCCGATAATTGAATTCATAAGTAATGGGAACCGGTACCCCGGGCTGTAAGGAGCATTAGGCTTCAAACACCAAGGTACTATATTATTAGAGTTTTATTTGTAGAAGTTTCACGCTCCCCTGCCTGAGATGTCTTAGACCTTCTGAATCACTCCAAGCTTTGACTAAAGTTTACCAAGGTATGTATGGGATCATCAAGGAGCTCAAGCTCTTACCTACAAACTTATAAGGTATGGATATTACTGGCCTAGCATGAAGAATGATGCATCAGACTATGTAAGGAGGTATGACAAGTGCCAGAAACTCGGCAATATCATATATGCTCCTACCAAAGAGCTAACTTCTATTCATTATTCAGCTCCGTTCAAGCAATAGGAAATTGACATTCTGGGACATTTTCCTTTGGCAAGAGGACAACTAAAATTTGTTGCGGTAGTAGTGGAATACTTACAAAGTGGGTAGAAGTCAAACCCCTAGAAACAATCTCAGAGCCCAAGCTCAGGTCATTTATGTGGAAATCCATTATCTGTAGGTTCAGGATACCAAAGGTGCTTATAACAGATAACAAAAGGCAATTTGATAATTTACAATTCAGAATTTTTTGTGCCAACCTTGGGAATGATCATCACGTGACCTCGATTTCTCACCCTTAGAGCAATGGCCTTGCTGAAATAACTAGTCGGATCACACTGCAAGATCTTCGAACAAGGACTGGAGATGCTAAAGGCTATTGGCCCAAAGAGTTACCCTCCATTCTTTGGGTATACAGGAGTTTCCATAAGACAGCAGCTAGTGAAACCCCTTTCATGTTAGCCTTTAGCCTGGAGGCCACAATTTGCATTGAATTCCAACTTCCTACAATGAAGAGACTCGAGCCCGATTTGAAGGACAAACGACCAAACACCTTGACCTACTTGAAGAAGTACGAGAACAGGCTTCACTAAAAGCTGCAAGCTATCAAAATAAAACAATAAGGTACTACAACGGCAAGGTCAAGTCTAGAAGATTCAAAGTTGGGGATTTGGTCCTTAGAAGGACGAAAGCTGCTGGTCATCATCTAAGAAAACTTGGGCCAGTATGGAAAGGACCTTTTGAAGTCATACAAAGATTAAAAGGCGGAGCCTACAACCTAAATGATGCTTTGGGAACGTCGTTCCCGATGCCTTGGAACCCCGACAACATGAAGATTTATTACAAGTAGCTGGCCACAGCCACTGCCCCAGGTTTTTTTTTTTGGCTTGAATGCCCCTAGGCAGTTTATTTATTTTTATAATTCGGGCTTACAAGCTCATAGGTAGTTTTTTTTTCAAGCTTGCATGCCCTCAAACAGTTTTTGTCTTCATTAATTCGGGCCTAGGTGCCCTTGAACACTTACTTTATTATAATATATGAGTGTTCTTTTATATTATTATTTTGCCCCAAAATATCTATTTAGCCTAAGGCAGTGCATTGATTATACAGCTAAAAAATCTATTTAGTGTAAGGTCGTGCCTCGAGCATGCAGTTAAAACATCTATCTAGCCCAAAGCCATACTTCGAGCATGCAACTAAAACATCTATCTAGAGCAAGGCCATGCCCCGTGCATACATCTAAAACATCTATATCTATTTAGTGTAAGACTGTACATCGAGCATGCAGCTAAAACATTTATTTAGCATAAGACCGTGACTCGTGCATGCAGTTAAAACATCTATATCTATTTATCGTAAGGTCGTACCTATAGCATGCAGCTAAAACATCTATTTAGCATAAAACATAAAAACATCCTTTGATATTCAGCATAAGACTATCTAAAAAATACAACAATTCAAGTTGTGTGACTCGACCTTGACCTCTCACGATATGGAGGTATACCAAGTTCAAGTTCAAGTTCGAGTTGTTCTACATCATCACAAACGGCCTGAGTTGATCCTGTTAAAACTTGAAGAAATTAATGCCTTTTACAAAGCTCGAGCTACTTGTCAAAAATAATGACTAAGTAGAATGCTCAAGCTCTACTTATTAAGATTTACAAAATCTACAACTCAAGCTACTTGCCTCAGTTGCTTGAGCTCGCTCCTCCTCAAGTTGAGCTTGCAACTTCTCAGCTTTTTTTCTTTTCAGTAGCTACCCTTCGTTATCCTCCATTAGCTGGAGCTCTAGCTCAACACCCATCTTGTTCAGCCGGTCCTCATACTCCTCATTCTCAGCGAAGGCAGTTCTTTTGAGCTCTATATTTTCATAAAGGCCCATGGCCTAGTGTCACACAGTAAGAATGCTCTTCTCCCCATTCGGCAGGACAAGGTTGCAACAGCTAGACGTCTAGCCTATTTTATCAAAGAGTGCACTAATGATATCAGCATATGCAGGTATTATCCCTAACATCCTACTCATAGCATGTGTGTATGCTAGTTGTTTGAGCTTGCTAACCTAAGAATGAGGAGAAGGTTACCTTGAGGCGAGAATCCTCGAGAGCCAAACCTGCGATCCGTGAAAGTTGGTATCAGAGCGGGTCTGCTCGAACATGCGGTATTAATATGGGTCAATATAGTGTGCTCTTGCAGATAAAATATTTTGGGCCACGGATCATGTTAGCAAGCTGGTAGAACACAATGAAGGAAGTTGTAGGAAAGAAGAATGAAGAGTACCTATCAAGGGGGTTTGGGGAGCGCGAACTTTGCAATGTACAATGATGAAGATTGTGTATTTACTTCAACATGTGTTGAAGTATTGCGGTTTGGAGGCTGTCCATCCAAAAAACTAATGTTCAGATGGGCAAATGGTGAAGGTTGTTGTCGAAGGCGGCAAGTACAAGTTACTGCGGGTCGATGTGCGAAGGAGCACTGTGTGAATGCCCATCCAGATGGAGTTGGTGCTATTGTAATTCATGGAACTAGAGGGATGCATGTTGATACGAAACTCACTTCTCGCTACGAGGACGTAAGAGAATTCGAATGGGAGAGAATGCCACACAGTAAGAATGCTCTTCTTCCCATTCGGCACGGCAAAGTCGCAACAGCTAGGTGTCTAGCCTATTTTATCAAAGAGTGTATTAATGATATCATCATATGAAGGTATTATCCCTAAAATCCTACTCATAACATGCATGTATGCTAGTTGTTCGAGCTTGTCGGCCTAAGAATGAATGGAAGGCTGCATTGAGGCGAAAATCCTCGGGAGCCAAACCCGCAGTCTGTATGTAAAAGTTGGTATCAGAGTGGGTTCGCTCAAACATGTGGTATTGATATAGGTCAATATCGTGCGTTCTTTCGGATAAAAGATTTTGGGCCACAGATTGTGTCGGCAAGCTGGTGGAACGCTATGAAGGAAGTTATGGGAAAGAAGAATGAAGAGGGCAGGTTGCAGAGTTACCTTTTGCCTCTCAAGGGGGTTCGGGGAGTGCAAACTTTGCAAGGCACAATGATGAAGATTGTGTATTTACTTCGACATGTGTTGAAGTACTATTGTTTGGAGGCCGTCCATCCGAAAAACTAATGCTCAAATGGGCAGATGGTGAAGGTTGGTGTTGAAGATGACAAGTACAAGTTACTGCGGGTTGATGTGCGAAGGAGTACTGTGTGATTGCTTGTCCAGATGGAGTTGTACCGTTGTTATTCTTGTAATCAGAGGAATGCGTGTTGATACGAAACTCACTTCTCGCTACAAGGACGTAAGTAAATTCGAATCGGGGAGAATGTCACACAGTGAGAATACTCTTCTCCCCATTCAGCATGGCAAGGTCACAACAGCTAGACGTCTAGCCTATTTTATCAAAGAGTGCACTAATGATATCATAATATGCATGTATTATCCCTAACATCCTACTCATAGCATGCATGTATGCTAGTTGTTAGAGCTTGTCGGCCTAAGAATGAGGGAAGGCTACCTTGAGGCAAGAATCCTCGGGAGCCAAACCTGCGGTCCGTGAAGCCTGGTCCTTCACCTCGAGCATCTTCTCTAGCTCAGCCTTCACCTGGATTAACAAATGAAATCAAGTCAGATCACAACATAATGAATATCTGAAAAAACTCTAAGTGGTTGGGTTCGTAATTGCATACCTTATCTACCAGACATTATGTATAATATGGATCTGTGGCCGTGGAGCTTAGCAGCAAATATTGTGACACCCCGAACTTAAGCTTCGAGTGTCACATAATAAACATAATAACTTCTGCCTTTGCTACATGTATAAACTCTTAAAAAAAAGTATTACATGTAGAAACTTATTTTCAATTTAGAATAATATTTCTAATAAAATTTAATGGCCAGCAAAAGTGCATGTCGACATGAAATTATTCTTTACATATATGGACTCGGTACTGCCACGGTTAATTGGGGCAGCTAGTTCAACTATTTTTTGTAAAATTCATCCCAACTCCGTTTTCTATGAAATTTGTGGCATTAAAAATATACTTTCAAGTAGTTTTCTAGGTTAATATATGAAAAATTTCCAAGATCATATGATATGGACGTTTTACTGAAAACAGTGAGGTATTGCACAGAAAATGCAGATTGACCCTTCAACGCTTAAAAATTCAAATCTCAGGCCACGGATATTCAAATTGAGTGATTCTTGCACCTATAATGCAGCAATATTTTTAGAGTCTCAAATAGACATTTATGGAGTTAGAAATAACGTTTTGAAGTTGACCCAAAAACTGACCCGTTTCTGCCTCATTTTGTCACTTGCAAGAAAAAGTCTATAAAAATGTCACTTAACATAACATGAAAGATATGATTACATAATTTACTTCCGATACCATATTACATCATGTTTTATACATGTTTTTATACAATACCATAAGAAAAACATATGGAAAGTAGTCGAACAAAACATGCAAAAAGGAAATTTCAATACAAAATAACTTTGTCCTTAACCAATCATCGATTATGCCGACTGACTTCCACCAATTCCGTAATTATGGATCTAAAAATTTTGTATAGAATACTATGAGTATAAAGAATACTCAGTAAGATACCATGCTTGGATTTAACATGTTAATACTACACAAAGAATGCAATCAAACACATACTTGCACATTCCGGCTTGCCGGTGCCCTTCGGACTTGTCCTAAGGCATAAGTAGATATCTAACTTTGTGGACTTGTCCACCACATTCATATTATGGTTTTTCACGCATAGCTTAAGCATAAATATTACCATGAAATCCTACCACTTAAGCATAGAAAATATCTTATAATAAACATGAAGAAATTTCGGTTAAAAGATGAATTGAGAGTGCTAGGCTTCACTTCCTTTTCTTCCTTTCCTTTTTTTTCTCTTCTTATCGATTTTCTCTCTGTTCGTGTGTGCAAGTTTTTGCCACCGCCTCACTTTTATTTCACTTCACTTCACTTCCCTTTTCTTTTTTTTTTTTTCTTTTTTGCTTTTTCCTTGCTTCTACACGTCGTTAGGTTACTGCATATGTGTTTGGTTATGATAAATAACAAGTAGCTTGATTTATAGGATAATAAGTGTCTACCAACACTATATTTACAAAGGGAATCCCTCATTTTCCATATAATATAACCTAATCCCTTTAACTTTCATTAATAGCAAAGTGAATCCCAAAATTAAATTTATATCCAACTTATATCTTTAAATATTGTAGATTGTAAAATAAACCCCTAATTAACTAATCTTGGTAAACTTTTAATCAACCAACAATACAAACTTGGCAACCATTAACATTTTTAGCCAATAAAATATTGAAAGTTAAATTGCATGCTAAAAAAAAATTAAATGAGCAAATAAAACGAGCATAAAATTTTGGAGTATTACAAATATGGTCTTCCCCACTGGCATCTCTGCCACGAAGCCCTGCTCCATTTCGTTCCAGCTTCGAGTAAGGAGTTGGCTGAGTCTCGAAGGGAAGCGAGAGTGCAGCTGTAGACTCCCTCGACGGAGAAGGAGCTCGGAGGAAGTCCAGGAATATCTCCAGACAATGGCCCATCAGACCTTCTAAGTTCGACCTCTGCAAGTCGGGGCATCTCTCATGCGATCTTGAAGAGCCAGCCTCCATAGTTGGCCGAGGAGAAATAGCTGGGGTCGACCTTTGTGGCGTAATCACTAGGTGAGAACAGCTCGACGGTGGTCATCGGAGCAGTGTCTATACCATGAGGTACCTCTGAACATTTTCTCTTCAGAGGATGGATCACTTTCTCCACCTTGGCTTCCTCTTCCCGAGGTCGGGTAACAGCCACAGCAGGGGCATCTATTTTTTTTTCCCTTTTTGACAGCAATTTTCTTGGCAGCCCGGTAGTCCAACATGTCTTGTTAAGGATCTACACAAGGAATAATTGTTAGTACCTGAAAAGATCAAAGATATAACTTTAACTAAAGATTGTGTAAAAACTTAATGGAGGTGGCGGAAAAGAAGAAGATGTTCCTGCTGTTGTGGACAAAGGGTGAGCTCAGAGCAACCCTGCTTAGAAGAGGTTATCCTTCGAGATCACGAACTTGCATGATCTCTGTCTCTTAGGTAATGCCCTTATAGCCTTGGCTTTCCTCTTGTCCTCCGAGGTCAAAGTGACAACTTTGTAATTTGCAAAAACCAAATTAACTTTCAGAACTATTCTCTTGAGGTCGGCTAAAAGAAAAACACTACTAATGAACTTACGCAGAGGATGGTACAAATCTGAGACGACGTCCTCCCTATTCTCCTCGATAGGGTGGAACTGCCACTCCCCAAAGACAAAGAAGAACTCATCTTTCCACCATTTTATTGAAGAAGGGGAATATAAAACTAAGGAGCCCCACGTCCTCGGCCTGACGCTTGTGTACCACCACCCTGAGTTCTTCTCATCCTCCTTGAAGGTGAAGAGGAAGTTAAGCTGCTCAACCCTCATCTTGAGGTTCTCCATCCTATTCCATAGAATAAGGGTGGTATCAGAGTTCGCTACCCATTGTGACATAGATGGGTGGGAACTATGCCCCAGAAGGATAAAAATTTCCTAATGACTCTAGGAAATGAGAGTCTAAGGCCGGCATTTAAAATGGCAGAGTTAAGAGCAATACATTCTACTGGGAAAGCGTTACCTCGGTCAGAAGGTTCTGGGATTACCATCTCCACCGAACTGGGAATACTATATTTATCCCTCTAGTTCGTCGGCATATCTCCCGTAACTACCGACCTATAAGAGCTCGCTTCTCACTCCCCATAATCATCCCCCCTACCGGCGTCGTATGATCCTACTTCGTCACCCTAGAACCCTCACGGTCAGAGTCCAGATTCTCAGGTCTACCTAATGCTAAGGGGTTAACTACAGATAGAGAGACCGGAGTCAAAACATCCTGACAATCCGAAGAAGAGGAAGAGGGGAAAGAAGGAACTGAATCTTCCTGCTGGTTACCCTAGGAATGAAACATAGACTCATCCGAACTCACACAAATACTAAAGCAGAAAGAAAAAATGAAAAATATATGTATTACTCAAAAAAGAATACTTGGAATGGCGACTCACTCAGCCAGGACGAGAAAGACTAAGGAAGAGAAGTTCTACTTTGCTCGAAGCGAGAAAATTCGTAAAGAAAAGTGTTGAAAATGATGGGAAAAGGTATTTAAAAACATAGGAAGACCAAAGGTCTCAATCTGGGCCATTTGATTAGAAATGGAGGGAAACGAAGGGGGCAGATTACACGGCCAAAACTACGTCGTTTTGAGGAATGAATCTTCCCAAAGAAGTGTGACAGCTCATGTCCACCTGTCACTTTGTCCATTCACCTTCAAAATTAAAATTATATATTCTCGGAAATTGTGCCAATACGTGTCTGAGGTCAATCCATTCACTATGAATGAACTGATATGGGGGGTATCTATTGACCTCCGATCTCAATTAAAGATGTACTTAGTGGTGGTCTCATCCGTTTAGCAGTTCAGTAATATTACCTCAGTCCGGACATGTCGCTTCAGCATGGTCAGAAAATATAAGCTCGTTCATTCTACCGTCGTTATTATAGGGGACATTATGATTGTAGACTTTTAATACCTTGTCTAATCAACTAGATACACTTGGAAGGCAAGGATGACAGCACTGCCCTTGTTCTCCAATAATCTATCACGAATATTCAACCTTTGCAGGTCATGATTACCTGATGATAGGCAGCATTATGTTGATTTGATGGAGACCAGCTCATTATCAAATCATAAAGACGATCGACGGCACACCATCCGAGCTCAGTAGTGTTGCTAATTAGATTGACATGTACATAATTCCATGTAATTTGTGGTTAGGTTATTCTATAAATAGAGAGAAGGGCTTTTAAGTTAAGGGGGTAAGTCTTTCTGGGGATAAGAAATTCTCTTTCTTTTCCACTATTCCAGTAATTTCTCTCATATAAATCACCAACTAACGTGACAAAGAATCATATTATTAATTCTGAGCAATAGACAACCCGCATTACCAATAAAAGTGCTCTTTTTCCTAAAAGTTGGCTCAAAACCGTGCTTAACATTTTTTGATGTCAATAGTTTGGCGCTAGAAGGAGGGCTTGATGTGTAAAACAGTCCCATTTTTCCTAAAAAACAATGAGTCATGAGTCTACCTCGGAGAGCTAGTCCCACACTCATCCAAATGAGACTGGCGATCCACGCAACCTTCAGGGGAGATAAGATCAAACCGAAGTAAGCAACTACCAAATAACTGCTACGAGGGAGGCCATTGAAAAGTTAACAAATATGGTCAGTAAATTGGAACGAAACCATGCTCATCTTACCCTACCCAACACCAAGCTGGAATCCCCAGCAAGAGGGAGAACATGAGGTCTTCCACTAGGAGATCCTTTCACTTTTCGAGGGGAGAATCCTCTAAAAGGCGGACTAACGAAGTCAAAAGCCCTCCTCCAACAACGGAACCAATTGTTAGAAAAGTTGGCAGCGTGTTTGACAAAATAGGCTCCTAGCACTCACTGACACCTCAAAGGGTAAAGGTCGAACCTAATTTGAAACGCTCATTTGAGCAAACATAACCTATGATAAGCGCTCTAGAAAAGTGCATCACTGACCTAGAAGCCAGAAATCAGGGAGGATCACAAGAATATCTCACCAAATGCTATTCCCCCTTTGCAAAAAATATCCTTGCTGAGCCTTTACCTGAAAAGCTGAAGATACCTCAACTTACCACGTATGAAGAGGAAGGAAATCCCCTTAGCCACCTTAACAAATACACTTCGTGGATGGAACTACAAGGAGTGAGTGACCCCATGATGTGCTACATGTTTCCTCTGACTCTAGGAGGTAAGGCGCAAAGGTGGTTTAGAAGGCTACACCAAAGGTCCATAAAAAAATGGAATGACCTGGCTACGGCCTTCCTATGCTAATTCATGGGATCTAAGGCCAGAACTACGCCTAAAGAACTGCTGGTAAGCATCAAGTAGGGAAAAAATGAATCGCTTAAGGGCTAACTCAGCAGATTCAATAGACAGTCCATGGAAGTCAAAAAGATATTCGATTGTAGAAACCCGAAAATTTAATTGAAGTAGGCTTATAATATTTTTTATGAAGAGTTTAGGCCCAACCCACATAAAGAAATGAAGCCGAATAAATAGTCCAATATGTTTACAAGTCATGAAACTTCAAATTTGCATTTATTTGACAAATACCGTACTTGGCACTTACTTACCGTATTTCGCCGAGGTTTGGTCGACCAGTTGGTCAGTTCGGTCGACACTCCTTCAGCCGAAAGCTCCTGCAGCTAATTGGTTTTGAACCTGCAGAGGTTCGATCGACCGAAGAAGCGATCCGATCGACAGAAGTTGCCTGAAAATGAAGAATTCTCGCGTTCTTTCTAGAATTTAGACTTTTACTCTCTTCACTTACCCTCTTAAATTTCCAGGGAGTGGCCACCCACATTTTGGAGAGTTAAACCCCACCAATTTGTGTATTTAACCTCATAAATTACTCCTTCACACATTACTCCAAGAAAGTGAAAAAGCTCAACCTTTAAGAATGCATTTAGTGACCCCAACCAACATTTTCATATATAAGAGGGAGGCATTTTCGTGGTTAACTACACCATTTCACACAAGAAGAGCTTTCAAAATAGAGAAGAAAGAAAGTAAGAGAAAAGATAGAAAGAAAGAGAGAAAAACCAGTCTTTCCTAGAAGTTTTGGTGCTATCAAGAAGTGTTTTCCAAACTTAATTTCTCTACGGTTTTCAAACATCAAAGGAGTGCATTTTTCAATAAGTTTCAAAGTATCAATCAAGGTAGATAGAGGTGCAAAGTTGTTAATTCGTGTTAGGTTGTAAATTTTTTGCAAATGATGTTTCCATGTCAAATGGTGCCTTCGGGTACGACATGATCTATGTTAATGTTTGCATGTCAAATGGTACCTTCGGTACGACATACCCTTCCATGTCAAATGGTGCCTTCGGGTACGGCATGAATGTCCGATAAAGGCGTCGTGTTAAGTCATGACTCTACATGATTGAGATTCTATCGAAAATCCTCTATGAAAAGGTTTTAAAGTTACAGATTTTGAAATGTACAGCTTAATCACGAATGCACCAATGATATCTATTGAGTTTTGAACTCACGAGTTTAATCCCTTCTCTACGGATTGAAAGGTTGCTACCTTGGGCATGGATGAAGGAGAAGACGGAGAGTGATGTAACGAGCTCATGGAAACCGGTGAACAAGTTATGTAGGTTTATTTTTATGAAATGTTTCCAATGTTATATCTTTAAAATATTTGAATAACGCTGAATGCGAGGACACATTATATCTTCTTCAAATAAATTACGTTTCGAAGTTTTAGAAAATTATTGAGTGTTTTGTTTAAAGCATTTGAAGTATTGTTTTTAAAAATTATTATTGAAAGATTTAAGCTTCTGCTAAGAGAACATGTACACTTGTTACTGAACTACCGGTTAATGAAATAAGGTAAGTAGCGTTCCGGTCTACTAGGGGTCGGGGCGTTACATCGATGATACCACCTTCATAGTAGTCCTTTTTGGACTAAGGTCTAGGACGAGATTTTGGTGGTCGATACATGAGGACAGACCCCAAACATACCACGAATTCCTTAACATGGTTGAAAAGCACATCAGCGGAAAAGAAGCAACGCGGGACCAGGAAGACATCAAGAATGATCCTCATGTCGCTACCTCGACAAAGGAGAAAAATTGGATAAGGCTTCCCTATACGAAAGAAAAAAGACAGAAGGGATAGAGAACGCCCCAAACCTCACTCATACAGGTTCCACAAGTACCATCCACTAAGAACCACCTTGGAAGAAGTTTTTTCTACAAACTGGGGATACGAAAGCATTTTGAAAACCAGCATTCCAAAAAAATGAACCACCTAGAAAAAACCAAGGTAAATACTGTCGATATCACAGGTCGACGGGGCATAGTAAAGAAGATTGCCTATACCTAAAGGAAGAAGTCGAATATTTAGTTCGTCGAAGTCGCCTACAAGAGTTTGTAGCTAAAGCTGGGGACGATGATCGACCTCAACAGCAAGAACCCGTCAGCGTATTCCTCAAGCTGCCCCGATCGCAACCTACCACCTCGAGGTAATATCGGAATGATGATCAGCCAAAATCAGTTTATTGAAGGATCTAGGAGAGAACGACGCAGACAAGCTCGAAACACTCGCGTGTGGCAGAATTATGAGGTACGTGGTCCAAAATTCCAACCAGACACAACCGCAAACTCTGAGTGGTTCTAGTTTTCAGAAGAAGACTCTTGAGGAGTTCTATAGGACGAAAGTGATGCCCTGGTAAGAACCATGCTCGTAGCTAGAGTACACATGCATCAGACACTTGTGGACAATGGGAACTTGGTCAACGTGTTGTACTCCCGAACTCTACGACTGTTGGAAATACTAGAACGTTACATGTAACCGTATCCCAGGAATGTACAATGATTCTTTGGGGATCCTGTCGAAGCTCCAGGACAAATCGTCCAGACTATGGAACTAGGTGAGCCACCCCGGCAAAGAAGAATCCTCGTCAACTTCGTTGTAGTCGACCTACCCTCTAACTACAATGCCATACTGGATAGACCTTCGCTACATGAAGTCAAGGCGGCCACATCAATTTACCACTACTGCATGAAGTTCGCGGGATAGGGATTGTGCATGGAAACCAAGCAAAAGCAAGATTGATATGATCCTCGTCGACTTCATTGTAGTCGACCTACCCAGATTGATATGATCCAAGAGTCGAGTCCGATGAAGACGAGCCCAGGATGAGACCTGTTGATTATCGAAGGAGGACTGATGCTATGATCGTGAGTAAATCGAGTGAAAGAGGCTATAGGATTGCTCGTTCAAGAAACGGTTGATGAAATGATGATCTTGGAGAAGAAATGAGCAATTTCCGTTTTGTGATCGAAGTCCGAATCAATTTGGATCAATGTGTTAGAAGCGGCCAAAAATGGAGGGCAAACTTTGTGCTATGCGACCACATAGCACAATTAGGCGTGCGGTCGCATAGCCTATTACCGAGAGCAAAGTGGACAAAAACTTGACAACCATGCGACCGCATGGGAAAGCACGTTGCGGTTGAATAGGCCAATACTTGGCCGGAAATTTTCCTTTTTCGCGTTTTTTTCCTAATTGAACTAGAATTACATTATTATCATAATTTGTAGTATTCTAGTTGATTGGTGCACATTTTACTAGTTTTAGGTCTAGTATAAATACTTTTCATATTTCATTGTATTAGAATTTTTGACAATTTGACAATTAATTTGAGAGGTAATTGTGCTTTATTTTTCGTTCTTCATTGAACATCGTGAACTTATCAAGATATTCTTGTGGCGTTCAACATCGGGTGTGGATCGCAGGTTGTGTAATCAAGAGGTCATTCAAACTTCGTTTTTGTTTGGATGTTTGGTTTATCGTTCTTAGTTCAAACTCTAAACTGGGTTATTCTTTGGACTTTCTTGGGATCTCAATCTTTCGCGAGATTGCATAGTGATCGTTACTACTAGATTCTCATCAGTTGGTATCAGAGCACGACTCGAAAATACTCAAAGTTATATCTTTTTTTATTTGTTTTGAGTTTTTTGTTATTTGTTCTTTGTGTTCTTCGAGTCAATAATAGTTTTTGAGTTTTGATCCAAAAAAATTACAAAAAAAGAGTCAAAATTATTTTTCGGGCTATTTAAGAGTTCAAATTAATTTTCATTTGTTTCGCTGGACTTGTAGTCGAATTCCCGAGTAAAAAAAATTATTATATATTCCCAAAAAATTTCAGCAGTTTTCTAATTCCAGTTTTTGAGTAAAGAAAATCAATTCAATTCCATTTGTTTTATTTAGCGAGAATTCATTATTTTTACTTCATATAGTTCTTCAATTCTTGTCTTTTTTTTGAGTCATTTTCTTTCTTACTTCAAATTTACAATCCTTGACACACATCCGATTTGGATCCACAGGAATACATATTTGGTTGAGTTTACTTTGTTCTTTGGAGCACTTGGACGAGAGCACTGAGTGGAAAAAAGGTAGAGTGGTGAGATTAATAGAGGGAAAAAGCCATTAACTGAGTGATACACGAGTGATCATTTTGTGAGACATAAATTCTATAGAATTAGAATGTCAAACAGAGAGGATTCCAATTCAATCAGGTAGCAAAATAAAAATAACATGGCAGATGATGTAATAATGCAGTTTGAGAGGGTGCTTGGGGATGTGAATGAAAGGCTTGATAGGTTAGATACATTGATGGCAAATCTTCATAGGGGACAACAGAATGCAAGAAGACCGAGTAGTAGAGAGCCTAGGATGGAAATGCATGATGACTATGAGTATAGTAATGACTTGGATGAGGGTGCATTGATGGCGGATGAAATGAGTCGGATGAGAAATAGAGGAGATAGGTTTGAAAAAAGAGGGTAAGAACAATTATGGAGATGAAGTAGATGGGAATATGATCAATATTAAAATGTCAATTCCACCTTTTAAGGGAATGAGTGATCTGGAGACTTATCTAGATTGGGAGAATAAGGTAGAGTTGATATTTGAGTGTCATAACTATTCGGGCAGAAAGAAGGTGAAAATAGTAATTCTTGAATTTGTTGACTACGCCAAAACTTGGTGGGATCAGGTGGTTACATCAAGGAGGACGAATCGGGAGTGAGCCTAGTCATTATTATAAGGAGTTGCATAAAAAATTGCAAGGTTTGTATCAAGGTTCGAAGAGTGTGGAAGACTACCATAAAGAAATCAAAATCTTGATGATTATGGTAAATGTGGAAGATGATCAGGAAGCCACCATGGCTCATTTCTTAAATGGGTTGAAGAAAGACATTGCTAATATCTTGGAATTGCAGCATTATGTGGAGATCGAAGATATGTTGCATGTGACCATGAAGGTGGAGAAATAGTTGAAGAGGAAGGGGACGGCTAGACAACCATTGGGTACTTCGGGTTCTAATTCTACTTGAAAATCGAGGTGGAATAACAAAAGAGATGGAGCTGTTTTGAAAAGGAATGACTGGAACACAAAAGGGGAAAGATGAGAGTGCTAGCAGAATAACACCTAAAGCAGAGCCACAACTAGCCAGGAATTGGGATATCAAGTACTTCAGGTACTTGGGGTCAGGACACATCGCTTCTCAATGTCCAAACAAAAGGACAATGATCTTGCGCAATGAAGAGCTGGTGATTGACAATGAAGAAGATTATGAAGGCATGCCAGCGTTGGAAGAGGTTAGTGATGGAGACAAATTGGAGTTTGTTGTTGGAGAGTTACTGGTCATGAGACGATCTCTCAATACTCAAATCAAGACAGATGACTTGGAGCAGCAAAGAGAAAACATATTTCATACATGATGCCACGTTCACAATAAGGTATGTAGCATGATCATTGATGGTGGGAGCTTTAATTATGTGGCTAGCACAAATGATATGATCCGGGCTATGCTAGAACCATCAAGAATCCGAAGTATGTTGGAAAGAGATTTGAGCCAATTCTGAGACTTCAAAGAGTTGATAGAAGCTATACAGTTACATGTTCAAGCAATGAAGTCCATAATACTGAAGATCACATGCCAAGGAACAAGTTTCATGTTGGGGTCGAGGTCGGAAATCAATTGGATCAACACGAAAGTTATGCAATTATTTTCAATCTCATATTGAAACCTATATTTTACCAGGTAAATGATCGAATTGGAGGATTACGTCTGAAGATAAGTTGTAGTCCTTTAGGTAATCTTTCCAACGCACGTTGAATCGCTTCAATCGTACGTCGATAGAGAAAGTTATGACCAAAATACAGAAAGCTATCTGGCGGGTCTGTCCAATAAGACGCGTAAATCCGGAAGTCCGGATTGTCGTCCGGACAGAGAAATTTTCTTGTTTCTGCTTTTTTTTTTTTTTTTGACAAGAGTTTGTTATTTTTCGGTAGTTTCTATATTCTATGAGTCTTAAATTTCGTCTTTTCCATATTTCTTAGGGTTTTATTGTTTCAGTATAAATAGGATCTTTATTTTCAGTGTAAGGCAGACTTGATTATTATATAAAAAATTGAAAGGTTTCTTTTTCTATGTTCTTCCATGAACAATTTTATCAAACTTATCAAAGATGAATAATCTTTGTGGCGTTCAAACATCGGTACGAGAGTTCTTCATTGTGTAATCAAGGGGTTCAACGCATCTTGTTATCGTTGAGTTTTTTGGTTCACTTCGTTGGGTTTGAGTCCAAAATCGGGTTTATTGGCGTTCTTGGATTCCGCATCAATCTAGTTGTAGGTTTCGTAGTCCCGTTGCTACGGGGTTCGCATCAGTTGGTATCAGAGTTTTGGCTCTAATTTAATTAGGTTCTATCCTTTATTTTATTTGTTGAGTCTTTTCTTTTCTTTTGTTTTCTTTCCTTGTTCTTCATGTTCTTGTGCCCAGTAATTTATTTTGAGTCTTTAATCCAGAAAAATCTAAAAAAAAAATTCAAAAGTTATTTTTGTACTCAATTTGAGTCCAAATCAACTTCCGTATGTTCCATTGTTATCGTAGTCGATTTTCAAGTTTTGTTAAAAAAAAAAAAGTTACTGTTCACGAGGTACTGTTCACGTCCGAGATTTAAAAAAAATTATTTTTTTTTAAATTTTTTTATTTCTTGGAAATTGTATTTCCTATCATCTATCTTAATTCCAAAATTCATTTGTGTTCAATCCAAATTCAAGAACCATTTTCTTGAATTTATAAATTCCAGTCCGAAGTTGTCCAATTCAAATTCTTTTGAGTCCTAAAGTCAATATGAGTAATAGGATGGATCGATTGGAAAGGATGTTGATGGATATGGGGAGAGTGTTGGATATGTGAGATGAGGAATTGAATAAAACTCATAGGGATCAATGCGATAATGTGTTTAATGTGAGTAGCCGGGAGAGACGGGAATGTAGGGATTTGGGTGAAGTTGGTGTTAATAGGAGGATGAGAGGTATAAAAATAATGATTCCACAATTTAAGGGTAGGAATGATCTTGAGGCGTACGTAGCATGGGAAGAAAATGTAGAATTGAGGTTTGCGTGCCATGATTATTCCGGGGAGAGAAAATTGAGGTTGATTGTGAGCTCATTCATAGATTATGCATTAATTTGGTGGGATGAGTTGATAGGATCTAGGCGGAGGAATGATGAGAGATGTATTGAAGCTTGGGATGAATTGAGAGCGATCATAAGGAGAAGATATGCACCTATTCATTTTTGTAGAAGGGATCGACATGATTGAGGATCTAGATAGGAGCCTAGAAGATCTAGTAGAGTTGGATATTTAAGAGAGAAGGAAACACCAAGTGTGGAACATGTTGGCAATACATCAAGCAGAAAGACTGGGTTGGATTACAAGCTTGAGTTCTCAACAATTCGTGACTTGATCAACTCACAGAATTATCATAAGGAACAAAAGAGTAAGAGAGAAAATTGTGAGGTGGTTAGTTGTGCAGACAAAGGAAGAGAGCTACAAAAGAGTGAAAGGGAAGTTAAGCTGCAAAAAGAGAATGAAGAAGAATCTTCGGAGACAAAAGAGGGGTCGAAAGTGATCTTGGAGGAAGGGGAGCATGAAGTTGAGGAGGAGTTGGCGAAATCTAATAATTCCCTCCCTATTTTGAATACTTCAGTTTTGCAGGTTACCCAAGAATTATTTCCAGCAAACTATCCCATTGGAATACCACCCGACCCGGGGATTGAGCCTCAAATTGACTATCAAGGTGTGGATGAAACTAATCGACCCTTCACTACTTTGAGAATTTCTTTATTGCCGATAATTGACTTTGTGATTCCTGAGGAGACGACAGAGTTTCAAAGGTACTGGAGGAACTTCATATGCAGGGGGTCAAATGAAATTGATGATCCGAAGGGCAACGTAGGAGCATTGGGTTTGAAATTGATTCATGTGCTTGGGCCAAGTAAAACAATGAGGATACATGGACAGTCATCAGATGGAGCTGTTATTGGAGCACTCTACACTTGCAAGATTAAGCAGTCAAGGCGAACACATTTTGATCTATGTGAAGGTTACTGGAGTTCATGCCACAACATCTATGGTTGATTGAGATTGTACTACAATGCATCCATACCTGCAAAATGGATGGGTACCGTGTATTGATCATATGCCATGCGAGGAACAATTTTCCATTTGATAGGCATAATCACACACCCCGCTATTGAAACAGTTAAGGCAACATCCATGTTGATAGATCTTACGCCGAACGGGATGGACGAAATTGTTTCCTATCTAAAGATAAGAACAAGCCTTGAAGATCCTGCTGACGTGAGAAAACTTTAGACTAGATCGGTTAGATACATCGTGATCAATGACGTCCTTTACAAACGAGGATACTTAGCCCCTTTGCTAAGGTGTTTGAACAAGGAAGAAATAGTATACTCCTTCCAGGAAGTACACGAAGGCATGTGTGGAAACCATTCTAGTGGGCATTCTTTAGCCCATAAGATCATACGCCAAAGGTCTGGCCCTCACTAAGAAAGAATACACTAAATTTGTATGGAAGTGCAACCAATATTAGCGCTTCGCTCCCATAATCAGGGCACCATCGTAAGAGCTGAATTTTGTGATTGCTCCCTAGCCTTTTGCAAAATAAAGAGTCGACCTGATCGTCCTAATGCCTATAGGAAATGGAGGGAACAAGTTGGCTATTGTTGTCGTTGATTACTTCACAAAATGGGACGAAGTGGAACCACTTGTCAAGATAACAGAGCAAAAAACCACCAACTTCATCTGAAAATCCATCATATGCCAATTTAGGATACCTCATTTTATTGTGACGGATAATGAAAAGCAATTTGACAATGCCCATTCTACAAACTTTTGTGAGAGACTCGGCATTAGAAAACATTTCTGCACTCCAAATCACCAACAAGCTAATGGCCAAGTCGAGGCCGTTAATAAGATTATTAAGTACACATTGAAGGCAAAGCTCGATGCTCTTAAAGGAGGATGGGCTGAAGAACTTCCCAGAGTCCTATGATCTTACCGCACCATGCCAAGAACCAGCATGGGGAAAACCCCATTCTCCTTGGCCTTTGGTGTAGAAGCTGTGATTCCCCTAGAGATCGGGATTCCATCATTTCGCATAGCAATCTACAACAAAGGTAAGAATGAACCTGTACTTCGCGAAGAATTAGACTTAGTAGAGGAAAAAAGATGCGAAGTCGAACATGGAAATGTTGTGTATAAGCAACACAACGCAAGGTTAATCACAAAGTATGAAAGTGGGAATTTGAAGTTGGAGCTCTTATCTTAAGGATGGTTTTCCTCGCAACAAGAGAAACCGGATTAGGACCTCTAGGGCCTAACTTGGAATGGCCCTACAGGATGACTAAAATCCTACTTAGGGAGGCTTGCGAACTAGAAGATATGGAAGGACAAGCTCAGTCCCATCTTTGGAATAACAAGCATCTTAGAAAGTATTATCAATAGGAGGAAGATCCATTGCAATATGCATGCTCGACTTTGATATCTACTGTAATAAAACGGTCGCTTTCTTTAATCAACCTCGACGTACTACTTAGCCAAATTTTCTACTGAGGAAATAATCAAAAGCCTCACTTCCACAAGTAAGTCGAGCTAAGGTTGCATGTGTTGCAACACTTAGACAAATTTTCTACCAAGGAAATATTCAAAAGCCTCACTTCCTCAAGTGAGCTGATCTAAGGTTGCATGTGCTGCAACTAGGGGTGGACAAAATGTCCAAACCAAACTAAACCAAACCAGAACCAAACCAAATCGAGCGGTTCGATTCGGTTCTACAAAAAAAAATGAATGATTTTGGTTCTTCGTACCGAGAACCATTTGGTTTTGGTTTTGGTTTGGTTTTAGTTCTAGAACCAAGAACCAAACTTAATTTATATTTTATAATTTTATTTATATTTGAATCTAATTTTACATTAATTAAGCCAAAGCCAAATGAGCCCATTAAGACTTTAAGACTTAATTAAGAGTATTACGGTAATTTGAGAGGATTCTGAAACTAACCTAAACCTACACACTTTGAGTTTAAGATGAGTCCCAATCCTAAACGGTAAAGTGCAAGCAGTAAATGGCAAAGTGCAAACGCTCAAGTAATTTACCTCACTGCATCAGCATTAAACCCTCAAGTTAAAGAGTCCCAATCCCAAACGGTAAAGTGCAAATGCTGCCCTGTGCTATGCTGCTCCCTCAAACAGCCTGTGCAGATCCCTCAAGCTCAAAGGCTCCAACAATCTCTCACCTACTAGGGACCTACTCCTGCTGGTTGCTGCTCTCCTCATCATCTGCCCTGTACTGCAGATCCTTCACTTGGAAATATTTTGGACGTTGGACGTCTTTCTCAATTTCTTCCTTTGGTTTCCCAATTCTCTTGGCTAACGGCTCGAGGTAATACTCTATGTTGGCATCCTATTCTTTGGCTTGATAGACGTTGAAAGATCAATAAATAACCATGCATGCAAGTCTACAAATGTTGGGCCTGTTGGCATCTGGTTGGAGGAATTAATGGAGGAATGGAATTATGGAACCATTAATTCATAAATAACCATGCATGCAAGTCTAAAGTGTTTTCTACTTTTTAATAAATCAAATACGTTCTCGCTCTGCTCCGCATTTATATTGTATGGAATATTTAAAACTTAAAATATGTTCTTGCGCAGAATTACGAGTGTAAATTTTCAAATGATCGTTGATCCTAGTAGGAAGAAATATTTGAAGAACTTGTGTAGATTATTTTACTTTACAAACACTAAGAGTAAAAATATTAACTTTTGTTCATAGTATTTACTCCACATCCCACCAAATTATTAACTGTTGTTCACGTGTAAAATGATTCATTTTTTTTTCTAATCAAATCTTATCAGGATATTTGAACAGATGCAAGTCTACAAGTGTTTTCTACCTTTTTTTTTTTTACTCTTGTAAGTGTTGTTAAATGCTAACTAAAATTTTATCTTTTCTATTTGGTAATTTAGATGGATTCTAATGTAGAAGAAATTGTAAAAACAACCTACAGAGAGGTCGGCAGTATGGGCACATTTCACAAAGCTATCGGATGGAAAGAATGCAAAATGCAATTACTGTATGAAAGTCTACAAGTGTTATGGAACTTCTACTTTGCGAAAGCAGTTAAAAAATTGGTTTGCTTATAAATGCACTACGACGGATGACAAGCAAATAGTTCTAAAACAACAAAAAATTGATGATTGTAATGGAGCTAATGGTGAGGGTGACAAAGGATATATTATGGCATCATTATTTGATAAAAATAAGTGTCGAAAAGCATTGGTTAGGATGGTGATTATTGATGAATTACCTTTTTCTTTTGTGGAGGGTGAGGGTTTCAAGGAATTTGTGCAAGAACTTTGTCCAAATTTTGTGGTTCCTAATCATAGAACTATTGCTAGTGATGTACTTCATCTCTACCATGAAACAAAAGATTCCTTAAGGGATAAATTTATCAAAAATAGGTAGAGAATTTCTTTAACCACAGATTGTTGGACCTCAATTCAAAATATCAATTACATGTAATCACAGCACACTTTATTGATAGAGATTGGAGATTACATAAGAGGATACTGAACTTTTCTGTTGTTCCAAATCATAAAGGAGAGACAATTGGAAAACTTATTGAGAATTGTTTGCTTGAATGGGGAATAGAGCATGTAGGTAGTATTACTGTGGACAATGCAAACACGAATGATGTTGCACTCATTTATGTGAAAAATAAATTGAAGAATTGGAAACTTGGTGGTATGATTTTAGGTGGTTCTTATTTGCACATTCATTGTTCTGCACACATAGTCAATTTAATTGTTAATGAGAGGTTAAAAGATTTCAATGCATCAATGCGATTAAGTATTTTCGATCATCACCTTCTCGATTTATGAAATTTAAATGTTGTGTTGAGATGGAGAAGATAGAATGCAAACAACTTCCTGATTTGGATGTAGCTACTCGATGGAATTCAACATTTTTAATGTTAGATAGTGCATTGAAATTTGAGAAAGCATTTGACCGAATGGAGGAAGAGGACGGACTTTATTACAAATATTTTGATGAGCGTGAAGGTCGAAAAGAAAGAGAATGGCTGCCAACAACTTATGATTGGGATATAGCTAGAAAATTTGCTAAATTTTTAAGAACATTTTATGAAGTTACTTTGAAATTTAGTGCTTCATTGAATGTTACCTCCAATATTTACTTCAATGAAGTTTGTGAAATTGAGCAGATTTTGAAAAGAATAAGTGACAAACAAGATGGTGCGCTGAGTAATATGGCAAGTAGCATGAAGGGTAAGTTTAACAAGTATTGGGGAAATGTTGATAAGATGAATAAAATTTTGATTATAGCTGTTGTGCTTGATCCAAGATATAAATTAGAGTTTGTTGTACATTGTATTGGTATTATGTATGACTTTGGCATGGTTGAAGCAACAAAAAATGAAGTCGATAAATTATTGTATACTTTGTATAATCAGTACAAGGGATGGGAAAACAATATTGATGGAGGTAGTGGTAGTAGTGATAGTAATGATAGAGTTACTTTGTTGGAAGGTTCTGATGATGATTGGAAAGACTTTAATAATTTGGATTTCGGGTACAAGAAATTAAAAACTAGCAAAGGCACTTTGTCTGGAAAAGATGAGATTCAAATATATTTGATGGAACCAAATGAAGATGCAGTGGATGCAAATTTTGATATTTTGAAATCGAGGAAGATAAATACTCCAAGATTTAAAATTTTGTCAAATATTGCAAGAGATGTGCTTGCCATTCCTGTATCTACAGTTGCTTTTGAGTCGGCATTTAGTACTGGAGGGCGCATTCTTGATTGTTTTTGGAGTTCTTTAACTCCTACAACAGTTGAGGCTTTAATTTGTACCCAAAATTGGTTACGAGAAGAATCTAGACTTTTGAGAGTAACTCAAGACAGAATTTGCATTGAGGAGACAGAGTTCTATGAAGAAATCGAGTCTGGTATAAAAATTTTAGAAAATATTTTCACGTAACATCTTATTAATTGTAAACTATTTTAATTTAGTTTTGTTTGTTTTAACTGTGTATTTTGAATTACATTTGTAGAGTTTCTTAAAGTTACAGCAGAAGCAATGGAGTATTAAACAGTTAATGGTTGTCTGGATGGTAAGGGCTAAGTTTCTTCACTCGATCATTTTTGTCACCATCCCTATCTATTAGTTTCAAGTTTCAATTTTATCTTTTAGTTTCATATTTCATTTTTCTCATGTAGGTTTTGATGGCTTCATGTAAAGGAATTGATTGGATGGAGGATGGAGATGAAACTTGATATTTGATATTGTTAACTTTTGGCAAAGAAACATTCGTTTATGTTCAGTTTGTTAATTTAAACTTTTGAAAAATCTTGATGACTGATAATTTGAACTTGCTAAATATTTGATGCTTATATTTTTTATTTCAGCTATTACTGACTTATCAATATGGCGTTAGTCTGAAAATTGAAGTAATTGAACTAGAACCAAACCAGAACCGTATGGTTCGGTTCTGTTCGGTTCGGCTCCATATCTTTAAAAAAAACCATGTGGTTCTATTATAATAAAAAAAACCATTGGTTTATGATTCGATTCAGTTCTCTTGGAACCAGAACCAAATCGAACCATATCCACCCCTAGCTGCAACACTTAGACAAATTTTCTACTAAGAAAATATTCAATAGCCTCACTTCCTCAGGTGAGCCGATCTAAGGTTGCATGTGCTGCAACACTTAGACAAATTTCCTACTGAGGAAATATTCAAAAGCCTCACTTCCTCAAGTGAGCCGATTTAAGGTTGCATGTGCTACAACACTTAGACAAATTTCCTATTAAGGAAATATTCAAAAGCCTCACTTCCTCAAGTAAGCCGATCTAAGGTTACATGTGCTGCAATACATAGACAAATTTCCTACTAAGAAAATATTCAAAAACCTCACTCCCTCAAGTGAGCCGATCTAAGGTTGCATGTGCTGCAACATTTAGACAAATTTCCTACTAAGGAAATATTCAAAAGTCTCACTTCCTTAAGTGAGCCGATCTAAGGTTGCATGTGCTGCAACACTTAGACAAATTTTCTACTAAGGAAATATTCAAAAGTCTCACTTCCTTAAGTGAGTCGAGCTAAGGTTGCATGTGCTACAACACTTAGACAAATTTTCTACCAAGGAAAATATTCAAAAGTGTCACTTCCTCAAAGTGAGCTAGGCTAAGGATGCATGAGCTACAGCACTTAAACAAATTTCCTACTAAGGAAAATATTCAAAAGTGTCACTTCCTCAAAGTGAGCCAGACTAAGGATGAGCTGCAACACTTAGACAAATTCTTCTACTTAAAAGAATTACTCAATAAATAGAACATGAATTCAAGACAAAACTCATACGGTCAGATTAATTAAATCTTAGTTCAGTACAATGCTTAGAATGGAAAATCAAAAGTCAAAAAACTATACAAGTTCGGAAAAGAAAAACTACAATGCAAACTAAGGGACGGGAGGAACTTGGGAAGCATAGGCATCATGCTCAATGTCCTCGTCAACAGGGAAAATGCAAACTCTTGCCATCTTTGACAGCCTCTGCAGCTCCTCCTTCTGCTCTTCTAATGCTTCCCATAAGAAGGTTGTATCAAAATTAGGCCTCTACTTGTCAATGTACTTCACCAGCTCCTCCAAGGCCACAACATAGGCATCCTGAGCAAGGGCGTCGAACTCAGGAAAGGCCCTCCAGAGGTCTACGGCATTGGTAGCCTTTGCCTTTGCCTCAGCCTCCTCTATTTTTCTTCACAGCCTCTATAGCCTCCTTCTTTGCCTCAGCAGTTGAGCACACTTTTCCTCAAGTCTAGCCTGGAATTCCTCATCTCTTTTCTTTTCAGTAGCTGTCCTTTGACTGGCCATTCCCCCCGACTTTCAGGGCTTCGTTATCCTCCATCGGTTAGAGCTCTGAGGCCGACTTTGCTTCCAACTCAACACTAATCTAGTTCAGCCAGTCCTCATACTTCTTCTCATTCTCAGCGAAGGTAGCTCTTTCGAGCTCTATATTTTCATAAAGGCACATGGTCTGGTTCTTTACCTCGAGCATCTTTTCCAGCTCGGCCTTCACCTGGATCTACAAATGAAATCAAGTCAGATCACAAAATAATGAATATCTGAAAAAAAATCTAAGTGGTTGGGTTCGTAATACCATACCTTATCTGCCACATACATCATGTATAAGATGGATCTGTGGCTGTGGAGCTGAGCAGCAACTATGGCCTCCCCCACTGGCATCTCTGCCAAGAAGCCATGCTCTCTTTCGTTCCAATTCCGAGTAAGGAGATTGGCCGAGTCTCGGAGGGGATGAAGAGTGCAGTTGTCGACTTCCTCGACGGAGAAGGAACTCGGAGGAAGTCCAGGAATATCTCTGAAAGATAGCCCATCAGACCTTCTAAGCTCAGCCTTTACAAGTCGGGGCATTTCTCCCGCGACCTAGAAGAGCCAGGCTCCATAGTTGGCCGAGGAGAAACAGCTGGGGTTGACCTCTGTGACATGATCACTGGCGAGAATAGCTCGACGGTGGTCATCAGAGAAGGGTCCATACCATGAGACACCTCTGAACATTTCTTCTTCAAAGGAGAGATCACTTCCTCCACCTCGACTTCCTCTTCTCGAGGTCGGGTAATAGCCCCAGCCGGGGCATCTGCTTTCTTGCCCTTTTTGGCAGCAGCTTCCTTGGCAGTTCGGTAGCCCAGCATGTCTTATTAAGGATCTATACAAGGAATAATTGTTAGTACCTGAAAAGACCAAAGATATAACTTTAACTAAAGACTGTGTAAAAACTTACTGGAGATGGTGGGAAAGGAAGAAGATGTCTCTGTTGCTGTGAACGGATGGTAAGATCGGAGCAACCCTGCATGGTAGAGGTTATCCTTTGAGATCACGAACTTGAAAGATCTTTGTCTCCTGGGTAATGCCCTTATAGCCTTAGCTATCCTCCTGTCTTCCGAGGTCAAAGTGACAACTTTAAAATCTACAAAAACCAAATAAACTGTCAGAACTATTCTTTTGAGGTCGGCTAAAAGGAAAACACAATGCTGGGACGACGTCCTCATATTCTCCTCAGCAGGGTAGAACTGCTACTCTCCAAAGACGAAGAAGAACTCCTCCTTCCACATTTTTATAGAAGAAGGAGTATCTAAAACTAAGGAGCCCTCTGTTAGTAGTGTTACCCCTCCAATTCGCCAGCATATCTCCCGTAACTTCGACCTATATGAGCTCACTCTCCACTCACCATAATCATCCCCCTATCAGCGTCGTACGATCCTACTTCATCAGCCCAGAACCCTCATGGTCAGAGTCTATATTCTCAGGTCTACCTAAAGCTAGGGGGTTAACTACAAATAAAGGGACCGGAGTCAGAACATCCTGACAATCCGAAGAAGAGGAAGAGGGGGAAGGAGGGACTGAATCTTCATGATGGTTACCCCAGGAATGAACCCTAGACTCGTTCGAACTCATGCAAATACTAGGGCAGAAAGAAAAAATGAAAAATATACGTATTTCTAGAAAAAGAATACCTGGGATGCCGACCTCACTTAGCTAGGACGAGAAGGACTAAGGAAGATAAGTTCTACTTTGCTCGAAGAGAGAAAATTCGTGAAGAAAAGTGTTGAAAATGATGGGAAAAGGTATTTAAAAGTATAGGAAGACCAAATGTCTCAATCTGGGCCGTTTGATTAGAAATGGAGGGAAAACGAAGGGTGCAGATTACACGGCCAAAAATACGTCGTTTTAAGGAATGAATCTTCCCAAAGAAGCCACTCTGAGTGTGTGATAGCTCATGTCCACCTGTCACCTTGTCCATTCACCTTCAAAATAAAAAATATATATTCTCGGAAATTGTGCCAATACGTGTCTGAGGTCAATCCATTCACTATGAATGAACTGATCTGGGAGATATCTATTGACCTCCGATCTCAATTAAAGACGTACTTAGCGGTGGTCTCATCCTTTGATATCTATTGACCTCCGATATTATTGTATCATTTTAATGAATGTGAGCAATAAAAGGAATTATCAAAAATTAAAAAAAAAAAGGGTACGTAAACTAGGCAAACGTCCCGCTCTGCGCCCGCCTTACATGGGTAATACCATCCCTACTTACAATTCTTCATTTCACAGTTGTAGAGTATTACCCATATGATGTGTGAAAAATGAAATTTAGAGAAGAATCTCAAGCTATTGTCGAGCGAGTTTTACTATTGGTAGTAAACATACAAAATGTGGACAATCGTGTGTTTGCAATGTTTGGATGGGCTCAACGGAGGCAATGCCAGTGATTGGTAAGGAAGAGACGAGAGGGAGAGAGTCGAGAGGGCCAAACAAGATAGAGATGGATGGTTTGGTTTAATTGAGAGAGAGAGAGAGAGATGATAAGGTAGGGTAGGGTTTGGTTTGGTTTAGAAACTAAGGAGAGGGGTGTGGGTTGGTTGGGTGGGTGGGTTTGGTGTGATGTTTATCTACTATTTTGTACAACGTTTTCATCCAATCAAATCAACGTTAACTAAAAACATATATGAGATTTAAATTTTCTAGACGGACAAAAAAAAAAAAATCTAAAAGTGACATTTTTGTAAATGTCAATCCGAAAGTGATATTTAGTGCAATTTCCTATTTCTCTTTCTTCTATTACTAGATTCGAAAAATATGCAAGTTCTCAAAATTTTGGGGATTTTCATAACACGTGATCTTAAAAAATGAAGGAATTTGTAAACATGTGTCTTCATAATGTTTCTTCACAAATTGATTTGATTTTTTTTCTTTTACAAATTACTTCATTATTTATAATCCCATGTTATGGTATTTTTCAAAATTTTGAAATGTCATATTTTTTTAGGTCCAAAAATCACTTGATTTTCCTCTTTGTATTATTTTGTTTATTCTTTTGTTATTGAAAATTTAATAAATTTTTAGACTATTAGGGTCTGTTTGATTTATATTTCAATTTTAAATTTTGAGTTTTGAATTCATTTTTAGTTTCCTATTTTAACGTGTTTGGTTTGTCATTTTGAAAATTGTATTTCAAAATAGAAAATTAGAAAATACGTTTTGGTTTAAAAATTCAAAAAATTATTTTATGACATTTTATCGATGAAATTTGATTATTCATTAAAAATAGAATAATTTTATGTTAATATATTATTATGTAATATATACATTTTAAATTTGGTGAATCTTAGATTATTTTATTTTGTTTATTCTTTTGTTATTGAAAATTTAATAAATTTTTAGACTATTAGGGTCTGTTTGATTTATATTTAAATTTTAAATTTTGAGTTTTGAATTCATTTTTAGTTTCCTATTTTAACGTGTTTGGTTTGTCATTTTGAAAATTGTATTTCAAAATAGAAAATTAGAAAATACGTTTTGGTTTAAAAATTAAAAAAATTATTTTATGACATTTTATCGATGAAATTTGATTATTCATTAAAAATAGAATAATTTTATGTTAATATATTATTATGTAATATATACATTTTAAATTTGGTGAATCTTACATTATTTTTTCTCATATAAAAGTAAAATAAAAATGAATAATAAATTGTGTTCAAAATATAGGAAATAAAAATAAAAATTAATGAATTTTTTTTTATCTTTGTTTACTTAAATATTTCTTTAGAATTTTTATGTAAATAATCATTAAAAAAATTTAACTTTTTTTTTTTTTTTTTAATTTTAATTTTAATTTTAAATTTTCGTATTTTTTTATCTTTATTTTTTTAAAATTTTAAAATATATTTGTTAGATTTTTATATTTAAAATTTTGTTTAAACAAAATTCTATTTAAACGCTTGTTTTTCATGTTCTGAGTGTTTTCAAATTTACATTGAAAACATTAAAAATACATTTTGAGTTCTATGTTATAAATTTTTCCTTATTTTTCAAATATGCATTTTCAAAATGCCAGACATAAAACTTTTTCAAAATTCAGTATAAATCATATTTCTCAGTTACAACTTATAATCAAAATGCCAGACATAAAACTTTTTCAAAATTCAGTATAAATCATATTTCTCAATTACAACTTATAATCAAAATATATTTTTGTTCTTTAGATTTTTATCTCCATCATAAAGACGGTAGAAACCCGTTGTCTAGTCAGGTATTGTAAAGACCTGTTCATGAAGACAACAATTTTATGTGAATTTCGTAAAATAAAAATTACGAAAATCATAAAAATAGTTTGGACAACAAAAATCGAAAATAAATTTTGTAGTAGAAAAAAAAAAGGAAAAATAGAGTGAGCAAAAGTAATTTGAAAATTCAATCCAAAAATCATGAAAATCATATAAATAAATCAAAGGGTATAAAAACATAATTGAAATAAATGATGAATGGGGTAACATTATATAAAAGTGATTGAGTAATTAATAACTTTTTATTTTTGATGAGCAATAACTAGCAATAAAGTTTGGTCATATTTTAACTCTAATTTTTTTGTCACGTGTGATTTCTACGTGTCGTGTGAATTTTTATATCCATATGGACGGATGAAATTGAGATAAATAATGAACACGTGATGTTTTATATAAAAATGAGTGAGTAATTAGTGTACTTTCAATTTTTAGCGAGCTAGTAACAATATGATTAAGGATGGTCATATTAACTTTAACATCAAATTTTCTTATAAATACTTAAAGATCATTAACCTTTATTCATTATCATATTTATATTTTTAACTTTTTTTTTTTCATCACATTCTTATTTTTAACATTTCATTGATCATAAAATTTTGTCATTTTTCCATCCAAAATATTGCTAACGTGATTTAAAATGAGGATCAAATATTTAATCGAATTTTTATATTATTATTTATTTTACTTAAAAATACAATGGGATCATGAGTTTTTTATTTTTTATTTTACTCTACCTAATAGAAAAATTTCACACACACACACACACACACACACATATATATATATATATATATATATATATATATATATATAGTTGAACACAATTTATATTAATTTGATAATAAGGATACGATAAAAAAAAAGTTTAAGACATAAATATGATGGTGTATAAATGTTATGAATCTTTCATGTAACTAAAAAAAAATATATAATTATTAAAAACTGTGGTGTGAATATTTGTAGCTTATGGTTAATTATTTAATTAAAAGGAAATTTACCTCCCTGCTCCTAAAAAAAGCTTTTTGTGGTCACTTTATCCGGTTAAATGTTTCGGGAATTATTGAACTTATACTTTCGTCACGCTTTATAAACTTTAAAATGTTTTTAAGTGATTGCAAAACTTTAACACGTTAAGTTACTAAATTTAGAGGGTATTTGGTGAAAATTAAAATTAGATTTTTTTAGTATATTGTGATGAAAATTTTCGAAATGTGTGGTTGAAAATTTGTTGGACCCATGAAAAATGTGATTGATTGATATTGATTGTTTGACTTTGACTTAAATTAAAATCTTAATATGTTATAATCTATCACTTTTCAAGTTTCATTAGTTACTGAACTTATACATCCGTCACGTTATACTCATGAACTTTAAAATACTTTCAAGTGACCACTGAACTTTACTCACTGAATCCAACTGTTAAAAAACTAAAAATTTTGAAGTAAAAAATAACATGCACTAAAAATGTGCCTTTTTTCCTCTTAAATTATCTTATGACAACTCTAAAAATTATATTTTGTTAGTCTTGATTAATATTATCGACTCTCAATCGAAAATTTCACTACTCGTCTGAGATATAATTTTTTATTTTCTAGATTTAAGTTTATGATCTCAATCGAAATAAATAAATGATTTCTCAATTTTATTTTCTTGACATAAAGATAAATTATGACCTAAATTAAGATTTTTGTCAATTTGAAGATAACACTTTTTGCCCTTGTACATCTTTTAACGATTAGAGAATTTATGTTCTTAATCAATATCAATATTTCCGTCTTAGATTATAAGTTTCATTATCTAGCCTATATTTATTTTATTTTACTTTCTTCATCTAGGTCGAATTTCATAAAAAATTAATTTTACTCGAAAATGTTATGAAGTTCAGTAACCACCTAAAAGCATTTTAAATTTCAGCGAGTAAAATATGATGGATGTATAAGTTTAGTGATTAATTAAACATTATGAGTTAGTGAAAGATGGAGTACAACATATTAAAGTTCAATATCTACTCGAAAGTATTTATAGTTCAATGACTTATAAAATATGATGATTGAGTAATAAAGTGTAATGTGTTAAAATTGAGTGATTATTCGTAGATATTTTAAAGTGGAGTGCATAAAACGCCACGAAGGTATAAGTTTAGAGTGTGTTTGATGTTGATTTTAATGAGAATAGAATTTTTGGAATAGTGATTGATGAAAGAATGTGTGGTGGAAAAATGGTGAAAAGTTTTAGATTTGTGTGTAATATTATTTTATTTGAAAAATGTGTGAATGAAATGAAGAAAGAGAAAAAATTGAGAATGAAAATGAGAATGAGAATGAGATGAGAATGGAGGTCAAACGGACGAAATATTTAATTCCTTTGTTGTCTTCACTCTTTTCTTCGTTTTCTCAAATCCTACCCGATCCCACCTGGAGGTGGCAAAATGGCTCGGTGGCTCGGGCCGCCCGGACTCGGTCCGTGAAAAATCCGGGCCAGGCCCGGCTCGCGGCCCGGGATACCGAGCCAAGACTCGGGTTGAGTCTTATTTTTGGACTCGGCCCGATCTGGGCCCGGCCCTCGTAGCTAGCGGGCCGGCTCGTATCATGGATTTTTTGGGTTCGCGATCAAAAAAATGTAAAAAAAATAGAATAATACTGAATTTTTAAAAAAAAAAAATTAAAAAAATAGAAAAATACGGGCAGGCCCGGGCCGGCTCTGCTCGGGAAAAGCCCTAGTCGAAGCCCGGGCCGAACCCCAAAAATTTTATCGAGCATTGGCTCGGCTCGGTTCGGGCCCGGAAAAAGCTCGGATCCTCCGAGCCCGAGCCGACTCCGGACTTAGAATTTTAACCCACGAGCCGAATCGGCCTGGCTCGTTGCCATCCCTAATCCCACCGCTGAAAAGCCGTTTTAATTAGGGCGATGTTACACTTGCGTCAGGTCTGTCCATTTCAGCTTCCCCAGATGGACACCGCTTCCTTTTAAATTTTTAATGGATCTCCTGTCGATAAAGCGGAAAAAGTTCCTCTCCCTCTCTCTCACACACATCGTAACCTAGGGTTTTTGAAGAATTCGATCTTCAATTTCATTTTCCACTACGATAAACACGTGGTTGTTTTCCGAACAAGAAGTGTATTCGCCTCTAGATTAGGAACTTTGTGCTATGTTTGAACTTGATCTCCATTAGTTCTAGTTTGTTGTTCGGTAACCTTAGCACTAGGCCTAAGTATTGGTTGGTTGGGTGAAAAGTCATTGAAAGGGTAATTTTTTTTTTTTTTAATGTAAATCACTCATATCCTGAGCATAGAAACTAATATCAGAGAAAGATTTTACAATATTACCGGATAATTCTGTCGAGTAATCAACTCAAATAAAAAATGACGGTGGCGGCAGGGATTGGGTATACATTGTTAGCATTGGGTCCATCTCTCTCACTTTTTATCGCCGTTATTGCCAAGAAGCCATTTCTCATCCTCACCCTTCTCTCCAGGTTCATTTACTTTCGTTTTATCTGCTTTTATTTTTTTAATTAATTATTTGCAAATATCTCTCCAGATATGGTTATTTATGCGATCTAAAAATGTGTATTTTTGCTTTTTTATTTTGATTCTAGTACCTTGGTATGGCTGATAAGTCTGATTGTGTTGTCGGGACTCTGGAGAGCATTTCTGCCCTTCAAGACTGCGACATTGTGGCCCTGCATGCTCATCATTCTCACTTCTGTTGCTTTCCAAGAAGCCCTTCGCCCTCTCTTTTGGAGAATTTACAAGTAATTCCTGTTACTGTTTTCAGTATTTCTTAGTTATGTTTGGAAATCTAAGAATTGGTAATTATTTGTGGTTAGTAATTGTGATAATACCATAGTGCATAGCATTTCAACTCATGTTTGGGCTAAGCTTTAAAAAATTACTAAATAGTAATGAGAGTAGATAATTTTTTTTGCCAAAGTTAGGAATGTGTAATTTACACTACCGTGTTGCAGTCAAGGTACTTAACTTACTTTTAAGCTTAGCCAAACATTTAAGCCAGGCCAGTTGTAAATAAACTACAGGGAGTTATAGTTTACCAAAAATGTGAATAAATTAACTTTGTTTATGGCAATAAAAATTTATAAACTAAAAGATATTTATATGTAATGTGAGTGCATATGAAAATGAGTTCTTACGGTGTGTCTATGTATTTGTTGATCGAAGATAGTGTCCATTTAAAATTTAGTAAAGCTAGATCTTCATTAATATCTGAACCCCTAGGGGAAGAAGAAAAAAAGGGGCAAGCAGGAATTTGAGGCTGGGTATCTATCCTATCTCAAAAGAATGACAGGTTGGATGGGAATGAAAAGGGGGAGTCAGGATTGGAATGACTAATGAATATGGTTGATATATAAATGTAGAATGCAGGACATACTACTCTTTCTAAAAGAGATCACAAGCATTTGAATTATCCAAAAGATAAGCTGCATAAGACCAGAGTAAAGGTTCAACATTGAACGAAGAGTCTAAAATACTCAAAAAGCAAAATTGCTGATAATTATTTTCAACGCTAAGCTATAGGTTAGATAAACTTAAGTGAATTGCTTTTAGATGTGATCCTTAATCCAAATTTAAGTGCACGATTCAGTAAATATATAACATCTTAGAGCACCTGCTACCCCTCATAATATAAACTTGATCTTAGAGTTGGTGCATGAGTATCACACCATTTGAATTATGTGTTATTAGCCAATCCATCAACCAGCCACCACTGTCCTCTACAGTCTGCACCACCTCTAACCACTGAAAAACACACAAGAGCCCCAAACGCTTAAAACCAGCCTTTAACACTGTAGCCGAATCAAGTTGCCACTAAAAGGAAAAAAAGGGCATCGCTGAAATTTTTGTAATCAGCCTGCAAGAAGAATTTTGGTTTACTTCTTTGATTTCAGTTCTTTTTGGTTGTTAATAGCTTAGGGGGCAAAAGTAGAGAAGGAAGAAGATAAAAATGGCGGAACTGTTCCACCGTCTTAGTTCTTTGTGTTGAAGTTTGTTCTCGTTAAAAAAAATAAACAAGAAAGGGGAGAAGAAATACAAGGGGAGGGAGGGAGGGAAGGGAGGGAGGGAGGGAGGGGGAAGAACGTGGAGATTGAGGAGAGAGTGAATAGAAATTAGAGAGAGAAATATTTTGTGTTCAATAGTTTAATTAAAACAAAAGCCCAACCCTCATAAGAAACAACTAAAGAAATAACATAAAATACAATCTTTAAAACTAAATTCTAATTGTTTTTCCTAAAATATCCTTCAAGTCTTGGTAAGTTTTGCAATATAATATTATTAAGGAGCTCCATCACACGGTCCAATAATTTAGCTTAACTAAGATGAATTGTGGTTGCATATGCCTTGCTTACACCTAAAGAAACTCCCGTTGAGAAGAGAAAGCAATGCCAATAGAATTTGTTAATTTGATTGTAAAAAATTTCGATTTCATTGGATCTTTTGGAATGTGTGATAAATTTAATGGAGTGTGGCTAAAGAATTCATGTTATGGTATAATACTGTCTGTTCTTGCCGTACTAGCATGGTTATGTCATCTGCAGAAAAATGTTGTTTTGTCATATCCGTTTCTTAACATGATACTACTCAAATGAGCAGCATTGCCTCGGTTTGTAATGGGTTTTGAGTTCTGCACCCCATTTTTTAGGTTTTGAGCCCCAATGAAAACTGCTCCCTAGGTTTTGTGTTGTCCCTTTCTTCGTTTTGCATTAGTATAGCTTGGTCACCGAGTTGTTATATTCTGCAATCTGTATCCATTGGTTTTTGCTTCATCTTGGTTTTATTGTCAGTTAATCAGCGGAAGTGAATTTTTTTTAAAAAAAAATTAAAATTCATCCTGTCATGTGGCTTTGACATTAGGAGGCTGGAAGATATACTGGATGCTTTTGCAGATAGAGTCTCCAAACCTCGCCTTTTTATTACTGATAAGATGCAAATTGCTCTTGGTAAGTTTTGTGGGTACACGTATCCTTCCTTGTGTGATTCACTAACTTTATATTACCCAAGTAGCTCTTTGTAATTTCAAACATCCTAGTACTTGACTGCAGAAATTTGTGGGCCGAAGTAGTAACGTTGTTTTATGTTCTTATTACTGGCTTTATAGTTGTTAAATATTATTCTATCTTCAACCCCCAGCCACTGAAGAAAAAAAAAAAAAGGGGGTCATCCTGATGTTGAATATTTCCTGGCGAATTGAATTGTTAGGTGATGCGGACATCTATTCTATTTATTTTAGTTGGACCTTATTTACATTTTGGACTATTATTTATGTAATTGGGCTTTTATAATAGGGTTTGGCCCAAGCCTGTTCTCGTTAGGGTTTTATTTTACTATTTAAACTTATTTTGTCGTTAAATAAAACAGTTGATGAATGAATAAATTATTGGTGGCTTATTTCTCTCCTTCCCTATTCCTTTTCTAGTTCTTGTGATTCTTCTTCTTCTTCTATCATTCTTCTTCTAATCTTCTATTCTTTTATAGATCTATTTCGTTATGAGTTAATTGTTTCAATTCATCCTGCATCAAATTTGGTATCAGAGCCGAATCTTGGGTAATTTCTCACATACAAATCCGAATTTCTTTTGTTCCTTCTTCTCTAAGCCTGTAGAACAGCACAATCGAAAGAATTTGTTGGAGGCAATAATTTTTCTGTTCAATCTTCTTTCTTAGTTTTCAAAAAAAAAAAAAAAAAAAAAAAAAAAAAAAAACGTTACTGTTCACGGGTACTGTTCACCCGGAAAAAAAGGTCAATTTTAGTGTTTTCCCTCCAAAAAAAAAAAAAAAAAAAAAAAAAAAAAATTCTGTTTATTTTTGGCTACTAAAAGGATCTTGTGTTGTTACTCCAAACCCTAAATTACTAAAAACCCAATAAATTTTCAGCCCATTAGTCACGTTCAGCCCATATACCATATTCGGCCCATGTCTCTCAACCCATTACACATATAACAGAACCCAAACAGCCTAGCCTTCTCATAACTCAAGGCCCAACCCGCTACAATTCAATCAACGCGTCTCTTCCCTCTTAATCCTTCTACAGCCCCGCCGTTCCCACCGCCTGTCGCCTCCAATCGCCGCCCGTACTCTCAAGGCCAACACACCGGCGACCCATCAACCCCATCGCCAATACCGGTAACCCCCAAATCACCGGTCGACAACAAACCACAAACTCCCCACCTCCGCTGCCAACCCATCCTATATAATCAGTACCCATTACGTTATCTTGCAACTCCAACACCTGGTCCAGTCGCCACCGTCGCCGCTGCCTGCTGCTTCACCCCAGATTCCCACCCAGTACTCGCCGTGTCGCTTCTCTGCCCCACCACCACCACAGCGACAAGTGAGCCAACAAAAAAAAAATAACAATCTGGAACTCCTTTCTCTGCAACTTCTTTTCGTCTCCTTGTTTGGTCTCCTCAGAATCAGCGGAAGCCCCTTCAACTTCAACATCTCCGTCAACACGCGTCTTGACATTTGGAGATGGAGTCTCTAGCACATCAGAGCGTTTCCCAGTAGAAGACAGGCACACTTGAGGCCGCCTGTACATGTGAATTGGTGCAAGACTATAGATTGCACCACCATTTGTTGGACTAAAGTGTCACGAGTACATCCCCAGCAACTTCAAGCTTCCGTGGACACCATCTCTGCAACTTGACGACAGGGAGTGACCATTCTCTATTTATCTTGAGTCAACACTTCTGTTTCATTTAAATTGCATCGATTATATTCTTTGTGTTGTTGACAACTTGTTAATTTTAGCCTTACCTCACTTGATCGAAATCTTTGGACGAATTGACTCCCTTTGCTCCCTATTTCCCCCTGCGATTAGAGATCTCTGATTAATCATTTGTGTCATTGCTATTATTTTATTTGCATCAGCACTATTAGCTTGCCACATTCAAATTTACGTATCCCCAAATTTACTTTAAACAAATACAAAAACCAAATAAAAAAAAAAAAAAAAAAAAATATATATATATATATATAAAACAATTCAATTGCTAATTTTGGTGGTTCGTTTATTGATCTCTCTATTGCATTTCATCTAGCTAGTGTTGTGTGTATGCATTTGCGTAGTGGTCGCATTACTACCCCTAGTTCCAGTACCTTTGCCATGGACCCTCCCCAAATTGAGGCACTCACCCGACAATTAGCCCAACTCGCCACTGGGCAACAACAACTTCATGCTCAGCTCGCGACTGTCCAAGCTGAGTTGGCTACTACTCGTGAAGAGAATAGGACCCTTGCTGCTAGGTTGAACACTTTTGAGCACAATCCATACTCGACGGAAGCTGAAAACTCAGAAGCACCTAATAATAGACCTCGGCGTCGTCCACAAGGTGGTCGGCACCATGTTCGACATGATCGTGGGATTGGAAATCCGGTTCGTGAACGAGAGTGGGAACGTCGCCGTCAGGACACTCAGTCTTCCCCTCGCCACGAGGAGCGTTTCTTTAGAAGTATCAAGTTGGATGCCCCTACATTTGATGGTTGCCTGGACCCTAGCGTATTGATTCAATGGACTCGGGATATGGATCGTTTTTTCGCCTGGTATGGGGTTCCGGAAGATCGGAGAGTTCAATTTGCCAGTTTGAAATTAATTGGGACTGCTCAACTATTTTGGGAAAGTGTTGAGGACCTCCTTGAGAGACGTCGTGCTCCTCCTGTTGGGAGTTGGGAGGAAATGAAGCGTCGCCTTCAAGATAAGTACTTGCCCCAATCTTATAGGGGGAACTTGTTGGATCAATGGAATACACTTACGCAAGGCAGTCGACCTGTGACCGAGTACGTCGCTCAGTTTGACGAGTTTCGAATGAGATGTCAGGTTGTTGAGGATGAGGTCATGACCTCGAGTAGGTTTCGGCAAGGCTTAAGAGATGATCTTAGGCGCGAACTTGTCCTTCGGGGCGTCACTACCCTTGACCACGCCTACTCCTTCGTTCGAGACTACGAGTTAGTGACTAGGATGCCGTATAGGACTCGTAGTGACACCCGCACCGCAGTCTCTTCTGCGGCCACTCCGTCCCCCAAGTCTATTCTAGGGCCTCCCCCTTCTACTGCTACCCCTGTATCGGATAGTAAAGGTAAAGGTCCTGAAATTTCACGGGCGTCCTCCCGTTTGCAATGCTTCAACTGTAAAGGTTTTGGTCACATTTCTTCTAGGTGTCCTAGTCGAGCCCTAGTTATCGAAGAACGTGAAGATATTGTAGACGAGCCATTAGAGGACCAAGTTTATGAACCTAAGATGGAAGAATTTGATGACTTAGTTGACGATGAAGATACCTTCTTGGGTTGTATTCAGACTAGTTCCCTTCCCTCACACATGCCTAGAGTCGGTGTCGTGCGCTGTACTCTTACCCAACCTAAGGATGTCGATGATTGGCGTCGTCATGCCATTTTCCATACTTTCATCAAGATCAATAGTAAGGGCTGTAAGGTTATTGTGGATAGTGGTAGCTGCATTAATGCGGTCTCAGTGGCTACTGTATCCCGTCTTGGATTGAAGCCAGTTCCTCACCCTCAGCCTTATAGTGTCTCTTGGATTGATACGTCCTCTATAGCTGTCAAAGAGCGTTGTCTAGTCCCTATTCAGTTCCTCGAGTATAAAGATCATATATGGTGCGACGTTATTTCTATGGATGTCGGGCACATCATCCTGGGGCGACCGTGGTTGTTCGACTTGGACGTAACCATTTATGGTCGATCCAATTCTTGCTCCTTCGTGTTTAATGGAAAGAAGATCCATCTTAACCCGCTACCCCCGAAACCCGTTAGCCCACTAGATACGAAGAAAAAGTGTAGAGCGAAAAGGACTACATATCATTAGCCCCACAGAATTTGAGCACGCGCTTGCAGGCGACTCTATTGTATTTGCCGTGGTTGTCATGGAGGTTCCAGTGATCCCCCCAGCAGCAGCCCCCATTGAAGTCCAGTCGTTGCTTCACGAGTTTCAGGATGTCTTCCCTGAGGACTTACCTGACCAATTACCTCCTCTACGGGATATTCAACATGCCATCGATTTGGTCCCGGGAGCGGTTCTCCCAAACTTACCTCATTATAGAATGAATCCTACGGAACATGCTGAACTTCAGAGGCAGGTCGGTGAGCTCCTTCACAAGGGTTTCATTCGTGAGAGTTTAAGTCCTTGTGCAGTTCCCGCCCTACTGACTCCTAAGAAAGACGGCTCGTGGAGGATGTGTGTAGATAGTCATGCCATCAATAGGATCACGGTGAAGTATCGCTTTCCCATTCCCAGGCTTGATGACTTGTTGGATATGATGGTTGGTGCTACGATATTTTCTAAGATTGATTTGAAGAGTGGATATCACCAGATTCGGATCCGCCAGGGTGATGAGTGGAAGACTGCGTTCAAGACGAAAGATGGTCTTTATGAATGGCTGGTCATGCCTTTTGGGCTAACTAACGCCCCGAGTACTTTTATGCGGGCAATGACACAAACTCTTCGACCTTTCATGGGTAAGTTTCTCGTTGTCTACTTTGATGACATTCTCATCATAGTAAGACTAAGGAACAACATCGAGACCATCTCACACAAGTTTGTTCTACCCTTCGTGCAACAAAATTGTTTGCTAACGCCAAGAAATGCTCTTTCTTCACCAATAGAGTCATTTTTCTAGGATTCATTGTTTCCTCGACAGGGGTGTCTGCTGATCCTGATAAGATTCAGGCGATTGTTGATTGGCCGGAACCTAAGACTATACACGACATCAGGAGCTTTCACGGCCTTGCTACATTTTACCGTCGCTTTATCAAAGGGTTTAGCACTATCATGGCTCCTATAACGGAATGTATGAAGCGAGGAGAGTTTCATTGGACACAAGAGGCGACTAAAGCTTTTAAATTAGTCAAGAAGCGAATGACAGAGGCTCCTGTCATGCGTCTTCCCGATTTTTCCAAAGTCTTTGAGGTTGAGTGTGATGCTTCGGGAGTAGGAATAGGAGGAGTGTTGACTCAAGATCGTCACCCTGTTGCCTATTTCAGCGAGAAGTTAAATGATGCGAAACAACGCTACTCAACTTATGATAAGGAACTGTATGCAGTTGTCCAGGCATTGCGCTATTGGCGCCATTATTTGCTACCCCACGAGTTTGTTCTTTATTCGGACCACGAGGCCCTTCGTTACCTCAACTCCCAGAAAAGGTTGAGTTCTAGGCATGGTCGCTGGGTTGAGTTCTTGCAGGCCTATTCTTTTGTTTTGAAACACAAGAAGGGCACGGAGAACAAAGCAGCTGATGCTTTAAGTCGTCGTGTCTCCCTTTTGTCGATCATGAGCGTCAAGATTATAGGTTTTGAAAGGCTTAAGGAGGATTACGAAGCATGTCCTGATTTTAAGGATATCTTCCTTGATTTGCAAGGTGGACGACTAGATACAGCGGATGGCTTCTGTAACGCCCCGAGTTCCGCGGACCCGGAACGCTACGTCATCATCTCTTTGCCCTAATTTAACTGAAAAGTTTGGCGGAATAACTAATTTTTAAAAGCATCACATTTAAAATTTGTGAACGTTAACGGCAATAAACCTCATTAGAATTAATTTAAAGAAAATTTATTAAACTTTAAAACTCAAGTTTGAAATAGCGGAAACGACAAGGTAAGTTCATAACGTTCAAATGAGTGAAATTTAAAAGTAAATTGAAAACAATTAACTACTATTATTCGTTCATGCCACCACTGCCCATCAAACTCGTCCGTCTCCAAAATCTGCAAATATTGTTAAAATAGTAGCATGAGCATTTCGAAGAAATACTCAGTAGACTCATCGCCAGTAATTAATTTACAGAATAATTGAACACATAATTATGCAACTTATACAGTGATATTCTCATGGGCTTATTTTCTTTGAAAAATCATAGGCTCTTTAAAATCATAGGGTGTGGGTAGTCTGTCTCATGCATTTAAGCAAGTAAGTTATGCATAACATCATCTTATCTCATAAGAGATCCTCTTTCTTCTCATGCAATTAAGCATATAAGTTACGACAAGCATAACAACATAATCTATCTCATAAGAGATTCTCATCTTATGCAATCAAGCATATAAATCACATAAAATCACATAATACATGCAATTATAATCTAAACTAATTAATGGGGGCGAGTCTACCTCAATCTATCTCGATTTGCGTGAAAAGTGGAGCGGGAAGAAAAATCTCAGTTCCTCAATCGTTCGCACGTTTCGTCTAGCCAAAAATAGAAAATAAACTTGAATTAGCGTTTCGGAATTTTTTAAAGATTAAAAACGATAAAAAATAAAGTTTAGGGACTTAATTGAAATTTATTAAAACTGAAAATAAAAGTTTAAGGGCTAAAATTGAATTTTTCTAAGATAAGGACTAAATTGATAATTTGTTAAAACTGAAAATGAGAATTCAGGGACTGAGTGGATTTTTTTCAGAATCTGTGGACTGATTTGATTTAAAACATAAGTTTTGGGGCTGTCCTTCTTTAAAAACCAAACTTTGGGACTGAAATAAAACATTTTAGAACTTGGGGACCAAAATAGACTAACTTCTAAACTAGGGGCTTAAATCGAAATTTTTCAAAAATCAATTTTAATAAAACCTCACAACTCTCTCTCTCTCGCGTAACATTCGGGCAGACGGAGGGGGAGGCGACGGGCTTCGCCCTTTCTGTCGCTCCCGGCCGGCGACGCCAGCGCCGGCGTCGCGTGGGGACGCCGGTGGCGTGGGGGTGACTGGGGTGATTTTTGGCGACGGGCTAAGAGGGACCGAGGCTTGGAGGTGCGGTTTTCCTTGGATTTTCCGGCGACGAACCGGCTAGAAGGTGGGTCGGGATCAAGGTAAGTTTGTGGGCTTCCTTATTTCTTGGTTTTTGTTTTGATTTGGGGTTCAATTTTTTTTTGGGTTGGAGGAGGATTGTCGACTGGTGGTTTTGCGTCGTGGGATGGGTGGCTGCAAGGTGTGTGTTTGCAGTCGGTGTTGGCGGTTTGCTGGGCTAAGGAGATGGTGGTTATGGGGTTGAACGGTGGCCGTGTGCAATGGCCTGTAGGTTGGAGGTGGTGGTGTTGATGCTAGAAATTAGTTTTCTAGCATCACACGTGAATGTGCTAGTAATTGACTGCATGGAGGAGAGAAATTTTGGAGATTTTCTTACCCTGTGCTGGATTATGGCGTGAGTGAGGTTGAAGGGGTAGAGATGGCGTATATATACCGTAGGAATAGTCTAGGGCACAAATCCCTAGGCTGTAAACGGGCCTGAAATTGGGCCGGAAGAATTCGTCTAATTGGACTTAAGGAATTGGGCTTAGAATAACCCTAATTGGACTAATGGATTATTGGACCCGAAATAATAATCTATCGTATTAATTTCGAATTTAAACGATAAGGAATTTAACAAATTAAAATATTCGAAATTGAATTCGATTTAAATTAATTTAATAACGGCTAGACGAACGCGTTTTTATTTTTAAAATTCGGGTTTAAGAGTTAGCGACACGTTTTTCGAGAAACATAGATTAAAATTCTCGGTCGCTACAGCTTCCGACTTGAGGACGGTTAACTTTTTCGAGTCAATAGGTTGTGCATTCCTCGATCTTCGGTTCGGGACTTCATAGTGTGGGAAATTCACGCGGGAGGGCTAGCCGGTCACTTTGGGCGTGATAAGACCATTGAAGAGGTTGAACGCCAATTCTATTGGCCTAGCTTGAAGAAAGATGCGGCTAAGATTGTTAGTACATGTAACACTTGTCAGTTGGCCAAGCAGAAGAGGCAAAACACGGGCCTTTACACACCTCTTCCCGTCCCTTATTGTCCTTGGGAAGATGTTAGTATGGATTTTGTATTAGGACTTCCACGCACCCCAAAGAAACATGATTCTATTTTCGTGGTAGTTGATCGTTTCTCAAAAATGGCTCATTTTATCCCTTGTAGCAAGACCTCAGATGCGTCCAAGGTTGCCACGTTATACTTTAATGAAATTGTCAAATTGTATGGGCTTCCCAAAACTATTGTGTCCGATAGGGATGTTCGTTTCACTAGCCATTTCTGGAGTACCTTGTGGCATAAGGTTGGTACTAAACTGAAATTTTCTACGGCTTACCACCCTCAGACAGATGGTCAAACGGAAGTAGTTAACCGAAGTCTAGGAAATTTGCTACGATGTCTGGTCAAGGAAAATCTTAGAAATTGGGATTTGATTCTTCCTACAGCTCAAATAGCATATAACAGTTCCGTAAATCGATCATTAGGTATGAGTCCATTTGAAGTTGTCCATGGGTATAAGCCTAGGAAGCCTTTAGATCTCATTCCAATGTCCCCACACGCTAGAGTCTCTGTGTCAGCCGAGTCCTTTGCACAACATCTTCATGATTTGCATATTGAGATCAATAAACAACTTGAAGCCAGTAATGCATCATATAAACTCCGAGCTGATTTGCATAAACGACATATTGAGTTTAAAATTGGGGATTACGTTATGGTCCGAATTAGGCCAGAGCGGCGTCTATCTGGACCCGCCTCCAAATTGCAAGCCCGTAGTGCTGGTCTTTTTAAAATTTTAAAGCAAATTGGTCCAAATGCATATGTTGTTGACCTCCCACCACACCTTGGATACCACTCTACTTTCAATGTTGAGGATTTAGTTACTTATAAAGGCCATTTTAATCCCTCTGCTGATCCTCTTCTACCTCCATCTGTGGACCTTGACCCTGCTTCTGTCGCCACTCATAATCCCATACCTTCCCTTACAGCACACAAAGATAAAATTGATGCCATTTTGGATGAACAGACTGTATTGACCAATGATGGAGATGTTCAGCGCTTCCTTGTGCGTTGGATTGATCGACCTGATTCCGACTGTACATGGATCTCCAGAGAGACACTACAGCAACTTGACCCAGATTTGTTGGAGCTTTATCGGAGTCAGCAGGATCTCTCATGGCCCAGATCACCTCCCATCCACTCAGGGGGAGTTGGTGAGGACACCAGGTTCAGACCTCCATTGACACATTTCTATAGACGCCGAAAGAAGCTTGCCCAACCACTCAGCTTATGGTTGGGAGAATGACCACAGCTTCTCCTGATCTATCCACTCGACAGGGTCGAGTTTTCCCTCCCACCCCGGGAGAGTTGATGCGGACATCTATTCTATTTATTTTAGTTGGACCTTATTTACACTTTGGACTATTATTTATGTAATTGGGCTTTTATAATAGGGTTTGGCCCAAGCCTGTTCTCGTTAGGGTTTTATTTTACTATTTAAACTTGTTTTGTCGTTAAATAAAACAGTTGATGAATGAATAAATTATTGGTGGCTTATTTCTCTCCTTCCCTATTCCTTTTCTAGTTCTTGTGATTCTTCTTCTTCTTCTTCTTCTTCTATCATTCTTCTTCTAATTCTTCTTCTAATCTTCTATTCTTTTATAGATCTATTTCGTTATGAGTTAATTGTTTCAATTCATCCTGCATCATTAGGTGGCTGTTCTCAAATCCGATTGTAACCAGATATTTAAACCTGTTGGTGTTTATATGATGTACTATTGTGTTTATTCAGTTAACTTTATTTAGAACTTTCTGGTTTTATTGCAGTACAATGCTTGTGCCGTGTGCTTGGCTTTATCAATGAAATATAAAATATTTTTTTATGTTGAAATTTGTATGGTTATTCACCCATTGTTTGCCATGTTGCATAAACTCAACATTTTGCCAACCGATTATCTGATCTGATGCACTGACGTGGGTATGGGTATGGGTATGGGTATGGGGTGCAAGTAACTTCAAGGTTAGGAGGAGTAGGAAGAGAACGTTACCTTTTAATTTTTCATGTCAGATAAAAAAATTACCTTGCAAAATCATCCTCAAGTCTATTCGGATGATTAAAGAACTGTCCAAATGATAACTGTCATTCTCTGCTGTTTATTTTCAAAGCATCATTGAGGGGTTTACTGCGGCGTAGTCCAATAAGTGAAGAGGGAAATGTCAAATGAGTTACGGCTGCATGTTAGTTGGAATAAAACTAAAACCAAGCTGGAACTACTTTTCCGGATGGAAGTTTAATAGACTTGGGGATGGCAATGGGGTGGGCTGGGGCGGCCATCCCCATCCCGCCTGTCGGAATTCGAGAGGTGGGTGAGATTAAAATATTCCCATTTACTGCCCTGTTTTTATTAATTGCAAATTTTTTTAAGTTGAAAATCATAAAAATAAAATAAAAGTATTTGTGGCAGGGACCATGTTCGCTGTCCCCGCCCTGCTTATTGTACAGGGCAGGGCAATGAGGGATTGAGAATTTTGCCATTACTAGTAAACTGCTGTGCCAAGGCTCAAGTCAGCCTCTTTCCTCTCTTGTGGCTAGGCTAGCTGCACATAGTGCAGTCTTGCTTCAGGAAATATTTATGCTGGCCACGACAGACGGTTTTGTAATGTTACTGTTTTCCTGATTGGGGTTTTATTTCAAGAAATCAGGAAAACTCACCCAATCTCAGGTCTGGATGTGGATGTTCCTGAACCAAAGGGAAAACAAATAAAAGATTCACCTTCTTGTGGTTGGTGAGAAGTCTGTAATTTAATTTTGAAGATGAAGGTTGCTTGTCTTAATTTTAACGATGATTTCTTCGAGAATGGAGTGTAATTCATTAGTTCAAAGGCATCATGGAAGGGTATCAGTCTCTATTAAAAAGCTGTTCTGGGCTGGGATGTATTATTTTTACTAGCATTCAACAGTTTAATAGTATACAATTAGAAACCCTTGCATATATCCTAAACGTGTTAGCATCTTGTATAACTATGAGGTACGAAAAATTATCTCAATGTATGGGAAGATGTTTTGCTATATGCTGCTGTCGTCTCTAATGTTTCAGCAAATTAAGTGCAGAGATGTACCATAAGTGGGTAGCAGCCCTCTTCCGTTCAAATTGCGTCCTGGTATACAATTAAAAAAAACACTGCTATCTAGCACTACCATCTTCACTATTGGATGATATTTAAGAAAGTTAATTAAGAGGGTATTTGGTGAGGATTAAAATCAGATTTTTAGTAAATTGTGATAGAAGTTTTTGAATGTGTGGTTAAAAAGTTGTGAGACTCAAGAAAGATGTGGTTGATATTGATTGTTTGACTTTGACTTAGAATCAGACTTTAATCTAAAACAAGCAGGCCGTAAATATTGTATATTCCACTCCTTGATGAGAGTAGTGAATTTTTTTGGGGATCTGGAAAACGTTTGGGCTTCGAAAACCTTGAAACCTATTAAAGGAGTGAAGGGGATTAGACTCACCATGTTGCCTATGATGCACTATTATCTTTCTACGATAGGTCTCCAATGTAAACTTCAATATGGAGCTATGTGTGATATATTTGTCGTTTATGAAATCAAGGAGCAATGAGAGTGATGTTTGGTTTATATGTTCGCTGTGTGATTTAAGGGATGCAATTCCCTAAGTAACTGCTCTGTATTCTATTTTTTCTTGTCCTATTGTCTTCTTTTATGAATGTTTTTTTGAGACTTTGATCCTTTCACTTTCACTTTGAGTTTGACCCTTCAAGATTTATGTTTCACTTAAATTGGGTTCCTGGTAAATTTGTGTTCATTTAGATAAGAAAATTAAATATTTTAGTGCAATGCTGCCTTGATAAATATAGCTAACATGTCCACCATCGAATTAGTTAACCCAAATCAAACCGAAAGACAGTTTCAGCAGGTTGATCATGTTTACAAATGATGATCAGCCTTTAACGTTCATATTATTTCACGAGGAAGGCAAGCTTTCTAGATTGCATAGAAGAAATTCAACACAACCAATATATTACATGCTGCTGGTTCTTGAGAGCTGAATCCAAGTAGATAGTAATCTATGCTAGCTGAGATTTGTTAGCTTTTTGGAGTTGTTTGACCAGTCTTCATGAAAGAGAACAGATTAATTTCTTGTCTTGTATCTTCTAATTTGGTATTTTTTTAATTGGGCAGCTGGTGGTATGGGTCATGGTGTGGCCCATGCTGTCTTCTTCTGTCTGAGCCTTTTGACTCCAGCTTTTGGGCCTGGAACATATTATGTAGAAAAATGCTCACAGATGTCATTTTTCCTGGTTTCTGGTAAGTGAAATTGGTAATTTCTAAGATCATATGGCATTGATTGACATATCAATTATTGATTGCTGATTTCACTCAGCGCTTAATTTCCTTGACATGATGTTAACTTGTGTTCTTTTCTACATAAAATGTCGTAGTATATACACATTGTATGTTTGATGATCCCCCATTTTATTTATTGACTTTTCATTGTGAAGTGATAGTTCTCATTTATTGTTATTCAATTTAACAGAGTTGTGCAGTTCTTAGTGGCCTTTCTTTTGCTTTATCTGCAGCTATTATAGCTCTTGCATTTGTCACCATCCATACTTTGTCAATGGTTATAGCATTCAATGGATATGCAGAAGGAAATAAAGTGGACCAATATTTTGTCCCTGCTGCTCATCTTATAGCGGCAATGCTTGTGAGTATTCTCCTGTATTATAAAAGTCGCGCGTCACCTCTACTTCCTGAAAATGTACTCTAAACTGATTGGCTTTATGCAGAATCCATATTTTCGCTTGTTCCTTGTGGCAATTCAAATTGTTTAGGCATCCGGTCAGAACATCTAGGTTGTAAACATTCTAGAAAGAGTAATGTTATTCATAGTGATGACTATTGGTAGTTGTCTTACATTGCATACATCAGGCAATAGTTTGTTATTTGATGCATGAGGCAATAAAAACTACCTCATTAATGCCCGAATTCATTTCTAGTGGTCCATTCTTAAAGAATACACAATAAACCAAGTGTCCAAACTGGTCCAAAAGATCTTGGTTTTTAAGTATTCTCTATTTATGTTTTTTTGTATATTATGCAACCTACTTTGGAATATTATCTTATGAAAGTAGGGATTGAAGTAACATTTTAAACAAAATGAAAAGAAAAAAAAGAGGAAGCTCAAGATGTTCTTTTGAGTATGACCAACTGTAGTTCTTCCGCTTATTTAACGAACTATTGGCTCCTGCAGACACTCGTGAATCTTGCTCAAGGGGGTTGTATTATCGGCATACCTCTGCTCTACTGCATGGCATTGTTGACTATGGGACATTGCGGGAGGATGGTATGGAGGAGACTTACAGAAAACCGGAGCAGGCAAGGAAGCTCATTCTAGCAGATCTTTAATTTAAAGTCACCTCGTGTGGAAGGACATTGACTTGAAAATCTATACAAACTGTGTCCATGTATCTTTCATTGTGTTGTGGAAGGTACATTTTTTATCATTTTCATTCTCTCTCTCTCTCTCTCTCTCTCTCTCATACAGAGTCGGGCTGCATGGAGGTTCGGTCTGTAATGAGATGCTACATTAAAAATTTATAATACCTAAAGTACCCTTGAGGGTGAAATTCTAATACCGGTAGCTTTGCATCAGCTCCTCCCCTCTTAAGAATGACCCTTGCCCTGTAGGGTGAATTCTGTAAATGTTATCGAATGGCTTCTCAAATTTCGGCAATAAATAAGGACTTTTGTCTTTTCCTTTCCTTACCTTATGCTCCAACACAACTTGAATGGTCATAAAAACGAGGAGAGAGCTTGAAATTCTCTGTATCTACAATGGACATCTGTCTATGTGGTCTGCACCTTCAAATGAATGTTCTGTCCGACCTATAGCATCTTGGAGAGAGACTTCTGCACGGTCGAATGCCAAATGGTGTTATAGGAAAATTTATATCTATGATAGCCACTTCAACCACTCCTTTGGCATAGATGTCACTTGAAAAGCATCTTAATTACATTTCATAGTTATATTGTGGCAAATTGTGACACTTGAGAGCTGTATTGTCACCCACGCAAGACATTCCATTCCTTTAATGTTACCCCCCGAGTGTAGAAAGTGAGGTAATTATAACGTAAATCCGTAAATTTAGTGATGGATCCAAATTTTAAGAAAACTCAAGCGAAAATAAAGCACGAAGAGTGGTTCCAGATTTGGGGACTGATTTTCCAAAATTGAGGAATTTATGGGAGATAAAAACAAAATTTAATTGTTTATTATATTAATATTAGAAAAATCGGAAAATTAAAAAGAAAAAAAAAATGGAGTTGGCCTGATTTTTCTTTTTCTAAATATACAACCATGTCCAAGCCTAATTATCTCTATATTTAAATATGAATCTAAATAGTTACCAAATTTACGAGTTAATTCCCGAAGTATTTTGTATTCTTTTTAGTCTATAACTAGGGTATTTTTTTTTAAAGACTTATAATTGTTGTAAATTGTAAGTTTAATAGGGTTTGTTAGTGAATGACAATTATACCCTTACAACCTTATAAATTATTATCATTGTATCATTAATTCTTACTTATAAATATGGGATTTGATTCTTAATAAAATACACACAAATCTATTGACTTAATTATCTCTTCTTATTTTTCTCTTTTTATAACATGTTATCGGTATGATAGTTTAATTTTTCAAAATTTAATGTAGGTAATAATTTTTTTATAAACATAAATATTTATCACGTGTACCAAAAATAATTTGGTGACGTGAATTTTTCCAAATACATATGAATGAAAACGAGGCTCCTACTTTTATACTTTTTTTGCTTGTACGCAAAGTTCGGAAGTGCTACACGTACATAATACATCACACAATGCATTACATCCCTCTCACATGGAGAGGGGTCCACACACAATAAAATATTCGTGGGCCCTCCTCCATGTGAGAGGGGTGTAATGCATTTGGTACACTAGAAAGTGTACAAATAGCATTTTCCAATCTATAATGATTATTTCATTATATGCATAATGATGATTTTGTCATATTTGCATGTTTATATATGAAGTCAATTCAGTGCATATTTCAAAGATTTTTTTACTTTTACATTTTTGGTAATTATTTTTCTATGTAAATTCATATCATGTCAATATGATAATTAAATATTTTTAGATATTCTTCTATAAACTTTACATTAATAATTTATCATGTTGTTACTCTTGAAGTGACACAACATTATAATTAATATTCTAGAAGAATATTAATCGTAGAATATTAACATTATAATTATCTATTATATAAGAATTTATTGTTGTTCCTGAAATAGCACAATATTATAATTCATATTTTTTAATAATATTACTTGTTTATGAAGAGTATGATAATACGATTTCAATATTTCAAAAGAATATCGACTCAATGCTCTCAAAGAAGCATAATTTAAATTAAATTTATTTTAAACGAATATGATGTTGATGTTCTTGAAGAAACACAACCCACATTAAATAAATATTCTAGAAGAATATTTCATTGTTACTCATATAGAACACAAATTTTAATATTACATTGTTTATCTCGAAATGTAGAACGAATCGTTAATGTCAATATTTTAGAAGAATGTTGTATTTATACTCTTGAAAATTATATATTTCATTGTGTTCCTGAAGAATCACAACCCATCTTATATAAATGTCCCAAAACAAAATTTATATGCTCTTGAAGAGCATGTCATTACCACTTATATAGCAATATTCTTGAATACTATTGACTGATTTTTAGGTAAAAATACAAATTAAATTACTCATTTTCTTTACGTGTCATTCTTTTGCATACATATTTATATATTAATTTTTTAGTTAAATTTTATTTGCTCCAGAAGAGTATAATAAATACTATCTAACATAAATTATATCTTTACTTTTAAAGAGTAAATTCTTACATACTTTATTATTCTAAATAATAATATATTATTGCTACTGAAGAGCGTAATAATATAGTTTTCAATATTCTAGAAAAATATTAATTTATTGCTTTGGAAGAAGCAATACTAAAATATAATGTGATCTCAGAATAGCACACATATCGAATAATATATATCTCATTGTGATATGAAGAAACATAAATTAAATTACTCAATATTGGGTTATAATGTTTAAAGGAAACTAATTTTTTTATATTATTAATATTAAAGAAGAATATTAATTTATCGCTCTTAGAGAGCATGAATTATAATTTTCAATATTTTAGAAGAATATTGACATGTTGTTCTTGAAAAAACAATAATTAAAGATAATGTGCTCTCGAAGTAGCACATTTTCGAAGAATATATAATTTTGAATTCATGTTTATTTATGAAGGAAACCATATAACTAATGTCATGAGAATCTTGATTAGTTTGACTACGTGAATGATATGTGGTTATATAAACTTTAATCGTATTCTTCGAAATTAAATAATTAAATAATATCTTATACTAGAAGTTTAATTTGATTTTACTATTTGGCATTACCAGTTAGACCATCACTAGAAAAATAATGATGCAAAATTAAAAAATTTAAATAGATATTCAGGACTTGTTCGGTACAGATTCTCAAAATCAATTCTCATTTTCAACCACACATTTTTCAATAAAATAATATTTTTCATCACATCAATAACTTCTTCTTTTTTAACCACACATTCCCCATCATATCACTATTCAAAAATCAATTATTTTCCCAAAAGTCACTCCCAAACACTCTCTCAATAAAGAACCAGAAGATTCATCAATCTAATAAATTTCTATATATCATTGTTCCCTTTATCGACAATTGATCATTAAACATCACTAACTAAAATAGGGATTGAATTCCCTATATTTTTGAAAATTAATTATGGTTATATATAGGGTCCCGTCACCCACCACGTTGATCATCTAAATATTATTTGATGTATCTAATAGATTTGATACAAATACTATATGATTGCATGATGTTCGTAACTTGAAGTTTGCGAAATTATTGCTCAAGTTATGAGCATAATTTTCAGATTGTATAATCAAGATTGTGTCTTGTTAATGCTAGTGGGCATAAATCTCAATATTTGAATAAGTGTTCGTTGAGATGTTGATAAATGACTTAACAATACTGTTTGTTAAATGCCACTAATTAATTTAATTGTGAACAACGTATTTCCCCCTTTTTGTTTAGGAAATTCTATTACGCATCATTGACAACATCATAGCTCTCCCTATTACAATTGGCTTATGGTCAGAACCTAATTTTTCATCTAATTATTTTGATAGTGCAGTAAATACAAAATTGATTCACCACATTGCACTAAGATGGAAAATAAAGAATGCTGAGAATATATGTGTAGTTTGATCTATTATCTCTAATATGTGACATTTTATAACGTTGAAAAAATGATTGTCAATTTGATTGGACTATCCTATCAGCATTGGGAAGGGAATTAAGAAGCTAAAAATAATGTATAAATGCATCATTATATAAATCATCGCAAAAGATCACTCGAATTAGAAGTTTGAAAGATAATTTATTTAGATACATTTAATGATAAAAAAGATCAACAATATCTCACGCACCAATTTTAAATGCTCCAATATGAATTAATGTCCTGAGAGGACAATTTGATAGCATTATATTTGATATATCTATGGCATGCTTGAAGTGTGATATGTTTGATTCTAATACAAAAAAAAGAAAAAAAAAAAAAAAATCTTCGTACGAAAATGAAGCAATTAGCAAAGATAATCTCATTAAGGAGGCATATACTCTTGATGAGTATTTAGATATAACAAATTATAAAACCTCTGAAGTGGTTTAGGTACTTGATATATTGAAAATTGAGATATCTTAATAAGTTATGTAGTTATGGAGTAAGAAATAGAATCGAAAAAGGAAAAGTTGTCGACAACAAATTTGTATATGCTGTACTACATCATATATGAATCGCGAGGAATCGAAATAAATGCGTCAAAATATATCAATCGAAGTAATGTTTGGTCAAATAAAATGGATGCAATCCTAAATTGAATTTATAGAGAAACATGAAATTTTCTCTATAAATTGAATTTATAGAGAAAATGAGAAAAATGAAGTCGTAATGTGTAATGTACGACTCTCAACATATTGAATTTTGCAAATATTGTTGTGGATGAAATCACGAGTCTATGTCATGTTATCTTAACAATACATGAAATTTGAAATACGTGATAGTCAACTCATCTGACATGACTATTAATGTTATCTCTAAAATATTTAATATGCCTGAAGCATAACTCAAATGATGCATGTTCGAGAACCATGTTCCAATTAAATTGTAAAGATCATTATATAAATTGAAACAATCCGGACGCATGTGGTATAATCGCCTTAGCGAATATTTGTTGAATGAATGCTATAAAAATGACAATGTTCGTCCATGTGTTTCCATAAAAAAAATAAAAAAAAAATATTGGATTCACAATTGTGGGAGTTTATGTTTATTTAAATTTAATTGAAACTCTTGAAAAGCTCAACAAAAATGTTGATTATTTGAAAAATAAATTTGAAATGAATAATTTGGGAAAAACTAAATTTTGTCTCAGATTGCAGATTGAACATTTCACATAAAGATTATTTGTTCATCAATCACATATACAGAAAACGTTTTACAACGTTTTTTATATGAATAATGTGCATCCATTGACATCACTTATAGTTGTTCGATCACTTGATATGAAAAAAGATCTATTTCGTCCACTTGAAGATAAAAAAAATAACTTTTCTGTAAATCTCCTCAAAAGATATAGCTCTACATCAACTCAAAGACATTGTAATGGTGTTAAATATATTTTTCGTTACCTAAAGGGTACTACTGATTTGGGATATATAGATGCAAGTTATCTCTCTGACCCAAATAAAGCTAAATCATAAATAGGATATGTGTTTACACGTGGAAGAACAGCTATATCATGGAGATCTGTAAAACAATCCTTAACAACAACATTCTCAAATCATTCTAAAATTATTGCAATCCATGAAGTAGGACGAGAATGTGTATGGTTAAGGAACATGATACATCATATCCAAACATCATGTGGGTTAACTTCAAAAAAAAAGATGGTCCAACAATTTTGTATGAAGACAATGCAACTTGTATTGCACAACTCAGAGGAGGCTATATCAAAGGTGACAGGACAAATCAAATTTCTACAAAATTCTTTCATACACAAGTGTTTTAGAAGAATAGTGATATCGATATCCAACAAATTAGCTGAAGTTACAATATGGCCGATTTATTCACAAAAGCACTGTCAACATCTACATTCAAGAAATTAGTTCATGAGATTTGAATACGTCGACTCAAAGATTTTCAGTGATTAACATCAGGGGAAGTAGCTGTACTTTTGTTCCTTCGCATAGATTTTATCCCACTGAATTTTCATAGTAAGGTTTAATGAAGCAACATTTATTTTTAATATTTCAAAATAACTGTACTCTTTTTTCTTCGTTTAATTTTTTGTTCCATTGAATTTTTATCAAACAAAGTTCTTAATGAGACAAATATTTTATAATGTGTCATTCAAGTGGAAGTGTTGTAAATTGCAAATTTATTAGGATTTGTTACTGAATGACAATTATACCACTGCAGCCCTAAAAATTATTATCATTGTATCCCCGATTTTTACCTATAAATATAGGGCTTTGAATCTTAATAAAATACACACAAGTCTATTGACTTAATTCTCTCTTCTCATTTTTATCTATTTTCATAACATTAATCAAGCACCTTGATATTGTTTGACGTCTAATTTACCCCAAATAAGTTATGGAGGCATCTTTTATGTTAAAATGTCTAGATTATCATTTTTTTTAAATATATTGTTGAATATCTTAAATACCTTTAACATGAAATGACAATAATATTATGACAATAATATTATTTTATAAAAAGGTAGGCACTAGTTTCACCACAATCCTTTTTCTTCTTTATTCTTTGCTGTTGCTTTCTTCTTCTTTAGTTGAACTCCAAATTCATGATGTTTTCCTCCAATCTTATTCTTTGTTCAGGCTTTCTTCTTTTTATTAATTTAACTCAAATTATAATGAAGTCGATCAAAACAACAAATCCTAACATTATACCTTTTTTTATTGGTAAGATATTCCTCTCACTTTTTTTTTTTAATCTTATACTGCTTTGATTTGTGCAACATATTCATTGTCATTTCTATTTATTTTAGTGTTTGAATATTTTTTTTTAAATAGCATTGAATAGCATAATGTTTGTAGCTGTTGAACATTACAGTCGTTTAAAATGAGCAATCATGATCGTTTTACATTGTTGTAATTGATTAGTTGCTAACATTTTAAATATTTTTATTGTATTACAAATATGGACTCAACAATATAAATTGTTGTATTTTATTGAGAACTTTGGTAGTGATGATCAAGACAAATGGACATAGATACGGAGTGGGAGTGACAAAGCTATAGGACTTCTAATATCCATAGATATTTCATATAAAACTATATTGTAAAGTGCTAAGCATTTGCAATGTTAATTTACCGGTGTATGAAATTGAGATGAGATTTCCACGACTTCAAAAACATCTTCTTTTGCACATCATCTAGTGCATCATATACTTTCTCCACATTTGTCACATTAGAATGTGTTGTAACATTTGCATAGTATCGGTCATCGATGTCACCTATATACTCCATCCTGCAAAAATTAAAAGACTATATTAGTGATGTAATTTAAGTAAGTGACACTATGGTGTATCACTAATAATAACAGAATAGCAAGACGAAACCAAACTTTTCATAGTAGTTATTTGAACTGTGTTAGTAAATTCTGCAATGTTTTATAGTTGCTTGACTTCACATAAATAACTAGTCCAAAAAACTCATCATCAGTATAACCAAGAAACCAAGCCATGTCCAGAAATAGATTTCGAAATTTCATCATATATCTATCTGTGAATTCATTTTAGAGAATGCATTCAGATAATATGCCTTCTTTCTAAGTTAGGACAATCACAATATTAAATTAATACTAAGTGCCTCTATGCGTAATACTCAATAACTACTTAGTCAATCCAGGTTCCTTTCTGAATGACCCAAGTTAACTCTATAGTTTTTTCCAGTAATGAGTATTTTCCAGTTTCGTTCGATCGAAGGCTTCATTAGTGACTTCACAACAGCCATACAAAACCTTAAACAAGGTGTAATTCATGAACCTTGGTCAGTAACTTTTGATTTGCAGTAGCAAAGAGCTATCGTATGCCATTTTCAACAACAAATCATAAAACAGAGAAGAAGAAAAAACAAACAGAGAAGAAGAAAAAACAGAGCGAGGAGCTGAACTATATTAACATTTAATAGAAAGGAAGTAGGACCAACAATCCAGTCAATTTTTTAATGATGAATAAATAAGTCTGATCAAAGTTAAATATGGGCACAAATACTTCTATACAACCTCAAGTTCAAGATTTTAGGAGTAAAAAAATCCCACAAACGTGCAAATCCATATAAGCCTATTCGTAAATTCCCAGAGATTCGTATATCAATTACAATAATCCAATTTATCAAGAAGGAGGAAAGTTTTGTAGGTATTAATGTTTTGCATCTTGTGTTTTGTAACATAATGTTTTGTAGAAATGTTCTATTTATCTTGCTATTCCTTGGCTATGAACATTGGCAATCCATGACCTGGGGCATTGTCTATTTTATTTTGACATTAAATTAGAAAAGAGCACGCAAATTTTCTATGGAGTAGTTTTGTTAGTTTCTGGCTTGAAGTGTTTCGAAAGGGGTACATAAATCTCTTATTACTATATAAATTTCATCACAGAATTAATGATATCATTTTGTATGTGTTGACCCCATTTTCCGCAATGGCCACATGGACAACAAATGTTAGGCTCACTCACGTCCACGCGAGCAAATTCTGGCACTTTTTTTCCGGGAGTATGGTCGAGGATGCACGGCTATTATGGACATGGGAGATGCTCCTTGATACGAGACAAAAAATATTCAAGCATCGACAGTGTGATCGAGAATAATTGCAAACAAAGATCAACCATAAACAATTTTACCAAAATAGAAATAATTCAAACTCGAATAAATATGGAATAATCCAGAGAGAAGACTAAATATAGTTTTATGTATATAAGTTGCATGTATTTTTCCCAACCTTTAAAATGTGACAAGAGCTGTTATTTATAGAGTTGAGGCTAACATGGTTGTCACTGAATCAGAACCATGTGGTCTCATTCCATTAACTGGAGCCTCACATCACTCTCTGACATACGTTAATTATATTGACAATGGGTCAACCGCCCTACACTCTATGCTGACACTTCTGACATTTCCTATCCTACATATATAAAAGAGGCTAACAAAGGGGAGGACACGTGTCGCATACTTTTTCTTCCCTTATTTTTTTTTACTCTCTTTCTCCATTTCTTCACACAACCTCCATCTCTTTCTCTATTTTGTCACGTCTTTTTTTTTTTGCCTGTTTTTGAATCCAAATCGAAATTAGGTTGCTGGCTACGGTAAATCTTCTTTTTTCTCCATCTTCTTCCAATTCGTCTGGTTGGTTTTTTTTTTAATCAAGCAATTGTTTTTTTTTTGGTGATGATTCTTTCGATTCAAGTGTAGGTGAATTTGATTATTTTTCAAATCTTTTTTTATGTTTGCTAAAAAAAATTGGTTTTCTCTTTCTGAGAAAATTGGTTTGGGTAGATAAATTTCATTGGGTGATACACCATTTTTAAATTGTTCTACATCCTTAAGCTTTTGTATTATGAATGCTGGAGATGATAGTGGTCATCAAAGTTGGGAGGTGCATGAAGGCTTTTCTTCTGGATCCAAAGAAAGTTGGAATTCAAGGCATCAAGAATTGTATGCTCAAGCGCGAGACTTGCGAAAACGTCGTAGGGAAAGACCTGATGTCATTTTCTTGAACTTTGATTTTTTAGTTTATTATGGTTTTATATTTTACTTTTATAGGTGAATCTGGTGCAGGTATTCGTTGTGTTGGTGATGTTCAACATACATGTAACTCTTTTTGTGTTTTTTTTATGGATTGTTTTTTGTTGTGTTCATTGGCTTATTGTTATTATTTTTTTATAGGTGTGTTGCCCACATTAGAAAACGGTTTAGTGTGACACTTTACTCCAAAGCTTAGTCATACCACGAGAATGCTGTTGTTCTGTCCCATTGCCAATCCTTTGTAAATATTCTGAAAAAGGAGGATATAAGAGAGCTCGCATGTTCTGAAGTAATCTGACTTTTCTGTAAAAAAGCCATAGATAAGAGTTAACAAAGCTTGAGACTATTATGTCTTCTTTACTTCCTCGTTGAATAACAGGTAAAATTTGCCTGAAATTCCTAACCAAAACAATTACTTTTCCACCGAAGGGTAATTTACTATCAGTTATATCTCTCAACATTTTATCCATAGCCTAAACAGTTTGAGAATTTATCGTTGGAGCCTCATCCCAAATAATTAAACGTGTCAACTTAAACAAATCGACTAGAGCAGATTGTTTGCTTGCTGAACAAATACTATTGTTATGAATGTGAAGTGAAATTTTAAACATTGAATGTGTTGTTTGACCTCTTGACAATAAACCAGCAGCAACTTCTGAAAATGCAGTTGTCAAAGCAACCAAGTTTCTTGATCAAACAGTTGCAAGCAATGCATGATATAAAAGTGTTTTCGCTTTTCCACTAGGACCATCAATAAAAAAACATATCATCGACATTATGGAAAACTTTATTTAATATTGCATCATAAGCAGCTCTTTGCTCTTGGTTAAGCATGTTCACACACAAAAGATCAGCTTCATATATTGATATTCTCAGTTCTTCATTAACCATTCTTTCTAATATCTCGTCAACAGTATCATAGAGGGCTAGAGCTATAGCTAGAGAACATGATGGTATTTTCTTGAACTTTGATTCTTTTAATTTTATTATGGTTTAATGTTAGTTATATATTTGACTTTTTTAGGTGAATCTGGTGCAAGTGTTCATTGTGTTGGTGATGTTCAGCAAACGAGTAACTCTTCTTGTGTTTTGTATGGATTGTTTTTTGTTGTGTTCATCGACTTATTATTATTATTTTCCTAGGTGTGTTGCCCACATTAGAAATCGGTTTAGTGTGACACTTTACTCCAAATTCCAACGCAATGTTATTTGTTACATTTGCCAACAATCTGTGATTTCTGTACAGCAAAGAAATTTAAAAGAGAAAGTAAAGGTTTTTGTTGTTAGGACGGAAGTATTAAACTAATAACTCATTGTGCCTCAAGAATTGCATGATTTATTTACATCTCCCTCTGATGAATCAACTAAATTTAGAACTTACATCCGAAGTTACATTTGTAATTTTTCGTTTACTTCATTTAATGTTAAATATGATAAAAACTTATGTCGAAAGAACAAAGGAATATATATACGTTTAGAATTCAAGGTCACATTCATCATTATCTTAATGAACTTTTACCAATGGATTGTAGGCCTTCTTATTTACAACTCTATTTTTATGACACTGAGAATGAGATACACAATCGATTACAAATATCAAATCAATTATCTCAATCAATTATTGAGAAATTAATTTGTATCTTAGAGATTAATCCCTACGTAAAATTCTTTAGAAGTTTGACTAATACTCATGCTTTAGAAAATAGGTGTATAAAAATTATATCTACCTCATGATGCTCTTCAATAGCCTTTGTTATTTCCCAACAGTGAACATGGTTGGCATCAGGGTATTCAAAGATTTAATAAATTGTCTAGACATGACGATATTTCTTCTGTACAAGTGTTGCTTGATCCGCATCATTCTCATTCTCCACAAGAATTATTGAATAATGAAATGACAAGTTTGAAGATATGAGTTATTAGTTCGATTGAAGGTTTTGAATTAGTTTCTTTTTCTGATGTTTAACTTTTTTGATACATTTCAGTTCTGCAGAAGAAGCATAGATGATGCCAAGTCTCCTATCGTGAGTATTATCGCTATAAAATCCAGGTGAGGTCCTTGGATAACTCTATTTTGTTACATGCTGGTCGGCTTTTCCAACAATATGTTGTTGACATGCATGTTAAGATTGAATATTCTAGATTAGATTACTTTCGTAATAATCAGACAGGAATACGCAGTGAGCTTATCAAAGAATTGTCGATAGTGTACAAAATGGTAAAACTAGAGAGTCAAATGTAGGTAAAAGGTTCTTTTACCGTCGACTTTTGTTGGTGGTCCTAGAGATCTTAGTAAAAGGTATATAGATGCAATGACATTAGTTCAAAATTTTGGAAAGCCTGATATTTTTTTAAAGATTACCTGTATTCGAGTTGGCCAGAAATAAAGCGAGAACTAAAATATTGTGATGAAGTTCATAATAGACCTGATTTGATATCGCGCATATTTAGAGCAAAGTTAGAAGAGTTAAAAATAGATCTATTTAAGAAACATTTATTTGGAAAAGTGGATGCATATATATGTCATAGAATTTCAAAAAAAGAGGATTGTCACATGCTCTGATATGATCCAGGATGCGGGAGTCATGAATGCAAGTCCCAACCGAGACCTGTTGATTATCGAAGAAGAGGCAATGAAGTGATCGAGAGCAAAACGAGTCAAAGAGGTGTTAGGGATGCTCGTCAAAGCCACTATTGATGAAACTATGTTCGGGACGTAAAATGGAGCAAGTTTCATGCTGGGTCGAGGTCGAGAACCAATTGGATCAATACAATACAAGCAACCGAAGAAAGAGGTCAGCCAGAGCTTCTAAGCGACCGCTTAGAGCAAATGTCCAAGCGGTCACCCAGACGCTACCGAAAGTTCATGGAGGCGAGAATGGTCTTCTAAACGATTGCTTAGAATATAACCAAGCGACTGCTTGGTTATAAAATTTGTCCGAGTTTTCTAATTTTGATAGTAGCCCTAGTCTCCTTAAAATTCTAGTTATTTAAAATTCTAGTTCACGGTTTACTAGCGTATAAATACTTAATACTTTGTTACATTAAAAACTTTTGACATTGAATTAATTGAAAAGTTTTTTGCTATCAATTGAACAAAAAATCGGATCTAATTTTTTCGGATCGACTTTTGTTCAAGGGGTTTAGCACATCTTTGCTATCATTGGGTTTTTTCGGTTCACTTTGTTGGGTTCAAGATCAAAACCGGGTTATTCATTGGCGTTCTTGGGTTCCACATCAATCTAGTTGTGGATTTCGTAGTCACCGTTGCTACGGGGTTCACATCAGTTGGTATTAGAGCTTTGAATCCAATTTAATCAGGTTCTATCCTTTATTTTCTTTGTTGAGTCAAAAAAAATTCAACTTTTCTTCTTGCTCTTGAGTTGTTCTTAGTCTTTGCTTTTCTTCCTAGATCCATATTCTCTTTGTTAGTAGTACAATCTTGTGTTAAAAAAAAATTATTGAGTTTTTGTTTGATTTGCTATCAACATTTCTTCAATCTTTTATTCACTATCTAAATCTAGTTATACAAATTGCGTCCAATTCAAGTTTGAATTTTCCATTGAGTTCCTTAAATCCTTTATTCCAAATTTCAAGTTCTACATACTTTTGAGTCACATTTCTTCTCATATCCGATTTTTAATTTCACAAGTTTGATCCGGTAAGTTCTTTGTTGTCTTTGGAGGCACTTGGTGAAAATATTGAGTGGTAAAAAGCAAAGAGTGAGATTATTAGAGGGTAAAAGCCAAGTGAGTGATTCCGAGCGAACTTGGTGAGGCAGAAATTGAAAGAATGTCTGACATGGAAGGATCCAATTCCAGCAAGTACGGTAATCAAACCAATAAACAGAACGATATGATGGATCGGTTTGAGCGTTTATTGTTGGATATGGGGGAAAGATGGAGAAATTGAGAACTTCGATGACGAATATTAGTAAGGGACCACCGGTGGATGTACCGCATGGTAGTGAAATGGGTAGGCGAGTTCCTAGGATGGATGAGCATGAAATCGGTAGTGAATGGGGGTAAAGATGAGTACGTGGGAGTTAAGATGGGACGGATGAGACATAGAGGAGATAGGTTCGAATGACGGGGTAAGAATAATTATGGAGGTGAAGTTGATAGTAATTTGGGTAATGTAAAAATGACAATTCCACAATTTAAAGGTAGGCGTGATCCCGAGGCATATTTAGATTGGGAGAAGAAGTTGGAGTTGATCTTTGAATGCTATAACTATTCGGAGGATAAGAAGGTGAAGGTATAGGTTACGGTGTTGGAATTCACTGATTACGCCATCACTTGGTGGGATCAAGCCTTCACGGCGTCGGAATCGGGAGAGTACTATCAATATTTGGGATGAGCTAAAGGCAGTAATGAGAAAACGTTTTGTGCCTAGTTATTACTACAGGAAAATCCACTAGAAACTGCAAAGTCTGTATCAAGGGACGAAGAGTGTGGAAGACTACCATAAGGAGATGGAGATTTTGATGATTAGCGCAAATGTAGAGGAAGATCGAGAAGCTACTAAGGCTAGGTTCTTGAATGGGTTGCATAGGGAGATCGCTAATGTGGTGGAATTGCAGCATTATATGGAGTTGGAGGACATGTTGCATGTGGCCATGAAAATTGAGAAACAATTGAAGAGGAAGGGAACAACTAGGCAACCCTTCGGTAATTCGGGTTCTAACTCAAACTGGAAACCGAGGTGGGATAACAAAGAGGATGAAACTGATTCGAAAAGGAGGACTGAAGTGCTAAAGGGAAGGGATGAAAATGCTAGCAGAACAGCCCCAAAGGCAGAATCACAGCCAACCAGGAATCGGGATATCCAGTGCTTTAGGTGTTTAGGGAAAAGACACATCTTTTCTTAATGTCCAAACAAAAGGACAATGATTCTATGCGATGGAGAAGTGGAGACTGATGGTGAGGATGAATTTGAAGACTTGCCGACATTGGAAGAGGTTAGTGATCATGGGGACATAGTGGAATTTGCTCGTGTTGCGAAGTTAATGGTCACAATGAGAGCGCTTAACACTCAAGTTAAGGCAGATGATATGGAGCAGCAGCAGGAGAACATATTTCTTACACGATGCCACATCCATGATAAGGTATGTAGTATGATAATTGATGGAGGTAGTTGTACAAATGTAGCTAGCACGACATTAGTTGAGAAATTGGGATTGGTACTAATTAAACACCCTAGGCCTTATAAATTATAATGGTTAAATGATAGTGGAGAAGTTAGGGTGAATAAACAAGTGATCTTTCTCGATTGAGAGTTATAGTAATAAGGTTTTATACGATGCGGTACCTATGCAAGCAGGTCATATTTTGTTGGGAAAACTATGACAATATGATAGGAAGGTTAACCATGATGGGTATAGAAATAGGTATAGCTTTGTCAAGAAGGGAAGGTCTATTATTCTTGCACCATTAACACCGACACAAGTTTATGAAAACCAAATTAAATTAAGAGATGTTGAAGAGAAAAGTGTAAGAGAGTCTGAAAAAATGAGAGAAAACAGTGAGCTAGTGAGTAAGAGAGAAAATGGTGAGGTAGTCGAGAGTGGGGAGAAGAGAGAGGGAGATCACATGAGAGGAGAGAAAAAGAGCCAGTTTTGAGGAGAGAAAAGTCGAAAGTGAACTTCTTTGCTAGTGGGAGTGAGTTGTAAAAGGCTATAATTGATAAAAGAACAGTGTTGTTGTTGGTATACAAGGAATCACTCCTCAATTTTGAGGAATCTAACACACCCCTCCCTAATTTGGTTGAGTCTTTGTTATAGGAATTCGAAGACGTGTTTCCGGAGGACATGCCAAGTGGATTGCCACCAATTCGAGGCATCGAACACCAAATTGACTTCATACTAGGAGTTACCCTTCCAAATTGACCAGCTTACCGAAGCAATCCTGAGGAGACAAAGGAGCTTCAAAAGCAAGTGGAAGAGTTGATGAGAAAAAGGCTACGTGAGGGAGAGCATGAGTCCATGTGCTTTACTTGTCCTATTGGTACCGAAGAAGGATAGGACGTGGAGGATGTGTGTGTGGACTACAGGGCTATCAACAATATAACGGTAAAACATCATCATCCTAGATGATATGCTTGATGAATTGCATGGTGCTTGTATTTTTAGTAAGATTGATTTTAAAAGTGGGTACCATCAAATTCGTATGTGGGAGGGTGATGAATGGAAAACGGCGTTTAAAACTAAATATGGATTGTATGAATGGTTGGTTATGCTGTTTGGTCTCACTAATGTACCAAGCACTTTTATGCATTTGATGAATCATGTTTTGCGTGCATTTATAGGAAAATTTGTTGTTGTCTATTTTGATGATATCTTAATCTATAGCACAACCCTAATTGAGCATTTGGAACATTTGAATTGTGTGCTTGTGGTACTTAGGAAAGAACAGTTGTATGCTAATTTCAAGAAATGTACATTTTGCATGGAAAAACTTGTCTTTCTAGGATTTGTGGTTGGTGTTAATGGGGTAGAAGTGGATGAAGAGAAAATTAAGGCTATTAAGGATTGATCAATACCTAAAAGCATAACTGAAGTTAAGAGTTTCCATGGATTGGTTAGTTTCTATAGGCGTTTTGTGAAGGATTTTAGCACAATCACTACACCATTCACTGAAATTGTTAAGAAGAGCGTAGATTTTCATTGGAGTGATGCACAAGAACATGCATTTCATACTATTAAGGATAGATTGTGTAAAGCACCTGTTTTGGTATTACCTAACTTTGACAAAACCTTCGAGATTGAGTGTGATGCATCAGGAATAGGTATTGGAGCAGTGTTGATGCAGGACTACAAGCCCATAGCTTATTTCAGTGAGAAATTGAGTGGAGCTGCCTTAAACTGTCCTACATATGACAAGGAGCTATATGAGCTTGTTCGGGCATTGGAAACATAGAAACACTACTTGTGGCCTAAGGAGTTCGTGATACACACCGATCATGAATCGTTGAACTTACTTACGGGGTCAAGGTAAGTTGAACAAAAGACACGCAAGATGGATGGAATTCATAGTCATTTTCCTATGTCATCAGGAATAAACAAGGTAAGGAAAATGTGGTTGCGGATGCGTTGTCACGAAGGTACATACTTCTAAATTCCTTACATGCACGGTTACTTGGCTTTGAACACATTAAGAGCATGTATGTGAATGATCCTAATTTCTCTGACATTTACGAATCATGCACTAAAGGAGCTATTGATAAATTTTATAAGCATGAAGATTATTTGTTTAGGAAAAATAAGTTGTTTGTTCCTAATTGCTCTATACGTGAATTGTTGGTAAGGGAGGCACACAGTGGGGGTCTAATAGGTCATTTTGGGGGTACAAAAGATTTTAGACATGCTAGGGAAACATTTTTACTGGCCTAAAATGAGAAGTGATGTAGAACAAATTTGTGGGAAGTGCATAACTTGTAAAAAGGCTAAGTCTAAGGTGTTACCTTATGGTTTGTATACTCCTTTACCTATACCTAGTGAACTTTGGGTGGATATTTCAATGGATTTCATGTTGGGTTTACCTAGGACTAAAAGGGGTCGGGACTTAATATTTGTTGTTGTGGATAGGTTTAGTAAAATGGCACACTTTATACCATGTCATAAAATCGATGATGCCACCAATATTGCAGATTTGTTCTTTAGGGAGATAGTACGTTTGCATGAGATCCCTAAGAGTATAGTGTCAGATCGGGATGTTAAGTTTTTGAGTCATTTTTTGCGTGTTCTGTGGAATACGTTAGGAAATAAATTGTTATTCTCTACGACTTGTCATCCACAAACCGATGGACAAACTGAAGTAGTCAATAGAACCATGACTCAATTTCTTTGTACGGTGATAAATAAGAACTTGAGTTGGGAGGTGTGTTTGTCATTTATTGAGTTTACTTATAAAAGAGTTGTACACTCTACTACTACGTTTTCACTGTTTGAAATTGTTTGTGGGTTTAATCCACTAACACCTTTGGATTTATTACCATTGTTTATAAATGAATAGGATAGCTTGGATGGTAAAAGGAAAAGTGAATTGGTGAAGTCACTGCATGAGAAAGTCAAGATGCAGATTGAAAAGAAAGGTAAGCTCGTTGTACAAAAAGCGAACAAATGAAGAAGACACGTGACATTTGAACCAGGAGACTGGGTCTGGGTGTATCTCAGAAAGGAGTATTTTTCGGAGAAGAGGAAGTCTAAGTTGCAGCCGCGTGGAGATGGTCCATTCCAAGTCATCAAAATGATCAACGACAATGCATACAAAGTGGGTCTCCCAAGTGAGTATAATGTATCAGCTACATTTAATGTTGCTGATCTCTCTCCGTTTGATGCAGATACAGATTCGAGGACGAATCCTTTTGAAGAGGGAGGAGATGATATGATCCAGGATGCGGGAGTCATGAATGCAAGTCCAAACTGAGACCCGTTGATTATCGAAAGAGGGGCAATGACGTGATCGAGAGCAAAACTAGTCAAAGAGACGTTAGGGATGCTCATCAAAGCCACTATTGATGAAACTATGTTCGAGACGCAAAATGGAGCAAGTTTCATATTGGAGTCGAGGCCGGGAACCAATTGGATCAACACCATACAAGCAACCGAAGAAAGAGGTCAGCTGGAGCTTCTAAGCGACCGCTTAGAATATAACCAAGCGACCGCTTGGTTATAAAATTTGTCCGAGTTTCGTAATTTTGATAGTAGTCCTAGTCTCCTTAAAATTCTAGTTCTTTCCATATTTTGATATTATTTGTTGCCTTATGCACATTTTTTTACAAAGTTTAGGCTCTAGTATAAATACTTAACTACTTTGTTACATTAAAAACTTTTGACATTGAATTAATTGAAAGACTTTCTGCTTTCTACCTTGTTCTTCAATCGAACTTCAAGATCTAATTCTTGTGTGTTCAAGCATCAGACCAAGAGTTCTTCATTGTGTAATCAAGGGGTTCATCGCATCTTTGCTATCGTTGGATTTTTTTGTTCACTTCATTGGGTTCAAGACCAAAATCAGGTTATTCATTAGCGTTCTTGGATTTTGCATCAATCTAGTTGTGAGTTTCGTAGTCATTGTTGCTATGGGGTTCGTATCATGCTCACTTTCTAATTATACTCAAATATGGCTGCAAAATTATTTCTCCAAAAGGTGTAGATAGAATTGCATATGCTGAAATCCCTGATAGTATAGACCATTTTTATTTACACTCTATTGTTGTCAAACACATGATGCATGTTCCATGTGGTTCTTTAAATCCAGATAACGTGTGCATGCAAAATGGTGGAACATGTAGAAGTCATTATCCGCATAATTACAATGCACATACTTCTTTGGATAAAAGTTCTTATCTGAAGTACAGGAGGCAAAATGATGGGAAGAAAGTTAAAATTAGAAAGCATTTTCTTAATAATAGGTGGGTTGTACCTTACAATTCTTATCTGTTAGCTAAATATGTCTGTCATATTAATGTAGAAATATGTTCCACAATAAAGGCTGTTAAATATTTGTACAAGTATGTTTACAAAGGACATGAAAAGGTAAATTTCTCTGTAAACAGTGACAATTGTATAGTTGAAATAGAAAAATTCCAATCTAGTAGATGGATTTCTCCTCCTAAAGCGATGTAGAAGATCTATGGATTTATTATGTATGAAATGAATCCAACTGTTATCTCTTTGCAGTTACATCTAGAAAATCAACAGCTGGTTACCTATAAAAATAGAGATGATCTTCCCAGAGTTATTACACAATCTTTAAAAAAAACAATGTTAATTGAATTTTTTACAATGAATGCTACAAATGAACAAGCAAGGAAATTGTTGTACAAAGAAATTCCTCAACATTTTGTATGGGATGGACAATGTAAATGTTGGAATGTTAGGAAAAAAAAAAGAGAGGAGCTGTTGTTAGGAGGGTTGTATCTGCAACGCTGGGTGAAGGTGAGAGATATTACTTGCGAGTATTGTTAAATCATGTTAGGGGATCTCTATCTTTTGAAAGTCTCAAAATTGTTAATGGTGTTACTGTAAAAAAAAATTTGAGAAGCTACAGTATTACAGGGTCTAATGACGGGGAATAATAGATGCGACTTGTGTTTACAAGAAGCTTGTGCTTATCAAATGCCAAATTCTTTACATCTCTTATTTGCAACTATTTTAGCTCTTTTCTCTCCTGATGATCCAAAACACTTACGGAATCAATTTAGAGAATTTATGATTGAAATTATTACAACAGAATATGATTTTACAACGTACAGAAGTAAAAACCTGGCAATGTATAAATTCATTTTTTGAACCATTTGGCAAGTCTTTAAATGATTATGGATGAGCTCTTTATGATGTTGATCTCCAACAAGACGAGATATTAGAAAGAATGGTTAATGAAGAGCTAGGAATATCAATATCTAAAGCTGATCTTTTGTGTGTGAATACGCTCAACCAAGAGCAAAGAGCTGCTTATGATGTAATATTAAATAAAGTTTTCCATAATGTCGGTGATATGTTTTTTATGGTGGAACATGGAAAATATTTTTATATCGTACATTGCTTGCAACTGTTAGATCAAGAAACTTGGTTGCTTGGCAACTGCATCTTCAGGATTGGCTGCTGGTTTATTGCCAGGAGATCGAACATCACATTCAAAGTTTAAAATTCTACTTCATATTCATAATGATAGTATCTGTTTAGTGAGTAAACAATCTGCTCTAGCTTATTTTTTTAGGTTGACACATTTAATTATTTGGGATGAAGCTCCAATGATAAATTCTCAAGCAGTTGAGGCTTTGGATAAAATGTTGAAAGATATAACCGATAGTGAATTGCCCTTCGGTAGAAAAGTAATTGTTTTGGGTGGGGATTTTAGTCAAATTTTACCTGTTGTTCAACGAGGAAGTAAAGATGACATAATAGCCTCAAGTTTTGTTAACTCTTACCTATGGCCTCCTTTTACAAAAGTCAGATTACTTCAGAACATGCGAGCTCTCTTAGATCCTCCTTTTTCAGAATATTTACTTAGGATTGGCAATGGAACAGAACAACAGCATTCTTGTGGTATGATTAAGCTTTGGTCTGATATGACTCTGGATTATGAAGAAGACAACGTTTCTTTACATGAACTAACTGATATTGTATTCTCTCACGTAAATGACTATTTAAAAAAACCTTCATTGTATGATTAATCGTGTTATATTAGCTCCAAAAAATGAACATGTTGAGATCAATAATATTATGATGGAACGTTTCCCAGGTGATCCAGTTGTTTATTATAGCTTTGATGAACCATTAGATAAAACATAACAGTGCATGCAAGAAGATTTTTTTATTTCTCTAACTCCAAATGGTATACCACCACATGAATTAGTATTAAAGATTGATTGTCTTGTAATATTACTAAGAAATAATAATCCCGCAGAAGGATTGTGTAATGGAACTAGATTGATAAGTAGGAACTTAGAACGTAATTTGATTCAGGCTGAAATTGCTACTAGAGAGTATAGTGGTAACAAAGTATTTTTACTCCGTATCTCTTTTATTCTACTAGAATCAGATAAAATAGTATTTCCATTTGAAAGGACACAATTTCCAGTACGACCATGTTTGCAATGACTATAAACAAATCCCAAGGACAGACATTGCAATATGTTGGAATATATCTCCCTCAACCAGTATTTTCACATGGACAGTTATATGTTGCATTATCAAGAGCAAAGACAAGTAGATGTATCAAGCTTCTTGCCAAACCAGTAGTTAACAGTAAGATACACGATAAATGTACCAAAATGTTGTTTTTCATGAAGTTATGTGGCTGTTTCATTATGGTTCTTCACAATAGTGCACATTAATTTCTATCAATTCGCACTTATCACATTGGAGATCTCCAAGATTTTCCTTATTATATATATACCAGTTGATATAACCTAATCTTTACTTTCATTTTCATGTTATTTTACAACTTCTCCAACTTTCTCCTTTTATTCCTTGGCTTTGTTATTGCTTGTCAATGAGAATAGCCAGGTTAATATCAATTTACTTTTTTTTTTTATCTTATTTGCTACATGGTTACTCTTTCTTCTCTTCTCTTATAATTCTTTTATACTTAACTCTCTTTCACTTCTTTTTATACTTCTGCATACTTTATCTTGTATCCTTAAACATAATACGTTTTGCTGGTTTGTTTGTTGTAGTCACGTTTCTTCATAGATCATCCATTTGCTGAAGTGATGGAAGCAATATTGCTTTGAATCGGTTGTTGTTGTTTCTATTTGTAATAATGTATATGGAATTGTACATGTTATTCGGCTCTGGTGTATGTATTTTGGGAAATGGTATTGTAAAAATATAATATGTAGTATGATTATGGAAGCAATATTGCTTTGAATCAGTCGCTGTTTCTGTTTGTAAGCGAGCAAATGTGAATTGTCATGTTATATTAAGCTTGGTGTATGTATTTTGGGAAATAGTATTCTAAAATATAATATTTGGTATGTCTTTCGCTATTACATAATGTTTGTAGCAGGCAGCCATTGGTATGGAGACACTATATTCTAGATCTGCCTAAATATCTGAGAATAGGCAGATGGCAAAAGCTCTGTAGCTATTGCTGCATTGCTCCGTGGGCACGGAGAACAAAGGCTCCGAGCGCACGGGCCATAAGGTCTGTGACACGGAGCAAATGGTTCAAAGAGCATAAAAAAGAAACAAGAAATGAACTTACTGGATATGAGAATACCGGATTTAGTTGAACTTATCGTATATTACTGGGGCTTACCGTATTTGCTAGAGCTTGTCGTATATGTATTCAGTTTGCATACCGGATTTACTCACTAACCGGATTTACACACACTCTCCTCACTGTATTTGCTGGATTTACACAACGCTCACCTGATTTGCACTTTGCATACCGTGTTTACTCTCAGCTCACCATATATGCACTGACGTACCGGATTTTGGTGTTTACTTACCAGAAAATGGTCTTAGCTCACCGGTTTTGTTTGATACTCAAAACGCTCTGTGCGTAAGGGACAGAGGCTCTGTGTGCACGGAGTCTTACAGTATATGCATTGAGATTGTACATCGAATTTACTCACTAACCGGATTTACACACACTCTCCTCATCGCATTTGCTGAATTTATGCAACTTGTTGTGAATTTTCTATTGCAAGTGTACAATGTCAAACAAGTAATAAAGTGGACCAAAGAGTCCGGATAATCGTTCCCACGAGGACTATACTTAAATGCCTAACCTAATTAATTTCAACTTTTATTTGATGAAAGTAAACCCGAAATTTGTGTGGTGATTGTTTTTAATCTAAAGAAAAATTTAAACTAAAATGTGATGTGCACAAAAACGATATAGAAGTTATATAATGGGGAGAATGTTAGGGCAGAACATTTCACCTATTTGATCACCTTCATATTTTACATCAAGATTCATAACTAACGTAGTGTTCGATCGAATTCTCCTATTGTATTCAATTTACCCCTCTCGAGTTCTCATTGAGCCTATTTAATTAATTCAATTCCATATCTCTATGCAAATTGACATTTAATTAAACGAAACATTGGTTCTAGGAATTCAATTATGATCGCAGCAATTAACATAGGTATCTCTACACATTATGCCAATTTACCGGAATTTACTACTTGGTCTAAATAACAATCCGCATCTCTACGCAATTATTATCCACGAAATCATTGAATAATTGGCCAAAAGATTCAAAGCATTGATAACATGAATAAATTCAACACATAACCATTTAAAAAACTAGAATCTTGAATTAAAAACATAAAGGTTCCCAAATAGATTACATGTTCGCCCTAACAATGAATTTAGCTATTCATAATACACAAGGAAATAACTATAATAATTATAGAATACATCACCGGATTTGAAGTAAAGATAGAGAAGAAAAAGTAGATCTTGCACCAAAATCCCTTCTTGTTCTTGTCAATCCTTCAAAGATGAGTCCTTTTTGTTTTCCTCCTTGAGTTTCTTCGTTGAATCTTCTGAAATCTCCTCTTTGATTGTTACTTCTTCTTTGTAGATCTTGTTTGGTGTTCTTGTGCCTCTCCAATATTGTCCCACCCTAACAATGGTCTCCAAGAAGTCTATTTATACTCCTCCTCCCGTTTTTGCCCCTAGGGTTACTCTTTTTTATTTTTTAAATCGAAAAATCCCGAAAATCGTGCCGCGGCGCCGCGGCGCCATCATCACGGCGCCGCAGCGCCGTATGTTCTGTAAGTGGCGCCGCAGCGCCATGTTTGTGGCGCCGCAGCGCCACCAGCAGAAACTCCGGCGCCACAGCGCCGTGAATGTGGCGCCGCGGCGCCACACCTATGGTCGAATGACCGTTTTGCCCTTTTTCCCGTTTTTTGATTTATAACTCCATTTTGTTGCCTCTTTGTTGCTTCAAAGCTATCTCCAAAACTCTACAACACAACATGAATAAACACATCAAAAACGTTCACTTTTTATATAATCTAACTTGTAATTAAGTCAAATATAGGATGAAAACTCGTGCGTAAACACACTCGTCAAATACCCCCAAACTTATCAGTTTGCTAGTCCTCGAGCGAACAAAAAGGAAAAATACTTAACCACACACAAACAAATACTTAGTTAGATAGTTTGCCGTTAGGCTCAGCGCTGAGAACATTGCATCATATTCATTAGTGACTTCAAAATTGTTATGCAAGAGCAACATTCCACCTAATCAATGCAAAACGGGGTGTGTGTGTGAGTAATTAGATGTAACGTGGTACAATCACAAGTTGATTCAATTCCCGACCTTGAAAGTCAATTATATCCTTACTTCGCTCGTGAGATTCACACACCCCCAAACTTGTTTTCTTTTCTCTTCCCAAGGTGCATTCTAGAGTTGATTTTCAATAATAAATCCTTACACCGCTCAAGTTTGGTTCGATTTCACTGATTGTCATTCAACATATCAACAAACGAGGATTCTTCTTATTTTTGACCGCTTTAACCCATAAGAATCAATCAGATTACTAACCCTTTATCAAAGGTGCAATTTTCTAAAACAAGTGTTCGGGACTAAATCAAGACATTTGGTGCGTCTTCTGTTTCATGCACCTGCTTTTTCTTCTTAATGTATTTTCTTTTCATTTCTTGCAGGCGTTTCTCCCTTAAGCTTTCTAGATGACCCCTTTAGCGAGTTTTAGGCCGATGACTCCCAAATCAGACGACTTTAGGGCATCAGGTTTTAAACCCTTTCAGGCTTATTCACTCGAGTCATAAAGGCTACGAAGAAACGTTGTCCTCATTGGGATCTTTTTAGGGTAGCTTCACAACGAGGCAGCTTTTTCCCTTGACTTTGATTTAGTGCAATGTCCCTCATTAAACACTCATTCTCGAAAACATTACCCCTAACTTAAGGTTCTCACCTGAATTCATCTTACAAGTCTCAGACAATCCACACAAAATTTTGTCATGCATAGAATCCACATTTATTTCCATGTTTCCCTACAACAGTTCAATCCTCCAAACATATTAATTATGGTTTAAGGGCATGAGTGTTTAACGGTTGTTGGGATTTAGCATTTAGGGTCAATATTTCAATCATGAATCAACTCACTCAAGTACGTTATCACAATCTAATCACGTGCATGAAGTTTTTTCGTTTCACATGAATAGGCATGAATCTCACTCAAGCACACAATTAATCCACACTTCACCACAATATGTCCTCAATCATATTCATCATTGCCGGCAAGGCCATCTAACTCACACAAGCATGCAAATTTTTTTTTTTTTTTTTTTTTTTTTTTTTTTTTTTTTTTTTTTAACACACAGGCAAGCAAACACACATAACCTAGCAACACAAGTCATAACAATAAAGTAATAAACATCCATGATGTGTATCCCCCCCAAACTTATATTAAACATTGTCCCCAATGTACACATAAAAACAAAGATGAGGAAGGACTTCCCTGAGTACATCATTCGTCGTCGTCATCTCCTCGTTGAGATGGATCCTGAGTGGGCGGATGATATGGAAATGATGGAGGTGGAGGGAAGACCATGTTGGGATATGCCGATGCCAATACTGAGAAGAAATCATTCTGATATTGAAACTGTGTTTGCATGGAGTTCTGCAGTTGATGGTATTGATCAGTCATTGAAGCTTGCATGTGGTCGATTTGATGTTGGAAGCCTTGGTACCTTTCTTGGTTTCGCGCTTCTAGTTGGTCATACCTCTCAGTCAACTGTAACTGTAAAGCCTCAATCCTCCCTGTTATGTCATCAGTTGGGGAGGTGGTATGGTGAGGCTCACTTGGCTGTGAAGATCCCCCCTCTGTAACCCGTGGTTGTGAAGATTGCCCCTCTGTTGCCCGTGGGGGAACTTTGCTTGTGAATTGCCAAATGACCTTTTTTGTAATTGGGGGTTTAGGATGCACTATCTCCTCATTTGGAGATGAGTCAATTCCCCCAAGTCGACATAATTCATAAATCAAAGAAGGGTACCCAAGACCTGCCGTAGTAGAGCCCTTAAGTGCCCGCAAGAAGTTGGTCTGAATGACCATCCCCATATCAATGCTCAATCCCCGATGAATAACAAAATTAAGCAATGCTCTCTCCTTTGTGACTTCACTAAATATTACTGCTGGGTAGAATTTTTTCCACAAATGAAATAATGCCACGCTTTGCAATTTGGGTACATGCCTGCAGCAGGAAAGTTGGTGAGCTCAGCCCCTGCTCGTTTCCACGTGACATCTGGTATAGCTAATTCTCTGATTATATCATCTGGGTCGACTGACCCGCTATCGCGCAGGCTCGAGTAATCATCATCGTCAATGTCAGGAAGTCCGTAGTACCGGTTTATTGAGCTTCTGTCAAATCTGATCCACTTCCCATGGACAAAAATCCTCAAATTCCGGTGCTCCTTCGCATTTGCATAAAATTCACGTACCACCGGTATAAGTGCAGGCGGTGGTTGGCGTGTCAAGGCTTCCCAATTGCGTCCTTCTATCAATCGCCGCATTGGGCCTTCAAGATCATTAAATCCCCTTTCGGGAATACAATTTTTGTGCACCACCAGGTTATGATAGCGTTCTTCGGCCTCTGCACTCACAAATTTCGCTTCATCGTAAGAGCTTGATGAAGAAGCGGAGGCTTTAGACTTCTTCTTTGGAGGCATTATGAACTGCACAAGATGAAAGAATTTCAATTAGTACAAGTTTAGCCAAAATCAAAGTATTACATGAATGCAGTTTGACCTCCTAGTTGTAGCAAGTAATGCAAGTAAATGAGGTATTGTAAACAATGCAAAAGACCTTGCAAAATTCATGTAGACATTTGATCAAACACCTTTGAGCATAATAGAGAAATCTCTACAACCTTTAGTTTTCATAATGGAGGCATGAATTCATATATATTTTAATCACCAATTCCACTAAATGCAAGGAAATCTCATGAACCAAATATAATCATAGCTTGGATTAGACAAATCTAGCTAACAATTAAGGCACAATGTGATGAGATTTAGACCTACAACATACTACAATCACTTTACTACCATGTGGGAAAAACAAGTAAATCCAAAATTGAAGTAGTATTCATATAGGCATTTTAACAAACACTTGGTGAACAATTGGAATTAAAACCCCCAAAATCTAACCTTTTTATCCAAAACAATATCCCATGAAATTAAACCACCAAAAATCTCCATATTCATGATATTGTCACCCAACTAGATAGTATTACGTGAAGCTATCATGAAAATTACCATAAATCTCAAGAAAAAGAGTGGAAAGAATTTACCTCGTTCTTGATATAGATTCACCAACGGGAGGGAGATGGAGTTACAATAAACTTATGTCAATATGTAAGAGCTTGTACCCACTTGTGTTTTGTGTATTAGTGTAAGAGATTATAGAGAGATTTGAAGGAGAAGAGAGGGATTGTGAAGAGGTGAAGAGGAAGAAGGGAGGTAGGTTTAGAATTGGGGAAAGTAATGAAAATAAAATAGAAAGAGGGAGAGAAAGGATATATAAATAACTAAAGAAGGGAAAAAGAATAAAGAAAAATAGAAAAAAAATAAAAAAAAAATCGGGGGGGGGGATTTTTTTACCGTGGCGCCGCGGCGCCCCGGTTGTGGCGCCGCAGCGCCGTGGACTCTGTCCATGGCGCCGCAGCGCCACTGTTTCGGTAAAATTTTTTTTTTTTTTTTTTTTTTTTTTTTTTTTTTTTTTTTTTATATACCTCCTCCTTTGTGTAGATGTTTGTTCCCGCAATTCACATTGGTTGGCACGTCCTTCTTTCGACTTAATATTGATCTGATTTGGGATTGTCCTACAAAAAACAAAATAAAGAAGAAAATGTGAATAATCTAACTAACAAAAATAAAAAGAAAAATAATAGAAATAAGGAAAGAAGTAAGCAAAACGATTGGGTTGCCTCCCAAGAAGCGCTTCTTTTATGTCATTAGCTTGACATGATGTCGTGATCATTCAGCAACTACTAGATCAAGACTCTCTTTTGCAGTTGGAAATTCCTCTATGTAGTGTTTGATACGGTGCCCATTGACTTTAAAGTTTCCCTTTTCTGCGTGATGCAATTCAACTGTGCCGTATGGAAAAACTTGGGATACCGTGAAAGGTCCGGACCATCTTGATTTCAATTTTCCTGGGAACAGTTTAAGTCTGGAATTGTACAAGAGCACCTGATCTCCTACTCTGAAAATGCGTTGTCTAATGTTCTTGTCATGCCACTGCTTCGTCCGTTCTTTGTAGATGGATGCATTCTCATATGCTTCTTGTCTGAATTCTTCTAATTCATGAAGTTGTAAGAGTCTTGTTTCTCCAGCCTTCTCGAGGTCCATGTTTAATTGCTTCAGTGCCCAATATGCTCTATGCTCAAACTCTACTGGTAGATGACATGCCTTCCCGAAGACAATTCTATAAAGTGACATCCCAATTGGCGTTTTGTAAGCTGTACGGTATGCCCATAAAGCATCGTCCAATTTCTTGGACCAATCTTTTCGAGTCGAGTTCACTGTCAGTTCCAGTATCCTCTTTAGCTGTCTGTTAGAAGTCTCAACCTGCCCACTTGTCTGAGGATGATATGGTGTAGCTATTCGATGTTGTACCCCGTATTTATGCAGAACTGCCTGAAATGATCGATTCCAAAAGTGGGTTCCACCATCACTGATAATGGCTCTGGGGGATCCATATCGGTTGAATATGTGTTTCTTTATGAAGTCAATCACTACTCTTGCATCATTTGTAGGCAAAGCTTTTGCCTCCACCCATTTAGATACATAGTCCACTGCAACTAAGATGTATCGATTGTTGTAAGATGAAGGGAAAGGCCCCATAAAATCGATTCCCCACACATCAAATAGTTCCACCTCCAAGATATTATTAAGTGGCATCTCATGACGGGCTGATATATTACCCGTTCTCTGACATCTGTCACACGATCTGCAGAAGCTATGACAATCTTTGAACAGTGTAGGCCAGTAGAAACCACATTGAAGTACCTTTGCTGCAGTTTTTGTTGGGCCAAAGTGTCCTCCATAAGCTGAAGCATGAACCCGAGAAAGGATAGGTTTCATTTCATCCTCTGGCACACATCTCCTGATAATCTGATCTGGCCCTCTCTTGTATAGATTTGGATCTTCCCAATAATAGAATTTCGTGTCATGGAGAAGCTTCTTCTTCTGTTGATAGGTAAAATCCGGATTGATATGCACACTTGCCAAGTAGTTAACAATATCTGCAAACCACGGAGCCTTTTCTATTTGAAATAATTGCTCATCTGGGAAAATTTCATTGATCTCCAGGTCATCTGACTCCTGCAACTGTTCTATCCTTGACAAATGATCAGCTACTTGATTTTCTGTACCCTTTTTATCCCGAATTTCAATGTCAAACTCTTGTAGTAGCAGAACCCATCGAATCAGCCTAGGTTTAGCATCCTTCTTTTCGAACAAATACTTCAAAGCTGCATGGTCAGTATAAACTATCACCTTTGAACCGATCAGATACGAGCGAAACTTATCGAAGGCAAAAACCACAGCTAGCATCTCCTTTTCAGTTGTTGCATAATTGATCTGTGCATCTATTAAAGTTTTGCTGGCATAATAAATGACATGCAATATTCTTCCTTTGCGTTGTCCCAGCACTGCTCCCACTGCGAAATCACTGGCATCACACATGAGTTCGAAAGGCAAGTCCCAATCCGGTGCCACGATCACAGGTGCAGAAGTTAACTTTTCTTTCAGAGTGTTAAAGGCATTTAAACACTCATCAGAAAAATTAAAGGGCACATCCTTCTCTAATAACTTGCATAAAGGGTTTGTAATTTTTGAGAAGTCATGAATAAACCTTCTGTAGAACCCTGCATGTCCCAAAAAACTCCTTATTCCCTTAACTGAATTGGGTGGCTGTAGTTTTTCAATAATTTGTATCTTGGCTCTGTCAACCTCAATCCCCTGCCCAGAAATCCTGTGACCCAGAACTATACCTTCTTTCACCATAAAATGACATTTCTCCCAGTTCAGCACAAGATTCTTCTCTTCACATCTTTGTAGTGATAAATGTTCCAAACAATTATCAAAAGAATCTCCGAATACAGAAAAGTCGTCCATAAATACCTCAATGTATCTCTCCACTATATCAGAGAATATGGACATCATGCATCGCTGAAATGTCGCAGGTGCATTGCATAGACCAAAAGGCATCCTCCTGAAGGCAAGAGTTCCATACGGGCATGTGAAAGTCGTTTTTTCTTGGTCTTCTAGAGCAATGACTATCTGATTATATCCTGAATACCCGTCTAGGAAACAATAGTGGGAATGTCCCGCTAACCTCTCCAACATCTGATCAATGAAGGGTAATGGGAAGTGATCTTTTCTTGTAGCATTGTTCAACTTCCTGTAGTCAATACAGACTCTCCATCCCGTCACCAAACGTGTTGGTATCAGCTCGTTGTTTTCATTTTTCTCCACTGTGATTCCTCCTTTTTTAGGCACAACATGAACTGGACTCACCCAGGAACTATCTGAAATGGGATAGATAATTCCTGCATCCAGTAATTTCAGCACTTCTTTTCGCACCACTTCTTTCAAGGTTGGATTCAATCTGCGTTGTCCTTCCACCGATGGTTTCGATTCACTCTCCATCAAAATTTTGTGCATACATAGAGTGGGACTGATTCCCCTGATGTCAGCTATTGTCCCATCCTATTGCAGTTTTATGTTTTCGAAGAACCTCCAGTAATTTGTGTTCTTCTTCTTCTGCCAAATCATTTGCAATGATAACGGGAAGTGTAGTGGAGTCTCCCAAATAAGCATAACGGAGATGTGATGGCAAAGGCTTCAATTCCAGTGTTGGTGCTTTCTCAACTGAAGGTATAGGTGGTGAAGGATTGGCACCAAGTGATTCAAAGTGTCGATGCCTTCGCCAAACTGGTTGATCATTCAATTGCATAGCCACCTCTGTTCTTATTACGCTATTTGCTTCTGTTAGTGCCATGTTTGTTTCACTGAGACTTATGGGATTCTCGGTGTTAAATGTGTCAGTCACAAGTTCTTCAAGAATATCTATGCTGCAACATGTGTCTGATTTCAATGGGTGTTTCATTGCTTTTAGTACATTGAAGATGACTTGCTCATTATCCACCCGAAGAATCATTTTGCCATCTTGGACATCAATTAGAGCTCTTCCGGTCGCCAAGAATGGTCTTCCCAAGATCAGAGGTATATTCGAATCTTCTTCCATGTCCAATATGATAAAATCCGCCGGGAAGATGAACTTATCAACCTTGACTAAGACATCCTCTACGATCCCTTTTGGTCTCTTGATAGATCGGTCAGCCAGTTGCAATGATATGGTAGTAGGTTTCGCTTCTCCTAATCCCAAAGACCTGTACACAGATAAAGGCATTAAGTTAACACTAGCACCTAGATCACATAAAGATTGTTCAAAATAAATAGACCCAATTGTGCAAGGTATAGTGAAACTCCCTGGATCCTGTAATTTAGGAGGTAGCTTTTTCAGGAGAATTGCACTGCACTCCTCGTTCAGACATACTGTTTCATGTTCTTCCAGCTTCCTTTTGTTGGACAGAATTTCTTTCAAGAATTTTGCATAGCTGGGCATTTGTGCAATGGCATCTGCAAAAGGAATATTTATGTGCAGCTTCTTGAAGACTTCAACAAATTTAGCAAATTGTTTTGTCTAGCTTCCTCTTTTGCATTCTTTGAGGGAAAGGAATTGGTGGCACATAAGCTCGAACTGGACTTGGTGCTCTAACTGGCGGTGTTTCTTCTTCCCCGTTTGAAATTGGTGCAGATTCTTCTTCAACCAGTACTTCTTTGCTATTTTTGTCTGGTCTCTTCACACATGTATTTCAGGAAGTTGTATTCCACTTCGAGTTGTTATAGCTTGCACTTGTTCCTTTGGATTTGTCAGAGTATTTCCTGGCAGAGTTCCTTGTGGACGTTCTGTAATTTGCTGAGCAATTTGACCAATCTGTGTTTCCAATTTCTTGATAGATGCTTGTTGGTTCTGAAAGTTTGTATCAATTTGTTGGAAAACTTTGTCTGTCTTCTGCATGTATTGGTTGAACATCTCCCCCAAACTTGGCTTTTTCTCTGGCTGGATATTATTCTGACCATTACCCTGCTGATTATCTGACCATCTGAAATTTGGATTATGCCTCCATCCTGGGTTATATGTCTGTGAATATGGATCAAACTTGCGAGGGCCATTCTGGATGTAATTAACTTGTTCATCTGGAATACCTACAGACATGCAATTTTCAGTCAGATGATTTGCTCCACAATTCTCGCATGATGTGTTGGTTTTCATTCCCTGTGCCCCTTGAGTTTGCAACTTCACAAGCAACTCCACTTGTTTTGTTAATGCTGTTATTTGTGCATTGGTGGATGTTGTGCTGTCTACTTCGTACACCCCTGCTGCTTTCTGTGGTACCACTCTTTCAGATGAGAACATTGAGTGTGTATTGGCTATTAGCTCAAACAGGTCCATTGCATTTTGTACTGACTTTCCTGTTATTGAACCACCTGCAGATGCATCCACTTGAGCTTTTGACATTGGGCTGAGCCCTGTGTAGAAGTATTGTACTTGATTTCCTGCAGGAATTCCATGATTTGGGCATTTTCTCATGAGTTCCTTGAATCTGTTCCATGCCTCGTGATAATATTCCCCTTCTCTCTGTTGAAAGGTTTGGATCTCCAATCTGATCTTTGCTACCCTGGCTGGTGGAAAGAATTTAGTGCAGAATTTCCTAGTCAGCTCCTCCCATGTTGTAATGCTTCCATGGGGTTCTGCATCCAACCATTCTAGTGCAGCATCTCTCAAGGTGTAGTGAAATAGCCGCAATTTGATAGCATCTTGATTAACCCCTGGTGCATGAAAGTTCTGGCAAGTTCTAAGAAATCTGGATACATGTGTATTCGGATTTTCATGAGGTAGCCCGTAAAATTGCAGAGTGTTGCTCATCAAATTTATCCATTCTGCCCTCATTTGAAAATTATTTGCCCCAAAGTCTGGGTAAACTATGCTGGATCGTACAGGAGCTGCCATCGGTGTCAGAAACATGGAGACTGGTAAGTCTCCTTCATTTATTTCTTCATGTTGCTGATTTGCCTGTGGCACTGCTCTTGCTCCTATGTTGCCCACTGGCCGAATTGGATTTGGAATCTGTTGTTCTTCAGCCATTTCAGCCATTTGATGGTGCTGTTTTTGTTTGTGTCCTTTGCGTCTCTGCCTGAAAGTACGTTCAATCTCCGAGTCAAACGGTTCAAGATCGTCGCTTTGAGTACGGAGCATGCAACGAACACTTTTTTCTGTTGATACAATTAAATAAACAAATCAAATAAATGTTGAAACTAAAACAAATTAAGAATTAAAGTAAATAATCCCCGGCAACGGCGCCAAAAACTTGTTGTGAATTTTCTATTGCAAGTGTACAATGTCAAACAAGTAATAAAGTGGACCAAAGAGTCCGGATAATCGTTCCCACGAGGACTATACTTAAATGCCTAACCTAATTAATTTCAACTTTTATTTGATGAAAGTAAACCCGAAATTTGTGTGGTGATTGTTTTTAATCTAAAGAAAAATTTAAACTAAAATGTGATGTGCACAAAAACGATATAGAAGTTATATAATGGGGAGAATGTTAGGGCAGAACATTTCACCTATTTGATCACCTTCATATATTTTACATCAAGATTCATAACTAACGTAGTGTTCGATCGAATTCTCCTATTGTATTCAATTTACCCCTCTCGAGTTCTCATTGAGCCTATTTAATTAATTCAATTCCATATCTCTATGCAAATTGACATTTAATTAAACGAAACATTGGTTCTAGGAATTCAATTATGATCGCAGCAATTAACATAGGTATCTCTACACATTATGCCAATTTACCGGAATTTACTACTTGGTCTAAATAACAATCCGCATCTCTACGCAATTATTATCCACGAAATCATTGAATAATTGGCCAAAAGATTCAAAGCATTGATAACATGAATAAATTCAACACATAACCATTTAAAAAACTAGAATCTTGAATTAAAAACATAAAGGTTCCCAAATAGATTACATGTTCGCCCTAACAATGAATTTAGCTATTCATAATACACAAGGAAATAACTATAATAATTATAGAATACATCACCGGATTTGAAGTAAAGATAGAGAAGAAAAAGTAGATCTTGCACCAAAATCCCTTCTTGTTCTTGTCAATCCTTCAAAGATGAGTCATTTTTGTTTTCCTCCTTGAGTTTCTTCGTTGAATCTTCTGAAATCTCCTCTTTGATTGTTACTTCTTCTTTGTAGATCTTGTTTGGTGTTCTTGTGCCTCTCCAATATTGTCCCACCCTAACAATGGTCTCCAAGAAGTCTATTTATACTCCTCCTCCCGTTTTTGCCCCTAGGGTTACTCTTTTTTATTTTTTAAATCGAAAAAAAATCCCGAAAACCGTGCCGCGGCGCCGCGGCGCCATCATCACGGCGCCGCAGCGCCGCATGTTCTGTAAGTGGCGCCGCAGCGCCATGTTTGTGGCGCCGCAGCGCCACCAGCAGAAACTCCGGCGTCGCAGCGCCGTGAATGTGGCGCCGCGGCGCCACACCTATGGTCGAATGACCGTTTTGCCCTTTTTCCCGTTTTTTGATTTATAACTCCATTTTGTTGCCTCTTTGTTGCTTCAAAGCTATCTCCAAAACTCTACAACACAACATGAATAAACACATCAAAAACGTTCACTTTTTATATAATCTAACTTGTAATTAAGTCAAATATAGGATGAAAACTCGTGCGTAAACACACTCGTCACAACTCTTACCGAATTTGCACTTTGCATACCGTATTTACTCTCAACTCATCATATATACACTGACTTACCGGTTATTGGTGTTTACTTACCAGAAAATGGTCTTAGCTAACAGGTTTTGTTTGATACTCAAAACGCTCCGTGCGCACGAAGCATGGGCTCCATGCCAGCAAGGAAGATCCGTAGGCACGGACTCGTGCGCACATAACAATTTGCTCCGTGCACACGAAGTATTTTACTGATATGAATTTTTAGCTTAAATTTTTACTTTTCCACTTTTTGTTTAATCTTTTTCAAGTTTAGCTCATTGTTTAGAAATTCTTAACTTTATAATAGTGATTAGCATTCGCATTGTTAAATTTTTGAGTTATTTTTTTTCTCTTATATGGTTATTGTGAGGAGAAAAAATCTAAATTTAAGAAACTACTTTGACTTAAAATCTCAAGACCCATGCTTAAATCCAATAATTCTAATTTTTTTTCCTAAAAGATCATAGATAATGTATCGTCAGAATCTGCTGCCCATACTTATTTGTACAGGTATACTTGTAACAATGTGAGTATTTTGTACTCAGTTTGACAAGCTACCTTTTTAGTAAAAAATCTTAAAACCCATTCTTGAATCTATGAACTCTAATTTTTGTCCTAAATATAAAATTTACGTACTGCATGTCATCACAACCATACTTCTCTATGCTAACCATAGTATTCTGTGTTCAGCTTGACAGACTACTTTTTGACTGAAAAAAATCTTAGAACCCATGCCTGAATCTATTAACTCTAGTTTTTCCTAAATATAAAATTTACATAGTGCATGTCATCACGAAGATACTTCTCTGTACAGTATTTGTTGGTTATAACTATACAACAGAGCTTTATATAAGTACTTCTTCTATAAGTGTATTTTTGTGTTTGTGTTCAGTAACATTCTTCTTATTTCTTCTGTGCTCCTCTTTCTCTTTGATTTGAAAAGAGCTTCAGCTACTTCTTCACATTCTTCCCTTCATGTATAACTTGGGTAGAATTTTTTATTTTTTTTGAAAAACTTCATCTTTATATTTCATAAAATTTCAATCTTTATAATAATGACTGTAATTATTTCTTCAATTTCAGGAATATGAGTCAAAAATACAAGGCGATCCCGAGTATTTATCTAGGGCAAATTGATTGGACTGCCAAAGTCATCGTGGTTGAAAAAAGCGCTCCGAAAATAGCTCGGAATGGTGCTTCCAAGTACTTGAAACTAACTTTGATCGACACAGAGGTGTTATGTTTTTCAACCACCTTTTAACTTTTCTATTTTTTCATTTTATAATCTATACTATTTTATTTCGACCCGATATTCCTCTGCCATTATTTACATTCTCATCACACGTTCTTTACATTTTGAAGAATCACACATTACTTACATTCTATCTAAAATTATTTTAGGAAAACAAGATACAAGCTACAATATTTGATTCTAATATAGCAACTTTGGAAGATCGGTTGTTGCCATCCAAAACATATTTAATATCTAATGCAACGGTGAAGTATACACCTCCTCAATTTAGAGACTCCGTCGGTAAATTTCAGTGGACTATTTCTGGAACAACGAGAACAGTAGAAGTTCATAAAGACCACGGTGAACTTCTCTCTTCTACCTATGTGTTTACTCCTTTCCATGACCTACTCTTATATGGATTCAAACACAGACACTTGTAATCTCCAATAACTAAAACCATTATTTTTTATGTTTAAACAAATATACAGCTCATGATTTTTTTTTTAATTCTTTTAGATGTCCTTGGAGCAACTATAGATATTTGACCAAAAAGGCTCATTCAGACTCGATTTAGCTCGCAATCTTATGTTCAGGATGTGGTTCTCATAGACAATAAGTTTGCATAACCGCTCAAATTATATAGATGTTATTTACATTATTTAAACACTAAATTCTTTAATCTCCACTTTCTTTAGAAACAATTTTTTTTTTTTTTTTTTTTTTTTTTTTTCGTTTCATAGGTTTGAAGTGGTTCTGTTAACTATGTGGAATGGTTTTGTAGAGAAAGAGTGTACTCTTATCTTAGAAAAGTTAACTAAGAAACCCATTGTTGTTGGAAAGCAATTGAAGGTGTTGTCTTTCAATGGTACTTTTCACATAAAAACTTACATATCAAATTCACTTATTCACTTATGCTTGTTCATCATTTAGATTATACAAATATTCATCGTTTATAACAAAGAAGGTCTCTCACTATCAACAAAACCCAACAGTTCTTTCATTATTGATGCTCTTTTCAAACAAGCTGTTGAATTCAAGACTTGGTAATTACTACTGAAGATTTCCTTTAATTTTGTTTGCTTATTCTTATCTTCAATACTATAACATTAAATGTTCAACCTATATTGTTATAAACAGAAGATAATTATCGCATAGAGTAAAAGTATATCTTTAATCTTGTGCAATAGGAATGTACAAGTTATAAATCTACAAGTTTCATCGACTACCAAATGTAATCTGTAACACCCTGAAAATTTTATAGAATAAAATTATTTATCCCATCTACTTTATATATATATATATATATTAATTTCAATTTTATTTGGATCAAATATTTAAATATCAAAATAGTAATGATAAATATATCAATATTAGGCTCGTTGGATAACTCATAATTAATCATGTATATTGGGCTCGAGAAAAAGTCGATTCGGATAAGTCAGCTCCAAGATATTACAGTTTATAGAGGTTATTATTATTTGGTTTTGATTAAAATTAAATATTGTATTTAATTAAGGATTAGTCATGTGTGTGTAATGGGAAAACAGGGGGGTTGGATTGATTAGTTGTACTTTAATATTATTTAATTGCTTGAATTTTGGGAATTTACAAGGATAGTTCCCACGTGTTATGTGTTAAATGGAAAAAGTTGGATTTGATTTATTAGTTGTATTTTAATATTATTTAATTGCTTTGATTTTGGGCATTCATAAGGATAATTGACATGTGTTTGTTGAATAGGAAAATAAATTATTTTTGATTGTATGGATTTTCGGGATTGAGACTTTTTAGGGATGGAAATATGGCACATTTATTTCAATCATACCAAAACTAAAATTTTAATACTAGGTACGGACCCTATAAATACCTCAATTATGTCCAAAGAATTCTCACCACAATTTTTCATATTCAAAGTTTTATTTAGAATTTTGGGTGAAGAGAGTGCAATCCATATTTTCAAAAAGATCTTACAACAATTTTTTATTGTTCCAATAAAGGTAGGATACTATGTGCAAGTTGATATGTCCCAGCAATATTATGATTTCTTTTACGTAATTTGTTTCATGAAATGCTAATTGACATACGGGTATCAATGAAATGAAATGAAATGTGAGATCTCCTTCGGGTTTTCTCAAATGTTGCACAGAAATGTGTTAGAGCATTCGATTGATCTCCGATTGCTCTTGATGAAATGATGGTATGAAATGTTGTAAATTTATGTTTAAAAGATTATTATTGCGCACATATCCTACTGAGTTTAAATTACCCACTCCTTCAAATTTAATATTTTCAGATCAGATCGGTCAAACATAGATGGTGGCTGAGCGGTGTGTGGGTTGCCAAGTAAAATTTTCATGGAAATATTCAATAAATTATGTTACGATATTTTTGTATTTTCTTTAAATATTTTGAATTTTGTGACTATATGTTTAATTCAATATTTGAAGGTTCAAATAGATTAAGAGTTTAAATTCTCAGTTAAATATTTCCGCTGTAAGTACGATTATGAAATGGTATCGGTAACACCCCAAAATTTAAGTCAATAAAATGTCAATTAGCATTTCATGAAATAAATTACGTAAAAGAAATCATAATATTGCTAGGACATATAAAGTTGCCCATAGTATTCTATTGAGTTTAAATTACTCACTCCTTCAAATTTTAATATTTTCATATCAGATCGGTCAAACGATCTGGTGGCTGAGCGGTGTGCGGGTTGCCAAGTAAAATTTTCAAGGAAATATTCAATAAATTATGTTACGATATTTTTGTATTTTCTTTAAATGTTTTAAATTTTGTGACTATATGTTTAATTCCATATTTGAAGGTTCAAATAGATTAAGAGTTTAAATTCTCAGTTAAATATTTTTTATGCAAGTACGATTGTGAAATGGTATCGGTAACACCCCAAAAATTTAAGTCAATAAAATGTCAATTAGCATTTCATGAAATAAATTATGTAAAAGAAATCATAATATTGCTGGGACATATCCACTTGCACATAGTATTCTACTGAGTTTAAATTACTCACTCCTTCAAATTTTAATATTTTCATATAAGATCGGTCAAACGTGGATGGTGGCTGAACAGTGTGCGGGTTGCCAAGTAAAATTTTCAAGGAAATATTCAATGAATTCTGTTACAATATTTTTGTATTTCTTTAAATCTTTTAAATTTTGTGACTGTATGTTTAATTCAATATTTGAAGGTTCAAATAGATTAAGAGTTTAAATTCTCAGTTAAATATTTTTGCTGCAAGTACGATTGTGAAATGGTATCGGTAACATCCCAAAATTTAAGTCAACAAAATGTCCATTAGCATTTCATGAAATAAATTATGTACAAGAAATCATAATATTGCTGGGACATATCAACTTACACATAGTATTATACTGAGTTTAAATTACTCATTCCTTCAAATTTTAATATTTTCATATCATATCGGTCAAACGTGGATGGTAGTTGAGCGGTGTGCGGGTTGCCAAGTAAAATTTTCAAGAAAATATTCAATAAATTCTGGTACAATATTTTTGTATTTTCTTTAAATGTTTTCAATTTTGTGACTATATGTTTAATTCAATATTTGAGGGTTCAATAGATTAAGTGTTTAAATTCTCAGTTAAATATTTTTGCTGCAAGTATGATTGTGAAATGGTATCGGTAACACCCCCAAAATTTAAGTCAATAAAATTTGGGGCGTTACATAATCATCTCTATTTCTTATTTCACTTACTCTAATAGGGTGGATGCAAATCTTCAAGTTTTGAATGAGATTGTAACAAAGAAATGTTACTATGCATTAACATCCTCACGGGTGTCCATTCCAAAGGAAGAAAAACTAACTCTTATAAGAAACATGGAAGGTCTTTTACTTGTTGTAAGTTACCTTACCTTTCTTTTCATGTTGTGCTGTGTTTTATGTTATGTTGGATCTTCGTTATTTGCTTCCTTCTTGCTGTTCAATGATCCATTTTTTTCACATGTAGTAAAAGTACTTTTAGTTAAAAGCAATACCACGTATTGCACATCACAATCAATCTTTGTGGTGCATGTCATGCAACAACTGCAATAAGTCTACGTATGAAATCCATTGTTGCTCATTCTGCAGATACTCTCAAGCCCGTGTTGTTCCAAGGTAATCACTGATTTAGTTCAAAATATGTCTTCCGAACTCTTATATCTTGTATTGTGTTATTGTAGGGCAAGAGCTTCAATCCAACTGCAAGACACATCAGGATGTATCGATACTACAATTATAGGATAACCAACAGAAAAGTTCTTACATTACTCTGCACTCGAGTCGATGGAACAGAACAGATTTGGTACCCACTTCAAGCATATTTTCAAATTATATATGATTGGTATTAATATATTCATTTATATTATTAAAATTCAATTCTTCTTATAGCTTGACAGAACAAGCCTTCTCCCAACAAACTTTCTCCCAGCAAGTGATGGTATGTTTTTCTATGTAAGAGCTGTGAAACAGAATAATCAAGAAGAGTACAAGTATGATATCATCTTCATAATTGATACATCTACATCTTCGGCGATGCCACACATCGATGGAAGCTCGTCCCTCACTCCGATTGCTGAATCACTACACTTAGTACAACATGAACCTGATGTAGTATCAGTGAAAAAAGTTTTATTTCCAATTTTCAGTCCTTCAAGTTGTCCACATGAGAAAGTAAAAGGAATTGCAATAGATGAATTCACTGATGAAAAATTGGACATTTGAGTTTTTGTGTCCTCCAATCCAAACAGCATGTAGCAAAAAACTCTGGGATTTAAATTTTGTCTTTCAACTAAATGTGTATTTTATCTATCAAATCACTTCCATTTTTAACCTGCTGATGAAATAGTTACTTAGCTAAACATGGGTTGTGATTCAGCTTTGTAACTATTTTCCATCCTGTTTTGATTTCCTTATCTGGATTGATTATATGAAATGGAATGATAACTTATTTCTATCATTAATTGTTTTTGTCTCTTTAGTGTTTAACAAAAGTAAAAGAATTACAATGAACCAAAAATTGTACATCGTGACTAAATAAAAAAAAATGATTGCTGACGGTTCAAGTTTCTTCCTTACATCAAATATGCATTTTTAAACTATTTTCTTTACTTAACTTTCATTTTTTTGTTTTTCCATTTGATCTGAGCACCAATGGCCGTAACTCTATATCATAGTTGACAACTCTATTGCTTTCGAATCAACCATAGACAAAGAAATTTTGAACTTGCATCTTCACTTCCACAACAATTTTTACCAGATTTGAGCTAATCGAATTTGATATGTACTTACTGAATTTCATTAAGATACCAGGTTTACTCTTTTCATTGTATACCGGATTTACACAGCAACACCAAAAAAAACACACATGATGGAAGCTCATCCCTCACTCCAATTGATGAATCACTACACTTAGTACAACATGAACCTAAGGCAGTATTAGCGAAAAAAGTTTTATTCCCAATTTCCAGTCCTTCAAGTTGTCCACATGACAAAGGAAAAGGAATTGCAATGGATGAATTCACTGATGAAAAAGTGGACGTTTGAGTTTTTGTGTCCTCCAATCCACACAGTATATAGCAAAAAACTCTGGGATGTATATTGTCTTTCAACTAGATGTGTATTTTGTCTATCAAATCACTTCCATTTTTAACCTGCTGATAAAATAGTTATTTAGCTAAACATGCTAAACATGGGTTGTGGTTCAGCGTTGTAACTATTTTTCATCCTGTTTTGATGTCCTTATCTTGATTGATTATATGAAATGGAATGATGACTTTTTTCTATCATTAATTTTTTTTATCTCTTTAGTGTTTAACAAAAGCAAAAGAATTACAGTGAACCAAAAATTGTACATCATGACTAAATAAAAAAATGATTGCTGATGGTTCAAGTTTCTTCCTTACATCAAATATGCATTTTTAAACTATCTTCTTTACTTAACTTTCATTTTCTGTTTTTCCATTTGATCCGAGAACCAATGGCGACAACTCTATATCATAGTTAACAACTCTATTGCTTTCGAATCAACAACAGAAAGAAACTTTGAACATGCATCTTCACTTCCACAACAATTTTTACTAGATTTAAGCTAACCGAATTTGATTTGTGCTTGGATTTCATTAAGTATACCAGATTTACTATTTTCATTGTATACTGGATTTACACTTTGCCTACCGGATTTCACAACTTACCAAATTTGGCATTAACTTACCGTACTTACAACAACATGAGCTTATCGGGTTTCCTCTTTCCTTACCGGATTTGCACTGCATACCGTATTTGGTTCACTCTTTGCATACGGGATTTTTACTTACCGGATATGCACTTCTTCAACTTACCGTATTTCACATGGCATACCAGTTTCTTGAGCACATATTGGATCTAGAAAAAATGAGCTAACCATATATGCAATGCACCTACCAGATATGCATTCCACTAACCGGATTTTCACTTACATACCGAATATGCTCACTTCCTCTCTTACCATATATGCTTTGCATATCGTATTTGCTCATTTCTTCAATCTATGGATTTGCTGACTGCTTACTGATTTTTTTCAGCTCTTTTTCTACTTTCCTAAGATCATAAGGGCTCTGATACCATGTTGAGATTATTGGCTTGAAAGCTTTATGACGAAAACTTTGATATCATGTTGGAATTTTGGTTCACAAGCTTTAAGAACAAAGCTCGATACCTCTGTTGGATTTTAGAAGATCAAGGAAGAGAAAAGAATCGGATTTAAATTACTGGATTTCATACAAAAAAACTCTACTGTCTTTTAAAGAACTAAACAAACGAGAAGAAAACATTTTTCATTCAACAATTCCATACTTCATTTTCTTCTATCCTATGGAGATGTATGCAACAATTAGAGATTGGGTGTTACAGAATCCATCGAGGTACAGTTATGTAATCATCGTTCCATTAATATAGTTAATCATTATTGTATTTTTTATTTATTTAACACTAATTTAAATTTTGTAATAGAGAACATATTGGGATGATGGAGCTCGCAATATGTATGGAAGAGATTCGTTAAAAACTCTAATGGATGTAACTAAAGATATAAACCTTGCAGCTAGTAGAGTTTACCAACGATAATATATTTTTTTTCATCAGCTAATATATCTAATTTAGAAGCATTTATTCTATTAGAATCAAATACTAAACTACAATAAGACTGAGATGAAAATAGAATTGAAAATAGCATAAATAAATCAGGATTGGGGAGATTGAACTCTATAGTACTTCCAGACTTACAGTATATAATTATTCATGTACAGTACATAACCAACAATTCCATTATAGAATTTTAAACACACTACACTCATTCTAGCAGTACTTACAATCACAACGAAGGAGAATGTAAAAAATATTCATTGTAACAAATATCCATCGCAATCTTCCGTCTATATATACTCATCCTATCTGGTGAAACTGTTTCTATGGGATGTCCAAAAATAAAGCATTCTATATAATTCAAGACAAATATTCCACAGTTTGGCCTACAGCCAAAATAGATGTATATTAGAATAAGTTCATACCAAAATTGTGAAATCAAGGTACAATAAATTAAATACTGTAGTGCGGCTTATATAAATACTCACCCATTATTTGCACAAGGTAGGTAGGGTATAATTTCCAACTTCATTTTTCTGTTTGTATATTTAGCTAAATCCGGTCTGTTGGAGCAAAACTTTGACTGTAACATCATCGATTGAATTAAATTGAATGTCGGTGTTGCATGTGTTCTGATTTCTTTTTCTATGTGAACATTATGGCTGTAATTATATATTTGAAATTGCTATTCATGGAAGTCGACCAGAAAAAGATACCAGTTATCGTCTGGATATGAACATGGAATCAATAAATAGTTGCACGTCATCCATGGCTAACCAGACTTTGGCAAGTTCCCATTCAAGTATTCTTCTAAACAAATTACATTTGTTAACTGTCTATTGAACTGACAAGAACATTGGCTTTCAAATTCAAAGTCTAAAATTGCATATTTCTTATAAGCACGAGCGCAACCGTCTCTAATCAATTGTCTCAATAGCATTAACTCTGTATCAAGATTCTAATAACATAAATGCTTGTAAATTAGATATATTAGTTGATGAAAAAAAATATTATTGTTGGTAAACTTTACTTACAGCAATGTTCATATCTTTAGTTATATCCATTAGCGTTTTCAACAAATCTCTTCCATACATATTGTGAGCTCCATTATCCCAATATGTTCTGTATTACCAAATTTAAATTAGTGTTAAATAAATAAAAAAATACAATAATGATTAACTATATTAATGGAACGATAATTAAATAATTGTACTCTGATGGATTCTGACAAGTTGATGAAGATTGTACTTTTTTTCCCTATGTTTCCTTTCTCTTATCGACCTTTGCACTCCTTCCAAGTGTTCAGCTCTTGAGGGGTTCGTTGGTTGAACTTGTTGAGTAGAAGTTATATTGGCTTCCATGTTTGATTCCCTGTGACTTAACTTTAAATTGTGCAGCAGATTCTTGTTTTGTTCATCAACATACGATTGGACTGAAGTTAAGCTCACATCGACATAAGATTGCATGCCCTGATAATGTTGTTCCTGCCATTGTTGTTGTTGTTTGACTAACTGTTGTTGCCATTGTTCTGATTCTCGAGAATTACTCGGTATTGAGCTTGATGATTGTCTTGCCATTGTCTCTGATTCTCAAGAATTTCTTGGTATTGAGCTTGTTGATTGTCAAGAATTCTCTGGTACTGAACTTTCGATTCTTCAACTATTTATGTCTTTAAATCATCATGCAAAAGAGACACATCACCCACTATGTGTTACCTGTAAACGTTCATCATGTCCTCCATTTCTTCTTTTGTTGCATAGCTAGAACCAACTAAACCAGAACTATTAGGCCAAACACCAGGCCCAACTCAAGCTCCAGCTTCGTCTCCAACAAAAGCAAAACTACTGGGCCCAACTCTATGATCATCTCCACCTCCAATTCCAGCTTCGTCTCTACCTCCAAAAGTACTAGCAAAAGTGTCTGGTACTGGATTCTCTAATTGTCTATTCACAATATCGTCTAATATTTTGTGTTGGTTGTCCACTGGCAGAGAAAGATTTATATACCACGTTGTGTCTAATTCTTCTTCTGTTGGTTGTAAAACTGGAAATACTACTTGGATATGAAATATTGAAATAATATTTTTGGAAAAACAATAAATAAACTAAGTGCACAATTTAATAAACAAACATAATTAAATTTGGATTAATCTAAAAAATCATACCTGTTCAGTAACGAAAAATCGCTTAACCACTTTCTCAATCAAATATTGTTTTGGCTTCCACTTGTGCATCCGTGGACACTGTAATGTTTTGTACCTACGATTTCCGAATTTTTCTCCAACTTGTGGAAATGCTTTGTATATCCAGTACTATAATATAATTAAAAATAAATATTAGTACATAAATAAAAGAAAAATACCTGGAATGCAAGTGGATATCCATGTAACGCATATTTACACTATTTTTGCTCAGTTTGTTGCATCATTTGTGCCCGATCCAGCTGTGATTCTTGCAATAAGTTCAATAGAACTAAATATGTCTTGCGGCCCCATGGATATGCAATAAAGAGGTCAAGTTGTTCAACCATTCTGAGAGTTTTATAATCAATAACTCTTCCAGTTAGTTTTAGTATACATTCCACCAACATAACCAATCACGACTTAAATTTATCTTCCAAATATTCACACATGTGGAATGCATCAAAAAGCATTAACATGCTAATCCTTTTTATACCATCAAAGTACTGGTTTCTAGGCCTATGATTATTAACATCTAAATTGATGGTTACATTATGATAGGATAATCCAGTAATCAGACAAAATTCTTACATACCAAATCAAGCAAGGTGATTATCATACCGCACCCAAACTTCATTCTTTTTTCCACATTTAACAAACCTCAAAATAAATTTGTGCACTAATTTACTGCTAAATTGTTCATCTTCTGCTCTATAGACACTTCCATAAATAAATCCATAAAAATTACTGCACATTAAAGATACTTGTTGATCTGAATGATTTGGAAATTGAGTGATGGAAGTAGAGAACCATTGATCTGGAGACAATATATATTCTAAAGACATCTACAAAAATTATTCAATTACAATACATTAGCATTTTTGATAAATTTCTGTAATTCATAACATATGCTGAAACTAGCAAACTATACACGGAGCTAACCTCCATAAGCATGGAGCATTGGCTCCTTAAGCATAAAGCCAAAGCTCTCACGGAGCGAAGGTTTCGTGCGCATGGAACCAAAGCTCCGTGCGCATGGAACCAAAGCACCGTGCACATGGAACGAAGGCTCCGTGCCCAAGGAGCTTTTTGCTCCGTAACCACGAAACCAAAGCTCTGTCCGCATGAAACTTTGGCTCCGTGTGCATGGCGCCAAAAGCTCCTTGCGCACAGAACATTGGCTCCGTGGTTCAAAAAGAAGAAAAAATGAACTTATCGGATTTAAACTTTACTTACTGGATTTACTTTAGGCATACCATATTTGAATAGAGCTTACAGAATATGCACTTACCGTATTTCATAGCGCTTACCGGATATGCACTACACTCAACGTATATGCACTCACTGACCGGATTCACACTTACTTACCGGATATACTATTTTATTCTTCTACCGTATTTTCACTCTTCTACACAGAGCAAATAAAATAAGAAGAAAACAAAGAGTTTCTTATACCCTATTAAAAGATCGTGACTCTTTAATTATGCACCTATTGCACTTGAAGAGTTACACTTACGTTGCACCTATTAAAAATTTATTCCAATTCACACATTTTTATATTTAACTAATCCGTAAATTCCAACAACATACAATACGTTTTTTTTCTCTTTGTAAAATCTCCTTAAGCTAACTTGAATTTATTTATTTTAAACTATATTATTTATTTAATGCACTTTAGTATCATTGATTTTTTGCATAGTAGTTTTTTCCATTGTTCTGTTGCTATTTAAAAAAATTTCGCTGATTGGTTAACAATAAATAATGGATGTGGATTTAAATTCACATGAACAAAGAACCAGTAATCCAAAGTATAAACAAACAATTTCTAAAAAATAACCAAAAAAACATTAAAATAATCGCCAAAAAACATATAAATTATGCAAAAACACAAAATGTAATTACCAAAATTATAAAATCATGCATTTGCCCGTGGCTTGCCCCCATGCACGGAACTTGCTCTGTGCACGGAAGCTCCGTGTTTCTGCACAAAGCAGAACCATAGAGCTTTCGCTCCATGCAGAAACTCAAGGAGGTTCTGCTCCGAGCAAAAGCTTATGGAGCAGAACCTCCGTGCTTATGCACAGGGCAACCTATATCGGAGGTGCACTATGCGTACATTCTCAAAATCAATGGAAGGTGAGATTGATTAGCAGGTGTTTTGGACGACGGCTACGGATAGAGTGTGGTAGAGGGAAAATTGAATTGAGAAATTAATTACGATGTGCATTTCAATTTTTTTATATATAAAATATTATCACAATATTTTTTTTTCTTTAAACTAAATTCAAGTAAATCTTAATCAACGTCGTACATTTTACCAATGTAAATTTTTTTAAAAGAGATTATACTTGCATGTTCAATTCATTCATCTAATATTTCCTTAGAAAATGACAAATCCATCTAAAAACCGTAGTAAAATCAACAATAATACTTAATAACATAAAAACTGAGTAAATTAACAACCATAATAATTTTTTAATACACCTTCCATAACTAAATACAAATACGAAATCTAAAATTTCATAAATAAGTTAAACTTCCATTCTACTCTTTTTTGTAAACCTTAAACATTGGAAGCTCGTTGTTTAATAATTCAAACATACATGTGTCACCCATCTCTAAATTTTTTGTTCTAACATAATCTACCCAACCAACTGAAAGACGTCTTATTACACCATTTGGTCTTAAGTTTGTAGTAACATTCCAATTTTGATGTGAAGAGTCATGAATTTGAACATTACGTACAAATTTGGGCAAATTCTATCTCGCAAAACTTTCGGGTACATTCTGCAAAGTAAAATATCAAATCAATGAATGAACAAATTTGAAATTATATAAAATGAATGATAAAAAGATGAAATTAAAAGAAAAGTTACAATTTTCTGATGACCGTGACCACTGGCCGTTAGTGTCACTTCAAAAACAGGATTATCTATATCTAAAGTGTCTTCTTCTTCTTCTTCTTCTTCTTCTTCTTCAGAGATAGGATCGTATGTCATCTCTAACCCCAAGTGGTCAAATATTTTAACATCAAATGTAGAATTCTCATCATATACAAACACTAAAACATAACCATCTCTTAAGTTATGATGATCATAAAATTGTGGCCATCTACCGACCAAATATGTCTTCTCATCCACACTTTCCAATTGTATATTAACAAGTATGCCATCGTATCCAATCAAGCGAAATGTATCACTAAGTTGATATACCCAATCATTCATAAAAGATCTAGGAACCATCTACAACAAAAATATAAGTGTAACATTTAATCACTTCTTTCATATATATAATATTTCTAAAATTTTGAAAAAGTGAATAATTTCTTAACTAACCAAACGAATGTTATGGCTCAAAGAATGAGTGATAATTTTGAAGAACTACTGTGGCATATCCATTTCGTCTTATATTTATACTGCACCATAATAAGTAGATATACAACAACTTCTTATTAAGATTTTGTGAAAATTAAAGTTTTTTTGTAAATGATACACACCTTGAAAGCAACTTCCCAGCAAAAAAAAAAAGTTAAAGAAAAATTAACGATCCACAGCAATAAATATATAATGAACAAAATTAATCATGCAGAGAAAAAATAATCTCAACAAAATTAACAAGCAAAATTTTCGTAAACAATTTATTTATTAAAAAAGAAATAAATTGTTGTAGAGAAAGCCTGATGTGTTGCAAATTTAAAACAGTGACTTTTTCACTTTAAGAATGAATGAAAACAGCATAGAAAGCAAGAACTAAATAGGTTCACCTCTTGATTTGACAGAACATTCAGGAGGATAGAGAAGTTAAACAAGTCAATAATTTTTCTTTTCCCAGATTTGACAACAGCTTCACAAGATAAGGATTGAGAAACAAAAACAAAACACACTTCCCCGTGAGAAAATAAAAATGAATGTAATTTTTCCACAGTCAACGAAATTTATTAAGGCTCTGTTTGACAGGCATTTTGCCCAAAATGTAATAAAAATTTTAACTGTTAGCAAAATGCTCAGCATGATTTGTGGCAATAAATTCAAATAGGGGCCGCATCACTTGACCAAAGATTACCAAATTACCCCTATCTCCTTTTGACATGGGTAACATTCAAAATAGAATGAAGGGCATTTGTGGTAATTCAATTTATATAGAGTCAAAAATAGCGACTGCAGTAGGAGGCCCACATGTCCAAACGGTCTAATTTTCATTCTAATTTTGGGCAAAATCGCTGTCAAACCGAAATTTATAGTGTATATTTATATTAAAATTCATTTATTCACTTATGATTCACTTTATATAAATATTCATCTTTCACTTTATATAAAAGTATTCATAATGTTTCAATATCGACAAAACCAACCAGCTCTTTCATTATTTGAGACACTTATTCTTAACATTAACAAACTAACTAATGTGCAGCGCACGTTACCACCACTAGTATTAACACAAACGTTACATTAATCATTCCTACAGATACTCTGCAGATCTTCTTTAAAGGCAGCAAATGCTTCGATTTAAAGAGAGGGTTTTGGATGAGAAGACGTTCGGTGATACAAAAGAGTGCTTCGACAAATAACTTCGGATGGAGATAGTGTCTCAGCCAAAGAGATTAGCTTTTTCATTTCTTTATTTTTGACCTTGTTGAATGCCAGACGTCTGTACGTAATGCCTCGACGTGGCTTCTACTGCGAGCTTCGGATACGAGGCGCAATAATAGTCCCCCAAGTCTATATATGATCATTTATGTAGTGCATAGACTTATGTTTGAGAAATTTCATTGGGGTGGTTATTTTTAACCATCCAAAATAGTCCTCCAAGTCTAATTGTGAATATTTATATAAGAATTAGACTTTGAAAATATAATTATAACGAAATGTTCGAAGTACTTATCGAGGTCATTTTTCGAAATTCAGTTTGAGAGCTTTTGCTTGCCGAAGTTGAATCATAGTTGGAGTCCATTTGATCGAGGTTGTGGGCTTGCTAGTATATTTTTGGAGCTTGCCGAAGCTCTTCATGTGAGGTGGGCTAGGAGAGCCTTATATTCTGATGTGTTATTGGTGGCCTTAAAGCCAAACCTCACAGCGCAATTGAGCTTATGTCCTTCCGAGCTAATCAAAACTACTCCTGCTCCAGACCCCGTATCTCCTGAGGAGCCATCAACAAAAAATCTCCATGTGGTAGGTTTGGCAATTCTAGTCTCTCTTCCATTTCGAGAATAGGGATGAATTCTGCCACAAAATCAGCTAAAGCTTCACCTTTAATAGAATTCTTGTTTTGAAGGCAATATCGAACTCACTGAGTTCCATGACCCATTTTAGTAATCTCTCTAAAGCATCGGGTTTCTGCAACACTTGCTTGATATGGAAGTTAGTTAGTACTTGTACGCTATGTCCCTGGAAGTATGGCCTCAATTTTCGAGAAGCCATCATGAGAGAGAAAGAGAGTCAGCTTCTCCATGTCTAGATAGTGAGTCTCTGCTACAAGGAGTGCTTTACTCACATAACACACAGGATTGGTGACCCTCTTCTTCCATTATAAGCACCAGACTAGTAGCTTTGGTGGTCACCACAAGGTAAGTACTAGCAAATGTGGCAATAAAACAAATACACCCAAATATGAAATCAAATAAGAAAAATTAATGAGCACAATATAAAAAGGGTAAATAGAAGGGAGGGAGAATGTAAACTATTTAATTGTAGAGGTTCGATCCAACGCAATTATCTACGTCATCTGTTACCAAACTCTCTGGCACGAGCAAGGCATTTTCACTAAATTTGGACTTATGGTACAATCCAACCTTCTACAACACTTCCGGTGACTTTCAAACAAGGGACACCGATCTTTTTACAACATTGAGCTTTACAAGACCTCAACACGACCTACACTATTGAGCTTTGCGAGACCTTAATATGACCCCACACAGTGAATTACAACAAGGAGTATCGATCCTTATACAATGTTGATCTTCATGGAGTTCAACACGACCCACACTTTATCAAAGGAATTTTGCAATGAAATCCTCTCTTGATAAATAATACAAAACAAATTACGTACTAATAGAGGTTAACACTTCAATGAATAATAATAAATGATAGCTCAAGTGGTAAATGAAAATTTTTGATGAATATGGTAATTAAAAATTAGATTCAATCAATCAAAGTGTTTCAATGAGAAGATGAAGAAGAAATAAATGCAATGTAAGTTCAAAAAATCTTCTCAAGAAATATAACTCTTTTAATGAATTATTGAAATAAATTAAGAACTAAGAGAGAAATGAGAAACTTTTATGAACATGATAGTTTTACAAATTTGATTCAATCAAACAAAGTTTTCAATATGAAGTAGAAATATTTTATACAAAATAAGTGTAAAGATCTTCTTCAAAAATATATCTCTTTTAAGATTGACATAAATAAGTTAAGTACAAAGAAAGATGAAAAACTTTGATGAGAGAAGTGATTCAAGAAGTTTGATTCAATAATCAAAGTTTTTCTTATGAAAATATAAATGAAATTAATATAAAAATGTAAGCTCAAAGAAGTTTTTTCATAAATATATTTCACAAAAAAACTTTCTTCTAGTTGTGATGACAAATGAAAGTGAAGTGGTATTTATAGCAATCAAACCGGAAATGTTATGTCCAACCGGATGACCCAACCGGACGTCCGCTTGACCGTTGATTTCCCTCTGTTATGAAAATTGGAATATCACCACGTATATCACTCGTCCATCTTCATACCCATATATCATTTTCATCCAATTTGAAATCACAAAAGCAACAAATCGGGATTACAACCATATCTGCATGACGAAAATAGAATTTTTAATTATAAGGAAAAATAGTCTGAATTACGATAGCATTTATTTTTAAAAATAAATTAAACAATCAGAAACAGTCGGCTGTTCAGAAAAACAGTCGGTTGTTTCTTAGTTGGGAAACGTCGGCTGTTTAACAGCCTACCAAATTTTTTATTGTTCGATGATTTTTTTCGGGCTGTTTACTGGTCGGTGATTTCAACATGCAGATGAATATTTTTCTTGTTAATGTTTAAAAAAATTATATGAATCTGTTAAATTTTTTTCCTACATCTTAATCTGTTTCAAAATATGATTTATCGATTACAAACATATACCAATGTAACGAAAACTTTAAACATACGTAAATATACTTATCAATTCATTTAATTTTTGAGATCTTGATGTTGAAGCAAATGAGAGATGAGAGATATTTTATCTGTGTTAGAATAAACAGATAAGAACAGTTAGCTGGTTTTGAAATTTTATGTTGGGAGTGTTTGATTTGTTAACTAAAAGGGTAGTAATGTCTTTTAAACAAAACAATATTTTGTAATTATATTGTTCACTTAAGAGCATATTATCTTTAACATTCAAGAGGCCATTGTGAAAATATTCAATTGTTCAAAAGTTAAAGTGAAAATCGAATGATTTGACTGGGTCAAACTTAAAAGTACCCCGTTGGACAAAGACTGGACGACTAGGCACCACTTTTAAAATAATGGGGATTGATTAGTTGTTTGTCCAAACTTTGGGGACCAAAGCTGCAATTTTCCTAAGGTTTATAATTAAAAACCAGGAGACGGACCTGCATTGGGGTCTTCTTCCTCTTTTCATTTTTTTTTTCTTTCTTTTCTTTACAATTTTCTTTTTCTCTTCTTTTTCTTCTTCCTTTAATTTTTGTTTTTGTTTTTGTTTTTGGTATTTTTGGAACAAATCAAGAGTACAACAACGAGAGTAAATCAAAGATATGTGAAGATTAATTGAGAAACTCAAGATTAAAGCAAATCCAACCAAAAAGGGTTTTTATCTTAAATCTAGTATTTTCTTTTAGTATTTTCTATCATTTGTAATGTATTGAATGAATATTCTCCTTTGTTATCATATATATAATATGGGTTAATTTATTGTGTTGGGATTTATAGTATTAGTTTAACATAGTTTAATTAATTTTAATATTTGCTTTTTAATATTAAAATGCTTATTTTCATGTGTTGTTGTTGTTGTTGTTGTTGTTGTTGTTGTTATTATTATTATTATTATTATTGTTTGCATTTTAATTTATGTAGCCAATGAATTATTGTATTTAGAGATTTGTACATCGTTCGAGAGAAGATTGTACATTTTAGATCAAATAGTAAAAACCCTAAATTTGTGTATGGGATAGATATATACCCATAACCCTAGGTGACCAATTGAACTATTTTCATAGAAATTTAATGCGGTTGTTTGGTTATAATCGATATAGAGATATAGTAGGTTAAACCAATCAATTAGGGTTAATTTTGCTCGAGAGAGGTAATTAGCTAAAATTGGAAGATTGAGTCTAACATCGTATATGAGAAATTTGTTAATTTGTTTGTGGAGAAATTAATTAGACAACGATTAAACTAAACCATGAATCACAACCATGTTTTCCTCCAAAATTCCCAAGATTTTTATAGTTTCTTATTTTGTAGATTTTTAGTTATTTTCCAAAATCAAAATATTTATTGTTTGTTTTTTTATTAAAATTGTGTAATCTAAAGCATTCCTCGAGTGATCGATAACCCGGACTCAAAATGTCCACTATATTACTTAAACAAGACTCGTGCACTTGCGGTTTGCATTTTCTTAGCGAACAAGTTTTTGGTACCGTTGTCGGGGAATATATTTATTTTTGATTACCACTTTAGTTAATTTTAGTTTAAAAATATCTTTTATTTATTTTTAATTGCTTTTTATTTTTATATATTTTGGCTAACCCTCGTATTGTTAATTTATCTTGCGTTGGTATTCTCTCATTGCACTTTTCAGCTATTGTTGCATTATTCCGATCTTGGTAAAATAACAAAGTTTTTGCAATGTCTAATCTCTACATTGACTAGAGATTTATGCTTGAAGGTCCAAGGTGTGAAATTTGTCAAGTAATGCATTGTATAGGGCAATGCTTGTATTCGTGCACCGATGCCTCAACATTGAAACTTCTTTGGTTTAGACAATCTTTGAAGTACCGAAAACAAGCATTGGACAATTTTGATAATGTTACATGCTCACGGGAGATTATGTACCTAATGATTGGGACGATGACATCAAATTTTTGGGAGATAGTCCTCCATTTTTTAATGAGAATGTACTTGCAAATTATTATAATGAACTTACCAAGTTGGATGAAGATGAAATGTTTATGGGGGATTACAAATATCAGGATGAATTGCAAAAGTAGGGGTATAATCCACTCGACGAAGTTAATAGGAAAGACTTGTCATTGCCTGTAGAGTTCGATGTTGGACTGATCATTCAATTCAAAGATATTCAACTATTGAAGAAAAACTTGAAGAGAACGATAAATTAATCACAACGGATCTATAAGAGGACGTGGCAATCAATGAGGACAAAATCAACTTACATTCTTTCGACTTAGTTGATTGTCAAAATATTGGTTTTGTGATTAAGCCCGATGTAGAAGTAAAAATCTTCATAGTTGAATTTGAATAGGATGGAATAGGCAAATCTTATTATATTGAAATGGGAAATGTTGAGTTTTGGAGATCCAATGAAGAGTGGAACAAAGTGAAACGTAGGAAAACGGGCAAGGCATACAAAGCCTTCTTTAGGTGCCTATGATTCAATTGTCATAGTGTAGCTAAAGATTATAAAAAAAGCGCTTATTGGGAGGCAACAAAACTTTTTAACTTTTAATTTTATGCATTTTTTTTTATTAGCTATCATTTTTTGTTGGTAATTTTTGAAATCCCACATTCATGGTTCCTCACAAGTTCGGGGGTAAATTGGTGTACAAGAAGGTTCACTTGCCCAAGTTCATGAAGAGCATCACAAGTTAACTTCAAGCATTGGTGCGTCTTCACAAATATACAACAAAGGAAGTTACATTAACTTCCATCTTCTCATTTATCTTGTTCTTTACACATTGAGGACAATGTGTCGTTTATGTTTGAGGGTGATTGTGCTTACTTTGTTATGATTGTGTTGATATGTTAGATAGTCTTACCGACTTAGGATGGTTTGGTGTTTAAAATTGTTATTGATTCATGAGTTATGCACGATCAAATATGCTATTTGTGCCTAATTTTTTTCCAAAAAATTGCTTGTCCATGGGAGGTCCCAAGTTACTTTGAGAACAATAATCATGATTAATTGTTATTTAGATGTGGAAATTTTTTATTGATGGAGAGATTTTTGAATTTTTTGAACTAGGCTGTGAGTTGTGCATAATTTTTTGTCAATCATATATTCTCTTCTCTTTCACTTTACCACATTGCAAAATAAGTTTGGAAGTAGTCGAGTTGGTGAAGGATATTATCTAAAAGTATGTTGATTCCATGCATGTAAACAAATTTGTGTGAAGTGTCTTTTACCAAGTATAAGCTAGGTAATGACTATATGCTAGGTACCCTACGTGTTGTGTTGTGCTTAAAAGAATGATTTTACACTTGTTGAATCTTAGGCCTCACTTCATAACCTTTTTTACACAAGTTATTAAGTCCGTAGGAGTATTTTAAAACATGTTACCCTTTGGTCTAAATAACCGGGAAGCTATCGACCTAAAACTCGTTATAATAGTAAAAAAGAAAGTTTAAGGGAGTAGATAAAACATGAGATTTGATTGAAAAAAGAAAGAAAGAAATTGTTATGGTGCAATTGTATTTGATATTTGAGCTTAGATAACTAGTGGGTTTGAATTACTTAGTGTAAGCTTGAATGTCGAAGCACTCATCTAGTGGAGAATCATCACATGAATAGATATTGAGATTGTCGATTAGACCCAACCGAACAAGAGCGGGAAAAGAAATGAGTAATTTGAGAGCAACCTTTAGATTTACACCCAAGAAAATAAAAATATATATATCAATTTTACTGTATGAATCTCACAAGTAGGAAAGGATAAATATGACCACGAAGGGTCAAGTTTGAGCCAATTTAAAAAAAAAAAAAAAATATTGTCTTAACAATTTTTTCCTAATTTAGATGATGATTGAAAGTAGCTATGTACACAGGCACATATTGAACATTGGATAAGCCTAAATTATTTTTTGCTAGCATTATTTGGAGTATATTTGTGAATTGATTATACAATTTTACACTCTTTGATATTTTTGACAAGCTATCTAATATGTTGATCATTATCATATTGGCATGATTGTGTTAGTAGATAATTTCTTGTGTTGAGATTTATGATATTAGTTTAACATAACTTTAATTAATTTTAATATTTACTTTTTAATATTACAATGCTTATTTTCATGTGCTTTTACTATCGTTATTATTGCATTGTCATTTATGTAGCCAATGAATGAATATGTTTAGTGATTTGTACATTGTTCGAGAGAAGATTGTGCATTTTAGATCAAATAGTAGAAACCCTAGGTTTGTGTAGAAGATAGAGATATACCTCTAACCCTAGGTGACCCATTGAGCTATTTTCACAAAGATTTAATACAGTTGTTTGGTTTTAATCGACATAGTAACTTAAACCAATCAATTATGGTTAATTTCGCTCGAAAGATGTAATTAACTAAAATTGAAAGATCGGGTCTAACATAGTAAATGAGTAATTTGTTAATTGGTTTGTAGAGAAATTAATTAGACGACAGTTAAGCGAAACCATGAATCCCAATCACGTTTTTACTCCAAATTTACAAAGTAATTTTATATTCTTTTATTTTGTAAATTTTTAGTTAATTTTACTTCAAATTGGCTATGTACAGAACGCTTAATTTAAATATAATAAAATAACATATTACCTAGGTGCAGAGAAAAGACATTTAAAATCTATCCCAATACTCTTGCCTTTTCTGAACTCAGTTATAAACAAACATATTAATATGCAATAATCAACTAGATAAAATACACATATTTTTTTTGGAACAAAATAAAAATCTATTATTAATAAAGTTCACATAAATATGAAAAGGTTAATAAAATTGCATATTACGACAATACTTTTGGATTCAATTCTATTATTCTAGTCTTAAGAGCCAACGACTTTGCCATGTCAGTTAACAAATAAAATGTTACACCTTACAAGGATAAAATTGGATACCCAGTTGTAGTCTCGAATCAAATTGGACACAACTATTGACAAATTTTATCGCGTTCCTTGATCCTCTCAAATTATGTCGAGTTCAATGTATAAAACATGCCCTAAAAGTTCAAATTCTCATAAATATGTGCCGCCAAGAACTTGAATATGTTTGCTTCATAACGAACTCGAACAACATTAAAAAATAAAGAGAGTTTTCAACATGATTGCACACTGTTAAAACTTATGGGCATCTAATGTCCGGAAAATTATGAGGGAATTTCGATAAAACCAGTTAAGCACAAAGAAGAGGGATAATTTCACATAAAATTGCACAATCAATTTGTCATGAAAGCATCAAAATTAGCAAAGGCTCATTGAATAAGGTGAAAAGGTGTCAAAGTATACTCCCAAAATCCCCACACGAACAATCTCCATTGAAAAATTTATGCAGTCTTTTACTATCTCGAACTATTATAGTTCTTGAAGTTAATATCGAGATGAATTTAATAAAATTATGGCAGTCCCTACACATGCTAATACTCTTAACAACCCGAATCTGTCCCCCTTTTGATGAATTAAGTAATCCATATGCAACTGCCAACTTTTCACTGTGATGAGCAGGCAACGAAGTTGTTTCCTCTTCATCGTCTACCACCTCCAAATTTGCTTGCAACTGATATCCAAGAACACGTGCTCTCTCCTGTAAATCCTCCAATAGTTTCGTTACCTCTCCTTCCTGATTTAGCTGGTTCTCAGGCTTAAATGAAAAAACCTTGTTTCGAATGCTTATCCAGCTCCAATCCTTAAGTTTTCCAATCTTTTCATCTTTCATCAATTTTCTCACCCTCGAGACATCTTTCCATCTGCTTGCTGAAAGATACATATTTAAGAGCCAGAAATAAGTCTCGGGATCTTGGGGTTTCAGATCAAGCAGTTGTTCGGCAGCATAAAACCCCAACTCTAATTTCCCGTGACTTCTACAGCCTGCAATTAAGATTGACCATATAAACTCACTGGGCATAAAATCCATCTTCTTGATAAATTCAAAAGCTTTTTCTATCTGACCCAACCTCACAAACATATCAATCAAGCATGCATAATGGTCCATCACAGGATTAATTTTGTATTCATTTTTCATCAATTCAAAATAGGCTAATGCCTCATCAACCATTCCTGCTTGACTACAAGCTGAGAGAACACCGACAAAGGTGATCTTGTTTGGTCTAACTCCTACGAGTCTCATATCTTCAAAAAGCTGTAACGCCTGTTGAGAGAGTCCATGCTGTGCAAACGCCGTGATCATGGAAGTCCATGAAATTAATGTTCTTGTAGACATCTCGATGAAAGCCCTACTTGCTCTACCAATGCTTCCACATTTATTATACATGTTAACTAGGGCAGTTCCCACAATCACATCAGACAAAAAGCCAGTTTTTATTGTCTGAGCATGGAATTGTTCACCTTGTTCCAGAGCAACTAAGTTACTACATACAGTTAATATGCTTGAGAAGGTATACAAATCAGGTTTTATGCCTGATCTTTTCATTCGCTGGAAAATCTTGAGGGCCTCAATTCCACTGAAGTGAGTGGAAATGCCGTCATGTCCAAGATCCATCATTTGAGAATGACCAGCAATCATAGCATTCCATGTAACTAAGCTGATGGTGTTCATTCCATCAAACAGTCTCTTTGCCTCATTGATGCAGCCATTTTTCAAGTACAAATACATAATAGAATTCGTTACGGGTATTTGGGATCCATATCCGAGTTTTATGCTCAATGAGTGAACCTGAGTGCCGAAACCCAAAGCCTGTATTATGCAGCACAAACTCAATACACTAGTCAAGGTGAACTCATTTGGCTCCACACCCTCTGAAAGCATCTGAACAAACATATTCAATCCCATAGCAGAATCCCCGTTATCCCCACACGCAGATATAACAGCAGTCCATGAAATTACGTTCTTTTCCCCAATCCTGGAAAATGCCTTAAACGCCATATCCAAAATACCACATTTGGAATAGAAGCTACAAAGTGCATTTCCAATACTGGCATCATATGCAATTCCATACTTTATAATATATGCATGAATGTGCTTCCCCAATTCAATATCACACAGAGAAGAGCAAGCATTCAATACAATTCCTAAAGTAAAATTTGTGGGGAACCCCCCAATTTCCAACATCTCCTTGAAAACACTTATAGCAAGGTGCGGCTGCGAATTGTGAACATAACCCGACATCAAAGAAGTCCATGTAACCACATTTCTTTTAGGCAAATTATCGAAAACCTTTTGAGCACTTTCCATGGTCCCACATTTTGCATATACATTAACGAGAAATGTCATGAGGAACAAATCTTGATATGAACCCCTCTTTATGACATGAGCATGAAGGGCTTGAACATCTGAAACTGAATTTTTTTCTATACATTCCTGTAACAGTGGAACGTAAAAAGATGATTCAACCTTAGTATTACCTTCTTGTATCAATGTAAGTGCTTCCCTGAAGTCCAAATTAAAAGGGTCCAAAGCTGCTTTATTCAACTCTTTGGTGTTAAAAATTTCTCTACAAATAAAAAATATTCAGAGCATGATTGCAAAAGAAATCATCGGTAGCCAAGATGAAAACTTACTAGAAACAAATAAAACGAGATAAATGAAGATTAAGCTTACATTTTGTAACGAAAGAGAAGATGGGGTGAGTTTTTTGAATTGTCGATCGAGCTTGACAGTGTTTCCAACTACAACTGAAGGCAAGGAGGCCATGAAATCAATCGATAAATGTTGAGAGGTTGATGAAAAGTTTGTTTGCGGGTTATCTCACGTGGTTGGATGAAATTGAGCTATTTATCGTCTTTCATTCATTTACTAGACTACCTAGACTGCGCGTGAGTTTTTTTGTCTGGCTCTGGATCGCTGGCCGCTGGCTACAGGCCGTGCCCATCTAGCCTAGGCCACAAAATCGTTAAAAGAATTTGGTGGCATTTGAAAAGTTAAAAAGAGTTTTTAAAATTTAAAAGTTATTTTTGAACTTAGCGCCTGTTTGATTGCAAGAGTAGAAAATGGGTGGAAAGAAAATGAATGACAGAGAATTGAATTGACTAGAAAACGTTTTACAAGGAATTGTAATTAATGGTGTTTGATTGGTATAATTTTTCACCTGACAAATTTTTCGTTTGGCTTTGTTTTTTATACAAATTGTCAATTATATGGATAAGTTTTTTTACCATTGACTTTGGAATGTGTTCCAATTGCTATAAAAAAAAATAAAAAAAAAAAATTTGTTAGAAAGTTGGAAAACGTTTTCCCACCACTATGGTGAAAAAACGTTTTCTAACTTTTGTGCATCAACCGCTTGTATCTTAGAAAAGGTTGGAAAACGTTTTCCTTGAAAAATTAATGCAATCAAATAGGTGAATAGTAAAAAGTAGGAAAACGTTTTCCACCTTTCAGGGAAAATGAGTGCCAATCAAACAAGCCCTTATTTGATTAATTTTGTTAAAGTACTTTTAATAATTAAAAGAACTTTTGAAAAAAATTGATCCAGTGTAACTTCTTCTAAAAGTATTTTTGAAATAGAAAGTTCTTTTAAAAATTAATTTTCAAACAAAAATTAAAATAACTTCTTTTAAAAGCTCTTTCATGAGAAGTAAAAATCATGTCAAACGAGCCCTTAATCTAAGAATTGCTTTCTTTCTTTCTTTTTAAATCTGAATCTTATTTTTTTTAAATAATATATATACTTGCTGAATTAAACTGCAATATTAGAAATTAATTTTGATACATTATCCCTGGTGGGTTAAGAGTTTATGAAATGAAATTTTAGCGAAAAAAAGTAGAGATTTAAGAGGTTGGTGAGTGCACGATGGAAAGTCACTACAGATTATGGATTTCACCCCGCAAGCGAAAGGAGCTGCAAACTGAACGCAATTTTGTTATGCCAACCGACCACAGGATTGGGCTTTGTATGTCACAGGGAAGCTATCGTTTAGCACGATCTTGCTTTTGCTTCCAATTGATGAATCACAAATATTTGATTAGATATAAAGCATATTCTAGGACCCAGACCCCTTGATCTAATCAAAACACACACATTCTTAGAATTTATGTGAAAACCTGACTGCTATTTTCTTCCACAAAATCCTTGGAGACATCCTTAAAAATAGATAATTGGTTCTCAACACAAAGGACCAGCCCAAAACCTCGTAAATGTTTAGAAACAACAACCTTAATTAGCATCAAGTTAGATGAGCGATTGATTTATACATAATAATGCCAAGATATAAAAGCCATTAGATTCTTGCCCTTGAGAACTCCAACAATCAAATCTAAGCTGTCAAACCTTCCTTGCCACCTCCAGTGTCAAAATGCCTTTCATGCATCGAATCTGTTAGAAACAAAAGGTGTGTTACTAGTTGTTCATAATGGACTTAACATGTCTATATCCTTCCAAAGTTCAGTGCCCAGAATGGCCAAAGACCCCAATCTCCAAAAATAAATTTGATTCTGAACTCATATTTGACTTTTAGAATGCTCGAGTAAACTAAATTTATGGGGGAAATGGTATTACTCAAAAACAAATAGAGACTAAATCTCGTGTCCTTTCAGCACGGAGACACAAGTCAAGTCAACCTTACAAGCCAAATAATCTATACTAACCATCTTATAAACGTTAACAATCTTAATCACTGTTTTATGTAATTCTAACATTTCAGATTCTTCTCAACTTTTGAAAATATAGAACTCATGTTTGTTACTGTGACATGATAACATCGACACCTTATAAGCAGAGCAACAAACTATTTTCTTTTATTCTTGTAAGTTAGAAGATAGTATTATCCTTTCAATCTTCCTGGCAGAGAAAAAAAAATGGATATGGTAATTTAAGAAGGCTCAAGGCATTACATAAAAAGCACACCACATCCCACTATTTTTGGGAAAGAAAAAGACATCTATTGCCAATTGACATTTAAAATCTAGCACAGTTAATGACAAAATAAAAGAAGCACAAAACCTATTACTAGTCAATGCAATTTACCTCGTCTGAACATCAGGCTTGGTTCAGTCCTTGAACTTCATAGTTTCTTTCTCAAAACCAATAGTAGGAAATTGCTTTGCATACTCCTCAATTTCATAGCGCAACTTGGATAGATCAGATTGATAAGCTTCTGTCTTCATTGTCACCACAAAGTCCTTCAACTTTGTTCCTGAATATTTTGATCAAAGAGTGCACAAGTATAAAACTAGACGCCTTTGAAAGTTCTGGTTGCAAATTAGAAGATGTGCCACAATATAATTCTGGAAGAATAAATAAAGGAAACAGAATTAAAAACCATTTGTATTAGCCTTGATCTTCAGGGCCACTGTCACGGCTGCATCAAAGAACTCAGCAACTTTAATGAAATCTTGTTCAACGAATCCCCTGGATGTCAGAGCCGGAGTTCCTAAATTACCAGAGAAAAATGATAATCAATTTAAGTGATAAAAACTCAAGTGTACAAGATACATATTGGGGAAGGGGCTTACCCATACGAATGCCTCCAGGCACCATGGCAGATACATCCCCAGGAACAGTATTTTTATTGGCAGCAATGTGCACCGCCTCCAAAACTTTTTCAACTCTGGAGCCATCAATACCCTGCAGAGAGGATAAAGTGGTCAATTGCAAGTGCGAAATTATTTCCAAACTAGATAATCTTTTGCCTGTCAACGTTGAAAATAAATACTCACTTTGAAAGTAAGTGACCATAATATCAAAATAACTAAGAAACCTTTTTTACTTGAAAGAAAAAAGTACCATAACAAAACATGTTTCAAAACAAAATATACATAAAAAAACAAATAAATAAATAAGGAACCTTCTTTTGCTGAAGCTCTCACGTGGCAGTAAAACAAAAGAAAATAATCAATAGCAGATGCAACATGCAAAATTCACCAAACTTTTAGATATTTCAATGTGGTGCAAAAAGTGAATTCAAGATGTACAGTTGTCAGAAAAGAAAAAAAGGCACAAAAGGAGTTTGGAAGTGAACAATTTTTCTTATTTTGAGTGATTGGTCAGAAACCAAGAAAGAAGGAAAGCAGTCACCACAGGACAATAAAAAATGTTTGGCGTACCTTGTTTCTCAAATTTACCAAGACGAGATGGTTATCAGTTCCACCAGATACAAGTTCATAGCCTTTCTCTTGCAAAGTCTGCAAAACATGACGATATCACAAATGAATGTTGTTAATATGACATAACATCGGAAGCTAGTTTAAATTCTTAATACAATCAAAAGTTGGCAACAGAGATGAATTTAGGAAATGAAAATTCATAAGAGACCGAAACAAAATACATCTGCAAACTTTGAGCAATTACTGAGAACTTGCTCTTGATATGCCTTGTATTCTGGAGTCCTAGCCTACAATCATAAGATTTTTGGAAAGACATCAGTAAATTACATAATAATCCCTTTTATAATAAACAGCTTAGCAAATGTAACCTGTTTCAGTGCAACTGCTAAGGCAGTTATAGTGTGATTGTGGGGTCCACCTTGAAGTCCTGGAAATACAGCTTGATTAATTTTGTCTTCATAGTCATACATCACCTGTTACATGCAAATTAATTTTTTTCCCCAAGATACAACATAATGATTTAGCATATGTTTGGCAAGTGTTTATAAACATATAGAAATGAGTGATGGATAAGTATGTAATAATTGTGGGTTCCACGAAATATGTGAATAATAGTGGTTGGACTTTAGACAAGTGTTTATAAACATGTTCATCAAACATATGCTTAGTAATTAACTGATCTGAAACTTCTTATTCCTTTAATTGCATGATGTACATTCATTCCCCAACGTGTGTGCTCTGCAAGGGTTTTGGGAAAGGGTGGGGGGTAAAAATTGTGCCAGGTTTGGAATAAGGACACTTGTAGAAGATGCAATAATGTAAAAACAACAGAATACAGTTCTATCTGAATCTCACTTCTTGTCCTTGTTTATTGGTCCCTTTTACTCCCTTCCTAAAGAAGATTATTGCTCCACGTGGCCCACGAAGTGATTTGTGGGTTGTTGTTGTAACTATATCTGCATACTCAAATGGTGATGGAATGACACCAGCAGCAACCAATCCACTAATATGTGCCATGTCAGCCAACATGACTGCTTTTTGCTTGTCACAAACCTGTAGAATCCATTATAAAAAGAGATTACAAGATATCCAAACATTCTAGAATGCAACAAAAGAAATGAAACACAACCTAGAGTCTGTAATAACACTGCAGTATAGGTCAAGTTTACCTTTCGAATCCGTGCATAATCATATAAGCGAGCATAAGCACTTGCACCAGCAACTATTAATTTGGGTCTGAAGAGTGCAGCACTGTGCTCTAGCTGCGGTGATGTCAGACAGACTCAATCAAAAGTCAGGTAACAGAGGTAAACTAACTTACTGCCCCCAAGAGACTACAAGCACCCATCACCCTCACCACCAGACGAAGTATATTTCAAAAACTGAATTAAGCATTGATAACAAATACATAGCGTGAGTCACAGGAAATATATGCAGAATCTCGTCATTTCACATAGTTCTTCAAAACTATAAATCATACTTGAGAACAACAAAAATGTTTCAAAAGCAATTTCCAGTTGCAATATATCTAGATACAAGTCAGAAGTGCAAATCATATGCTATCTACATCCAAAAACTCATAGTAACCACATGACAAAGGACCATAAAGTTGGAATGCACACATTTAGCATTATAATCATTAAAATATTGATCTAGGGAGGTCATAATTTTTAGGAATCTACATAGACAGTTTAAGTGATATATTAAAGAGTAGAGCCACATATTGTCATCAGGCAATTCAGTTGAATGGCATGCGAACACAAAAGGTTGTGAATTCCATTATACAGAATTGAATAGAAGCTGCAAGCCTGCAAGTGCTGCTAAGTTAACTTTTATACAACCAATCGCAGTAACTAAATGTTTGTTTTGATAGCTAGAAAGCAAAAATGAAATATAGAACAAGTCCTTTTTTGAAAGGCTTCCATTTTTTTAAATTTATTTTACTTATTTGGAATCAACTATTGACACGTGTGGGCCATGAAACTCAAATATCTTAAGATTGTATTTGTTTTGGGCGAATAAGTTGTTTTAAATTAATGTATTATTGATGAAAATCCTATTAGATTATTATATGCATACTTTCCATGTGTCTAAATCCTTGTTTTAGGAAAAATAATCAGGGTTTATTTACAAGAGTTCCTATGATTTAATTAAACCCCTGTTTGACAACCATAATTTGAAAATTATTTTTTTCACATACTCATTTTCAACAACACATTCACAATAAAAAAATATTTTACACATAAACCAAAAACTTTTTCCTAATTTTTAACCACACATTCTCTTAAAAATCACTATTCAAAATAATGTTCTTCCCAAATAATGGCATCAAACAGGGGCTAAATATTTCACACTTAGAATATGTTTCTTCACTAGACTTCATAGGATTTTATTAAATGTTTTATACTTGAAACAAGTTCTTTAGGGAGCTTATGCATTATAATAGTTACAATTAGATAGTGAAAATAAATTAATACTTACACTTAGATAATGAAATAAATTAATATTTTCACCCCAATTTCTCTCTATTCTCTCCCTCTTCTTTTCTCAATGGTTTAAATTCTGAAATCAAGCATGACGACATTTTCCCACCCTAATCCTTAGGAGAAACTCTAATACCCCGAAAATTTAATAGAAAAGAATTCATTTATTTCGTATACTATATTTTTAATATTTTGAAAGTTGGGGGACTAAAGTGATGTGTGTTAATTCAATTTTTTTGGGTCAAATATTTAGATTTTGATAGAGCAATAATAAGTATATAAATATTGGACTCGTTGGATAGATCGTAATTAATCATGCATATCAGGCTCGAGAAAAAGTCGATTCGGATAAGTCTGACCCAAGTTATTACTGTTTATATATGTTGTTATTTGATTTTTAGTTTGAATAAAATATAGTATTTTTATTAGAGGTGGCACCTGAGCTTTGGTTGGACTTCAATATTTTTATTTGGTTATGATAAAGTATTGGTCTTAGTCCAATAAGAATTTTAATTGGATTTGCTCTAGAATTAGGTGGCCCACTTTTCTTTACGTTTGCGTTTGTCATATAACCTAATATATATATATATATACACACACACACACATACACATTATAATGGTCAAAAAGTACACACACGGGACACAGCGGCAGAAACAAAAGAAAAGCTTTGGAACTTGATTTTGAAAGTTGTTTGTTCTAACGAGGTAGGATTACGAGGTGAAAGTGGTTAGTCCCGTTTAATTTATTTCTTCATGTCGATAAATATTATGCTTATGAAAGTTATGATATGATATGATTATGATATGATATGAAATGGTCATTCCGATACCAAAGATATGATATACTATGAGCTCTTACCGGGTTTCTAAGGATATGATATGACGGTATGATATTTTTGGCACATGATTTAATATTGTTAATCGGGATTGCACCATTGATTCGTGTCCTTACTGAGTATCTCCATGTACTCACCCTTTTCCTACACCTCACAGGCTAGAACGGGTCGTGTCGGAGCATGGCGGTTCGATGGTGTGGTTGTGCCTCGGTCCATGGGATCTAGGATTTGAAGTTTAAACGCGTAACTATTTCTTTTAATTTTATTGAAATGAACGTGTATGCTAATTTATTGCCCTGGAGATGTTCTTAAAGTATATTTGTCAAATTTCAAATAAATTTATTTTTATCCCCAACCCCTTAAATGTTTATGTACTTTGAGATTTTATTTATATTTTATTCATTCAATATTGTTGACTGTCATGAGAAGTTAAGTGGTTGCCCGCACTTTCATTGGTGTGATTATTTATTGGATTATTAATTGGCGAATTATTTTCTTCTCAATTTGTCCACTACATTCATAAATAAATTGTAATGTACATTTTAATGGAAGTTTTGGTAACGACTCCTACTTATTTTTGTTGTTAAAATTTTGGGACGTTACAGAAACATACTAACAGGCCAACCTATAGTCCTTCCGTCTTCATCTTGCATGTAAATCGCTAGGCCTATCACCTCAATCCCAACAGTCACTTCCTAAGTCTGCTTGTATTAGTCCTCAAACTATTTCTTACTCTACTGCATTCAGCAACAATTAGTTAAATAAGCCTCATCATTTTAGCTTGGTAATTTACTTCAGCAAAAAAATTATCCCTACTTGATAAGTTCCTTCCAGACATCCTACTGATGCAACATGGAAAGTTTCTTCTAGGTGTATGATAATTTGGTACAGGTAGGGTTTATATCATTTTTCTCATTTTCAATTATTAAGTTCAGTTTATTAAGTACAGGTAGACTCTATTTAAAGAGGCTTTCTTTATAATAAGACACCTTTTTATAAGCTAGTTAAAAGAAGGAAAAACAAAAAAAACTAGCCAATATTGTGGTTTGGAGTTCCATTTTAATTGTTGTTGTTGTTGATGATGTTCCATTAAACACAGCATATCAAGGAATCAAGCCTAACTGCCCAACCTGACACAAACAAATATACAACCTTAACCTATATCATAACCTAGCCCACAATCGAAAACTCAACCCATCAATATGCAGATATACAACACCTATACCTGACCCAAATCACATTCATCCCAAATCAGATCGACCCCCAACACCTATACCTGACACAAAAGAAATGTAACATTCCATCACATCTATGCTTTTGCTTTTAACAAAGACAATTCTGCCCCTATTTTGATTTGGTGCATAATTTCTTCGACACAATCAAGTTGTAAACTAACTTACTGAGAGGTAAATTTTGTACTTTCAGGAAAAGCACACATAGGGGTGTTAGCTTGTGCAATAATTGCTTTTTGTGCTACTATTTTTATCTTTAAAATTACGATTTTCAAAATAGAAGATTTTGCTAATAAATTGATTTCTAGTAAAACACAACGGAGGCTTAGCTCCAAGGATACTAGAATGGTAATAATAATAAAGTTAAAAATGAAAATATGAACTAATAAAAAATAAAATTACAAAACTAAACAAATAATAATAACAAATCAATTACTAAACAAACTAACATACGGTGAAGATGACGCTTAAAGACCTTGAACAGTCTCATAGTGCCCTTTCACAAACGTTGCCAATCTCTAAACTGACGTAAAGGTCTGTGCAGTGAAATCAAACTTAGTATAGCTTAAACTTTTCATCCACCACCTAAATGAACGGGTCAACCAGTCATCTCGAAGCCCGAGTAAACGTTCTATAGATGATCTGTCTCAATCCTCTACTGTAGGTTAAATTTACATGATCCTCTCTATCATGCTCATAGGAATACAACATCACCCACACAACATTGGTCTAGACACGATATCAACAATCTAGAACGTCTTAAATCATTTGTTAATAATGCATCTCCTCTCGAACTCCCTCGTGTCATCAACATCATAGGGACCCTATTGATGACGTGTTCAGAAAAATTTAAGGTAGATGCTCCTCAATTTGGATGGCAAACTAGACCCAAAGCCTTTCTTAATTGGCTAGATTCCATTGAAAAATATTTCGATTGGTATCATATGCCTACCTACCAATGTATTCATTCGCCAACATAAAACTTGTGAAAGCTGCTAAATGTTATTAGCAGGTGATTACACGCACCCTCGAACAAATAGGACAACCTATTACTATAGGGGAAATGAAGGTCAAGCTCAAACTTCTCGTCCATGTCTGAGGACAGTTCCCATTTTGAGGAGTTATTGTACTGTTTCGACATTAATAAGCCCAAGAAAATAACTATCACTGAGTTTCTAAATGGCCTAAGACATGACCTCAAACATCAAGTTCTTGTGCTTAGCCCCAACTCTTAGAGGATGCTTTCCACAAGGCCCTTGAACATGAGAGGTATTTTCCATCATCCTATGCACAGCGTGGTCCTCCTAGCTTCTCGATCCCTCGATAATCCTGTCTTAATCCATTCACAGCTCCCTAGTGGTAGGTTGTATCATCCCAAACCCACATGTTCACTGGGTCATCCTCAATTTCTTCTACTCTTCCTCGCGATGCCAATAGGAGTCAGTCTGCTCTTCCACTTCACCCCCGACATCTCAAATTGTTTGTCATAGTTATTAGTCGTAATTGAGGTCATATTGCTTTTCTATATCCCCATTACACCCTCGCCATTGGTCAAGAACCATTGTTTTCGACTTTGGAGGACAACGAATGTTTTCCGATTGATCATATTAAACATTTCGATGATGACCTTGACCAATTTGAAAGTACAAGGCATATAAAGCTATTGTCTCCATCACGAGATGTATCCTCTCCATCCATATTGACTCTGGTCTATCTTGGTTGTTGTAAGCAGCAATGACTATTAAATTTCCAACAAAATGAGTGTATTAATTAAAGAAAACCCATCATTTTGGCTTAGTAATTTACTTCAAATCCTTTTCCCTACTTCTTGATATATTCCGTCCACACATCCTACTTTATATAGATTTTCCCCTCCCGCCCACCAAAAAAAACTTAAAGAAAAAGTTCAAGATCTGTCTTGGTTGTTGAAAGCAGTGATAACTACTAATTTGCCAACAACAAAAGAAGTTAACTTAGAAAGGCTTAAGAGAGCGCAACTGAAGAAACATCATGTACAATTTTGGTACCCTTTTTTGATACACGCACACACACAATCCTAATATTCCAAAACCTCAATATGGTACTGATAAGATAAAGAATCAAAACAACCTAGTTTCCCAACTTTATCAGATATGCTACCCAATCCCTTAGAAAGATTAGATAATCAATGTAATGTTATTTCTTCTACTATTGATAGAAGAAATAAATTTAAAACTGATCAAACTCCTGTTGTAATGACTTATCACTATAGACACAATGCTACAAGATAAATTGACTCTCACCAAACCTACAACGGGACCACCCAAACACGCCTACTCCTAATACACAAGTTGACCAACAATATTCAACAGACATCTAAGCTAAAACCAGTTTTTCCCTTGACACTGTTCCTAAAATGAAAAATCAAAATAACCTTACTATAGTAAATTTTGCTTCTCATATGAAAAAAAGATCATTTCCAAAAGAAAGAAATTTTCAAAAATCTTATCCAAAAAACTTTTCAAAGAATTTTTTTTTCAAAAACTTCCAATATTACTTGTTGGAAATTCAATCAAACGGGTCATTATTCCAATAAATGTCCTATGAAATGAAAGATTAATAATCTTCAAATTGTTTAAGATATTAAGCTTGAACGAGAATGATTAATTCCTACAAAATATTTCGAAAAAATTATTGAGCGTCTTTACAGTGCTAGTAGTAAAAAACTCAATATTTAATATAAACTCTCCAAAGCTCATGTTTGTAATTCAAATATTTGTTTCAAAATATATTCTACCTTGTAAAGGTTTGAACCAGAAGATAATTAGGATAACTGAGTAGCAAGCTCCTTTAGAACATTGGCCTCAATGCTAAGATTTCCTAATTAAAGAAACATATTATGTGGTCTGAATAAAGAATTGATATGTTTTTCTTTTCAGAGGTTTTTTAAAGATGATACCTCGGAACCAGAATTAATTTCAATTCTATTTCAAAATTATTAATAATATTAATTTTTTAAAAATCATATTAAATTTCTTAAAGAATAAATCAAATTTCAAAGAATTGCAAAAAATTTCAATTACAGAGAAAATTTCACATTTTCAACCACAAATTGAAAGTTAAATATGCTCTACTATGCCCAATGCTTTTTGGAATAGAAAGAAACATATTATTACACTTCCTTATAATTCTGATTTTCATGAATCAAATATTCCTATAAAATCTCGACCCATTCAAATGAACATAGAACTACTTAATCATTGTATTAAGGAAATCGAAGATTTGCTTGACACTGATCTTATTCATCCTAGCAAATGACCATGGAGCTGCTCTGCATTCTATGCCAATAATTCTGCTGAAGTCAAACGTGGAGCCCCGCGACTCGTTATCAATTACAAACCACTCAATAAATCTCTTCAATGGATAAGATATGCATTACCTCAAAAGAAAGATTTATTGAACAGATTATTCAAAGTTGTCATCTTCTCCTAATCAAATTATATCCTTTCACCAAAAGAGGCCCAGGTTAGATCGAGAGAAGATAAGAGTATATAACAGGTGGAAAACTGATTTTAGAAAGAAATCTGATATAAAAAAAAAAATTGATATTACAATATTGAAAATAAGATTGAAATTACAAGATTTTTGAAATTTAATGCTTAAAAGTTTAAAAACTAACACAAGGTTTCTAAACTTTCTTGAAGATGTTTTATTTCTCGCTAAAAGTCTTCGACTGCTTTTATATTTGAAGTTTCGGACATGAAACCATCTTGAATTGAATTGAATTGAAGAATCTTTAAAGGGCGATATAGGGACCAAAAATATGTCCTTTTTATCATTATTTTTGAAATTTGCCATCATTCTCCCATCCTAGTGAACAATGGGAATCTACCTTCTTTTGAGTGTTGGTATTGCTGGCAAAAATAACTTTAGAGGTGACAGGCACATTTGAAATAGCACGTTTCTTAAACTGTGGACCTGATATTTCCTATAATCATCAATGTAACTGGGTCCATGTAGTCATTTTGACAGTTTTTGAGTCTCTTGAGCAATCAGATCATCAATATCAAGCTTATAGCAATCGCCTTCGTTACTTTGAGCGTAATCTATCTCTAAGTTTGATTGAGAAGAATCATCAGCTGTTTTTTATTTCTTTGATGAGGCTTCTGCTAAATTAACAATTTCTCCAAAATAACTGTTAATTCTTCTGGAATTTTGCATTGATTTAACATAGCCAGTAATCTTGATTTCTCTATAAGAAAATAGACATGTTTTTCTTGATCTTTCTTGGAAATCTTTGGAACGCCGATATTTTTCTATTCTTGAATCCATAAACTATCAGCTTTGGGATAGCAATTAGTTTCATAAAATTTTGACCAACACTTAATTTTGAATCTCGGAACAATCTTCTTAATTTTGAATCTCGGAACAATCTTCTTGACATTGAATTCGGAGTTTATATTTTGAATAATATGAAAATCATAGCAGAAAATCCATGATACTTTGAGATTTAGAGCGAATTGAAATAAAAGATTTTCTTGAGGCTTTAAAATCGTTTTTCGTCATTTTTTAAGTGTTCGAATCCTTGACGAGTAAGACTGGTAAAATAGTTTCGTCAAGTCCAAAATAATCAAATCAAGTTTGAAACCACTTTGAAAAACATGTATTACAAGCTTGGTGGAAGAGAATAAACTAGGAGTGTCACTAGTCCAAAATAAAAAAACATTGAACCAAGCATCTTTGTAGTCCAGATAATTGAAACGAGGCTCGAATGTATCATCTTTTGATAATCTCATTCGCTTCTCTTCCCATGGGAGTTGTTGTCCCCAGCCTTCATTAGACAAAACCATTTGAATTAAAATTTTAGAAAAATTAATTTGTTTTGAATTTCGAAGATTTGAGGTATGAGTTATTATGGCTGATCCTGATTTGATTAAGATAGCTTCATAATAAGCTCAATGCTTTTTGATATTTCTAGGCATAAAATGGAATTGGGGGGTGTCTCAAAGACACACATCAAGAGATGAATATCTATGGGTCCATGAAGATTCCATTTTAAAAACAGGGTATTGAATAGGCTTTGTAAAATATTGAAATTATTTTTTAGGGTTAACATCTGTAGCAACCCGAAATTTTAAAGGTACAAATTTTATAATTTAAAGTATGTCGCTACGACAATCCCGTTAAAATTTAGAATTTATTTTACGTTCGTCGAATTGTCTAGCAAAAAACAATTAATTTAAGATTTTAAAACGATTTTAATATTAAAATTCAATATTTACTTATCGGGTTCAATCTCGAACAATTTTAAAAGTATCAAATCCTTATCGATTTAAATTCAATTTTTATGTCCGATATTCTATTTAAAATCCAATTTCATTAAACCCAAATTTGTCTTTTAATTCAATTTTATTAAATCCTGTTAGCCTAAGAATTATTTTTCAACACAAACTCTGGTCCAATTTCTGCCTCGATTTATGTGCCCTATATACAATATTCATCATCATGTTTCTCTCGACCTCACCAACACCTTCACGGCCTCCCAACGTCGCAGCCAAGAAACAGGTAACAAACTCACCAAAACTCCTTCAATTTTTGCTCAATGATCAGTGGAAAGTTTCACACAATCATCACCATCAATCCCAACTCAAAAACTGAAATTCAAATCCACCAATTTCACCCCGTTTTCACTGCAAGTAGGTTCAACCACCGCCACCTTCACGCACCCATTTAACCTCCCCACAATCGAACCATCAACAAGCCATCACCACCACGAACCGCCGCATGCAGCCACCCAAAATGGCAGCACCGTGCTACCTAATCCGACTCTCCACTTCATCCAAAATCAACCCAAAAATTTAACCACAAAACCAAGAGATAATAAAACCAACCACTTACCTGAACCCTAACTCCCTTTTTGACGGACTTCCCGCCGGAAAACCCAAGGAAATCCGAACGGTTGGCTCGGTTTTGGCCTCGGTCGACACACAAAAAGACCCACAATCGACCCTTCCCGCCGGCGCCTCCGATTTTGGCCGCCACCACCACCTTCGCCGTCGTCGTCGCCGTCGCCGTCGCCATCTCCCGCTTCCCGTCGCCGGCTTCTCCCTCTCTTCTTCTCCCTGCATCACGTGAGAGAGAGAGAGAGTAGAGATAGGTTTTTGTATATTTTGATTTTTGGGAAATTACTCCTCAAGCCCTAGCCTTTTAAAAGTTATTCAATCAATTTAGCCCAAAGTTTTGAATGTTTATTATTTCAATTTCAAAGTTTTATAAATTGTTTAAATTCAATTCCAAAGTTTTAGTTACTTTTAAAATTAGTCCACAATTTCCAAAAAGGTTATTTCAGCCCTTTAAACTTTCAAATTTCAGTTTTAAATCTTTTCAATTTAGTCCCTAAAGGTTTTAAAATTTTAATTAAACTTAGTATCTTAAATTAAATTAATTTTGTTCTTGCTAGACGAGATCGCGGGCAAAGTGTGAAGCACGGTAACATTTCAATTGTTCAATTTCCAAGAAAACTTTCAAGACTTCGAGGTGGGGTTTACATTTAAGCAATTGTGGTTATTTGTCCATGTTAATTCTCGATGTGTGATTTTGATTGTGATGTAATGTTTATACATATGAAAATGTTGTCAGGGACCATAAATAGGTCCGGGATCGAAATCGGGTCCTTGAGAATGCCCACAGTGCTAAAATTTGCTAAGCTTATATCATGTTGTCAGGGACCGTAAATAGGTCCGGGATCGAAATTGGGTCCTTGAGAATGCCCACAGTACAAAATTCTATAGTATGTTGTATGGATATTATTTTCACCACTGGATTGCATATTTTGACTTAATTTGGACTGATTGTTGTATCTCCACTGAGTATAATTCGTTATGCTCACCCCACTATTTTTCCAATCTTTCAGGTTATGGAGCTTGGTAGGGCAAGGCAACGAGCGGGGCAATTTTTATTTAATAATATAACTTTTAAATTTCAAGTTTTGAAACAAGAAGTTTTAAATAGTTGATTTCCATTTTGATACTTATATATTGAATTTTGATATCTTTGCAAATGTCAGTTTTTGCTTATTACATTTGGTATTAACTCTTGAATGTGAGAAAAATTATTTTAGAAGTGATGTTCCCGCGTTTTGTGTTAATTGCTATGGATTTTTAAAATATATGTTTGCCTTCGTATTGTGGCGATTTTTTGAAAATATTATTTACAGGTTACTTTGACTTAAGTAGCGCCTCGAGTTATTAGTGAAATTGAGGCGTTACAACATCCGATAATTTTCTAGATCCTACCAGAATAGCTTTTTTCAAGTTTGATGGTTTTGTTTCTTCTAAAACCCTTTGGCTTTAAGGGGTATTTTTTAAAGGATTTTTAGAGGCTATGGTAGTTTTTTGAGAAGTAGAGGAAGATCATGAGAATTTTGAATATAGTCTTCAATTGAAAGCAAAGGTAGCAATGTCTTTTTCTTGTTCTTTGATGAAGAAGAGAACTTCATTTTGATAATTCACTCAAAAAAATTTATTGCGGAAATTCTCTTATTAAGAAATCTGCAAAATGGTTTGATTTATCTTGTACATATAGAATTTTGAAATCAAAGCATGATAGAATAGCTTGCCATCTAGCAAAATTTTGTTTTGAAACAAGATTTTTTAAATCTTTTTGCAAAACATCCTTTGAAATTTTTCAATCAGTTTTTTAAAAAATTCTTTATTGATTAAATCGTCTTGAAATTTTGAAACGCATAAAACAATAGATAAAAAAAATTTATGGTTGAGTAGTTTCTTTTAGGACGGGTCCACACTCCACTATGAAACGTAACAGCTGCTCTTGATTTGACATTTTTGGAATCTACTTTAGTACCCCCACCATAACCTATGTCTGACGCATCTGTTTCAACAATAATGGATGCAAGTAGGTCTATAATTGAAAGACATGGAATGCTTTTGACAGTTTGTTTAACTTTTTGTACAGCTAAAGTGTGCTCATAACTTCATGATGTAGGATTCTTCCGTAGTCTCTTGAAAAGAGGAGCACATGTCAGTCTTATATCTTTAATAAAGTCTGAGACTTGATTGACACAACCTAAGAATCTTTGTAGGCTAGATTTTTCCTAAGATTCCATCAAGAAATTTGTCGGCAAAATCTAAACTTCTTTGAATTAATAGTAGTGGTTCCTAAATGGATGTTATGTCCTAAAAACCTAATATTTGTTTAACAAATAACTTTTTTAGCAGAAACTGATAATCCCTCTTTCTGAATGGCATGAATGAATGAATGTATTGAAATGCTATTCTTAACTTTCTGAATAGATTAAAACATCTACACACACACGAGAGCCCTCACAGCCCAGGCACAACGACTCAATTATTAGGGCCGTGCTTTACCACTAAGCTAACTTGACACATGACGTGCGCCGATGGTAGATACCAGCTAAGTGTTGGATCCACCATTAAGGCAATTTTGACCTTCTTTGACTATGACATATACATGTGTACATGTGTGTGTGTGTGTGTGTGTGTATCAGTTATAGCGTAAGCTGAAAAATGAGTCCCAGAATTTTAGTCAAAATTACAAACAAGGATGAAACATTTTCTCAAACATCTATTAGGCATCTAAAAAACCAAAATAAGGTACCTGATCATAATCAATGTAGCCAGTGCTTTCATCCAGTCTGTAAGGCATTGTCTCAAAAAATATAGACACAGCAGATATCTTCTTTGTATCAGTCTGAGACAAAATCCCCAAAAGAATTTAGAAGGTTAAAATGGCAAATCGAGATGTATAATATTAAGTCCCTATTTGATGGAGATTAGAATAAGATTTTTGGCAAATTTTAATAAAAGTTGATGAAATGTGTAGTTGAAAATTTGAAAGTCCAATGAAAGATGTGGTTAAAATTAATTGTTGACTTTGACTTTGATAAAAATCTAGATTTTAATTTCTATCGAACAAAAGCTAAATAGAAAAGCACAAGTAGTTTGCGGAGGTTAAGAAAGTCACAAGCACCTGATAACCATGTGACAAATGACCACCATGCGGCAGATCAAGAGCCATGATCCTTTCGTGAGGTTTTAGCAGAGCCGTATAAACTTGGAAATTGGAAGGGGATCCAGAGAGAGACTGTACATTCACTGTAAAACAATGTATTTACTACCTTTGATGAGATTGTACAAACCAGTTCACTAAATTAAGAATAACAGCAAAATATTTAATGACGCCAAATTGCTTTTTCATCAGCTTTGTTTTAAAAATATCAGATATCACGAGTATTATTGGATTTTCGGTGACTATGTTCCGTTCTTCGAAGCCACATGCCAAACAGTAACAGGAAGAAGAAAACTACTACTAAGCAGCATGCTGGGATATGGAGGGTCAAGAATCCCCAAATTTCGGTATGCCCTTTTTTAGACCATCTCTCTCTCTCTCTCTCTCTCTCTCTCCCCCTTTGAGTTCTTATTTTATTCCAGAAAATTCCTTCAAGACAGAACCAAAGCAATTTGACAGTGGTTTTCTTCTGATTAGTGCAACTTCTGAACCCATAGAACGAAAACAGATCTACTTAAAACAAGAGTAAACAGATACATTGAAAACAACAGAGTTTGTAGCCGAGCTTCCATAAGTTTCCATCTGAATTCCCTATTCTAACCAAGTTTCAGCTTTTAATCAAATATAAAATAGTGGGTTAGATGAATAGTTAAAATTGATATTCAGCTCAAGAATTATTATACCACTTAAGAAGAATCAACTAGCACTGATACTAATAACTCATAAGCATCAATACAAAAATTTCAATAACAAATCTCAATAATGATTTTATATGCAAGATAAGAAACCCATTGGTAAATTCGTGATAAGAAAAAATTATCATTATTTTGATCTTATTGATATAGAGTGCAAGGCACTTGTTTTTGCGGCAGAGATGTAGCACCACATCTCACTATTGTCTATTTTCTGCATCCATATGTTTACAGAATTGTCACAATTCACGATATGGAGCTAAAAGAACAAGCAGCAGCTTCAAAAATATTCCTTCTATAATAAAGATTGAAAAAGTAACTACAAATTTATTTTCCACAGTTATAAATAAAAATCCAAAAGAGTAACCATCAGCATCTTTTCTAGGCAATTCAAATATTCAAAACTCCTAAGTTCACATTCATGTTCATTGTTTCTATTACCAGCAAAATGCGACAGAAAATAATATAGAATGTTTAGTTCAATCATCATTCCCGAAAGACAAATTATTAACATAATAAACACCTAAAAATAAAATTGTAAATAGAAATAATTGTGTAACCAAAACACCGATATGGTTGGAGATATATTTGTATCGCCTACAAAAGATAACGGTATCACATTGAAAAAAAAAATGTTAAAAGAACTTAAATGCTAAGCCTTTATTTGGCTTTGCAAAAAAGTTAAAAAAAAATCATTTTCCTATCTATTCAAAGTCAAACATTGATTTCAATCACACATTCATAACCTATGATATACCGACATGAACACGTGCTATTTTTTGAAATATTATTGACACAACACGTTGATTAAATTCTTTGAAATTCTATAAATTTAGTTTTATACTTATTATTTTTTTCTTGTAAATAGGAGTACCTATTTATTATTTAATAATAAATTTGAGTTAAAAATATATAATATTTCTGGTAAAGGAAAAAAAAATTACCATTATAGAGCATCTGAGTGTTGAACACGGATTTTCCACCCTAGTTAAAGTGTCAGTGCAACACAATTTATAGCTACTACTTATTTATTATCTTCTATGAAACCCACTACTATTCCTCCTAAAAAGTTACTAATAATTTTAGACAAACGGAGAATGAGTTCCATAAATTTTTGAATGCATAGCATTCAATAAAGAATTATTTCTTTGAACAAGATAATATTTTGTCAAAAGAGAATGTAGTAGGACAAATAACCAGAAAACATTGAAAGTAGGATAAAACTCTGAAAAGTGGTGATCTTCAATCTTTAAAGCTTGAAGTCCTCTAAGACTATAAATTTAGATTTAATGCAGCCAAAAAAAGGAAAACTGTGAAAAATAGCTAAAAATTTTACAATTTAATTGGTCCCAACTCTCAATGTTTCTTTCTTTCTTTTTCTTTTTTTTTACTGGACACTTTAACTTACAGGAATTTTAAGGTCAGCAAACTGCAGATTAGTTCATAAGATATAAAATCATGCCAAGTTGAATAATTAACACTATTTCGAGGTTAAGTAGTTTGATCATAATCCTTTTAACTCAAGTTAGATTAAAAGCACAATCGGTGAAGCTAATATATGAACATCAATCCTAAATCAACTTGAGAAACGTTAAAAGATGAATTACTCAACAAAATTATATAATAAAATCAGCACTGACAAGATAATCCTTAAATCCATGGTATAAAATTGGATTGGTAATTTTTTTGATCAGAGAAGTATTACACCCTTCATCTCTCATTTTACGACACTATTCCTGCTGAAAAGCAGCTGATAGAGGGTTAGGAGCCTCCACATATACAGGTCGTGGCAAAAATTGGCAGAAACCGGCGGAGGTTGGTGAACATATTTTTTTCAATATAAGGGGAGTTCTCAATCTGTTCTGTTTTATAATACATTACATACTAAGGCCTTGTTTGTTTAGGATTAAAATCTGATTTTAATTTAAGTCAAAGTCAAACAATCAATATCAACCACATCTTTATTGGGTCCCACGACTTTTTAGCCACATATTTCAAAAACTTCTATCACAATCTACTAAAAATCTGATTTTAATCCTCACCAAACACCTTCTAAATAGCGTAAAATCAACCAGGAAAGCAGTTTACCTCCCCATTTTGAAGGGTCCAATTGGAAAGCTTCTAAGGCACGCTTCTGACACAATGTCTCTGCCATGTCAATGTACCTTAACACAGATAAAACCAGTCCCACACATTACTAGCTATACCCATAAAAATGTTTACCCATCTATGTAGGAAAGTCAAATATAGAGTATTCTATAACTTCATAGCCAAAAAGATTCAACATATCAGTTGGTAAACAATATTGGTAAGGAAAAACACCATGGGATATCAAATATTATATGCTTGTATGTGTACAAAATAACTTCTTACACAACAAGCAGCAAAATTTAAATGACACGATGGGATAAAGGCAGCCAAACATACTCATTTCCTCCATAATATCTCGCACCAGGGTACCCTTCACTGTATTTGTTAGTCATTACTGATCCAACTGCTTGCATCACGGACAACGATGTGAAATTTTCGGATGGAATAAGCTCCAATCCCTAAGTCATAATTAACTTCAATATATCCTCAAAATATGAACAAGATGCCAAACGAATCCAATATAAGAATTTTAACCTAACAATACATTCATAAGCAGTTTAAATGGCCCAAAAAGAGGCCCGTTTACTGAAGTATATAAAATACCTTCCATTGCCTTGCCTTCTCAAGCTCAACGATGTCAAAAATCTCAGGATCCACCTCTTCCAGTGGTGCATTCAACTGTTTCGTCCACTGTCGAATCAAAATTCGTGTTCAAAACAAGATCTAACAACTAACATAATTAAACACTATCAAAAAAAAAAAAAAGAAGAAGAAGAAGAAGAAATTAATACATTGACACGGGAGATCTCCTTCTGACTAGCAGCTTGAGTGGAAAAAGCAGACTGATTGATAAAAATAACACAAAATCAATTAAATGAACCCAACCCAGCAAGCAATAGTACAAAGTACAGCAATTTATACGTGAACCATGTAATAAAAGGAGGGACGAAGGGGCTTAATGGAGGAAGAGAATCTGCGGAGTGCCATTGCCATTATTCCTTTGGTTCTTCTCCCGACGACACGATCACAATGATGGCGTAGAGATCCGTACAGGTTTATGAGAATTGTTATTGGGATCTTTATTGGCGTTTTTGGTGAAGAGTGGGGAGTGGGTGAGATGTGATTGTTTTAATTTTATGCTTTGTTTACACTCATGTTGTATATAAAATTTGATATTATTTGGAAATTCAAAAATAAATGGGTGAAAAATTATATTTTATTTTTAAAATATCTAATGTGATGACGTCACGTGGTATAATGTCAAATTTGATGTTAAATTTAATGTACTTGTAGCATGATTATAATTTTAAATCCTTTGTATTCAAGTATGGAAAGAAAACGACATTCACTCGGGTGCGTAGGTAGTAGGCGAGTACTACAAAAATAATTATGGAAATTTTTTGTTTCCTATTAGGTCCGTTGGATAGAAATATGAAATTTTGGTGGAAAAAAATGAATTACAGAAAATATAATTGTTTAAAATTTATTTTACTGGAAATTGTAATTAAAGGTATTTAATTTGTATAATTTTTCACTTGAAAAATATAATACTTTTGATATCTATTTGATTTTATTTTTTATGAAAATTGTCAATTAAAGGAATAAAATTTCTTATCATTGAGGACAAAATTTATTTAGATTGCCAAAAAAAAAATTTGAAACAATTTTGGTGTTCATTTGCTTTGTTTTATATGAAATTTGTCAATTAAATGGATAAATTTTTTTGACACTTCATCTTAGAATTTATTTCTATTACTAAATAAAAAATTAAAAAAATGTAAAATTTCAATTCCCACCAAATTGGTGGGAAAAGGAATTCCTTGAAATCAAAGAAAATTTCAAAAGATGGAAAACATTTTCCATGGAAAATTTGGTCAATCAAACAAACCAAAAGTGAAAGTTGGAATTTGAATTACAACTTTCAAGAAAAATAATATGCTATCAAACGGAGTCTTAGATATTCTTAATTGAGTTGTTAGTTTGTGCAAATTTAATCAATATATTTAAATTTTGTATTAATTGGATTAATATATTTAAATTTTGACAAATGCAATACGGTATTGTGATCGTCAAAAATGACTTGGAAGAAATTATACAACCAAAAAACTAACAATTTGGATTATTTTCAGTCTAGAAGTATAATCTGTAAAATGAGTTTTTCAATTTTCACATCTTCCAAGTCATTTTTTGACATCCATAGAGAATAGTGTAACAATCACTGTCAAACACAGTGACAAAATTGATTTCAACGGTTTGGACTGAAATAAAATTAGAGAATAATGATCAAATTAATACACAATTGGGTCAAAGTACCGTTGATAAGTGCGATTTTACGCACTTATTTAGATCACAAAATATGGACAATTTATTGTAATTATGTTGAAATATGATTTAATTCTATATAAATTGTGTTTGCAGGACTATATCGATGGGAATAACGAAAAGTGAGTGAAAACGAGCAGGAAATGACCAAAATGGAAGAAAGACAAAGTTCAGGGACTAAGATACAATTATTCAAAAGTTGACTTGAGACCCAAATCAAGAACGAGAACGAACTAAGTACAAGATCGATGATATCAAAGAGTGTTAGAGGAAAGAAAATAAGGAAGAACAGAGTCGGCAATGCGGTCGCAAGGCTTCCCCCGAGAGCAACTTGAGCCACAACATTTGAATCATGTGGTCGTATGGTTTATTATGGTAGTATTTTGACGTGAAATTTTTTATTTCCTTTTTTAACTCAAACACTTATGAAAACTCAATTTGGACCTCTTTTAAACCCGAGACTCCACAGAAAAAAGGGGGTTACGCCTATTTTGAGACATTCTACACATTGGAGAGCAAGACAACAAGGAATGAGAAGAAAGATTCATCCCAAAATTCAAGATTTAACTCAAGAATTAAAAGGGTGATGTCGTCTCCAACCTATTTCTTTTGTTTTCTTTCTTCTATCATGTTAGGCTAGTTTTTCATGTACTAGGTGAACGATGAACCTCACAATGTGATCTTGTAATCTCTATTTTGCAATTTGATATTTAAACACATTTGATGGATGTTGAATGATTTATATACAATTTATTGTCTCCATAATTAAATGCATGCGATTATGTGAGTTTAGGTGGTCTATTTTATGCATTCGAAATAAGGGAAATAGATTTTACAAGATATAAATCATCGTAAGATCCGATAGAGGATAGAAATATACCGCTATGCTTTGTGTGAATCTCTAAGTGTTTACAAAATGTCATGCATTCTTGTATATTGCATTTGTCATAGAAATATAGTCAAATGGTATGCTAGAATAGGTTCAATTCTCTCTCGAAAGAGATTGTTTGATAAGTTAGAAACATTGATTCTTCAACCAATTCATCGTGTCATTAAATTGAAATAGGGGTTAAAAGTGAACTTGTTTGGTGATTCGGAATCCTAGTTCGCTTTTATTATATTAATTTCATAAATTCTGCATTCGACTTCCATATTGCATTCTAATATAATTCGCATCTAGTTTAGCCAATTCATCTATAGTAGCTTCATAATTTAGTTTTGTTAGGATTTAGTATAAAATACATCAAACACTCATCTAGTTTCGGTTAAGGTCGAGATAACTATCATTGAACTACTCAATCTCTGTGGGATCGAAAATTTCGGACTCTAAAAGTTCACTTTATTACTTGTAACGAACCGTACACTTGCGGTGGCTTTAAATCGAACGGTATTTTCGTGAACAAGTTTTTGGCGTCATTACCGGGAATTGAGTTTAGTTAAATTTTAATTATTTTGACACTAATTCGAAATTTATTCATTTTCATTTTTATTCTTATTTGTTTAGTTGAGTAACTGAATTTGGTTTTTAGTTGTCTTCACCTATTCTTGTGTCATTTTTACTATTTCAGATTTGCATGCTAAGATCAAGTGGAGGAGACTTGATTCTAGCTGATTCAGAAATCGAGCATACTTTTCGCCAATTGCAAAGAGAAGCTAGAATAGTACAACAACAGCAAATGGCTAACGAACGACAAAATCCAGTAATTCCGACTAACGAGGAGAAAGCAATGGACGAAGGAAACATGCTTGTAGGGGTTTTCATGATTTCCCAAATCATTCAGAGTCAGTCTAGCATCGTGTATCCACCATTTAGGCAACCAAATTTCCAATTGAAGACCAACGTCATACACTTGTTTCAGAATGGGTATCAGTTTTATGGGAGAGTTGAGGAAAACCCATATACACACGTCTCTAGATTCTTGGAGATGTGCCAACACTTCAGATATCAGGGTGTCTCAGATGACGCCATGTGTTTGAGGCTATTTCCACACACATTGCGTGAAAAAGCACTTGAATGACTAGATTCCCAACCGATTGCTAGTATCACCACATGGAATGATCTTGCTCAAAAGTTTTGTACCAAGTTCTTTCCACCAGCCAAGATTGCAAAACTGAAGCATGATATCTCTATTTTCCGTCAAGGGGATTCTGAATCATTTGATGAGGTTTGGAACAGGCTCAAGAAGATGCTTCGGAAGTGTCCACATCATGGTATCAGCATGGGACTCCAGGTCCAATACTTCTACGCGGGACTGTTTCCATCTTTCAAAAGTAATATAGATTCTTCATCTAACGAGTTAGTGTATACTAGGACAGTTGATAATGTACTGAAACTATTTGAGACTGTAGCTACTACTTCGGCCATGTGGTCTTTAGAACGAGCAGTTCAGAGGAAGACACCGGATTTGTTCGAGGTGGATACTTATACAGCTTTGTCAGCGAAGATTGATTTGTTATTCCATAAGGTTGAAAGCATGTCCTAGACCGCCAATGCAGCAAATGTTAAGAAACCAAGTTGTGGGAAGTGTGGAGCTGATCACAATACTTCAGACTGTCCAATTCTCACGCAGGAGGTAGAACATGTGGATTATGTGCAATGAGGTCAACGCCAACAAAACAACTCAAATTCTGAGACATATAATCCAGGGTGGAGAAAGCATCAAAATTTCTCGTCGAGTAATCAGGATCAATATCAAAATCAGAACCAGAGCAGACCACAAGGTCAATTTCAGCAGCAGAAGAGGAAGCCACAGTTGGAATAAATGTTTGGAAAATTTCATAGAAACAACTCATCAATACATGGAATCCAACAATCAATTCATGAAGAAGACAGGAGCCACTCTCCAAGAACAAAATTCTGCAATTAAAAATTTGGAGACTCAAATGAGGTAGATGGCACTCTCTATGACAAACAGGGCACCGGGAACTCTCCCTAGCAATACCGAAGTGAATCCCAGAGAACAATGTCAAGTCATTACTACAAGAAGTGGAGTTCAACTACCAGAGATCACTGTGAAGAGACTGGGTGCAAACAAAGATACACTATCGTCTTCAGAGAAGGAAAAAGCAAAATAGACAAAAGAAACATCTCCAAGGGAAGGTTCAGATACATCACAGAATAAAGCACCTGTCCCGGTCAATCCTTACGAGTCACCAATTCCATTCCCTCAGAGGTTGAAATAGCATAAATGGGAGTAACAGTACAAGAAATTCCTCGAAGTCTTCACAAAGCTCCATATAAACATCTCATTCGCGGAAGCACTGTTCAAAATGTCTAGCTACGCCAAATTCTTGAAAGACGTTATCTCCAAGAAACGAAAGCTAGAGGAACATGAGACAGTGATGCTAACAGAGGAGTGCAGTGCTATTATTTAGAAAAAGCTCCCACCAAAACTACAAAGATCCAGGGAGTTTTACTATACCTTGCACTATTGGTAAATGCTACTTTGATAAGGCTTTATGTGATTTTGGTGCCAGTATTAATCTAATGCCTCTCTCTGTTTTCAGAAAACTTGGATTAGACGAGGCCAAAGCAACCACGGTGACGCTGCAATTAGCTGATCGATCATTGGCATATCTAAGGGGGATAATTGAGAACGTACAGATCAAGGTGGACAAATTCATTTTTCCAACCGATTTCATCATTTTAGATATGGAAAAAGACAAGAATATTCCACTTACCTTGGGTAGACCATTCCTAGCTACCAGCAGAGCCCTAATTGATGTTCAAAAGGGGAAATTAAATCTGAGACTTGGCGAAGAACAAATCACCTTTCACGTGTTCAAAGCTATGGACTTCCATACGGAGTCAGATAAATGCTATCAAATTGATATGGTAGAGGATGTGGTGCAAGACAAAACTGTTACTCAAGACCCTTCAAACACTATTGATGATCATAATATGCATGCTCAACGCACTCAAAATTATGAGAAGCAAAAAGCCTACGTTGTCGAGTTTGAGGTAGGAGATGAGGAGAAATCAAATGACATGGATAAGGATAAGGTTAAAGTCGTGAGGAAAGTTGCAAGAAGAAAAAGTTTGTCATTGAAGAAGCTGATCAGGACCTCCAAGGCTGTATTCAACGTACCCTAATAGACCAACATGGTAAATTTGAGCTATCAACTATAAACTAGCGCTTATTGGAGGCAACCCAATATTTCTTCCCTTTTATTTATTATGCTTCATGCATTAACTTAGGATTTTTCATATTTTTTGCATTTTGGTAGCTTTTAGGTCATTGATCACCTAGGCAGTTCACAAAGTGTCTTTGCATAGTCCACACAAGTTCTAAATATATTTTGTACGCTTCCCGAGGTATAAAAATCATGTTTTGAAGATTTGTGATCAAAATCACGCATTTCGAGGCAAAAATGACATTTTTAGTACATCTCCCGAACCATCAAGTGATTTCAAATTTTAAAAGTGGTTTTGAGAATGATTTTATAGAGTACACACACCTCACGTCGTTTAAAATGAGTTTTGAAAAATTTTAGGGACGTTGGTCGATCGATGGGTATTATTGGTAAAAAGTTAGAATTTTGAGGAAAATTGACTAAAAAAAAGTTTTTGAGGGGTCGAGTGCATTTTAAAATTTTTTCATGTTGTATGCACTCATCATACCCAATTTAACTTGTTAGGCACGGAAAAACGAGGTTTTTGGTATCGGGATGTGTCGAGAGTTGAAAAAATCGAAAACAAGCAAATTTTGGACTTCTGGTAGTCCATACGTTCGCATGGGCTAAAATCTCATGCGGTTGCATGTACTGATCAAAGTCTGCCTTGGCTCTGGTACTTTGAACCATACGGTCGCATGGTTTTGCACCATGCGGCCGCATGGTGTAAAATTAAAAAAAAAAATTGCCCAGTTTTTTAAACACAATCGAGACATCACATTTTAAATCCCGGTATTCCTCGCTTCTCTCTCGCACGACATCATGCCAAATCTTCACACACTCCTTTTGCACCTTACACACATCACTCACTCGAGCCATCATCATCACACACATAGGTTCCATTATTCGACCACCATAAACTTCAAGGTAAGTTTTGGTTTTTCCTTTTACTTCTATTGCGGTTTGGTCGAATTCGTAGAAGGAGAATGGAGCTAGGTAGATGTTGGATTAATGGGTGATATTATGTGGTTGTTATATGTTACAAATTGGACTTTGAATCTTTACCTATAACTTTAAGCATTTTGAAGAACTTTCATTGCCTCCAAAGTATTTGATGAAATGCCACAATGATCTCTTTTGAACATTTTCGTGATTTCTGCATTAGAGGCTCATTCTACTCATAATGTGATGTTTATGGTGTGTTTTTTTTATGCGTAATTGGAACTTTTATCACACATACAACACTTGCAACACTTAGGCACAACTATGACTAGGTTTCGTATCTCACGGCACCAACTTCAGCCACTGAGTTCTATATCCAAACGACATCTAAATGCTCTAAATTTTTTATATGTTGTAGTACACATTGCATACTTTCATATGCCTGGATGATATTCGAAAAAATTTCTACTTTTCTCCACGGTGTCCAGCGTCGAACATGCCTAGTCGAACATGTACTATTTTTTGGAAATTTGACGACTTAGGTTCAAAATGGGCTTTACATCACATGCTACACCTTATGTGTTTACACAAATTATTTATTTCACATTTTATTGCCCGTGGCTCGATCATGTCACTCCATGTATACTCATGTCACATTGTGCCTAGGTTCGTGTCACTCACGTCACCTACTATAGGTTTCTATACTCATATGACATCCAAATGAACTGCATTTTGGATATGTGCTAGAATAGATTGCTTACTTTCATATGCCCGGATGATACTCGAAAAAAATTCGAGTATCATCCGGGAGATTCTGGCTCGTCTACCACCTCCACCACCGACAGATGATACAACGGGACCAAGCTTCTTCCGCCGTCTTCACCACTACCGCCGTACTGATCAGGGGAGTCTTTATTAACCTTCCATATTTTGTTTTGTATAAGCTTTGCCCTTCAAATTTTGTATTCAATCTTACACTTTACACATTGAGGGCAATGTTTTGTATAAGTTTGGGGAGTGGTCGAATTTGTACAACAAACTTAAGGATTCAGTACTTGTATTGAATTATGCATTGCTTATTCGTTGTTCATCGATATTTGCCTGGTTTGTTTGTGTGTTTACTACTTTTGTGTGCTTGTGTGGGTTTAATAGTCTTGCCGGCAATGATGTGAATATTGGAATAGGTATGAACTATGGATAGTGGAATTGGTTCATGTCTAGATTAGCCAATACTTATTTATGTGATACTCGACATTTCTTGCGCACGAGACTCATGTTTGGCATGTTAAGTCGATTGATAAGTGCGGTTTTCGCGCTCATTTAGACCGTTAAACTTAGATAGTTGTTAGTTTTCAATTATTAGTTTTTGATTATTTTTGTTACTTTTGTTCCTTAGGTGTTTGCCCGAGTTGTTGGTTATTTATATGGTATTTTGAGCGTGAATTGAGCCAAAACGATTGAAGAGAAAATACTCCAAGATTTGGCAACCAAGTTCATCAATTGGGAGGAAGAAATGGTGGTTTGAAGGGTGATGAAATCAAGTTTGGCAAAAATCAGGAAGAAAATGAAGATGGCACAGAAATGGCCTATGCGTACAGGCCATGCGTACGCACACTTGCCAAATTCAACTACTGAAGCTTAAATTTTTACACTATGCGTACGCACGTCCAGGCCTATGCGTACGCATAGGAAAAATCTGGAGGATTTCCCGGGTCGCGCTAAAACGCGATTTTTAATATCTTTCTCGACCCATTTCCACCCGACCCGTCTCCTATCTTCCATCCAACATAAATACATCACTTAGGGCTCATTTCTAGGGTATCAATTGGAGAGGGGGAGCTGCCCAAAACCGAGCCAAACCTTGGGAGCTCCATTTTTGCAAACATGGAGGAACTTTGGGGAAGAAGAAGAAGGAGCTAAATTGCCATCGATCTCATCTTTCCATCTCTTATTCAATAAGCTTCTCTTCACTTTATCTTCATTTTCTTTCAATGGGTTGTATGATTTTATTGGCTATTTGTGCTATTGTTAAATATCTCATGTGTAGCTAAACCATTTGTGATTTGGGGGTAATTTTGGAACCCTAGAAATGATGATTTAATCGATTTGTGTTTTATTGTGTTCTTGAGATTAATGTGGTTAATTCGTTGTGCTTATAATGTTTATTGTTATTCTCGATTATTTAGCGGACAAACTAGATGATTGGGTTATTTACAATTTATGCTATTTTGGGATTTATAGTCCGTAATTGCTATTTATTCCAAAACCTAGTGGCAACTACATTTCAATTGATTATGTGGAATTTTCGATTGTATGTTTGTGGATTAACACTTAAGTTAGTGAACCGAGCTTTTGAGTTTGCGCTTAATTCAATTCGTCTCTTTCGCCGTAATGCTTTCGTTGAATTAATTCTAGCGAGCTTATCCTAGGTTTATTTAATGAATAGGGTTGGGTAACGATGCTTATCTTATTCAACTAATTTGTAAGAAGAGATTGAGGTAATGACGCTTGTGATTATTCTCGAATTGTTGTTAATCTTTTGAACGAAAATCCTTTGCGAATATCGATTAGAAATTCATTCTAGCGGCGAAGAAATATCCCTCGATCACACTCTCCCCATTTGATCATTTTATTTATTTTGTAATTCTTGTCTTTCTTTATTTTTAGTTTTCCGTTTCATTAGATAACCAACCAAAACCCCCCCATTTACTGCTTTCCGTATTTTTACTTTCTTATTGCAATTGACATAATTGAAAACAATCTTCTGCGGGAATGACCCTTACTTACCCCATTACTACTTGAACGACAAATTTTAGAAAAGTAAGGAATATTATTTTTGACCCCCTTTTGGGTGTGTCAAATTTTGGCGCCGTGTCGCCGGGGATTGTTCTTTCAATTTTGTTAATTGTAATATTTTCTTTTTATTTATGTTTTATTTATTTTTGTGTTTCTTCTTTGTGACTTAGGTTGTGATTGAGCGAAACGAACACATTACACCATAACCTAGGAGCAAAAGAAGAGGTTGGTTATAGAAGTTTGTGAGATGGAATCAACTTCTCGACTTGATCGTCAATTATCCGATCTTGCAACTCTTGTACAACAAGTGGCTCATGGGAATAGCCAACAAAGCACCTTTGAACGAGCGGATGTCATTGGGGGCTATCAAATGCAACCGAGACAAGGGTATGATCCATATGCCTACATGTATAATTATGGATTTAGTGATCACCATAATCTCGGTTATGAAGAAAATTATTTCACGTCTCCACAAGCACAATATCATCCACATGGTTTCTATCAACAAGATCAACCTCAAGCTTCTAGTATGTCTCTTGAGGATATGGTTAAATCTTTGGCATCAAACACGGTGCAATTGCAACAACACACGATGCAAAAACAACAAGAGACTATGCAATTTCAACAAGACCAAGGGCAATACTTCCAACCTAGTCAACAAACTCAAACTTCAAGTGCTAGTATGTCTTTAGAGGAAATGGTTGAGTCCTTGGCTTCGAGCAATCAACAAGCTCCAACTCAAAGCTCGGATATGTCCCTTGAAGAAATGGTAAAGTCTTTGGCCTCAAACAATATGCAATTCCAACAAGAGACGATACAATTTCAACAAGAGGCATTTCAACAAGAGACAATGACTTCAATCAAGAATTTGGAGGCACAAGTGAGTGAATTGGCTAGCATGGCGGAGAAAATTGAGGCCCAAAGATCAAAAGAACTTCTTTCTCAAGAATTTGAACCGAGCGAAAATGTTAGTGTTGAGACACTAAAAAGCGAGGAGAGTTTTGATGAGGTAACAAAAGAGGTGGAAGATCTTGAGGAGGAACCAACACAAGAAGAAAACTTAGCTTGTGAGAATATTGTGGAACCCATGGCATCTCTTGAGCCCTTACCGAGCAATCCACCAAGGTATGATTTCTCCTATATTACTATTCCAATTTCTAATGAGAAAATTCTACTTTTGGTGCTACAGGCTCCTACTTTTGAATTCATCCTTTTCCCGGAGCACTTGAAGTATAAAGATGTGCGAGAGGTGAAACTAGTACCGGAGATCGTTGCAAGAAACCTCACAACACTTCACAACCAACTTAGGGGAGTACTTGAACCCCTTGCCCTAACTCTTTCATGTTTTATTCTTAAGGGCTTTGTACAGTTTAAATTTGTGTGTGATGATTTATGTTTGTTGGTTGGATAGCCTTGCCGGCTTTGTTTTTGGTTATTACATTGCTTTGATTTATGGAGTGTGGACATGAATGCTATATATTGTTTATTTTCATCCACTTATTCCATGTTTGACACTTTATGGAACACTTGCGTCATGAAATTCATCACACGCACTTGTTGGTGGCACTTTAGGTTGTTGTGAACTTAGATGACCATATTGTTAACATTTCTCGAATCACTACCCATGAGAAAATAAGTTTGGGGGTGATTGAGCTGGTGAAGGAAATTGTTTAGAAGTGTATTATTTCCTTGTTCAAAAGATTGATTTTATAGAGTGCTCTTGAACTTCAAATGAAAGTTAGATGTTGTTTCTATCCCAATCGAAAAAAAAAAAAAAATTCTGTAGGAAAAAGTTGCCCACCTTAAGGAGTGTGAGTCAGCATTGAGTAATCTGGCACTATGCATCTCCAATGTGTAGGAGACGATCTACCAATGAAGAAGGCTACCCTTAAGGACCGGAGCGTGAACTACCTACATTGGGAAAAAGAAGAAAAAAAAAAAGTGAAGCAAAAGAAAATGGATGCTATATCCTTTGTGCTATTGTTGAATGATTGGTGATTTGTGCGTAATTTGCCTAACGATGAGTTTGTAGTTTGAGCACTCAAAGTTTTTATGGGAAATAATACATGACTAGATGATCTAATTTGCCAGTTCGATCCAACCAAACTCGAGAGGGAAAGATTGAGTGATTGAAGAGCAACCCTATGTTTTTGACACCTTGGGGCTATAGTGAAAATATCAAGTTTGGGGGAGTGCGCAACCCTCGAGCGAGAAAGGGAAATTTGACCATTTTATGGGTCGGGAACACCACCAACTTGTGTAATGCGATGAATTGGAATGACAACACACACACACACCCGAGTCAAACTTGGTATAAGTTTCAAATTGTTTGTTGTAACATTTTTGTGTGCATTTCATAAATTTTTAGCATATGTGAGAATTGAGGCAAAGTTCGGCGAACTATCCAACCTTTATAGTTTTTGTTAATTTATAGTATTTTTGTTTGTTTTTATTTATGTGTTTGCATGCTTGTTTTTATTGCTTTGTTCGAGGACTAACAAAGATTTAAGTTTGGGGGTGTGATAAGTGCGGTTTTCGCGCTCATTTAGACCGTTAAACTTAGATAGTTGTTAGTTTTCAATTATTAGTTTTTGATTATTTTTGTTACTTTTGTTCCTTAGGTGTTTGCCCGAGTTGTTGGTTATTTATATGGTATTTTGAGCGTGAATTGAGCCAAAACGATTGAAGAGAAAATACTCCAAGATTTGGCAACCAAGTTCATCAATTGGGAGGAAGAAATGGTGGTTTGAAGGGTGATGAAATCAAGTTTGGCAAAAATCAGGAAGAAAATGAAGATGGCACAGAAATGGCCTATGCGTACAGGCCGTGCGTACGCACACTTGCCAAATTCAACTACTGAAGCTTAAATGTTTACACTATGCGTACGCACGTCCAGGCCTATGCGTACGCATAGGAAAAATCTGGAGGATTTCCCGGGTCGCGCTAAAACGCGATTTTTAATATCTTTCTCGACCCATTTCCACCCAACCCGTCTCCTATCTTCCATCCAACATAAATACATCACTTAGGGCTCATTTCTAGGGTATCAATTGGAGAGGGGGAGCTGCCCAAAACCGAGCCAAACCTTGGGAGCTCCATTTTTGCAAACATGGAGGAACTTTGGGGAAGAAGAAGAAGGAGCTAAATTGCCATCGATCTCATCTTTCCATCTCTTATTCAATAAGCTTCTCTTCACTTTATCTTCATTTTCTTTCAATGGGTTGTATGATTTTATTGGCTATTTGTGCTATTGTTAAATATCTCATGTGTAGCTAAACCATTTGTGATTTGGGGGTTATTTTGGAACCCTAGAAATGATGATTTAATCGATTTGTGTTTTATTGTGTTCTTGAGATTAATGTGGTTAATTCGTTGTGCTTATAATGTTTATTGTTATTCTCGATTATTTAGCGGACAAACTAGATGATTGGGTTATTTACAATTTATGCTATTTTGGGATTTATAGTCCGTAATTGCTATTTATTCCAAAACCTAGTGGCAACTACATTTCAATTGATTATGTGGAATTTTCGATTGTATGTTTGTGGATTAACACTTAAGTTAGTGAACCGAGCTTTTGAGTTTGCGCTTAATTCAATTCGTCTCTTTCGCCGTAATGCTTTCGTTGAATTAATTCTAGCGAGCTTATCCTAGGGTTATTTAATGAATAGGGTTGGGTAACGATGCTTATCTTATTCAACTAATTTGTAAGAAGAGATTGAGGTAATGACGCTTGTGATTATTCTCGAATTGTTGTTAATCTTTTGAACGAAAATCCTTTGCGAATATCGATTAGAAATTCATTCTAGCGGCGAAGAAATATCCCTCGATCACACTCTCCCCATTTGATCATTTTATTTATTTTGTAATTCTTGTCTTTCTTTATTTTTAGTTTTCCGTTTCATTAGATAACCAACCAAACTCCCCCCATTTACTGCTTTCCGTATTTTTACTTTCTTATTGCAATTGACATAATTGAAAACAATCTTCTGCGGGAATGACCCTTACTTACCCCATTACTACTTGAACGACAAATTTTAGAAAAGTAAGGAATATTATTTTTGACCCCCTTTTGGGTGTGTCAAATTTTGGCGCCGTGTCGCCGGGGATTGTTCTTTCAATTTTGTTAATTGTAATATTTTCTTTTTATTTATGTTTTATTTATTTTTGTGTTTCTTCTTTGTGACTTAGGTTGTGATTGAGCGAAACGAACACATTACACCATAACCTAGGAGCAAAAGAAGAGGTTGGTTATAGAAGTTTGTGAGATGGAATCAACTTCTCGACTTGATCGTCAATTATCCGATCTTGCAACTCTTGTACAACAAGTGGCTCATGGGAATAGCCAACAAAGCACCTTTGAACGAGCGGATGTCATTGGGGGCTATCAAATGCAACCGAGACAAGGGTATGATCCATATGCCTACATGTATAATTATGGATTTAGTGATCACCATAATCTCGGTTATGAAGAAAATTATTTCACGTCTCCACAAGCACAATATCATCCACATGGTTTCTATCAACAAGATCAACCTCAAGCTTCTAGTATGTCTCTTGAGGATATGGTTAAATCTTTGGCATCAAACACGGTGCAATTGCAACAACACACGATGCAAATCCAACAAGAGACTATGCAATTTCAACAAGACCAAGGGCAATACTTCCAACCTAGTCAACAAACTCAAACTTCAAGTGCTAGTATGTCTTTAGAGGAAATGGTTGAGTCCTTGGCTTCGAGCAATCAACAAGCTCCAACTCAAAGCTCGGATATGTCCCTTGAAGAAATGGTAAAGTCTTTGGCCTCAAACAATATGCAATTCCAACAAGAGACGATACAATTTCAACAAGAGGCATTTCAACAAGAGACAATGACTTCAATCAAGAATTTGGAGGCACAAGTGAGTGAATTGGCTAGCATGGCGGAGAAAATTGAGGCCCAAAGATCAAAAGAACTTCTTTCTCAAGAATTTGAACCGAGCGAAAATGTTAGTGTTGAGACACTAAAAAGCGAGGAGAGTTTTGATGAGGTAACAAAAGAGGTGGAAGATCTTGAGGAGGAACCAACACAAGAAGAAAACTTAGCTTGTGAGAATATTGTGGAACCCATGGCATCTCTTGAGCCCTTACCGAGCAATCCACCAAGGTATGATTTCTCCTATATTACTATTCCAATTTCTAATGAGAAAATTCTACTTTTGGTGCTACAGGCTCCTACTTTTGAATTCATCCTTTTTTCCCGGAGCACTTGAAGTATAAAGATGTGCGAGAGGTGAAACTAGTACCGGAGATCGTTGCAAGAAACCTCACAACACTTCACAACCAACTTAGGGGAGTACTTGAACCCCTTGCCCTAACTCTTTCATGTTTTATTCTTAAGGGCTTTGTACAGTTTAAATTTGTGTGTGATGATTTATGTTTGTTGGTTGGATAGCCTTGCCGGCTTTGTTTTTGGTTATTACATTGCTTTGATTTATGGAGTGTGGACATGAATGCTATATATTGTTTATTTTCATCCACTTATTCCATGTTTGACACTTTATGGAACACTTGCGTCATGAAATTCATCACACGCACTTGTTGGTGGCACTTTAGGTTGTTGTGAACTTAGATGACCATATTGTTAACATTTCTCGAATCACTACCCATGAGAAAATAAGTTTGGGGGTGATTGAGCTGGTGAAGGAAATTGTTTAGAAGTGTATTATTTCCTTGTTCAAAAGATTGATTTTATAGAGTGCTCTTGAACTTCAAATGAAAGTTAGATGTTGTTTCTATCCCAATCGAAAAAAAAAAAAAATTCTGTAGGAAAAAAGTTGCCCACCTTAAGGAGTGTGAGTCAGCATTGAGTAATCTGGCACTATGCATCTCCAATGTGTAGGAGACGATCTACCAATGAAGAAGGCTACCCTTAAGGACCGGAGCGTGAACTACCTACATTGGAAAAAGAAGAAAAAAAAAAGTGAAGCAAAAGAAAATGGATGCTATATCCTTTGTGCTATTGTTGAATGATTGGTGATTTGTGCGTAATTTGCCTAACGATGAGTTTGTAGTTTGAGCACTCAAAGTTTTTATGGGAAATAATACATGACTAGATGATCTAATTTGCCAGTTCGATCCAACCAAACTCGAGAGGGAAAGATTGAGTGATTGAAGAGCAACCCTATGTTTTTGACACCTTGGGGCTATAGTGAAAATATCAAGTTTGGGGGAGTGCGCAACCCTCGAGCGAGAGAAAGGGAAATTTGACCATTTTATGGGTCGGGAACACCACCAACTTGTGTAATGCGATGAATTGGAATGACAACACACACACACCCGAGTCAAACTTGGTATAAGTTTCAAATTGTTTTGTTGTAACATTTTTGTGTGCATTTCATAAAATTTTTAGCATATGTGAGAATTGAGGCAAAGTTCGGCGAACTATCCAACCTTTATAGTTTTTTTGTTAATTTATAGTATTTTTGTTTGTTTTTATTTATGTGTTTGCATGCTTGTTTTTATTGCTTTGTTCGAGGACTAACAAAGATTTAAGTTTTGGGGGTGTGATAAGTGCGGTTTTTCGCGCTCATTTAGACCGTTAAACTTAGATAGTTGTTAGTTTTCAATTATTAGTTTTTGATTATTTTTGTTACTTTTGTTCCTTAGGTGTTTGCCCGAGTTGTTGGTTATTTATATGGTATTTTGAGCGTGAATTGAGCCAAAACGATTGAAGAGAAAATACTCCAAGATTTGGCAACCAAGTTCATCAATTGGGAGGAAGAAATGGTGGTTTGAAGGGTGATGAAATCAAGTTTGGCAAAAATCAGGAAGAAAATGAAGATGGCACAGAAATGGCCTATGCGTACAGGCCGTGCGTACGCACACTTGCCAAATTCAACTACTGAAGCTTAAATGTTTACACTATGCGTACGCACGTCCAGGCCTATGCGTACGCATAGGAAAAATCTGGAGGATTTCCCGGGTCGCGCTAAAACGCGATTTTTAATATCTTTCTCGACCCATTTCCACCCAACCCGTCTCCTATCTTCCATCCAACATAAATACATCACTTAGGGCTCATTTCTAGGGTATCAATTGGAGAGGGGGAGCTGCCCAAAACCGAGCCAAACCTTGGGAGCTCCATTTTTGCAAACATGGAGGAACTTTTGGGGAAGAAGAAGAAGGAGCTAAATTGCCATCGATCTCATCTTTCCATCTCTTATTCAATAAGCTTCTCTTCACTTTATCTTCATTTTCTTTCAATGGGTTGTATGATTTTATTGGCTATTTGTGCTATTGTTAAATATCTCATGTGTAGCTAAACCATTTGTGATTTGGGGGTTATTTTGGAACCCTAGAAATGATGATTTAATCGATTTGTGTTTTATTGTGTTCTTGAGATTAATGTGGTTAATTCGTTGTGCTTATAATGTTTATTGTTATTCTCGATTATTTAGCGGACAAACTAGATGATTGGGTTATTTACAATTTATGCTATTTTGGGATTTATAGTCCGTAATTGCTATTTATTCCAAAACCTAGTGGCAACTACATTTCAATTGATTATGTGGAATTTTCGATTGTATGTTTGTGGATTAACACTTAAGTTAGTGAACCGAGCTTTTGAGTTTGCGCTTAATTCAATTCGTCTCTTTCGCCGTAATGCTTTCGTTGAATTAATTCTAGCGAGCTTATCCTAGGTTATTTAATGAATAGGGTTGGGTAACGATGCTTATCTTATTCAACTAATTTTGTAAGAAGAGATTGAGGTAATGACGCTTGTGATTATTCTCGAATTGTTGTTAATCTTTTGAACGAAAATCCTTTGCGAATATCGATTAGAAATTCATTCTAGCGGCGAAGAAATATCCCTCGATCACACTCTCCCCATTTGATCATTTTATTTATTTTGTAATTCTTGTCTTTCTTTATTTTTAGTTTTCCGTTTCATTAGATAACCAACCAAACTCCCCCCATTTACTGCTTTCCGTATTTTTACTTTCTTATTGCAATTGACATAATTGAAAACAATCTTCTGCGGGAATGACCCTTACTTACCACATTACTACTTGAACGACAAATTTTAGAAAAGTAAGAGGGAAATGGTCAAAAGAAAATAGAGAAAACATATTTCTCGAGCCTTTATAACTAGAGTAAGTAAGATTGTAAGGGTGAATACATACCTAGTGCCCTAAAATCAGCTAATTTGGGAGTCATCGGCCTAAAGCTTGATACATGGGTTATATAGAAAGCAAATAAGAATGTGTTGAAACAAAGAAAAAGAATAGAGTGAGAAAAGTGTCACATGACATTTAATTAATAGAATTGTACTTTTGATATAAGGTAAGTAACTTAGTTTAATATTACAGGTTGAAACAATCAAAGAAATATGAGAATCTCTGCTTATTGAAGTGTAAACTTGTGATTGCGAGTCCTATCCAAACTAAAAGAGGGTGAGAATTTAAGTTAACCAACTCTCAAGTATAGAACATACCCCGGGATAATTGAGGAAAATAATAAGTTTGGGGGGTGTGTATCTCTCAGGCGAAGAAATGAAAAATTTGACTACTGTGGGTCGGGATTTGAATTTATCATAAACTGAGCATGTTTGCATGAGTATACACATACACACGTCAAGTTGCATATGATAAGTTGAGGTTGATTTGACTTTGCACTGTTGGTACTGTTCACTATTTTATTACTCAATTCTAATTCTGAGACATGGCAGGTTGTTAAACCATGTTTTGCTTAGAGTTAAGTCACCATCTTGTTTGAAGACAAACAATAGTTCAAGTTTGGGGGTTTGATAAGTGCATTTTACGCACTTATTTAGGTCACAAAACATGGACAATTGATTGTAATTATGTTGAAATATGGCTTAATTCTATATAAATTGTGTTTTCAGGACTATATCGATGAAAATAACGAAAAGTGGGTGAAAATGAGCAAGAAAAGACCAAAATGGAAGAAAACCAAAGTTCAGGGATTAAGATGCAATTATTCGAAAGTTGACTCGAGACCCAAATCAAGAATGAGAACGAACTAAGTACAAGATCAATGATATCAAAGAGTGTTAGAGGAAAGAGAATGAAGAAAAGAAGTCAAAATGAGGAAGAATGGAGTCAAGGACCAAAACGACACAACTTGGAAGTTGATTGTACCATGCATGGTTCAATCAGCCATGCGGTTGCATGGCTTCTTCCCCCAAGAGCAACTTGAGCCACAACATTTGAACCATGCGATTGCATGGTAGTATTTTGACGCGAAATTTCTGGTTTCTGTTTTTAACTCAAACACTTATGGAAACTCAATTTGGACCTCTTTTAAACCCTAGACTCGACAGAAAAAGGGGGCTACACCTATTTTGAGACATTATACATATTGTAGAGCAAGACAACAAGGAATGAGAAGAAGATTCATCCCAAGATTCAAGATTTAACTCAAGAATTAAAAGGGTGATGTCGTCTCTAATCTATTTCTTTTGTTTTCTTTCTTCTATCATGTTAGGTTTGTTTTTCATGTACTAGGTGAACGATGAACCTCGCAATGTGATCTTGTACTCTTTATTTTGCAATTTGATAGTTAGACACGTTTGATGGATGTTGAATAATTTATATACAATTTATTGTCTCCATAATTAAATGCATGTGAATATGTGAGTTTATGTGGTCTATTTTATGCATTCGAAAGAAGGGAAATAGATTCTACAAGATATAAATCATCGTAAGGTCCAATAGATGATAGAAATATACCGCTATGCTTTGCGTGAACCTCTAAATATTTACAAAACGTCATGCATTCTTGTATATTGCATTTGTCATAGAAATATAGTCAAATGGTATGCTAGAATATATTCAATTCTACTCGAAAGAGATTGTTTGATAAGTTAGAAACATTGATTCTTCAACCAATTCATCGTGTCATTAAATTGAAATAGGAATTAAAAGTGAACTTGTTTAGTGATTCGGAATCCTAGTGCACTTTTATTATATTAATTTCATAAATTCTGCATTTGACTTCCATATTACATTATAGTATAATTCGCATCTAGTTTAGCTAATTAATCCATAGTAGCTTTCATAATTTAGTTTGGTTAGGATTTAGTATAAAACACATCAAACACTCATATAGTTTCGGTTAAGGTCGAGATAATTATCATTAAACTACTCAATCTCTGTTAGATCGACAATTCGGACTCTAAAAATCAACTTTATTACTTGTAATGTACCGTACACTTGCGATGATTTTAAATCGAACGATATTTTCGTGAATAACCATCACCACGAATGAAATTAGCTCATTAAAAATATTTACCATACTCTATTTTTAACGTTTTGCACGCGCTTTACTATTTTTAAGTTGGATTGGGTTGTTTAGGTTTGTATAGACAAGCTTAGCCCATTACAATATGTAGGCTCTGTTGAGCTAGGATTCAAAACCACTAGTCTAATTAACGAACATATGAGACCAACCAGTCAACCACCATCCCCGACTATATTTTTCTTGCACTTTATTTATTCCCATTTGTATTACATTTATAATTTATTTGTTGTCCTTTTATACCTTGCGATTTAAATTTTTTTACAAACTATTATATTTTCATCAATATATTTTATTTATTGCATGACATTTTAACTACACTTAAAATTGCTATCCTTTTTCTCATTATAACACTTAGCTTTTGTTTGATTGTCATTATTGTGTAAAAATGGTGTTTTGAATAGTATGTTTTGAAAATTTTGTGGTCAAAAAGTAGAGAAATTTTTTGAGTTTACTTGAAAAAATATTTCATTATGTGAATATGTGGTTGAAAATAGGTATGAAAAATAAATTGCTTTGATTTAAATGGAGTCAAACAAGGGTTCAATCCATAATCGCTTTTACATTAATTATCAAATTTCATCTTTGACTATAAATTTTGTCAAAATATATGTTTTTGGGCTTTGAAAAAAGAAAAAATAATTTTATGTACTTTTGCATTTATTTTTATAAAAACAATAATGGGATACGCTCTACAAACGGACTTTTGGGACGAAAATCGTCATGAAAGATGAGATGTACTAATTAATGAAATGTTGAAGATAATAATAATTATACAATGAGAAAAGGTTGGGAACATAAGGGATATACTGAACAAAAATTGAGAACTTTAAATACAATTAAAATGTAATATAACTTATAAAAAATGTTTTATGAATGTAATTACCTTTTTTAAATTTATAATCACACTCTAATATACTAGATTTTCTTTTACTATAAAAAAAACTTTTATTAATAAAAACCGCCACAAATCAACGGCATAAAAATGGAGATATACAATAAATCCAACTAACTAATTTCATAACTTTCTAGAAAATATTTACCCTAATATGATTCAATTACAACACAAGGAATGTGCTTGCATATTGGACATCATGGACTATTTTTATCAAAATCACAATATCATCTTCAATGCAGAAATATGTTGCATTTTACGTGGTGACAGAAAGATTTTCAATCTATATTTTATTGATGTCTAATGAATAGATACAGTTAAATCTCGATAAAGTAATATCCTCGGGACCGAAAAAAATATTCATTTAGCGAGATTATTTATTTATCGATAAATAAATAAATAATTATTATTTTAGAGAGAGCTTTTCAATATAAAATATGTACATTGTATGTGGTAAGAAAAATCAAAAGACACTAATCAAAGTATTATTTGAATCTAGAGAAGCTCAAAAGTTTTAGTGAAACTTAATGTCTCTAAAAACTAAGTTAACGTACATAGCAAATGAAAATGTTTAGTCTTTACCTATAAAAGCTAGATGTTTGGAAGATATATTCCAAACACATACAATATTTTGTTTCCCCTCCAATGTCTTCTCATCATTTGAAAGGAGTAAAAAAAAAAACTTTAACCGATAAAATGAGAATGATGCAGTTATGAAATCACCTACAGACGAAGAAATTATTCAATCGGTAATGAACAGTAATGATGATGAGAATGATCCTGAACCAGATGATAGTAACATTGTTCCAAATGTGTCGTCAAAAGAGGCATTTCAAGTAATAGTCACCTTAAGCAACTACTTGCTACAATACAAGCAAAATATTCCGGAAGTTGTGTATGCTCTACAAAAAGTTAAGGATGGGGTTCATTTTGGTTTAGGTGGGAAGAAAAAACAATCAACTATAGATGCATATTTTCAAAATGAATGATTATTGTACGGGTATTGTTGATTGATTGAAAGATTTTGGTCTATATATTTTTTTCAATAAAATCCAATAATTATTACTTTATATTTTTATTGGGCCCTTAAGGATTCAATATTTTCTTTATTACTTAATGCATTTAGCGAGATTATTACTTTAGTCCATTGGCCCAAATCGGGATCGAAAGAAATTATTATATAATCGAGATTATTACTTTATTGAACATTACTTTATCGAAGTTTAACTGTAATTAAATTTAAATTTCATTTCTAATGAATTCATCTATAACGTAAATTTATTGAAATTGGAGAGAAAAAAAAAAGAAAAAAAAATTACTCGAGAGAATAAAAGATAGGAAATGGGGGAGAGAGAGAAAGAGGAAGTTTAAATTTTGCTGGCAAACTCCGTGTAACGGAGACGGATTTCTAGACATTGTTTATTTCTGTGCTACTTTAGCTTGACAGTGTCTTAGTCAATCCATTTTTGTGGAACACCATCTATTTACATGAAAAAGGCTTTCCTTCTTAAGAAATAAAAGACACGGCCCAAACTTCTACAGGAGGCAACATTGGGAAATTTTCGGCAATGAGCGAAAGCCTGACGGAACAATGTTCCAATATTATGTTTTACGCGTCAAAATACGATATGTTATAAGAATTATACAACTGAAGATGGTAGGAAAGTCAACAGACTTTTGTGTATTTCATTAATGACAAAAGTCTCATATTTATAAAGAAAAATTAAGACTACAGTGGATACAATAGTCATAATAACTAATTACAAAAATATAATGGTCATTCATTAATGAATATATAATTTACAACACCCCCCCTAAATGACACATTACAAAATATATGTCTCATTAAAATTTTGTCAAGAAAACTAAATGGGACAAAATCTGAGCTAAGGAAAAGAGTACAGTTGCTTCCCCTAATTTAAATAAATAAAAATTATTGTATCAAACTATTCATGTCTTGTACTTTAATATCTTCAACATCACAATTTTGGTGAAGTATGTTTCGTGTTACCATTTTATAGCCTCCAAGAAATATTATCTTGTTAAGCCTCCAAGCAATATTATCTAGCCTTGTTTGACTTTAGCTACTATGATGATCCATTGAAAAACAGATTTTGTTGTTACTCTCTTCAAGAGTCGTACAAAATTTTCACATATAAGAATACTATTTTGAGGGTAATGTCTTGTAGATTCTATACATTCATTACACAAGAATATTACTCATTAAAATCTTATTAGGAAAAATCCATGCGAAAAAAATTATATTGACGGAAAGAAGGTACATTATTTATTTGAATATGTTACAAAAGTTGTCTCATTAAAAACCTTGCTAGAAAAATTCAATGGAAAAAAACCTTATCTAATGAAGGGAGAAAGAAGATTATCGCATTTACTCCCTTTCATAAAAACATCACTTGAATTATATACTTTAAACATATTAAATCATTCAAGAATAACTAATAGTCATACCAAATAAATTGATTGTAGTGAGGATAACAATATATGAATTTGTGATTGCATCCATGACAATCTTTTTCAAATTCACTATATTAAGATTCGTGCATTATATATTACAACTTTATTTTTCTAATTTCTTTTTCGCATAAATATACACCTTTATATTTTTGGATTGCATTTTCGGAAACTTCAAATTTCTTTAGTAAATTAAATTATACTAGGATTGCGTCATTTTATTTGAGCAATGATTTTTTTGATCAATATGCTTCAATAAATTTATTTCAATACCGTTGCTATTATAATATGAAGTGGCAAAACATATACAAAAGTATTGTCGATAACTTTTTCCTTTCCATTCTATTTTTTTCCCATAATAACATAACTTATTGAGAAATCTCAACTTTCTATATATCAAGTACTTGAAATATACTCTCTAAGAGTATACACTTACTAAATGGGACCATATTTTTTATTTGCTCTATTTTCTTTTGAACATTTTTGTCTTAGAATCGAATATATTCACGTCTCAAGCATGCTATTGATAATATAAAATACAATGTTAACAAATTATAGTCTCAGAACATCAATTTGAGTTGGAGCATTTCAAAATGATGTGTGAGATATTGCTAAACATTTTTTACTAGTAAATGCATTTAAATTAATTTATCTTTCTAACTTCTAGTTCGAATTGTCTTTTGCGAGGATTTAGAGAATATAGCGATGCATTATGTATATAACTATTTAGCTTTTTAATTAATCCCCTAATGCTGAGAAAATTATTCAATCAAATTCACAATCTGTAAACCTCATTATAAAATATCACCCGTTAGGGTTAAGATATTTTATAAGGATTCGAACTAGGCATTTGTTCTCAACATTCGTTACTTTTTATATCAGTGCATTATGGTTGACCAAATTGTGCATATACTATAATTTCAAAATACGTAGATGAAAAAATTAGGCTATGATCATAAGCCAATTATAACAAGGAGAATTGCATTCCCTAAACAGAAATGAGAAATATTTTGTTGTTAATAGTAATGATTAAGAAATTCTTTGGAGGCGTTTAAATGATTGAGATTTAAGCTCACTAATATTAACAAAACACACCGTCTTATTTGTATAGTTTGGGAATTATGCTAATTTTAAAAAACAGTAATTTAGATTGCGAACACCATGCAATCTTCTCTAGTAGATATATTATATTTATTAGATATAAATATATATAGTTAGTCAGCATGGAGGGCGACGGACCCCACATATCACTCTAATTTTCAAAAATATAAGAAATTCAATTCATATTTTAGTTAGTTGTGATTAATAATCACTTCTCAATAAAGAGAACAAACATCAAATAGAAATTCTTTGAATTGAAAAATCTTCTAATTCGTCATTGAATGCCGATTAAATTCTCATTTTACATCATTATTGATCGAGTGATGATCTAACTAGACAAGTCAAATAAATGAAATATAAAAATTATTGAACTTCGGGTTCAATTTAATGTTTGTTTCAATTGTAAGGGTCTGTTTGATTGTAAGGGTGGAAAATGGGTGGAAAGAAAATGAATGACAGGGAATTGAATTGAATTTGTTTTAGATGGAATTGTAATTAATGGTGTTTGATTGGTATAATTTTTCACTTAATCCGTTTCACTTTATTTTTCATGCAAATTGTTATCTTTTGGGATAAATTTTTTACAATCTGTATTAAAATTTGTTTGGATTGCAAAAAAGTAAAAATAATTTAAAACTAATTTTTGAATTTTTTTTTGTGTTCGTTTGACTTTATTTTTCATGCAAATTGTCAATTCAATGGATAAATTTTTTTACCATTGGATTTAGAATATGTTTCCATTGTCAAAAAGTCAAAAAAAAAAAAAAAAAAAAAAAAAAAGAATGGAAAACATTTTCCCACCATACCAATAGGAAAATAAAGAGATGAAAAATGTGCTTTAAATGGTTATACCTAGAAAAAAGGCGAAAATGAATTCCATGAAAAATTATGCAATCAAACACCAAATTTAAGGATGGAAAAGAATATTTTCCTTTTTCCACCCAATTCCACCCCAAGCGTACCAATTAATAAACACCGTTATTTGTCTTTTATTTAATGGAGAGCAAATTACTAGCAATAATAAGTTTGTCTCTTCATATTATACAATATTGACTCTTCTGGAGTCTTAAAACAATATTATTCTGAAATATTAATACAAATAATATATTACCTATTTAAAGGTAATTTAATTGAGATAGTAATTCTTTAAGATTAATACAATATTTACGTTGAAATGTATAAATTTATAATTCTTAAAGAATAACCACATAATATTTTTCAAAAAATATTAAAAAAAATATAGAATTGTGCTTCTTTCAGAGCAATACAATATTCTTTTAGAATATTGAATTGTATAATTTTATTCAGACATTCTGCAATATTTTTTTTGGAGTATTTAAACATTTGAATTGTGTTTCATTCCACGACAATTGAATATTCTTCTAGTACACATTGTTTCTTCTGGAGCAATAAGTCATAATTATTTTGAAATATTGAAATTGTAATGTTATGCTCTTCATGAAAAGTAATATTCTTTCAAAATAATATAATGTTGTGCTTTTTCAAAAGCAACAACAAATTATACATACCAATTAAATATACAACAAATATATTTTATGTTGTGATAAATTATTACATGCAAATAGAAAATAAAAACTTGAATATGCATAGTATAATGATTATATCTCTATATAACAATTATAAAATTGTCAATCAAACATTACAAAAGTAGAAATTTGAATGGAAAAATGATATTTTTTCATGGAATATAAAACCAATCAATCACACTCTAAAAGTTTAAAAAGTAACTAGACATTATTACCCTTTCATCATGTGCATGGTACATCACCAATCAATGAAAAGCTGGAGATACAGGTGCCAAGAAAAATACATTGGGGCCTAAAGTGACAATGCACACAAACGTTGGGGACAACAGCCACAATTTTCCTTGAAGAAAATGCAAGGAAATACCAACAGTATCATATGCCAAGAGCTACCACTATATTGTGCCAAATCCCCCAATCAACTAGTACAAAAAGAAAAAGAACTACAAAAACTCATACCTTGAATAAGACAACAACAGATGATTTCAAAATGCTTAATTTTAAAACTTCCGACATGAAAAGAAACTGTAAAAGACAAATATAGAGCTGTAAACATTTCAACTTCCCCGACAACTACAAACTCTGTGTTCATTCTTGAGAATCGCATTCAAAGCATTCTGAAATTACTTCATCATTGGCTCCTAAGTCACCGCAAAATACTTCTAGTGTTTGGTTTTGTCACTGCTTCGATAAACCTGTACATCCATCTATCTAGCATTCCTGAGAGTAGAAGTAGATACACTGAGGAATAAGTTCAAATATTGAAAATCATACAATTCTTCTAGATTCAAAGCCCTATACTGAACCCAAAAGGGTAGAAATTGTGAAATACAAAGTCGAAGGCATTTCCAGATGAGTTTTCCACAAAGTTAATATGTTGAGGCATTCTACTGATGTAATAGCCACTTCAATTTCATGGGACGATGAACTCATATGCACTAATTTTCAAAAAATTCAAGAATCTACAAATTCTATGCTTGACTGTTAAGTTCACCCTATACGCAGAAGTGTAGAATGTGCAAAGATGTATACACAAATTTATACATGGTCAATACGTGCTCAAATAAGTAGTTTAAATATAAATGTATCTGTGTGGTGTGTGCATGTTGGCAATTTGCACCATTAAGACTCCCCCTCAAACTGTAGCATATATATCACATAAGCTCAGTTCGGAACAAAGAAATCTTAACCAATTATCGTTCAAGGACTTCGTAAACACATCAGCAAGTTCGTTTCTGATCTTTACAAAGGCATACATATATCACTACTTACTATCTTGTCTTGAACAAAGTGATAATCAACTTCAATATGCTTGATTTTCTCACGAAAGACTCGATTGGATGCAATATGTAAAGCAACCTGATTATCACTGAAAGTGCTACAACCATGTCAACTCACTAGTAGTATAAGCCATCACCCAATATTCTGCTTCTGCACTTGAAATTGCTACTACAGTTCGTTTCTTACATTTTCAAGAGACAAAATTACCACCGAGGAAAGTACAGAATCCAGTAGTTAATCGTCTATCTGACGGAGATCTTGCCCTATCTGCATCTGTAAACCATTATACTCTGATATATCCATTTGGTTTATACAATAATCTAAAATCTTGAGCCTTTTTCAAATATTGAATAATACATATCACAACTTCCCAAAGAGAAACTCGACGAACATCCAAGAACTGATTAACGACGCTAACTGAATAGGAAATATCTAATCATCCGACAACGCTTCTGTAAATAAGTTTGTTATCGATAAATTGCATAGAGTACTTCAACCTGATTTCGGTGGTTTTTTATTTTCATATTCGATGTGTATGCCATATTTTTAATTTAATAGTACAGACGATTTAAAATATGTTAAGAATGAAATTCAACGAATTAGAAATATACTAATCTATATCACGATTGCACATAGTAAAAAACAAGCATTTGGGAAATTTTGTACCAAAAATGGGGTGTCGCAAACAAAAACCTTTATTAGTGACGTAGGGTATAGATGGAACTCCACATATTATTAAAATCATGTGAATGTTTCGAACATTTAATTACTAAATTTTATAACAATAGACATATTAGAGACGACGAGGATACTATTTTGAATGAGTCCGATTGGCATTTAGTTATTAAAATTAAAAAAATTTGACACGTTTTTATGATTCTACAAATATTTTATTTGATTTTTATTATCCTACTAGTTGTATGGTCCTTGTACGTCTTTATGTAATTGCTAGGGCATTTAATAGATTTAAAGATGACCTCGATTTTAATTCAGTTATATTTGCCATAGAATTAAAGTTTAGAAAATATTGAGAAGAATTGCCCATGTTATTTCCGTTAGCATGCTTCATGGCCCCCGATATAATTTATCGGGTACTAAATTTGTAATTGATCGAATTTTAAAAACTTTAATTTTTAACGTACCTATTACTTATAATAATTTGGAATCAACTTTATGTGAAATGTATGTATTATATGCTTCACGAATAAGTATACATATTACTCGTGTACCATTCGACTCTACAAATACTCCTACCACTAATATAGCAGATGACGACGCTGAAATTTTAAATTTATTCGAAAGCATGAACTCGTATGGAAATGATTCAACTGCATATGCATATGTTCCTCCAGTAGTAGTAGTTTGTCTTCCATTGTATGTACTCAAACATCTAATAATAGTCCAAATATAATTTAATTCTGGCAAAAGTATGAACGCCAATGACTAATAGTTTTCTGCAATGGTAAAAGATCTACTAACACCTCCAGTTAGCACTGTAGCTTCAGAGTCTGCTTTTAGTGCAGGGAAGAGGATTCTCTCTGAGGTTAGGGGTCGACTAAAGAAGATATTTTTGAAGCATTAATGTGCGTGAAGGACTGACAAGACGCTCATTTTCGACTGCAAGATAAATATGCCGAAATTGCATGCAGTCAAGTAAGTGATATTTAATTTAATATTCATCACAAATTTTTATTTTAATACCTTTATAATTTTTTTAAAAAAAATTGTACGCTTAATAAGATGTTCGTGTACAATTTTTAACTCCGCCTACTCCGACTCGAAATTGAAGTAGCCGGTCCCAAACCCGGATAAAGGAGGAGAGTTTATATTTTTTTCTATTTATTATTTTAGAAAGAAAAATGTATATTTTAAAAAATGTTTAGAAAATGTATATTTATATATTAATATATTATTTTTAAATTTAATTTTTAAAAAAAAGGACGAGTTCACGAGCCGAGTTGAATCTCAGCTCGTCAAGGCCCACGAGCTACGAGCTTGTGCGTCGAAACGAGCCACGAGCTCGGCTCATCCGGCTCGGCCCATTGCCACCTCTATCCTTGAGCAACAAATCTACGTGGTTACTTCATAAAACTTCTTCGTACAAGTCATCATAAAGGAAGAATTTTTTGATATCCACTTAAAACAGGGGCCAACCAAGGTTAGCAACAATAGAAATCAAAACCGAATAGAAGAGATCTTTGCATCTGAAGAGAGGAATGTCTCATCATACTCAATACCATAGTTCTCTGTGTAACCTTTAGCAACCTGTTATGCTTTCAACCGATCAAGAGTTCCATCAGGATTGAACTTTTAAACATATGCACATCTACTACCAACATGATGTATACCAGGAGGTGAACGAACAAGTTCCCAATTTTTATTTTCGTGCAAGGCTACCATTTCCAATTCCATAGCATTTCATCACTCAGGACCAGATAAAGGTTTTTGTCACTATCTAAGTACAAAAATACTAGAAAACTGGGATGTGAAACAGTAAAACGAAGGTGACAACGAATCAAAAGTGACAGTAGTTGATAGGATGTTTAATTACACAAGTACGTTTACCTTTTACAGAGAAAAATGAACAACTTAGGATCAAAACAAATGACAAATGCAGGATTAATGGACGACAAGGTGACGGATGTGGCTACATGTGTTGGTAACTTAGATTGTCAAGTATAAACTTGTAAAGGAGGAAGTGGTACTTTATGGGAGGAGGACGACTCTGGTGCAGTAGACGAAGACGAGTCTGATTCTAGAGAAATACCAATTGGTAGATATGTAACGAGTAAGTTAACGAGATCCTGAGTGGATTCGGGGAAACTTACTATGATCAGAGAAATAGGGTGTGGACTCGTCAAAGTGACATTTACACTTACAAAGTAGCGTCATAGAGAATGATTGTAGCAATGATACCTTTATGTGTTTGGAAATAACTAAAAAAAATACATTTCATAGAGCGAGAGTCAAGTTTATCGTGATCAGGACCAAAGTGATGAACATAACAAACACACCAAAAAACCTTAAGAGGTAACGAGTACTGTGGAGATGAGAAAAACAAAAGAGAGAAGGGAGATTCACCATCCAAAACAGAGGATGTCATGCGAATAATTAGATAGCATGCAGTAAGGATAACATCACCCCAAAACTATTAACATGCATACGACAAAGAAGAGCACGAGTAACTTCTAACAAATGATTTTTGCGTTCTGTAGCTCTATTTTGCTTTGGAGTACATGCACAAGATGTTTAATAAGTAATGCATTTGGAAGAGAGAGATGATGCAAAAGAAGCAGACATTTTTTGGCATTATCAAACCGCAAAATACAAATTTTCTAGAAAAATTGAGTTTTGATCAAAATACAAAAGATTTGAAAAACAGAAACTTAGAATGATTTTTCATTAAGAATAACTAAGTCATACGAGAATAATAATCCAAAAAAAAAAATAAAAAAATTGAAATTTATTACAAGAAATATTGATCGGTCCCCATATATCATAATGAACTATCTCGAACAAACAAAAAACACGACTAACAGTTCTTAAAGAAAAAAACATAGTGATATTTTCTAAGCCAACAAGCTTCACATTGAAGGGATGACACATTGTGAAGACTCTCAACTTGATGTTTTAAAATGGAAAGAGAAGGGTGACCAAGATGACAATGCTATTGCATGTGTAACAGAAGACTCGAGAGCTCGAGGAGTAGAGATTGGTGAAAGATCCAGGTAATATAAGCCACCAACTTCATGCCACATACCAATCATCCTCTTCATCTTGAAATTCTAAAAAACACTCGAGAAATGAAAATGTTATAGAACATTGAGGAGTTGTGGTAATTTTACTAATATATATTAAACTAAAGGGAAAACCAGGAACATGAAGGATAGTCGATAGATCAATGTTAGGACTAAGATGGGCATTGTCCGAACCTGCAACACTGGTTCAAGAACCATTAGCAAGAGTCACATTTTGAAGAAGTAACATGAAGATAATCAAGAAGAGAAGTAGACGAACCAGTCATGTGTTCAGTTACTCCGAAATTAATAATCCACGAATAATAAGGATGATAATAAACAGTGAGAAAATGTAGTACTCGACTAAGCAAGAGTGGCATCGAAGTGGAAGTGGCATGTTTATGAGCCAAGAACTCAGCATACTCATCTCTGGGTACAAATAAGAAATCTGAATTTTATGTTGAACTAGAGTTGGTCATTGGTCTGAATACTGGGTGATGGTTCTCATTAGACTAGACGTGATTGACATAACTAGATGGTTTGCCATTTAAGTCCCAACAAAAATCAACGGAGTAACCTATACACCCATAATGAGTATATTTCCGAGGCTCGCGATTTCCCGAATGACCATTGCATTCAATATCTCGTCCACCGTGAGAGCTAACACCACGTCCATCCTGACCCCTTCGTCCACCCCTGAATGAGCCACCACGATGTGGCAGAAAATACCAAACCCAAGAAGCCAAGCTTCGATTGGCATGCTGACGAGGGTTAGTAGAAATATTGGAGAGAAGAAGGTGATATCTTTCATTATAAAGAAAAGCAACGTGTACATATATGGTAATTTAATAAATCAAAATAACGCTATTACCTAATATACATTATTCCTAATTGATTTACTTCATTAACAAGAATAAACAAGTAGAGATCACGAATCAAGTTCAAAGTTCAACAATTTGCAATAGTTAACCTAACTATGCACTCAAGATACCATCAAAATTCAATATTGAAGCATGATCAAAAGTTGAATTGTTCCAAATTCCTCTCCGACTAGTATATTATTTTTAGACCCAAAACTGGTTAGAAGCTATGTTTCAAAATCCAGAATTAGGATTATGTTTTCCTAGTAATTTTAACCTTCCTAGTCAGAGCAAGTTTTAGAGTCTTGAAGGTTTGAAGAACCTATTTATTGCCCAAGCAAAAAAACAAGTGAAGAACTTTACTCTTAGTCCAGAAAATTCTGCTTTGTTGTAATTTAAGCTCAAAGCACTACATTTCCGGTCTTTATTTTGATATCCGTCAGTAAGCTTTGTTCTTCCAATCTCTCTCTCTGTTTTTTTTTTTGGTTATAGCTTCCTCATCATTTTTTTTTTGTTTTAGAGGAGCCATCAAAGGGTTATCATGGTTGCGACACGAACAAGGATTCTTAAATCGACATAAGCTCGTCTAATGCGATAGATGACAATGAAACTTATACAGGAGATGGAAAACTTTCATAAAGATTGTATGGAAGCTCAAATGAGCATCTGTAGTGCGACTTGAGCGTTTTACGAGAATGTTAACCCTATACATAATCTTGTAGCTCGTGCTAATTCTCGAGCACAATGAATTAGAACAGCGGTTAGCAAGAGCTATAGATCTGAATCTCAAGTTTGAATTAAAGTTTAGAATTTCCATGGAAGAATGCACACAGAGATTTCCTCAGTCGGGAAGCAAGCTAGGAGAATTGTTTCAAATGAGCGTCGATATTGGAAGAACTAAAGATATTCTTTGTGAGGTTGAAACTAAGTGGAGCAGTGCTACAATAGCAAAAGCGTAGATAGACAGGTATGGACTTCTTAGATTAGAGTCGTTACTTTGATTCTTGCTCTTTTTGTATAGGTAGTAGCACTTCCCTTCTTATTCCTTTCATTCATATGTTGCATCCTTTTGCTCTTGGGAGGTCAAGTTTATGCCGCCTTCCTCTTGTTCTCATGAGTTATGGTCTAGGAATCCAAACCTCCATCAATCTTTCCCAGTGGAGCCTAAAACCCACTGAAGTAGTGTTGGTATTTTGCTTGAAAAAAAAATAGCAGCAGCAGTTGGAAAGAGGGGAGAACTATACAAGGGAAAGCGAATATTCACACTTGGGACTTGATGAAGGTAAACTTGTGAAAACAATTTTTTCCGAATGATTGTCCAGTAGCTTTGTATGAATGGATTTACAATTTGCATCAACAGGACATAGTTTTGTTGCAATTTGCATCAACAGGACATAGTGTTCAAGAGTAAACCCCACAAATTCTGTAACTTATCAGTTTGATTGGCCTCTGAAACAGATGAGCAACTTACAGATTGTTACTTTATTGTGATTGATATTTGCTGAAGTCAGATGAATATTATTTGTCTTTCTAATTTTGAAGATGCATATAAAAATACTTAAGAAGCTACGGAAATAGATCGGCAATGAGTAGCCAGGTGCTCTAGAATTGCCTGTGGGATTACCTCTTTATCAAGAATTCAACAGTTGTTTGGGGTTAGAAAACCCACTTAAAACACGCCTAGAAGGGACCAAGCAAGAAGCAGTACAGGGAGTACAACCACCAATGTGCAGGGTCAAATAAGAGTGAAATAGTTAAGGAATTGAATTTATTTATTTATTATTTTTTTTTTTTGGAGTTGTGAGAGCTACTAGAAATAACTCAACACAATTTAGAAGCTAAGCAAATAGATCAGCAATGAGAAGCCAGGTGTCCTGCGATTGCTTGTGGGATTACCTCTTTATCAAGAATTCAAAAGTTGTTTCATGTGAGAAAACCCACTTAAACCATGTCTAGAAGGGACCAAGTAAGCAACAGTATAGGGAGTACAACTACCAATGTGCAGGATCAAATAAGAGTGAAACAGTTAAGAAATTGATATTGATATTTTTATTTTTTTGAGTTGAGAGAGCTACTAGAAATAACTCAAACACAATCAATCCTTTGAGGTCTTAGTTGTCACAAATCACATCATGCTTCTTGAGCATGTCCTCAGCATCAAAAGAGGCTGAAACTGAAGGTTCAAAGTTCGTAGAACCAATTTAGGACAATTACACCAAGGGGGAATAAGAGAAATAGATCTACTACCAATAATAGATTACACTTTAGCTACCACAAGGGCGTGGACCAAAAGGAAGGGGATTTGCTTTGTTTCCTGTACAACGGAGAAAGTTTGGTAGTATAGCGAATTTTGGCAGCACCTAAACTAGAAGAAAAGGAAATTTGACATGAAGAGTATTTTCTGTCCCAAGGTCATTCGTAGAGGAAAGGTCATCAAATATTACTCCAGTTTAAAATCTTACACGATGTTTTAATATTTTCGAGACCTATACTTGATTACTCTAATTTTTAATTATGAAACAACAGCAAAGTTCAATGTTGAGAACGACAATTTCCCATTCCCATCTAGGAAAGGGCGTGCGCGGGCATATTTACAGATCTCAAATCAATTGTCAGACTTGCACTGTTGATCTCCTAGCCCGCAATCCCAAGCATCTCAGACACATTGTGCATGACATAGCCATGTGAGAGATGGATGTTCAATTGTATTTTATGGGTTATATAACTGATAGAGCCTCATTTATAAACCAGATTCTCATTTCATTAACTACATGAAATCGTCCACTGTCAAAAACAGAGGAAATAGGTGAAAACGAACCTGTTAAGGCAAATGTACCACCCAGTATGGCACACAGCCGGGTGATGAAGTGGAGAAAACTGTGACGTTCCTCTCTGATGGTCACAGTAATTGGTGACAAATCATACAAAAAGTATACAGCTGCATTGAAAGCAAAACAATCATTCCTCAAAACAGTATAGAATAGAAATAGGAAGAAATATAAACTAGGAGGAAGGACATATGAAAAAAGAGCCCCGAATTGAACAAGCTTCATACTAACCAGGCCACTTTCTATCAAACTCATTGATAGGTGAAAAATACTCGGTGACAGAAAATTGATTTGTAGGTAAAACTTCCTTCGAGATATATTTGTATTCAGTTGGAACAATCTACATCAGGGGGAAAACAAGAACTTCAAAAGCAGCAAATAACCAACAGCAACCACTTCGTACATAATCAACTAGTGAAAAAAAGGTAATGTTTCTGCTGCTCTCTCTCACTATAAGAGATAGGGAGAGAGACTTGGTTAGGTTGAAAATACAAGTCAAGTTAAACGAATCAGCATCTACAAAGCAAAAAAGTGTAATGCTTGTTCAAATTGAGTTGATAGCATCTGGTTTTGCATTTTGGGTAACTTACCAAGAATACAGATGGTTGTGTAACAAGCACAATACAAAGGGCGAAGTTTTTTGTATATATTGTATGTACAGAGCAAGAGAAAATCTATAAACCTCAATTAATTGCATGACCTAATATAGAACGTTTGCACCATTGTGAGGAGAGGAACACTCGGCGATAAGGAAATTCCAAGAACAGTGTGGGTTTGGGGAGACAAAATGAGTGACAATTACTCACCGCTCTCACTAGGGCTGAAAGATACATTCTCCACTATATTATAAGATTAGACATCCTTCCAAGAACAGGATACCAAGCTATCATTAAGTACTTGTTCAACCCTAGTTCCTCTGGTCAGGTAAAAAAATAAAACCACCCTCAGTAAAATGAAGTAAAAATCCTCTGTGTCCAGGCTATCATGCTAACAAATCCTACAACGGTGAAGATAACTTAATATAAGTCATGCCTTCATCAACTAAAAGCATGACTTTCTCCTGTTTCATCGAACTAGGGCAACAGATGAATTTTCTGATACCTGCTAGTGAGAATAATTAAAAAAGGACACCCAACAATCCAACGATCAACTGAAATGCAAGAAAACTACTAATTTTTTTAATAGAGTTTGTGATGCAACTCTCATGGTGCTTGTGTCATACTAGTGAGAATAATTAAAAAAGGACACCCAACAATCCAACGATCAACTGAAATGCAAGAAAACTACTGATTTTTTTTAATAGAGTTTGTGATGCAACTCTCATGGTGCTTGTGTCATATTCATTTAACGTTATTTGCTAGTTAGTTATTAAGTTGTTTTGTCATTTTGAGTACAACGGAAAGAAATTTTAGTATATTTTATCCAGCCAAAGACATGTTCATATTTGTGCATTCGACATGCTTAGGATCATACATGTTGTTAATAGTTTTAGTAAGGGCAAGCCAAAACACAAACCTTTATGTAATACTTGAATGTTCCACTTGCTCCACGCAATATCCGCATCGTCCCGTCAAGTGGGTTGTGAATTCCGGGATATTTTGGCCCAAAAGATAAATCGTGAATTATATGACTCACGTTGACATGAGAAGACCCTTCAAAAATCTGCATAATAGGAAATAATATAAATACATGTGTATGGGTCAAAGTTAAAAGAAGTTAGACAACCAATTTTAATGCTGACAAACAAAATGCCTTTTGTAAAAATAACCAAGAAAGATTGGCTTAATATCTATCTGAAGACAAGTAAAAACTAGCCTTTTCCTTCAAAAGAACACAAAAATTCCAATCTACTTTTTCTTCTTTTGGGAAAATAAAGTGCTTTGAATGCCCAAAATATTGTCTGAAGAAGATAAAGGTCTCCCTGCTGCAGATATTTTTATAGGAGTTATAAGGTTGCAGAGCAAATTAAGCAGCAAATCCTCACCATGCCCCTGGGGTCTCGCCGACATCCTCCCAAAAGGTAAAGGTCGGCAAGGTTGGAGGGGATAAGCAGCAGGGAAAGCCCAAAGAAAAAAACGCTTTGTAAAATTACAACCATAAAAACCAAGAAGAAAATACTGATTTCATCCAACAATTTGCTGAAGCAAAAGTGCCTGGGATTCATACAAAAACATAATTTATTTATTTATCATTATTTAAAGTTGATTTTTTAATGGTTTTTTATGTATTTATTTATAATAATATTAAAAATAGACATCAGAATATTATTAATGTACAGGACCTCCGAAATATGTAGCCATCATTTTGTTTTCTTACTATAAAGTCATTCTTGGAATTCGGAACCTAAGTAGTAGTGTTCCCAACACAAGTTCATTCCCCAATTTGAACACAATCATCGTGTCCTACTCTAGGTCAGGTCCAGGATCAAACTCTCAGTAAGTAGCTTGCTTGTTCAGAGAGGACCGCCTTTTCCTTCATCCATCCTTGCTCAGACCCAAGACGAAGCTCCCAGAAGGTTAAGCATTTTGATGATGATTTTGATGTTTTCACCCCAACTTTCGACCTAATCTGGTTTCCAGAACTATGTATTTGAAACACCACTCAACCTAAACTTAATCACTTATGCATAAAAAAGTATCAATCCAATGTTGATCCCATTACATTAAACACGTGCAAAAATAATACTATGAACCCAACCACAACTTTCCAGTTCAAAAAGTTAATTGGCCAATAAATTACACTAATGCCAGTTTCTGAAATTTCTCTGGTGGTAGCGTGGTGCCTTCAACTACTTTCTGACCAAAGGAGGCAAATGATGGTTTGGTATGCAGAGGATCAAAATGGGTTAACCAAAAGTGGTCCTGCCCATGTACAATCAGTGTCAAAACGATTCAGGTCAATTATGGACAGCGTGGATTTTAAGCAGAGTTTAATTTGAAGCCTCTATGACTGTTTCTTTCTTTCTCTTGTTCTATTTTTATTTCTATATTTTGGTGGACAGGGGTTGGAATTCCCTGTTTCTTCCAGTCCTGGTTATCGACTAGCCTACTTTCTTCCATTTGTTCATCGGACTTACATATGAAAGGAGAGGAACACTTTCAACTATCACTATTTATGGGAGGGGTACTTTTTTTCAAAAAGAAAAGAAGTGAAAAACAATCTCAAAATGTTCATATGGAGGGAAGTAAAGGAGGGAATTGATGGATTGGGTATGAAGTCAGCTGATTGAGAGTGCTTACGTCAAGGCTGAAAAACTGCTGCAGGGTGCTATTGAAGTCTTGAGATAATATCAATATGAAGACCCCAAATGAACTATCCTTGCGTCTATCTGACATTATTTTGACCTTTATATCGTAGTGATAGGAAAACACCACACCTATCAGGCTTTTAATGCATACTCGAACAGCAAAGTCGTAATTAAATTTTGTAAACTTATCCAGATTCCAAGAGGTAAAATAATTCCCATTATTTGTTTGTTGTTCATCCAAATACCACTAAAGAAATAATCGATAACAATTCAGCAGTTTAAGATACACAACATGCATTAATAAACTCAATTAACTTCTAGCAGAAGTTAAAAGTTGTTATGCCTACACATTCAATTTAATTAGCTAAACAACTGATGCAATATTACAATACATGTAACATTCAGGTTATTATCGGGACAGAAAAAGAAATTGAAGTTCAAAGAGAAGTTTACCATTTGAGCAACGAAAAAATTCAGCCCATGAACTGAAATATGGAAATTCCCAGCAACCCTTTGCACGTCCAAAACCCCATACACCTACAAGAAATAATGAATTAAACCACTAATTAAATGGAGGAAGAGCAAGCAGAGACTGGAAGTAGAAAAAGGCATACCCTGCAACCTTCTCCATTTGCCAGTGCATGCTTCACCTTTTTAATCATATTTTCAGCTTCTTTATCAAAACTGTGGAGTTCAACTTTATGGTCTGACTCCTCATGATGGTCTTTGTGGTCATCTGGTCATAGTTATTCATCATAAGATTCAAAACTGAATTATAGTGTGTAAATGTTATACTTGACAGAATTATCTAAATATTGAGCTCTATACAGTGGAAGTTAGATCATTTGCTACAAAAATTCCAAAATACATTGAGAAATATCTTAAACACTAAGTGCAAGAATCAATAATCAGATACTCGAGCCCCCAGGGGCACATCTGAATTGGCAGAAGGAGGCAGGAGAAAAATTTACATAGCTGTGGTCCTGGGTTCGATTCTTAGGAGGAGAACTTGGGAACACAATGAAAACGCATGCTACCCTGGTCAATTTCAGGCATAACCCTCGATTTACCCCTCCACCAAGGCCTAGGGGCGGGCAGGTGGGGGCGCCAGTAATGGGGCGTCATAAAAAAAAAAAAAAAAATCAGATACTCGATGATCAGACAGAAAGGAGAAAAGAAGACTCAATCCCAGTTAAAGAATTAAAGAAAAAAATAGAGGGCAAAATGAAATGAATTTCTTCATGACATACTGATTATGTAGAACCGAGTTTGTGACATAAGCTTTCTTATCCTATGTAAAAACAGAAGCCTGCTGCTAGCTTCAGTTTGGTGATTTAGCCATTTTACTTTTTGACTGTAATGAATCCGGTGCCTTATCCCAGTAGTAAGGATCGTCCAGTGGATGTCACTGGCGTCCAAATCCCATCATCATTATCAAATGCTCAAGGATAAAGGGTAAAAAGACCTATACGTTAAGATGTGAATGTATTTCCCAAAGAAATTAATCTAAACTGCAGCCACAGATAATTTTTCAATTGTTTCCTCAAAGATAAATGATATGAAGGCCCCAAAATCCTTGTATGGTGTTCCACAGAGGGACCTAGCAGGATCCTTGACAAGGAAATTAGTGGTGGAACTGAAAATCACGCACAAATAACTAAATTCTCTAAATGTGTAATTGATCGAGATCTCTAATAATATATTAAAGTAGTACATCCAATTCCTACACCATCACAGAATCTATTTTGGACTGGTCACCAATGGGAAATAACTTAACTACTTACCACCCCATGAATCTCGACGACATTTTAAAGTTCTTTCACGGTAACGATATTATAGTAAACGAAAAAATTTTCTTTGAAACCATATTGAGCCCCTATTTGATACCCATTTTTGGGGTAAAATGTATTATGGAATAGTTATTTTTTGGAGAATGTGTGGTTAAAAAGTAAAGAATTTTTTTGAAATACGCGTGATTATTTTATGGGAGAATGTGTAGTTGAAAATGAAATTTGAAAAAATGCATTCTTGAAAAAATGGGGCTCAAACAGGGGCTTATAGTAATTTCACGTCAGATGCCAAACAAGTACCTCTATCTTTAACATTAGCCACCTACACCTTTTTAACTTCCTTGCTAAGATATTTTAGTTGTTAAGCATCAGTGATACATGGTATAACAATAGCACAGCAACATCAGAAGATAATAGTAATTTCACAAGTGATGGCACTAAGAATTTGATAGACCCCCAATCAGCAGTGAGGCAGTAAAAGTAGGAGATCAAGCCTAAAATCAGTTAGTTAGCAGGGGTATTGTGGGTAATTGAATGAGATAAGGAGAATGCCAATAAAATGTGAGAAGGGGGAACTTTGGGGATTATCCATTCAGATGTTTAGAGTTTAGCGGGGAGAGATCCGACCTCTCGAATTGCCTGGAATTTGTTGTTCACATTCTTGTTAATATCAATCTTAAATTTAGTTACAGATCAATATCCAGCTCACCTATATTGCATCAATCTATCAACAATAATTCTCATTCCATTATTGATCACAGAACATTCACATCACTAACCGATATAAATTCTATTGCTACAGTATCTATTATAGAGCTGGAGGTCATATCAGGAGCAACAACAGCTACATCTTCAGTTACAGTTTCAGCATCAATAACCACCTCATGTTGGCACAGCAGCAGCAGCAGCACATCATAGAACAACCCGGTGCTATGCCGCCTCTATTTTTCCACCGTTATCTCCGACTCCTTCCCGTCGCTGCCGATACTACCACCATCTCTCTTACTACACCGTTGAGCAAAACGACCATTTCTACCAACCATCCTACTCCGATCACCATCCACACCCACACATAGAACACGTAAACTTCCATTACAGATTGTGACAGACTCATCAATAGAAGTGCCGTCGTATCCCCAACAGTACACCAGTAGCTTTCATGGTTTGAAAAAACGTAAACGGGTACTGAGGCAATTTTTCGTTATGAGGCGAGGCGGATTGAGGCGCAAGCCTCACAAAAAACAAATTTTTTTCCCCCAAAAACTTCATATGTAAAATTAATAAAAAATGTTATTTGATTATTTCTATTTTGTCAAGTTTTGAAAAAATATTAATTTCAAAAAAATGCTATTAAATTGTTCTAAAAATTTTATGTATGTTAATTTTATAATTATCTGTCAATCATTTTGACCAAAAAAAAAATTATATTTTAAGGCAAAATAGTTTGCCACTTCGCCGCTTCGGGGTTTTGAAACGGGGTCCAGTCCAAGCCCACTTCAATCAATTAGGTAACCCCACGTCTTTCTTCTTCCCATCGTCTTCCTCACCATCTTCTTCCCCAACTCTGTTATTTTCTTTCTTCCAACCTAGAAGCAGAAATTCAGAAATTCCGCCCGACCAGAAGCGCAGAAGGCCAACATTTCAGCAGGAAAGATGTGGCTCGGATGCCCGCCTTTGAGGCGCACGCCTTGAGGCGGGCTCCTTCAGATTTAGAGGCGTGCGCCTTCAGATTTAGAGCCTCAAAAACACTGCCCCGAGGCATCTTCCATGCGCCTCACCATGAGGCGCGCCCCGACAGCGTTTTTTCTAACCATGGTAGCTTTTACCTGCATTTAGCTCTGTTTATTTCACTGCTACAGCCTCGCCACCAACAACACTAGTTCTCACCATTTTCAGTTGCCGCTGCCAGAAACCACCTTTGGCACCACCCACATCATTAGCCCCTACCGCCGCCTATTTCCCGCTCTGATCTGCTCTTGTTTGAACCAGATTGGTGCCTTATACAGTGCTTCCGGAAACCGCCACTCAGTGCACTAGAGCCCAGAGGAGTCACTTTGGATCGTGTACAATGATTGGCTTGGACGTTGTTTGCTGTTTTGTTGAGGCCACCTTTCTGTTTTGAAAACTTGCCTATTGACTAGATAAACTACGGAAGAGAATTAAAAGGATTGTATTAAATATTTAGAAAACAAAAAGAAAATATTAAAAAAAGCCATATCACACTACATACGGATATAACAATATATATACCTACGACACCTCACTCCATCAGTATGATAATGTGCATTCACATTCTCTTATCCTTCCAATTATCCTCCATCTAAACACTCTGTAAAGGACGTACATTTTCCTTCTAGGCAAGTCGCATTTTAACTATGGAACTTTAATGGCCTCACTAGACCCGTTTCATTTCTTAATTGGCTTGATAATTTTGAAAAATTATTTAACTTTCACAACTTGAGTGACTCACGTCGTCTTTATCATGCTAATATGTCTATTATCATATCTGTTAGATGTTATTAGAAGTCTATTTTACGTAACATTGATCTCCTAGGTCAACGTCCTATCACCTTGTGGGATGAGATGAAACGAATTTTAAGTAATATGCCCCTGTGTACTATCTATCTCAATTGCAAGATCAATTCTTCTTAAACTGTAATCAAGGTACATCTATGGTTAGGGAATATTTAGCACATTTCGAAGAGCTATTGCACAATTATGATATTTATGAAACTCTCTACGTTACAGCGTCTAGGTTTATCAAGGGTTTGACGCTTGAAATAATACGTCATGACTTTCCTGCACCATAATCCTTAGGTGAAGCTTACTGACAGGCCAACCTATGAGACATCCTTCCATCTTCGCCAAGCTTGTCATAAGCTAGGTATACTACCCTAGTCCAAACCGTCACCTCTCGAGTTTAGTTGCGTTTCTTTTGAAGAAGATAACGAGGTTTTCATTGTTGAGCCCATTGAATATTCTCATAGCGAGGATGATGAATTATCAATAGTATTGCCACCTGAGTCAAACAGCCCACATGTCCCCGATTTTATATCGAAGTCGTTTGTAGCGACCGAAAATTTTTATTTAAGTTTCTTGAAAAACGTGTCGCAAAACCTTAAACCCCGAGTTTTAAATAAAAGCGCGTTCGTCTAGCCGTTGTAAAATCAATTTAAATTCATTCAAATCGAGTTCAATCCCGAATATTTTTTTTAGGTATCGAATTTCTTATCATTTTAATAATTTAAGCAATTTTTAAGGTCCAATTTCTTAATAGTCTAAGTTTTGAATTCTTTCGGCCCAATTCACTTAAGCCCAATTCAAAAAAATTCTGCAGCCCAAATTCTTAGCCCACTTACCACCTTGATTTCTGTGCCCTAAAATTTTTTTTCTACTGTTCATATAACCCCCCCCCCCCCATTTCCTCCTCCTCACCATACGCAGCCTCCAAAGAGAAAGGGTAAGAAAACTGCATCTCCTCAATGCAGTAAATTCTCACAGTTCATCTCCCTCAATTTGAAAACTCACGTTGATGCTAGAACCCTGAATTTCTAGCACCAACATGAAGTTTTCACACAATCAAACCAGTCGAAACCCACAACCCACCAAAACTACAAGAACTACAACCAGTGGAACCCAGAATCCACCAATGCCTCTCCACCTCCAACCCACAGACTCCATCACACAAGCTTCACCACTGCAAAAACGAACCACCACCAAAACTCACGAACTCCATCCCTCACTCAGCTAAAACTCACGTTGGAAAAACCTCCAGCTCACAACTGATGCTAGAACACCCATTTCTAGCATCAACAGTGTTGGAGATTCACGTGTGATGCTAGAAAACCAATTTCTAGCATCAACACTACCACTGCAGCTACCACACGCCACGGTCAGAGACCACCCAAACTGCAGCCATCACCCCACAGTCGAAACCCAGAACCACCAGCCCCTTAGCTCGAGCAACACCGGCTGCTACAGCCACCACTCGAGCCACCTCCAACACCACTTTAACACCCAAATCCACGGGCCATTTCTGACTTCGAACCGCCACCCAAACCCAAAACGGACAGCCCCAGAAATCAACCCAAAATCAAAATCAAACCCAGAAATAAGAAACCCATGAACTTACCTCTTTCCCCGACCCATCTCTCGTCGGAGTACCGCCGAAAAACCCAAGAAACCCGAACTTCAAGCTTCGGTTTCTCTTCGACCCGTACGCCGAAATCACCCCAACACCACCTCCATGGCCGGCTCCACCACGCGACGGTGGCGCTGCCACTTCGCGCCGGCCGAATCGGAGGAAGGGGCTTCGCCCATTCCCGTCGTCTCCTCCCTCTCTGCTCTCGCGTTTTGTCGAGAGAATGAGGGAGAGAGAGTGGTTTTTTATAAAATTGTTTTTTTTTGAAAATTTCGTTTTAGTCCTAAAGTTTAGGAATTAGTTTAATTCAGTCCCCCAAGTTTTAAAGTTACTTATTTCAGTCCCGAAGTTTGGTTTTTAAAGAAAACAGTCCCAGGCTTATGTTTTAAAAATGAATCAGTCCACAGATTCTGAAAAGGTCCATTTCAGTCCTTAAAGTTTTATTTTCAGTTTTAATAAATTTCCAATTAAGTCCCTATTTTAGAAAAGTTTAATTTCAGCCCTTAAACTTTTATTTTCAGTTTTAATAAATTCCAATTAAGTCCCTAAACTTTATTTTTATTGTTTTTTAATCCTTAAAAATTTCGAAACACTAATTCAAAATTTATTTTCTATTTTTGGCTAGACGAAACGTACGAACGATTGAGGAACTGAGATTTTTTCTTCCCGCTCCACTTTTCACGCAAATCGAGATAAATTGAGGTAGACTCGCCCCCATTAATTAGTTTAAATTGTAATTGCATGTATTATGTGATTTTATGTGATTTATATGCTTTAATGCATAAGATGAGAATCTCTTATGAGATAGATTATGTTGTTATGCTTGCCATAACTTATATGCTTAATTGCATGAGAAGAAAGAGAATCTCTTATGAGATAAGATGATGTTATGCATAACTTACGTGCTTAAATGCATGAGACAGACTACCCACACCCTATGATTTTAAAGAGCCTATGATTTTTCAAAGAAAATTAGCCCATGAGAATATCACTGTATAGATTGCATAATTATGTGTTAAATTACTCTGTAGATTAATTACTGGCGATGAGTCTACTGAGTATTTCTTCGAAATGCTCATTCTATTATTTTTAACAATATTGCAGATTTTGGAGACGGCCGAGTCTGATGGGCAGTGGTGGAATAAATGTAGTTAATTGTTTTAAATTACTTTTGAAATTTCACTCATTTGAACATTATTAAATTTACCTTGTCGTTTCCGCTATTTTAAATTTGAGTTTAAAGTTTAATCAAAATTTTCCTTAAGTTCATTCGAATGATATTTGTTACCGTTAAAGTTCACAAATTTTAAATGTGATGTTCTTTTTTTTAAAAGTTAGTTATTCCGCCAAATTTTTCAGTTAAATTAGGGCAAAGAGAGGATGACGTAGCGTTCCGGGTCCGCGGAACTCTTGGCGTTACATCGTTCTTGCATATTCCTTTGTCTCTAACGTTGCCTTCGATATGACTTTCCCTCCACGGTGTGATTCTCCTGCTTACACTTGTTTCAAGGTCACTGTTCGATCACACACTTTTCCTATCGACATTCGGTTATTGCTACTAATTACTGTCATATTGCTTTAGCTCCGTACTTTCTTAATTTTCATGTCGAGTTTAAAAGTCATTGTTTTTAGTCGTGAAATTTATGAGCTTCCGTTTAACATGCTTTTTAGGCACAAATATTTTCATGATATTTTTTTATGCCTTGTTACGTGTTTCTTTAACGGAATTTCCAAAAATGTAAAGAAAAAAATAGATCATTCACTTGAACATAATCTATTTGACTAGCCATCGCACTTAAATAAAGGTTTTATTTTGAATATAACAGAATTGTTTCCTTGTCGAGGCACATTCGCGCCACTGATGTTGCATTCATTTAATTCCGCAAGCCAATTTAATGTGCTAGTGCATCGTGTTCATAATGTGGATTTCGTGCTAACTTTCGTGGATGAGGTGCACAAGTTGTTGCTTATTTTAGTTCTTCATCGCTCCTTGGTCAAAAGAAAATATCGTCTACCTTGGTTAGCTAAGATGTTTGGGATTGATATTCTGTTTCAATTGTCATCATATAGTTGGTTCCGTTATTTGGTTAAGAAGAAAGATCGCCCTCATTGATTAAGAATTTGTAGTCTACTTTGCTGGAGTCGAGTTCTCTCAGCTGGAGAGAAATGATGAAGAATTAGTGGGATATTATTATATTTATGTTTTAGTTTTTATGCGTATTTTAGGAAGCATTATTAAGGTTTGATTTATTACATTTCTTACATAGAATATGGTCTTTTAAAACCTTATATAATGGGTCTTATGTAATGTAATTGACAACCTTTGATAATGAAATAAAATGATATTCTCCACATACTTCTCTTTGTTTTCTCCCATTTCTTCTCTCTTTTCTCCCTCATTTCTCTTCTCTTCTCTTTCATCTTCTTCTATAGTTCTCCATAGTATCATGTACCTTCTAAAAAACAAATACACATGTAATTGCAAAATTACACCCACTTTTGATGTGATTTAGATAGCATCTAGCAAACGTTTCTACGCAAGACATCAGAGGAGGAAAGAAAAGATCAAAAATAATCTTTACGTCAAATGGAGTTCCACGTGAACTAACCATGCCCATGAGCTGGATGTTCCTTCTCCACTAGGTCTGACAAATACTCTGTGCCAATGATATGGCCATCATTATTCAAGCGAAGCTGCAAAAACAATTAATACTAGCATTGTGAGAAACAATTATTGTAAGCATGGTATACATACAAGAATAGTAAGTAACAAAACGTAAAAATCATGGAATTCAAATTTCAAGAGAAGACAAAGATGGAGAATACCCTAGCAGAGGTGCAACCATCAACATTACAAGCATGATATAAAATAAAAATAATCTGGATCAGCATTAACGTTTAATATGAAATCAATCTACACATGTAATTTGAAACAGAAGGGCAACCAACACAGCCTTAACCACCAAACACTAGTATACTTCGCATAAACAAGCTCAAGATGAAGTCAAAGGAAATTCGATGGAGTGGCTGAAGAAATATATAGGGAAGTTGCAAATGCACAAGATTGAATTATATGATATAATATATAATCTGAAATCTGAATCCAGAATTTGATAATCAAAGTGACAGTATTAGCATTCACAGTAAAAAAGACAATATTGCGGAGATACATTAGCATGCATTCCAAACATATCATTACAAACATTGTAAATGCAAAAATGCACGAGGATGACCTTATCAACACCTATATATGGTTTCCTACTAAGCACACAAATAGGCACTTAAACAAAGATCAATTACTTAGCTAAAGAAAGTTAAAGAAAGGAAGGCGATAAGACATCTCATGTAGGATCCATAAGTTCAAGATTCATCATGTAAATAATATGTAACTCAAGAATGAAAATTTGAAAGGTGTGACCGCTCATGAACTGTGGTATATACGTATCTTGTCACAAGTTATGTTTAAATGTCAGAATACCATTGTGCATAACTGATAAACTGTTTACAAGGAGTTGAGCAGTATTTTAAGTGCATAAATATACTGATAGAATTTAAAGGCAGAGATAATTATAATAAGAAATAATCAAAGGGAACTCTGACCTTCCATATGTTTGTGTCTAGATCAACTTCATGCTTCCCTGACATATCAATAGCATCTATGCTTAAAACTGCAAAGAACAAAAATAATTTAGAAACGGCGTAAGTGGTTTTCTGAACAAACAACATTCGCATTAGGAGACATATCAATGTAAACAATTTAACTGAAGAACAGGTATTTAAAGATATTAAAAACGAAATTAGAAAAAGGCTAACCATCACAAGGCAAAGATGGGAATGTCATGTTTATGTGGATAGGAAGAGTTTCTCCACGTTTCAAGTCTACTTCCATCTGCCAACATATAATTTATGATACTAAGTAGCAATAAAATAACTTTATAAACTTATGGCTAACAAGCAGTTAATACTCAATATTAAAGCTAAACAGTCATTGAACATTTAATGCAAATAAGATATCATTAAACTGACAACCTAAAAAGCCTTGTGAATAAGAAAACTAACCTCATGTACAGTATAAGTTGAAAGGTAATATGTCAACTCGTGAAAGAACAATGTTGCCATGATTACCAGCCCAAAAATAGAAACTAGCAAGAAACACAAAAAGAATTCTAGTCAATGATGAACCCATCATAGTGTATATTAGGATATCCATTCCACAAGCATCATTTTATTTGTGGTCTGATTTAACTGAAATCACATTTCAGTGTATAGCTTCTAAGGTTCATATTGATAACAGTTTAGCAAATGAATCACCACATTTGAGTAGAAAGCTATTTGTTCCAGGAAGATTTCCTTACAGCTCTGTAGACTAAAATAAAATATTTGTGTTCCCTTTTGCCACTCAATTACACAAATCTATTGTAATTAAATATGACTGCATGGTTGATAAAATTGTATTTTTGGATCAGATAGGTGGAGAGTTCTTCTAAATCAGATCTGTGGATCAGATCGTAAATTGTAAGATTCTACTAATTATTGCTTTAAAATGAGCACAAAAATGAAATAGAAGTTTTAACAACAAATTAAAAACTATAAGTCAATAACCAGCTTAAAACCTGCAATAGAAGTTTTAAAAAAAAAAAAAAATAAGTACTTCATAAATGAATCACAATGAAATTGGTCAATGATTAAAATGATTTAGAGATCAAGTACTTAATGAAATCATTGGAATTGTAGATCAATTTTTCTTATTGGTACCTGATCGCAATTTTAGCAACCATGATATGATGTATAAGCTAAAAGGAAAAAACAAAAAAAATACATCCAAATGTACGATTCTTCATAATTAGAAACTCTCACAAAAGCTTGTGAGTCAGACAATCAAGAAAATAAATCTGATAAGTCTTTTAAATCATCGATGCAAGATGCAATAAAACCTTTCCGAATTCAAAATTTGAAGGAATAATTTTCAAATTTGAATTGATTTTTTATTATTATTTTTTAAAAAAAAAAAATAAACTGTGGGCCAAATTCCCCTCCAGCCAAATTCAGCAGTCTGTTTAGGAGAACTAGGAAAATTGTAGCTGAACAGTTACTCCTGGTGAATATTTCCACATGTAGTCAAAGATATAACTCTTAAATGGTTTTCATTTACCATAAACAACATAAAACACACACGCAGACAGAACAAATAGAACTAGGATTATCGATGCTTCTAAAAGCTAGAATTAACAATTATCATTTGGGGAAAACAAAATTAGAGTAATACCGATGGCGCCAGATTTTGTCTTCTGCAGCAAGTGTTCTTCAGCACGGGGAAACGCATCAAGACTTTTTAATGCTTGCATCAACCCCATAATTTATTTCCCTTTTATCTATTTCTACTCTAATTAGCCCCAGATCAAATAATTATGAAATTAAGCGTTCACTGCATACAAACATAACTCCATAAACAAACATTTATTGTAATTGTAATACGAAGATGAAGCTACAGGTATATTTCACTTCTTTCTACAAGAATGAATATATAGAAATCTATTATCTACGTTATCAGAGAAATTATTACCTCGAAAGGGAGATAAACAGATTCTGAGATTCCCGTCCAATACAATAAGCAAGAACAATAAACTGGACGGCCAAAACAGTTCACACAGAGCGACCCCAAATCCCAATTATGTTCCTTTAATTTAAAAGTAAAAAAGCAAAAAAAAAATAAAAATGACTTACAAGTAAAAAGGGTAAATATCACTGAGGTCCTTCACCTTTCGTTATTTTGTCACTTATGTCTCGAACTTGTAGAACTTTGCATCCATGTTCCAAATTAACGAAAAAGTTTATTGAAACTTTAGCCACGCGATGTAGAATTGGAAAGATAAAATTGTCTAGAAAGATTTCATTTAATCCCAATTTGACGATTATTATTTGAAAAAAAAAAAATTCATCATATTCATTTTCAATCACACACTCATACAATAAAACAATTCATAACAATAGTTTCAACTTTCTTTTAGAAATTTGATTTGAATATCGTAAAACTTTTTAATGTTTGTGAATCACATCTCCTTACTTTTAACCCATCACGACATAATGTGGATGTCACATGGTTATTTTGACCCTGTTTGAACCCAATTTTCTAAAAACTCAGGGTTTGTTTGATTTATGTTTCAATTTTTAGTTTTGTATTCATTTTCAATTTTCAATTTTTGAGGGTTTATTCTAAGATTGTTAAAAACATGTTGAGTTTGTCATTTTCAAAAATTATTTTTCAAAATAAAAAATTAGAAAACATATTTGATTTGAAATTTTGAAAAATTATTTATAACATTTTATTCTATGAAATTTAATTATTCAATAAAATAGAACAATTTTATATTAATATATTATCAAGTAATATATACATTTTAAAGTTCGTGAATCTTACAATATTTTTTTGTGAGACAACAAATAAAATAAAAATAAAAAATAAATTGAGTTCAAAATAAAAATAAAAAGTGAACTGAGAATAATTTTATTTATGTTCGTTTATCTATTTTTCTAAATTTTTTTATGTAAATAATTATTAAGAGTTTAAAATATTTTATTTATTATAAAATTTTTTTTTTAGAATTTTTTTAATTTAATTTTTTATTTTCTAGAATTTTTTTAGAACTTATAGATTTTATTTTCTCAAATTTTTATTTAAATAAAAATTATTTAAACGCTTATTTTTCATATTTTGAGTGTTTTTAAAAATTCCACCAAAAACACTCAAAATGCCTAAAATGTGTTTTGAATCTTATGTTATAAGTTTAACTTTATTTTTGAAAATATATTTTTAGAAATATCAAACCAAACACATTTTCAATAATTTTTACAATTTAAAACTGAAAACAACTTGAAAACAATAAATTAAATGGGGCTTAAATAGGGGCTTAATGTTCAAATAAATATTTTACTTAATGGGAGACATAGGTAATATAATTTTAAAAGATAAGAGATATGAGAGTAACAAATGGTAGTTTGAAAAACATGAATGCTATAATTATGAAAGATTGGGACTTGTGGTAAAATTTATCCCAAGTAAAAATTAGGTTTTAAAATAAAAATAAATTTCAATTAACATTTGTTTTGGTCATAACCTTGGAATGTAAGGTTGTGAGTCTTCAACCTATTTAAAGTTAGGATATATGTCCTCATGAGATGAAATCGTGAATATTGAGCGACTTTCTTGTGACTTCAAATTAGAGAGAAAACTATCAAATTATTTAATATTTAACTTTAAGTCATATGAAAATCGTACATCTATTTGGGCTCCATTAAAATAAGATTTTGGGGAAAAATTTATTTTAGAATAGTATTTTTTAGAAAATGTATGGTTAAAAAATAAGAAAAAAATCTGAGTTTAAAAATAATTTTACACGTAAACCCAAAAATTGTTCATATTTTTTAACTACACATTCTCCAAAAAAATTACTATTCTAAAACACATTTTTTTTTCAAAAAAATGAAAAAATTGAGGCTCAAACGGGGGATTTAACATTTACACTGACAGTTTCCGTTAAGTACGCCCTAGATTCACAATTCAAATAGTTTGAAGACTAAAACCTTTTGAAATCTTGATATCTAAGACTACACTATCTAAAAGGCTAAGAGCGCAAACCCTAAGGGTGCGTTCTCTTTGTCGTTTTGGGGCCGTTTTCTGTTTTCTGTTTTTCAAAACGACGAAAACGCGTTCTCTTTGTCGTTTTCGAAAACGAATTTTGCAAAACACAAAAAAAAATTTCACACAAAACACAAAACGGGTTTTTTCCGTTTTGGACGTTTTCAGTTAAAAACACGAAAATTTTCCAAAACGCCAAAACAAATACTGTAGCTTCAAATTTTTCACTCCTCCCATTTTTTTCAATCGCGACTTCTCTCCTTCCCTCTTCCACTCTTCCTTCTCTCCATCCCTCTTAGTCCCTAAACTTTGACTTTCTTCATTTCGATAGTTTTAGAAAATAGGAAGGGTTCAAATAAGAGCAAAAATTCAAAAATGAGTTATGTCTAAAAATATAAATGAATATATTAACACCCCATTATTCATCTAGAATAAAATCATCTTAATAAAAATTTTCATAAATTTATATGTTATTTTAATATATGAAAATATATTTCATGATTCAAAGATATTTCAAAATTCAAAGAAATTTCAGGTTTATAATATATTTAATAATATATTAACATTAAACAATTAAAATTAATTGAATAATCAGATTTTTTGAATAAAATATTATGAAATAATATTATAAAAAAGTGCAAAGAGAACGCGTTTTCTGTTTTCTGTTTTGAGAAATTGTTTTTCAAAATGACAAAGAGAACGCATTTTCAGTAATTTCAAAACAGACACCCAAAACACAAAACACAAAACGAATTTCAAAACTCAAAACACAAAACAGAAACACGAAGAGAACGCACCCTAAACTTCTGTGTGTTTTCCTTTAAAATAAAACTCTTAATTTTTTATACTTATTTTTAATCACACATTCACACAATAAAATATCTTTAACGTACATTCAAAAAAATTTCCTTCTTTTTAACCATAAATTTTGTAGACAATCACTATTCAAAATATCAATTTTTTTATTTTTTTTCAAAATAATGACCATAAAAAAGGGGACTAAGTTTTCCTAAAATAAATATGACCTAATAAGAGGAGCAATTATAAAAAATTTAAAATAAATAATTTTTCTTACTTTAATGTTAATATCAATCATTCAAACACATTAAAAACTAGTCAAATTTGGCTTCCTTATTTTGTAGAAAGAGGCGGCTTCTTTTTGCTCAAAACTAGTCAAATTTGGGAGGAAATACCTCTAAATAGTCGTTTCAAAAGTTGATTTATAACAATAGACTACAAAAAACTAGAAATTTGAAGAATAGCCTTTACACAATAATTTTTCCAAAAATACCCTTAAAAACCAAATCATTATAATAGAAAAAAGAAATACAATAAGGTCCTAAACTATTTATGAATCCAAAACCTTTAAATCCAGAGATTATACAAAATTTTATTGATCTAAAAATTGCAACAAAAAGAGAATTAAATTATTTAAAAGAAGATTTAGAAAGTTTCTTTTTAGATTATTTAGATCCAAAATTAAGATATAAAAATACTTATATAGATAGCCAAGCAATTAGATTTGAAAATAATATACATAAAGAAATTATCAATCTAGAAAGAAGAATTGAAAAATTAAATACAATCATTGAAGAAAAAGTCATAACTAAAGATAGTGAATTCTATAAATTTTATTGCGACTTATTAAATATTTACGAAAATAATAAATTTTGAGATTTTGAAGACGGTCTTAGTACCCCCCCCCCCCCACTCTAATTGGTATCAGAGTCATAGATCATAACATGATAATAGAAAATTTAGGAAATAGATATAAAATTAAAAAAGATAGATTTGGAATAATAATAGGAAAACCTATAATAGGAAAAGAAGCCTTAAAAATCATACTTATAAAATTAAAAGATGTATTTAGATATAAGAAAGGAAATAATAGAAAAAACAGAAATTAGTATAATAAGAAATCTTATGATATGGGAAACTATTATAGAAACTATAGATCAAGAAGAAATAGTTGCTATAATAGAAAATAATATAAGTAATTATGAGAATTAAAATTAAGAAGATAGATAACTATTATAAATTAGAAGAAGAAAAAGGATATAAAATATTTTATGAACCTATTCCTAATAAATCAAAAATATTAACATTAAATATAATTAAATACCTAGAGAAATAAAAGAACAAATACTACATAAATTAAGTATAGGATCTATAAAAGATAGATATGTATATGAAATGATTAATAAAGAATTTGAAAGTATTTTATATTATAGAGAAATATATGAATCATCATAAGTTACAAATGAGTAATGATAAAGTAGCTAGAAAGTTTAATAATATTGTTAAAAATCTAAACAAAATACAAGAAAAAACCTCAAATATACTAGGAACACCAGAAGAAATAAATAAATCACAAGAAAAAATGTTAGGGAAACTAAAAATCGAAAAACTAGAATTAAAAGCAAAATATTTGAAACCGTAAGAGATGATCAATTACCTGATAATGAAATAACAATAGAAAGTCTTAATAAAATTATCAATGAAAATAAAGATAAAAAGTGCAGATTATCATATTTATTAGAATAAAAAGTGGGAAAATATAATGGTTTTTTCAGAATCATTTGATAAACTAAAGAAATTAATAAATTAATTAATAAATGAAACTAAAGAATTAAAAGATGAAGTAGGAATGTTAGAAATAGAAATCAGATAAATGAAACAAAATATGAAATCAACAGATAAAAAAGTAGATAAAGATAGAATAAAAGGAGAAATGACAAGAATAGGAAAGAAACATGTAGAAACAGAAGGATATTATGAACCTGGAAGTATGGATGATAGATTTAGAAAAGAAATATTACCAATAATCCTAGAACAAGAGTAAGAATTTGAAAAATATGCAGAAGAAAGAAGAAAAAATAAAAAAAAATGATGAATGAAGAAATAGATAATCTAATAGAAAATTTTGACCAATTAAGTATAGAAGAATTAGAAAATTATGAAATATTAATGAATACTGGTGGAGGACCAACACCAGCACCAGGAAGTACAAGCAATAATCCAAAATTAAAATTTTCTGAATTAGAAGGAGGATATGCACAAATGCCACATAGACCTTATATGCAGTACTATGATAGAATTATACCACAACATAGAATAGAAAAATATAAAGATCAATTTACCCCAAACTCAGACTACAATAAACCAATAAATCATGGAGGAGCAAAACTATATTTAGATTATAAAATAGATACTAAGAAAGCCTTGTTACAATGGGCAGATGCAATGATATTATTCTTTTTATATAACCAAGATGATACATGGGAATCTACGGATAGAAGAATTGACTATTTAATAGTATCGTTTGAAGGAGATGTAAGAAATTGGTGGGAATGAGTAACTGAAGATACTAAATTATTAATGGGAAGAAATATACAAACAGAAATGCAAAAAACCTCACAAGAGAGAATAAAAAAGTTAGTAGAATATATATCAGATGAATTTTTAGGAGAAAATTTGAGAAAAAATTCAGAAGAAGAAGCTAGAAGAGAAAAATTAAAAGTAAGTTTAGGATTGATAAACATTATGATATGTGTAAAATAAAATAATATAATGTCAATTTAGAAATTTCTATTATACCCAATTTTATAGTAACGAGAATCAAGGACCATACTTAGAAATGTATTTTGCTAAATTACCAGGAACATGGAATATATATTTTAAGATAGAATATGAAAGATATATAAAGGATAATCTTGTACCAGATACATTATAAAGTAGAATAAAATTCTTATTTGAAAGATTAGCAGAAATATGTAAAAATAGACAACTAATGAAAAAAATCTGGAAAACTAACAAGAATCTGTTGTGAAGAAATAGAAAGACCTATTAATTGGGGATGTGGACCAAAAAGAAAATTCAAACAAAAAAAGTATAAAAAATATAAACAGTTCAAAAAGAAATATCAAAAACCAAATAGGAGATATTATAAGAGAAAATATCAACCAAAAAGAAAAGATTTTAAAAAGGATAAAAAACAATGTAAATGCTGAAATTGTGGAGAAATATGACATATAAGCCCTGATTGTACTAAAAAGAAAGTTAGAATTTTATAACAAGAATATGAAGAAATAGAAAATGATTTAGAAGAAATAACAGATATTAATAATTATGAAGGAGAAGATGTTTACATATCAGAATCAGAATGAATCACGAAATAGAAGAAGTTGAAACCATAGAAGAAAAACAAGAAATAGAAAATTTTGAAGGATATGGATTAAAAGTAACATTCGATAATAATACATTTAAAAAAATAGAAAAATTATCGTTAGATTTAAAATTAGGAGAATGAAAAATATTTGATAAAATATTTAGAAGAGAAAGGGTATTTATAAGTGAATATCATAAGATAGAAAAATCAATAGATATAAGAACAGTTTCAGGAAGTCATAAATTAGCATTACTAATAAAATCCACAGTTGACCAATTAATGTCAAAAGTAAAAGGAAGACAAAAAAAAAAAAGATACAATATGTTTATCTAGCAGGAATACAATTAATGTTCAAATCCCTATTTAGAGAAGGAATAGATTCACCAATAACAGTAAGTTTACATGATGGAAGAATACTAAATACTAATGATAGTCATTTAGGAACTATAAAAGAAAATTTAGCATATAAAAAATTAATATTTACATGTTATCCAAAATATTGTGTATCAATAAAAGATAAAGATTTTAATGAAGTATGAGGATTACATTTTAAAATACATAGAAAAGATATTATGGAAGAAGGAAATCATATCATGACCATAGAATATAGAGCATTATATAAATTTACTAACTTAAACTATGGAAACATTTACTCTAAAAAACCCTATATAGAAATTCACAAAGAATGTAAAGACATATTAAATATTGTAGAACCAAACACACAACTAAACCTATTTCCAGAAATATATGAATTAGAAATATCTAAAACAAAACCAGATGTAACAGAAAAAATAGAAAATAATTCTTTAATAGAATTTAAAGATGAAAAATTAAAAAGAAATAATAGTACATCTATAATACCAAGAAAAAGCATAAGTCGAGAAATAATGGTAAAAAGGAATATAGGAAGTATGCAAATATATGGAGAATATTATAATGTAATAAAATATATAAAAGGAAAAAATATCATAATTAATACAGGAGTAGCAAACTGCCATATATCAGGAAATAGAGATAAAGAATTAATAAAAAGAAGGGTAGAGCCTTATAAATATATTAATTTTGATGGAAAAACACATACTAGTGAATTAGAAGTAAAAATACCAATAATTTTAGATGGAGAAGAAATGATAATACCATGTTATGTAGATAATAATATGGGAGATCATTACTATATATTATTAGGAATGAGTTTTTTACAAGCCTTAAATCATTATAATATTAATAAAGAAGGAATCTATATAACACATAATAATAAGACATTGTTTTGTCCAAAAGAATGAATAATGTAATAACATTTCCATTAGCAGTATATATACAAATTACTATTGTAGAAACTAATATAAAAACATGTGCTTTAATAGATACATGAAGTGATATAACTATTATCAAGACATTTTTGTTAAAAAAACTAGAACAATGATAATACTATAAAAATAACAGGTGTCACGGGAATATCGACACCCATTACTAAAAATAAAGAAAATGTAGAAATCCTATTAGGAAGTAAACAAATAACTATAAACAAAGTATATGCATATGATGTATTAGAATGTGATATATTATTAGGAAATGATTTTGTTCAACAATTTCAATATTACCAACAAAATAACTATATGATTATGTTAAAAACACCATGTGGACATCTACTAAAAATTTCAAGAGAATTTAAACCATACAGAGTTCAGCCAGCCCAGCGTGGTGAAAGGACAATAAAAATACCAATAAAAACAACTATTAAAATACAAAAAATACAAACAACAGAAAAATCAGAATTAATAAAAGAAATAATAAAAAAGATAGGAAATGTCTATAATGAAAATCCATTAGTTTATTGGAAACCTGAACATCCAAGGACAAAAATAGAATTAACTGAAAATATAATAATAAGAGTAAAACCAATGATGTACACTATACAAGATACTCAAAAATTTAGAAAACAAATTGAAGAATTAAAAAATATGAAATTAATCAGAGCCAGTAATGGACCACATAGTAGTCCAGCCTTTATGGTAATGAAACACTCTGAACAAGTACGAGGAAAATCAAGAATGGTAAAAAATTATAAAAAATTAAATAAATACACGAAATTTGATGGATATTTCTTACCAAATAAAGATGTTTTAATAAATCTTGCAAAATGAAAAGAATATTATTCAAAATTTGATTGTAAGTCAGGATTTTGGCAAATCAAAATGGAAGAAAAATCAATACCATATACGACATTTAGTACGCCTCAAGGTAAATATGAATGGATAGTCATGCCATTTGGATTAAAAAGTGCACTTCAAATATTTCAAAGAAGAATGGATAATATTTTTAGAAAATATAATGATTTCTTATTGGTATACGTTGATGATATACTAATATGTTCAGAAAATAAAAATGATCATAAAAATCATATTATAAAATTCCTAAAAGAATGTAAAAAAGAAGGAATAGTTTTATCTGAAAAGAAAGCTATTATAGAAAAACCTGAAATAGAATTTCTTGGATTAATTATAGATAAAAATGAAATAAAATTACAGTCTCATATATCTAAAAATATAGAAAATTTTCCTGATAAATTAGAATCTAAAGAACAAATACAAAAATTCTTGGGATGTTTAAATTATGCAGAAGGATTTATTGAAAATCTTTCAAAAAAGAGACATAAAATACAGATTTTATTTAGAAAAACTAATACTAAAGGGTGGAATGAAGAACATACAGAAATAGTTAGACTACTTAAAGAAGAATGTAAAAATTTACCAAAATTAAGATTACCAAATGAAAAGGATAATTTGATAGTTAATACTGATGCCTCAAATAAATATTGGGCAACAATATTAAAAACAGATTTAAATGAAATATGTAAATATTTAAGTGGAACTTTTAATCAAGCAAAAATAAATTATACCACTCATGAAAAAGAATTATTAGCAATTATTAGAGGAATAAAGAAATTTTCATTATTTTTATTATCTAAAAAATTTATTGTTGAAACTGACAATTCTCAAGTTGCAGGACTTGTTAGAAATAAATTACCAATGAAACCCTAATATAGAAGGTTACATAGATGGCAAGCATATTTATTATTCTATAATTTTGATATTATTCATATTAAAAGGTACAAATAATTATCTTGCTGATTTTTTAAGCAGGAACATTGAATTTGGAGATGGATAATATCAAACAGATGATATCAGAAATAAAATCTGCGGCAGCCTATGCTAAAGAAGAAGCAAATGATATAAAAATTGGAATGGAGACATTAGCTGAGCTCTTAAGTCATAATATTAAATTATTACTTGAGATCAGTGAATCCCATGCCAAGGTTACAAACGAAATGAAAGACAAAATTGATGATATTGAAACACAATTAATGTCTATTGATACAAATAATACAAGGGTTGATGTCTTGACACAATCCTATAATACCAAACAGGGATACCAACAGGTACCAAGGAGTGATCCACAATACGAAAGCAGTAGTGGACCCAGCACTATCAAAAGAGATACACAAAGTCCTAGAAAGTTGACCATAAAATCCAATGATGAACATACAAGGGTTATTAGAATCAGAACTGATGAAGATGATGATACCCCTTTATCAGCAAAAGAAGAAGAATATAGATCTTTTGCCAAAATTGTTTATGAATTACAAGAAAATGACTTATATTTCATATCTTCAGGAGATCATGTTTATCCAAGGTTACTAATTACCAATTATGCAGACCCTGTCATGGTCAAAATGGCAGCAGACTATGGATTTTTAGATCTTATCTACCCCGGAAAAAGATCTAAAAGAAATTGAAAGATTTGATGAAATTTTTAAATCTGAAGTATCCAAATTTGCCAAAGGTAGGTCCATATACATAAAATTTTATTCAGTCAGTCCTGAGATTGATGGAATGATATTTTATCCTGCTGAACATATTATAACAATCGGATATGTTAGTAGAGAGTTTCAGATTGATGTCGGTCACAATAAAAAGTCATTACCAAAAATCATCAGATCATGGATAAAATCTCGAAGAGTTTTAGGGATGAAAGTCTTATATAAAATGGCAAAAAACTTGTATGACAAAAAATTCAAATGCTTGTGTCAATATGAAGGATGGACTCTTCTCACCAATAATGGAGGAGAGAAATCAACAATTCTGAAAGAATACATTGAGAAATTTGACACTCATCGAATCAATGAACCTATCACAACCATACAAGAGGCATGCAAAGTAAGAGAATGCCCCACTTGTCGACAGAATCAAAGATAAAAAAGATGATAATAAACACATGGAGGAAAGGTGTCCAAGCTGCTACAGGATAATCTTACTAGCTGTATGTAAAAACAAGATCTGAAGGACAATTATAGAAGGACCGTGTCCTTTATCAAAGAAAATGTAACAAAACAACAAGGATGGAGGGGCCATGAGGCTCTTGATGAAAAGCACGATGCAATAAAATATTATTAGTATGATGTAAGTAATGATGTAATTTATCTTCAGATTTGTGTATAAATAGAAGCCTTTGGGCTAATGAAGAGGGCAGAGTTGGTTGAGCACTCAAACTATGAGTTAGCCAAACAAATTCCTGTCTTCCATTGTAATCATATTTCAGCCTTTAGATATCAATAAAATTTCAAGTTATTTCAGATCCAAATTGTCTTTAAAAGATATCATGAGTTTCTAAACACCTCATCCCATAGATTGAAGAAGAATTCCTTTCTTACTTTAACAAAAAGAGAGTTTTCTTTAGTTAATATCTATAATTCGAATTCAAATGACTGACACAGTGAAGGTGGAAAGTTGGAATAACAATTATCCCGTAGAGGCAGGAGGCCATTGAAGGGAGCCATTTACAGATCCAGAACCTGAAAGTTACTTGATTCTAAGAATAAAGATTTGAGATCAAAACTAAGGTAAAATTATTATTTTTGTTAAATTTAGAAAGATATTTTCTGAAATCTTAAAGAATCGTTGGGATTACTTATCTGAATGTTTGCATGACAAAATTATCTAAATGTTTGTATTTAATATTTATTTTATTAGTATTGATTAGATTTATATAACATGCCAGGATATACAATTGAAGGATTAGATAACTTATTAGAAATTTTATTAGAAAAAATAAATAATATCATCTCTCAAATGGAAAGAATAGATCAATCTTCGTCTGAAAAATATTATATACTTGGAGAAAATTTTGATAGATATATGGAAGATTATGTCAATCTACTAGATCAAATGATGAATTTATATGCTAGAATCTGAGATAGAAATAATACAGGACAAAATTGAAAAACTATTCTAAAGATAAGTATATATCCTGTAATATAAAAACACATTTCATTAAGGGTAAAATAGTATTTTTAATAATTAAGACCATTTTGGAAAATAGCAATAGTAAACCGGCCATTTAAAAAATTACCCCTCAAATTTGGCTATAATATTCGTTTTCTTCCAATAGTAAATCTTTCTTTACTATTAAAAAAGAAAGGCCTGTTTGGTTTGCCATTAAATCTACATTTTGAGTTTTTTGTTTTTGTTTTGAGAGTCTATATTTAAAATTGTAGAAACTGTTTATCAAAACAAAAATAGGAAAATACGTTTAATTTAAAAGTTTTAGAAATTATTATAGGACATTTTATCTATTGAATTCAAGTATTCAATAAAATAGAATAATATATTATCAAATAGTATATACATTTTAAAATTGGTGAATTAAACAATATTTTGTTGCTATAAAAATAAAATACAAAAAAATAATAAATTATTGAGAGAAAATAGAAGACAAAATAATAATAATAATAATAATAATAATAATAATAATAATAATAATAATAATAATAATGACGTGAACATGAGAAATATAAAATTTGATTGTGTATGCTAAGATGGCACAAACAATTCAATAGATAGTGGACTAAGCTTACAGCTTAAATACTAATAGACAAATAAACATAATTGAGAAATTAAAACAATAAAATAAATCTACATAATCATGTATGAGTCGTTGAATAGTCATTCCACATTTGTATAGTAATGTGATCCCTAATTTATCCCTTTTGAATGATTTGATTAGTATAAAATTGTATGACTTCTTGATCTTCACTTAAATTCGACACATCTTGAAATACTATATTCTTTGGTGAATGTTAAATAAAAAGACTATCCAAAGCGCACTATTGATGAATGATGTTATGTGTTGTGCAACATGCAGTGGGAATTAGTCTTTTAACTGCTAAGTGGATAATTAATAATTAATTTTAAACTGCAAAATCTTGCATCTAACACTTCAACGCAACGTTCAATAATGTTCTAGCACGATGAGTGTTTATAGTTGAACAACTCTTCCTTTTTATACAGTATTCATTGTCAACCATAATGATGTGATCCGGGATAGGCAATCACTTGGCCGAGCTTTGGAGTCCAAGGGGTTGAAGTTGACAAGCCAAGGTACAAGTTTGGTGAAGGCCGATAACTATGCGGCCGCATCCAAATGGACAGAGAGCGTGGAAGAGGCAGAGTTTATTTCTATGCGACCACATAGAAATACTCTATGTGGCCGCATAGAGTATTTTCAGTTCAGTTCTATATTTTTGCGCGAATTTCCAGATTTCATTATATTTCTTATTTTGACAAGTTTTATTATTTTTGGACTCTTGATATTTCATGCTTTTAGGGTTTTCCATAGTTTCCATATAAATAGGAATTTTATTTCATTGTAAGTTAAGTTTTGACATAATGAATAAAAAGAGTTTTCTCTCAATTGTTCTTCATGAACACCCTTTAGAACTTATCAAATATTGATTGAATATTTGTGGCGTTCGACAACAGAACTTATCAAAAGATTGGACTACCTTTGTGATGTTCGCAAATCGAGGTTCTAGTTTCTGCACTTCAATGGGTTTAATATTAATATGCCTTCAGTTCTTGAGTCGTGAGGCTCGGGTCAAGATCCTATCGTCTACATACCTGAATTTGGGCTTTCCCGGCGTTTCAAATTCATTCCGCGAGTTCCATGCGATTCCCCCAACCGGGATCTCATCAAATGGTATCAGAGCTAGTTCTAAATTCAGGTTAAATCTTTTATTTTATTTTCTTTGTTTTGAGTCTTTTTGTGTTCTTCATGTTCTTTAGTCCAGTAAATATTGAGTCTTAGATCCAAAAAAGTAAAAAAAAAAAGAGTCAAAAATTGTTTTTGTGCTCAATTTGAGTCTAAATCAACTTTTGTTTTCTTTGTCTTTCTCGTAGTCAAATTTTCGAGTTTTGTAAAAAAAAAATAAAAAAAATACTGTTCACATCCGTACTGTTCCAGTCCGAAATTTAAAAAAAATTTTTTTATTTTTATTTTTTAATTTCTTGAAAATTGTCCAATATTCTATCATCTATCCTTATTCCAAAATCCATTATGTTCCATTCAATCCAAATTCAAGAACCACTTTCTTGAATTAAATTCTCACTCATCCAATTCTTTTCTTGAGTTTTTCGATTACGCCTACGTTAAGGATGGATTATGATTGGGGACTTATTTTTCAAACTCGGTGCTTTGTGGGTGATACGGTGTGCAGTTTGGCCATTGATAAGGAGCATATATTTAATTTGGTCAGTATCACTATGGTGAAAAAATTGGGATTACCTTTAAAACAACATCCTAGGCCTTATCGGTTGACTTGGTTGAAGGAGTGTGGAAAAGTAAATGTGATCACACAGACTTTAGTGAATGTCACAATTGGAGGATATAGTGATAATGTGTGGTGTGATGTAGTCCCATTAAAATCCTTTCATATTTTGTTTGAGAAACTTTGGAGACATGGGAAGAAGGCTGTGTATGATATGGGGAGGAACACGTATAGGTTTTTTCAAGATGGGAAACACATCACTCTGGTGGGTTTGACACTAGCACAGTCTCATACAGACCAATGTAAGGTGAGGGGTGAAGTGGAAAGGGAAAAGCAAGAGAGTGAGATGACCACACTGAAAGAGAGCAACGTGGTTGGATTGCAAGAGGGACCTAGAGATAGGAATGTTGAGATGGAGGATGATGAATTGAAAAATGCAGTTGACATTGAGGGGAGAGTAGATGAGGTTGCTCAGTATGAGGGTGAAAAACTAGAAGAGTGTGTTGAGCAAATAGTTGAAAACATTGTGGGGAGTGAAGAGTAAAGTTTCATCGTTAAGCATGATATGGTGGAGACGATACATCATGAGTACGAGGACCCATATTTTGTTTTTGGAACTAACAGTTTCAACTGTGTTATGCTTAAGTCTTTCCTTCAGGCTGTACATTGTACGTGGGAGTTCATGCAACAACAATGGGTGAATAAGCTTGTGCTGCAATACAACCATATATGCGAGATGGGTGGGTACCGTGTATTGATCTTATGCCATGGAATGAAATTTTTTCCATTTGATCCAGGTGGTGCAGTGATGAGTTGGATAGCAGGTTGGTTATCCCCTACGCGATCGCAAGACATGGATTCGAGGACGAATCCTTTCGAAGAGAGAGGGGGTGATGTGATCCGGGATAGGCAATCACTTGGCCGAGTTTTGGAGTCCAAGGGGTTGAAGTTGACAAGCCAAGGTACAAGTTTGGTGAAGGCCGATAAGGATGCGGCCGCATCCAAATGGACAGAGAGCGTAGAAGAGGCAGAGTTTATTTCTATGTGACCGCATAGAAATACTCTATGCTGCCGCATAGAGTATTTTCGAGTTCAGTTCTATATTTTTGCGCGAATTTCCAGATTTCATTATATTTCTTATTTTGGCAAGTTTTATTATTTTTGGACTCTTGATATTTCGTGCTTTTAGGGTTTTCCATAGTTTCCATATAAATAAGAATTTTATTTCATTGTAAGTTAAATTTTGACATAATGAATAAAAAGAGTTTTCTCTCAATTGTTCTTCATGAACACCCTTTAGAACTTATCAAATATTGATTGAATATTTGTGGCGTTCGACAACAGAACTTATCAAAGGATTGGACTACCTTTGTGGCGTTCGCAAATCGAGGTTCTAGTTTCTGCACTTCAACGGGTTTAAGGTTAATATGCCTTAAGTTCTTGAGTCGTGAGGCCCGGGTCAAGATCCTATCGTCTACAAACCTGAATTTGGGCTTTCCCGACGTTTCGAATTCATTCCGCGAGTTCCATGCGATTCCCCCAACCGGGATCTCATCACATAATCATGCAAATGATGCTTCAAACTTGATAAGAGGAAAAAAAAATTCAAGCATGTTTGAATAGCCATAATAAAAAAAGATAAAATTGATATGCAAAATAATTATGGTTTATGATTTTAATACTATAAAATATTTAACAAATCCTTTGAAATATTAAAATATACCTTCCCATGGCATAAAAAGTCATTTGATGTTCTTTTGATTGACATGATGAATACTCGTGAATCAATTGAAGTACCTTCATATCCAATATACATAAATATGAATCACATTTCAAAATCACATGCTAACGATGCATTTTGTGTTGTGCTAGTTTTCATTCTCCAAAAAGATATTTGTCTCAATGTAGATATTCAAAATGAAACATGTGTTCCATCTATTGCACCTACACAATCCTATAAATTAATAATGAAATAAAATCTATTGTGCTAAAATAAGAATAGAACAGAAAGGTAACATTAGAGTAAGGATATTTGTGCAAGAGATGCTCATGTACAACATCTCGATTTATTGGGCTGATTATCTTCGTCCCCAATAAACAAACAATGCATAAAACTCGCTTAAACCATTTTGATGTCGTATGGTTGGAATGCTGAAAGCCATAAACAATAACATTATATCGTGTATTGTGCCCTACAATCATCAACAACACACACTAGCATTGATTTGCCTAGTTTGCCTTCTTCTTAAGACTGTATAATGATCTACATATACACAATAAAGATAGAATTATTCATCAATTTTACGGTTTAGCAACATTGATTGCCATTGTTGATCAACATCCAAGCAATGATACCAAATTGTCTTGTTCCCCATTAAAAAAAAAAAAAAAAAAACTAGACAGTATTCAATTTGATTTTTGAAACCGAAACAAAATTTATTAAAAAATGTAAATAGTAAAAAAAAATTCCGCAAAATTGAATTACACTTGGTGCAACCAAAGAAAAACAAATCTAGAGTTTTCTATAACCACAAAATCAAATAAAAGATATGTATATAAAAGAGATAAGTAGGATTATGACAAGTAATGCAGCAAGTAGCATAATAAAAATGCTTTCCAACCATAATGTACCTAAAAATTATTCGAAACATCCAAAATAATTATTGAAATCGAAAAATTAAAAGGATTTTCACCTCTTTCAAAAAAGCTCCAATTTTTCCAATCTCATAAACCTTTTGCAGCTGAAAAAATTACAGTTGTTAGGGGAAAAAAAGATTTTTCTCTCTTTCTCAATTTATCAGAGACCCATTTCGCTCTGTATTTTAAAAGTTTACGGTTATTTTGGTGGGTTTCATTTGATATTGGAAGGAGGAATTGGATTTTATTTCCCTTGTTTCGAGTTTCTTCAATGTTTTGAAAACGTCAAAAATATTTTTTGAGTTTTATGCAATAGTTTTAATCTTATTTTAAAAATACATTTTAAAATATATCAAATCAAACAAGTTTTGAGTGTTTTACAAAATTTGAAACAAAAAATAGTTTGAAAAAAGCAAACCAAACCTCCCTTAAAATTTTGAGTTTTTGTATCTTTTAACGAGCCAAAAATCGTGTTTTTTTTTTTGGCATATTTAAACATGTACCTTATTTTATGTCTGGTCCAAATGGATCCTAAGTATCACATCAACTTTTAATTTATAAACGAGCTACGTGTGTCGTTAAGAAAGTATATAAGTCGTGTTCAAGTAATAAAGTAGACCTTTTGAGTTCGAGTTGTCGATTCCTCAAAAAATATATACTTTCAATTATACAACTTTTTAAATTTTCACAATAAAAACAAACACACAATAAAATTTGATTTTGAAAAAAAAAATTAAAAAAATCTATAAAATAAAAAAACATAAATACTCGAAATTTTGGAAAAAAACGTGGTTGGGATTTATGGTTTCTTAACCGTCACCTAATTAGTTTCTCCACGAGCAATTAACAAATTACTCATTTACGACGTTAGACCCGATTTTAAAATTTTAGTCAATTATCTCCCTCGAGCGAAATTAAATTGATTGATTTAACCTACCACACCTCTATGTCGATTAAAACCAAACAACTGCATTAAATATTTGTGAAAATAGCTTAATGAGTCATTTATGGTTAGGAGTATATCTTTATCCCATACACAAACCTAAAGTATTTACTATTTGATCTAAAATATACAATATTCTTTCGAATGATGTACAAATCACTAAACTCAATAATTTAATGCTCAAATAAATGAAAGACATTCAACACAATAATAAATATACATGAAAATAAGAATTTTAACATTAAAAGACAAATATTAAAATTAATTAAAACTAGGTTAACTTTAACCATAAATCCCAACAAAACTACTTAGCCCGTGTTATATAAATAACAAAAAGGAGAATATTTCATACAATACATTGTAAATATGAGACTATAATGAAGAAAATACAAGATTGAAGACAAAACCTTTTTTTGGATTTGGATTTTTGATGGCTTGATCTTGATTTTTCCTAATTATTTCTCTAAATGTGTTTTCCTTGTGCTCTTAGTCAGGGGCGAATCCAGCATGAACATTGAGTTAGGATGGAGGTTGACTTTGATCGTTGACCGTCGACAATCAACGATCATAATAGCCTAATCCGGCCGGTCGTTTATTTAAATTTAATTAAATAATATTAGAAATTATTCAATATATATGTAAATGCACTAAAACGTAAAATTATATACATATAAAAATATAGTTCAATACAACCCAAAGTATTAAAAAAATATTCGATACAACATTACTCTGTAATTGTAAATTTAGACAACTACATTCTACGAGGCATCATATTTTGAAAACGTTGTAATATTGCCTCATTCTCAAGTTTTTTTAAAATATATTTCTCCACGTAAACCACCAAAATGTCATTCAATCAGTCATCCCCAATTTTGTTGCGCAAGTTACTCTTGATAAAATTCATAGCAGAAAATACCCTTTCAACACTTACAGTTGCCATCGGTAATATCAACTTATGAGCTACACAGGATATTCTATTAAAATTAAAGAAAGTTTCGTCCGTTCTCACAAACATAAGAAACTTGTCAAGTTGAGATCTAAATAATAAATGCTCTTTACTATTGAAGTCCAAATGATAGAACTGAACAAGACGCGGCAATTTAACATTATCGAAGTTGCAAATGAATCTCTTGGACTTAAACACGAAATGCAAGTAAGGAGCTCAGTAGTTGTTTCTGGAAAACGATCATTCAATTCTTGCAAGATTGAGTCTATCACATGACAATACAAATCAACATAAAAACGATGATAATAAGTCACCTGCTGAGCTACACGCCTAGATCGACCTTTCACTACTACAATATCCTTCATATTGGGCACTACAATATGTCTATCAACATAAAACTCAATCACCCTACTGAACAAAGTATCCTAATCATTGTCTCTCAGGTTCTGCATTGCACACTTACACAAATTCATTAACCTCATATCATTCTGAATATACTAATCCTTTTTTCGTAAGGCTTGTAAAAAGTCGTCTGTAATTACAAGAATTTCAAACATAAAGTACAGATTGAACACAAACTCAAAATCTTGTAAAGTGTCATGTCACCTTATTTTTTATAACGTGATTATACCGCAAGTATACAGTGTCAAGTTTTGTAACATATAAATGGAGTTAGGATATCGAACCCACAGAGATTGTAATTTAATTCCACTAAGTACTATAATTATGTAACTTTTATTTTATCTAGACGATTGAATGGTTGGATAATTGTTTTAAACTAAATTAATGTGAGTGTTTGAGATAAATGTGATGAATGCAAATTATCAAGTAGAGAAAGCCTAGGGAATGATTTCACTTTACTCTAAATTATGATTCAATGATTTCTAATTATTCCAACTTATTTCCCCAATTTAAAGGCAAGAATCCTTATGTATTTCTATCCCCTTTCTTGAGTGCCGTCTAGAATTTTAATCCTAAATTTCAATTCCAATATCTCTATTCCGAATTAAAACCTAGAATTTACAAAAGTTCCGATTCTTTTATGGAGTAAGCCTCATAGATTTTACACCTTCTCTTGACATCCATAAAACCTACGTCGTGTCAATCATATGATCACGACTAAATTTCACTCTCTTGAGTGTTGGAATTGACTAGCATCTAATTATTTAATTAGTGACCAATTAATTGGAAGCATTAAAAATCATGACACAATTCAATAGATGCGGGAAAATCAAATTGAAATAATCATAAAATCATCAATCATATTCTCAAGTTTGGCTACATCAAACCCTAGTTAAATTATTTAGCTCATGGTAGGGAATATGAAATCCATACAATTCATAATAAACAACATAAAGAAAATGATAGAAAAACTAGTCTTTTTGGTAGATCTCCAATCTTCTTCCTTGATGTTGTTTTACTTCCTTTTGATTTCTTCAATCTTGTCCCTTTGAATGGTCACCTTGCCCTCTTTTGAATTCTAGGAGAAAATATGTATTTGGAATGGTATTTATAGTATCTTAAGAGTATTGGACGAATTAAGGTTGAGTGGTTCAAGAAAATAGTCCAAAAATATAAAAAACACTTTCCCCACATAGGCAGCGCCTCGGTGCCGCTACCGCTGCACATTTTGTAATTTTCAGTATATCTTGGGCATTACGGCGCCCGGTTCGGGTAAAAAAGGCAGACTGTATTTTTTTCAGTATTTTTATCATAACTTTCTCGTCCGATATCCGATTGGGGTGATTCAAGATGCTTTGGAAAGATAACTCAAAGGGATACAACTTGTACTCAGACATCATTCTCCTATTCGATCGTTTGTTATATCAAGAATGGGTCTTAATATGAGACTAAAAATCCGGCGTAAAACGTTTTCGGTTGGAAATTGATACGTGATCATACTTTGACTATATTTTATCCCTTTGACATCTATCTTTATCCAATTAACTCCTAGCACTCTCGGATCTTCATCGTGAGGTTCGACACAACTTTTGAGTATTTGAACTTTAGTCCCCGAACTTTGGATCTTTTACAATTTAGCCATTTTTCTCTAAATTTATCAACTTTGTCTATTTCCTTCAATTTCATCAACATATACCACAACATCAAAACACACATTAAAACATTCTAAAAACTCTCAAAGGTAATAAAATAATAAATTAAGTGACATAAATGTCATGAGCGTGGAGCACTCATTAAATACCCCCAAACTTAATATTTTGCTTTGTCCTCGAGCAAACACCAAACTAAAGAAAATCACTAACATACACACAAACAAAAAAAGTAAAAAAAAAAAAAATCACTTAAACAAATTTCATTAGATATCTTACCTTCGTAGCTCAGGATTGGAAACATACATTAATTTCATGAATCACTTCAAAATTATTATGCAAAAGCTAACTTCTCACATATTTAATGCAAAACGAGTGTGTGTGTGAGGAGTTAAGTGCAATGATGTACAATAATAAGTTGATTTAATTCCTGACCTTAAAAGTCAAGTATTTCCTTACTTCGCTCGTGGGATTTATCTTGTTTTCTTTTCACTTCCCAAGGTGTATTCTAAAGTTGATTCTATTACTAATTTCTTACACCGCTCAAGTTTGGTTAGATTTCATTAATCACAGTTCAACCTGTCAACAAATATGGATTCTCCTTATTTTTGACTGCTTCAACCTCCAAGACTCAACCAAGTTACTAACCCCTTATCAAAAGTCTAATACTCTAAAACAAGTGTTTGAGACTTAATCACGACATATAGTGCGTCTTCGATTTTATGCACCTTCTTTTTCAGATATGTATTATTATTATTATTTTTTAATCTTATGTGCAGATGACTCTCCATTAAACTTTCTAAATGATCCATGTAGCGAGCTTTAGGCCGATGACTCCCAAATCAGATAACTTTAGGGCATCAGGTTTTAAACCCTTGCAGGCTTAATCACTCAACTCATCAAGGCTACGAATAGACATTTTATATTGAGATTATTATGATTGTCCTCATTGGGATCTTTTTAGGGTAACTTCACAATAAGCTAGCTTTTTCCCTTTTATGCAGTGATTAGTGCAATGTCAATTGTTAAACACTCATTTTTGAAAATTGACCTCTAACTTGAGGTTTTACCTAATTTTAATCATATTGGTCTCAGACAGTCCACACAAAATTTAACACAAACGAAATCCACATTTATCTCCAAGTTTTCCTTTGTCAGTTCAATCATCCAAACTATCCTAGATTTGGTTTAAGGATATAACGTTTAATGATTGTTTGGGTTTAGCATCTAAGTTCTCTATTTCAACCTATAAACATGAATTCAACCTACTCATGTACAACGCCACAATCAACTCATGTGCATAAATATTTTCGTTTCACATAAATTAGCAAATATTTAACTCAAGCTCATAACTTATCCACAATTCATAAACCAACATATGTTATCAATTATACACATCAATGCCGGCAAGACTATCTAACTCACACAAGCATACAAAAACATGATTTTTTTTTAAATATGCACACAAATCACACAAAAAAAAAAAAAAAAACTAAGGCAACTAGACAATTTATAAAACACCCCCAAACTTAAACTAAATATTGTTCCCAATGTGAAATTAAAGTTAAAGGAGGAGAACTTCCTTTAATTGTCTGAGTTGTCAATAATATTTTAGTGCTAATGATGCTGAAGTTGGTAGATGTTTCCTCTATCTTGTTCCCCCCAAACTTGAGATTTTCCCATTTCTCCTTGTCAATGTTGGTTTGAATGTTTCACAACGTCATGTTCCTAAAAAGAAATATTTTAAACATTAAATACATGAAACAAGTGTTACTTAGCTCAAACATCTACTGACCAACTTAATTACTTTGAGATCTAAGGGAAAAAAGGAATATGGACGATGTTTCCTAAATAAATTGTAAAATAAACTAAACTAACCTATAACTAAAAAATAAAATAAACAATAAATAGATGAATAATTAAAAAGGAGAAAAGCTTGGGTTGCCTCCCAAGAAGCGCTTCTTTAACGTCATTAGCTTGACTCAACCGTAGTGCCTATGTTAGATCTTCAGGTGGCACTTCTCTCTTCTTTCTAAACTTTACCCTTGGCCTCATCTTCTTCTTCTCTATAGCATGGCCAATTAAATTGAACGGTTTTAACTCCGGTATAGCCTTCAAAACCTCTTTTGGTTCGACAATGTTTGGAGGTTTCAAAGGCTTCTCTACATAGCTCTCCTTCTTGTTAGGTGGATCCGTTTCATGCTTTAAGACATAATAAACCATTTCAATGGTCCCTTTTTCCGTCTGTAAATGTATCACCCTTTGAATAGTTGAGAGCCATATGTTATTCCAGAGGGTCATAGAACACTTCTCTCTTGCCTTTCACATCCCTCACTGCATTGATGGATTGGATCATGTGGCATGCATTGCCGTTTTCTGGGGCTTTCTTTCCTTGATGAATGTTAAAGTTCACTTGCTCTTCATTAACCCCCTGTGTTAACTTCCTTTATTGTCCATTAATTAATGTTATTCCAGTAGCTAGGAAAGGTCAACCAAGTATTAATGGTACTTTCTCATCTTCTTCCATATCCAACACCACAAAGTCCACTGGAAAGATGAACTTATCGACCTTCACTAATACATCCTCTATAATCCCCTATGGATAAGTGATAGACTTGTCTGCCAGTTGCAGTGATATGGTGGTTGGTTTCACCTCTCCAAGTCCCAACTTTTTGACTACTGATAGGGGCATCAAGTTGATGCTAGCTCCAAGGTCACACAGTTCTTTATCAAAAGTGATATCACCATCATTGCAAGGAATGTTGTAGCTGCCTGGATCTTTCAATTTTTGAGGAAGCTTCTTTTGGAGGATGGCACTACACTCTTCTGTCAGCTTCATGTCTCGAACTCTTCCAACTTTCTCTTCTTTGATATTACTTCCTTTAGAAATTTGGCATAGTTAGGCATTTGGCCCAAAGCATCTGCAAAAGGAATGTTGATGTGGATCTTCTTGAAGACTTCTAAGAATTTTGCAAATTGCTCATCAAACTTCTTCTTCAAGAATCGTTGTGGATATGGCAATGGTGTCTTCAAAATTGGTGGATTATCTGGGAAAGAGATTGAATTAAGCTTTGAAATCTTCTTTGTTGCCTTTGTCCCAGCTTTGTAGTTACCATCGCCTCTTTTGGCTTGCTCTCTTCAACCTCTTTACCAATTCTTAGGATGGTAGCATTGTAGTGCTCCCATGGATTAACCTCTGTGTCATTGGAAAATTTTCCTTGTTGTAATCATTGTATTGCGATTGCTATCTAACCGATCTGTACCTCTAAGTTTTTCACTGTGGCTCCCATGTTGGTCATATGTGTCTCAATGTTATCAAGTCTTGACTCATCTTTGTTGAACCTCGACCTGGTTTCTGAAATGAAGGTTCCCAATATATCCTCCAGTGATGGCTTTCCTTCAAATGCTTGATTATTGTACCCCGAGGGTGGTTGAAGCACATTTGCATTGTTACCATAAGATAGGTTCTCATGGTTTCGCAGTCCTGGATGATATTGGTTTGCTGAGTAATTTCCTCTCTGATTGAAATTTCTACCATTTACATACTGAACTTGCTTTTTCCCTGATTAAGATTCATGGTATGAAGTAGATGCATCCATGATGAAATCTGATTTCTTCTGATTTTTCTGTAATGTTCAATACAGCTATTTGAGTAGTGAGAGATGACATCTGAGCTGCAAGGGTTGTAATGAGATCCACCTCATAAAGGCCAATAACTTTCTTCATACTTGAGCGCTCACTTGGCCATTGGTAGCTGTTAGCAGCCATCTCATCCAACACTGAATAAGCCATATCTGGAGTCTTGGACATCCGAGCTCTTCCTGCTACAGAATCAACTATTGTTCGTGTCTGACCATTCAACCCTTTATAGAAGAGTTCAATTTGCATCCAATTCTAAAAACCATGTTGAGGGCTTCTTCTTAGCAAGTCTTTAAATTTTTCCCAAGCTTCATAAAATGGTTCGAAGTCAAATTATCTGAATTGACCATTCTCGCTTCGAAGTTAAGCTACTTTGGAAGGTGGAAAGTACTTGGTGAGGAGTTTCTGAGCTAAATCATCCCAAGTTGCAATTGAACCATACATTACCGATTGGAACCAAGCCTTGGCCTTATCTCTCAAAGAGAAAGAGAATGGGCGAACTCTAATTGCCTTATCTGTGACCCCATTCATTTTTACCGTATCGCAGATTTCCAGAAAAGACCAAAATGAGCGTTTTTGATCATATGTTGGAGCTCCCTCAAACTAATTCTGCTGCACCATATGTATGAGTCCTAGCTTTAGTTCAAAATTATTTGCAGCAATAGCTGGGCGTGCAATGCTGGAATAGTTGTCATTGACAATGGGTCTGACATAGTCCCGACTAGCTCGTTGCTAAATTATTTCATTAGCTGCTTTTGCATCCTGTTCTGTAATGCCCCGAAATTTTTAGAATAAAAATTTATTTATTCTATATGTTATTTTTATTATTTTGAAAAGTTTATGGATTTAAGTGAAGCATATTTTAAACCTTTATATTTTTGGCCAAATAATTAGATTTTGATAGGGCAAATATAAGTATATCAATATTATACTCATTGGATAGCTCGCTTGTAATAAGATATTTAAGGCCCAAGAAAAAGTCGATTCGGATATGTTAAACCCAAGTTATTGACATTTTAAGATTTTATCTCAAAAGTAATTTATAAGTTGGTTTTGGTTTTTAGGGTAAATTGTGGTTTTCACGTGTAGGGTTGGATGATAAATAGGGTGATTTATTTTATTATTATTATATTCTAGTGTAAATTTTCCTAGCATGCCAAGTGTCCCATGTGGTGGTTGGTTGAGATATATCATGATTTGTTTTACCAAAATATTCTCTATCCAATTGATTTTACCACCACACGTAGAGTACTAATTATATTTAATATTTATTTTGATAAAAAAATTATTAGTTAATTGTAATTCTATTTTAAGTAGAATAATTGTTAACTGTTAATTATGATTGGGTATATATTATGATGTTTATTTTCAAATTAAAAATGAAATTTGAAGGTTGTATATATCCACATTAGAATTTTATCCTCATGTAATTAGATATCTTTTAAATTCGAATTTCTGGATAAGATGATTTATCTGTTAAGAGTCCAATTTAAATTGAAATTAAGAGTTTTATTTGAAGTCTATTAAGTCATCATTATCTATTAACCACTATAAATACCATACACGTGTCACATTTTTTTTACACACACATACTTTTATACGGTAGAAAGAGAGAGAGAAAGAGAAAGAGAAAGAGAAAGAGAGAGTGTACTACCTGTAGTGAGAGAAAGAGAAAGGTTGTGAAAAGTCAAGTACACACATCATTGTCAAGCAATTCTTCACCCAAAGCAGGAAGATAAATATTTTTAACGTGCCGGTAGACAATTTTAATATTCCAATAACAATGTAAGATACTTATGTGCAAAGTGATATGTTTCTTTACGCTTTTATGTTCAATTAAATATGCATGGATTATCAGTGGACCTTCGGGTTCTTAAGAAAAATATATGAGATTATAAGAGGACCTAAGATGGGTGTGTCGCTTGGTCATCGATGTACTCCATAAAGAGAAGAGTGGTATGAAATGTTATTTTATTGCATATAATTGTGTGTAGAAACTGCACGTATCTTACTGAGTGTTTTTAAAGTACTCACTCTTACAAATTTTACAGGCTAGTTCGGGTCGATTGGAACAATGGAAGGACGGTGCAGCGGACTGCCAAGGGATTTGAAGAAAATGAATTTCGACAAATAAAATTTATAGGTTTTACTGCATTTTAAATTTATTGTCTTACAAGAATGTTTAGTTTTTTTTTATTTATTTCTTTATTTAAAGACGTGATTTTATGATTATTTACGAATGTTCTATTTATTTGGAGAATAAAATGTTATCATTCCGTATTTAAGTAAATGAAATTATTCCTGGTAACACCTCAAAAGATGTATGAAAAATTGGGGTGTTACAGTTTGGTATCAGAGCCCAGAGTTATAAAATCGATTCTGTAGACATTTTGAAAGTATTTATTCTTACTAAAAGTTAAGTTATGCACCTTTTAAAAAAAAAAAATTGTGAATAGTACAGTACTATTCTCGTGAACAGTACTATTCACGTGAACAGTGAAATGGCAAAATAATTTTTTTTTTATTATTTAATTGTTTCTCATTTGTTAAATGGTAAATTTTTATTAATTGAATAATGATAGTTAAAATTTAATTTGTTATGATTTAATGCTTGTAGTTTAAATTTCACGTGTGATAAATTTTTATGTGTTTAATCTTAGCCTTTGATGATGTTTAAAAAAAAAAAAAAAAAATTTGTCAATCAAATTTTACATTTTAAGAGATTTCACTTTTGATTTATTGTTTGAGTTTTGTTTGATTTGCGTAATTGCAAAATTGAAAGGCTTTGTCAAAAAGACTTAAACTGTCTAAGAAGAGTTTAGGATTTAAGCGGTCCGTTGTGACCCCCTTCCTCATGTAGAGGTCCAAATTTTTTCTATAAAGTTAGGCCCATAATTGTGTGATTAACTTCACATTAGGCCCAATAAAGGAAAATATAAGCCCAAAAGATAGTCCAGTACATGTTTAAATGTAAAGTGATGTTTATAAAGTATTTTCTTAAAAACGATTTGATGAAGATTGGATGGAATGCAAAGTATTTCATTTTATGGCTAAAAGTATACTTCAAATATTTTTAATCTCCTTTGAGACCCACTCTCGACATATTAAACATTCGAATTTGAAAATGATATCTGAATAAAAGTTGTAGCTCTTTGAGTTAGCTTTCCAACGCACTTTGAATCACCTCAATCGGATACTTGGGGAAAACGTTATGATAGAAATACCGTAAACTGTGCAGTGCCAACCGGACAACCGGTCGACCGGAGCAACTAACCGGTCGACCGAAAAAGCAGAAACCCACGATTTTTTGAATTAATGGCCACTACTTGCACTACTTAATTACCCTATTTAATATGACCTTTCACCCACCCCAAACCTCACCTATAAATACCCTCTTTACTCATTTGATTTTTCACACCAAAAGCACTTTCAATTTGCTTTCAAAGTTGAGAGAAAAATAGAGAGTTTGGGAGAGAAAAGGAAGGTGATTTTCAAAGTGTTTTTCAGATGTTTTAAGTCTGGGCAAAAATATTCTGCAAGAAGGTTTTTGTGATTTCAAAAGGTGTTTTCAAGCAACAAAGGAAGGTCCAAACGTCCAAGCTTCGTCAAAGTTTTTGAAATTCATCAAAGTTTTTCAAAGTTCATCAAGCATCAAATCGAGGTAGGTAGAGGTGTATAAAGTTGTTATACGTGTTTAAGTTATAATTTCTAGCAAGTAATGTTATATGTTAAAGGCTAATGTTGTGTGTCAAATGGTATCGTCGGTTCGGCATGTGCCTTTCATGTCAAATGGTTCCGTCGGTGCGGCATACATTTAAAGGTTAATGTTGTGTGTCAAATGGTATCTTCGGTTCGGCATGCACCTTTCATGTCAAATGGTTCCGTTGGTACGACATACATTTTCATGTCAAATGGTACCTCCGGGTACGACATGTTTTATGGAAGTTCTAATGTTAATTGTTATGAAATGCTTAGCTTAATCACGATTACACCTATGATGCCTATTGAGTTTTCAACTTACGGGTTTCTACCCTATATCTACAGATTAAATGTTGATGCATCGGGTTGGATGATGGAAGAGATGGAAGGAGATGCAATAAGCCTATGGGAACCCGGTGAACAAGTGATTTAGATTTAAAGTCTTTAATGTTTCAAATGCTATTTCCTTTGTTATTTCTTTTGAGTATCTTGAACAAGTCATGATTTCAGTAAATAAATTATATTTCATTATTTTGGAAAGTTATAAAGTGTTTTAATTCAATATCCTTGAAAAAGAATGTTTGTTAAGATTTAAGTTTCCGCTAAGATATGTGCACTTATTACTAAACCACCGGTTAAGTTAAGTAACGTAAGTAGTGTCTCGGTCCACTAGGGGTTGGGGCGTTACAGCGTGGTATCAGAGCAATGGTTTTTTAAACCGGTTCTGTAGACCAAGTATGTTTTCAAAACAAAAAAACAAAAAATTGAAAGTTTAAGGTATTCCATGGCATATTGCATTCATCCATCGAATCTCATCCTACAGCCCAGGTAGGTGCAAAGTTTAAAGTTATGGAAGTTATATTTATGGAAGTTGCTTTGATAAGTTATGACACATTTTCAAGTATATGTTTATGTTAAAGTGAAATGTGTTGTTTCAAAGATATGTATTGGACTTGGGCTAAAACTTAAAGTTATGGGTATAAAGGAAATGTATGTTATGATGTTATGTGATAAAAGGCATAATTGAGCATTTATGTGACAGAATGGTTAGATATTTACAAACGGAAAGGAAGACTACGACTAGGGCTTATAGGGCAGATTTAAACCGTAGAATTGCTATCCATGCTTACGAGAACTATGTAACGGATCCTAACCGACCGCTTAGCGATCATGTACGTGACATCTATGAGAGATGCATGACGGCGGTTAATGCTGGTATGGAGATCACCCATATTGAAGCCATAAATAACCTCATACATTTCCTCCCACCTCAATGGGGAGATATGGGAGTCACAGTTAGAGATGAAATGTTAGAAGGCAACCCAAACTTGTTCGAGTTTGAGACATATTGCCATGCTTTGATTGACTTATGGGATGACGTAATCCATGAGGAGCCTGAGGAAGAACCTATGGCTGAGGAAGAAGACCCTGAAGAGGAACCCGAGGAGGAGCAGGAGCCTGAACCAGAACCACAAGTGGTGATAGATATAGAGTCTGGGCCTGAGGCGGAAGATTCTTCCTGAAGATGAAATTCCACTAAGGAAGCTTCGTAAAACTTATAGGGATTAGAGATCTAGATAGTCCCATTTCCCTTATGATGTCTTCTTTCATGCTAAGTTTATCAAACTATTATGTATCCTGATTTCAAGAAGTATGAGAAATAAAGATCTTATCTTTCTTCCTTACAAAAAAAAAGTTAATAAGAAACCTTACATCTTATCCATAGGAAAATGTCGCGAGCCAACCAGAACAACCTGATAAGAGATCTCCTCCAAGCAGTTCAAGACCTAGGCAGACAGAACTTGAACCAAGCTCAACCCCTAGCACCAGCTCCTAATGCTCTTCAAACCCATGCTTCAGTGGTCGAGCAATTTCGAAGGCACAAGCCCCCTACTTTCAATGGAGCAACTGATCCACTTGCAGCCGAGGAGTGGCTTCGCAAGTTGGAGAGAATATTCCGATTGATAGGGTGCACGGACACTCAAAAAGTCCAGTGTGCTGAGTTTATGTTCTCCGGTGATGCAAGTCACTGGTGGGAATCAATGTCTCGAACTAGGACTCCGGAACAACAATTGGCGCTAACATGGGAACAGTTCAAGGAGGAAGTGATGGATAAGTACTTTCCCCAATCTCTAAGGGATTTCAAGGAGGGCGAATTTCTTCAACTCAAACAGGGAACCATGACCTTGACGGAGTATGAACGGAAGTTTGACCAACTCTCAAGGTATGCTACACATTTGGTAGATACGGAGGCCAAGAAAATACGAAGGTTCGAGCAAGGGCTGAACTCAGACATGAGTATGATCCTTATGTCCCACGATTTCACGTCTTACCGTGGAATGTTGGAATGAGCTCATGCAATCTGGTATCAGAAGGCCAATGCGGAGAAATCGGTTCAATTGGACAACCGACAGGATAAAGGGCAGTTTGGGAAACGAAGGTGGAACGACCAAGATAAAGGAAAAAGCAAGTGGCAGAACAAGAGGGCTAATAGCGGAGCCAATGCCAATAAGAGCATAGTGCTGGTCATTGCGCCATGTGCTAAGTGTGGAAGGACGCATCGTGGCAAATGTCTGCAAGGAAAGAATGTTTGTTACCGATGCGGGAAGCCATGACATATCATCAGGGATTGTCCCATGTCTGCACCGAAAAAGGATGACAGCAAGGATCAAGATCAGAAGGGAAAAGCACGAGTTTTTGCAGTGACTCAGAAGGAGGCAGAGGAGAACTCGAATGTCATAGCAGGTACTCTATTGATAACCAATATGCCTGCTTATGTACTGTTTGATTCAGGAGCAACGTACTCCTTTGCATCGATGATTTTTATGGCTAGGTCTAGTATTACCTGTGATAAATCGGAAGGTATATTAGAAGTTAGTATCCCTACAGGTAACCCTTTGAGTACTGATAAGATAGCCAAATCTGTTAGTATTGAAGTTGAGGGAAAACCTATGGAAGCAGACTTATACATGATAGAGATGAATGACTTCGATGTAATACTAGGCATGGATTGGTTGGGTAGTAATTATGCCACCATCCGATGTAAGGAAAAGGAAATATTATTTCAGAAACCAGGAGAGGAACCATTTTCTTTCTTTGGAATCAAGACGAAACCTTTTATTCGACTAGTATCGGTTTTACAAGCTGAGAAGATGTTGAGAAAAGGAGCTTGTCAAGGATATTTGGTAAATATCCTAGGAGAAAAATAGGAGACAGTAAAGATTGAGGACGTACCAGTAGTACGGGAGTTCAAAGATGTGTTTCCAGAAGAGATATCTGGTATTCCACCAGATAGGCAAGTGGAATTCACCATAGAGCTAATTCCTGGAGCGGCACCAATGTCGAAAGCCCCATATAGAATGGCTCCGAAGGAACTACAAGAGTTAAGGAAGCAAATACAGGAACTCCTTGATATGGGATTCGTACGACCAAGCATATCTCCATGGGGTGCGCCAGTGTTGTTCGTGAAGAAGAAAGATGGAAGCATGATGATGTGTATCGATTACAGGGAGTTGAATCGATTAACCATCAAGAATAAGTACCCACTCCCTAGAATCGAGGATCTGTTAGATCAACTGAAAGGAGCTAAGGTATTTTCCAAGATCGATTTACGATCTGGGTACCATCAATTAAAAGTGAAAACAGAGGATATACCTAAGACAGCTTTCAGGACTCGTTATGGACACTACGAGTTTATGGTGATGACATTTGGATTAACCAATGCACCAACAGTATTCATGGATCTGATGAATCGAGTATTTCATCAGTATTTAAATCAATTTATCATAGTCTTTATTGACGACATTTTGATATACTCCAAGAGTAAGGAGCAACATGAAGAGCATCTAAGAGTAGCCCTAGAGGTACTACGCAAGGAGAAACTTTATGCCAAATTCAAAAAGTGTGAATTCTGGCTTGAACGAGTTGGATTTCTTGGACATGTAGTCACTGCCCAAGGGATTAAAGTAGATCCAGCAAAAGTGGAAGCAGTAACTAACTGGAAGGCGCCGACTAATGCTGGTGAAGTACGGAGTTTTCTAGGATTGGCCAGGTATTATCGAAGGTTTATTGAAGGATTTTCCAAGATAGCTAGCCCAATGATACCACTTACATGAAAGGGAGTCAAATTTCAATGGACGGATATCTGTGAGAAGAGTTTTCAAGAACTTAAGCAGAGGCTGATATCTGCGCCTGTGTTAACAATACTTGAGGGAACAGAAGAGTTTGTTATAAACAGTGATGCGTCCAAGTAAGGGCTAGGATGTGTACTGATGAAGAATGGAAAAGTAGTAGCCTACGCTTCAAGGCAATTGAAGAAGCATGAGCAGAACTACCCGACGCATGATTTAGAGCTTACGGAGGTAGTACACGCATTGAAAATATGGCGACACTACTTGTACGAAAGTAAGTGTGAAATTTATACGGATCATAAGAGCTTAAAATATTTCTTCACACAGAAAGAACTAAACATGAGACAAAGACGATGGTTAGAATTAGTGAATGATTATGACTGCACCATTCACTACCATCCAGGTAAGGCAAATGTGGTGGCCGACGCCTTGAGTAGGAAATTGACGGGACAGTTGACGTCACTACTCACTTGTCAAATGGAGTTAGACAAGGACTTGCAAAGAATGAAGATTGAGGTGGTTACCACACCAAGACAAGTCACAGGGAAATTAGCAGCTTTGACAATTCGACCTACTCTTCGAGAGTGAATTATAGAAGCACAAGGTAATGACCTTTTCTTGATGAAGATCAAGGAAGAAGTTGGAACAGATAAGAGGAAAGATTTTGGAATAGCCGCAGACCAAGCACTGACGTTTAAAGGAAGAATCTGCGTGCCTAAGAATGAGGATTTGAGGAACGAGATATTAAAAGAAGCTCATTCCACCCCGTACACCGCACATCTTGGTGGTACGAAAATGTATCGAGACCTTCGAGATACATTCTGGTGGAGAAACATGAAAATGAGTATCGGACTGTACGTGCATAAATGCATAGTATGTCAGCAGGTTAAGGCGGAACACCAAAGATCAGCAGGATTGCTGAATCCTTTAGAGATACTTGAATGGAAATAGGAAAACGTCACAATGAATTTTGTGGTTGGATTTCCCAAGTCAGCAAAATGACACAATGCTATATGGGTTATAGTAGACCGATTGACGAAGGCAGCTCATTTTCTTCCAATGAAAATGACTTTCAGTATGGACCAGTTGGCACAATTGTACATAAAAGAAATAGTAAAGATACACGGTGTACCTGTGTCTATTGTGTCTGATAGAGACCCAAGGTTTACATCTAAATTCTGGAAAAACCTACAAGCAGTTATGGGAACGAAGCTGAATTTCAGTACAACATCTCACCCGCAGTCTGACGGACAGTCTGAAAGGACCATCCAGACTTTAGAGGACATGTTGAGAGCATGTGTTTTGGATCTAGGTGGTAGTTGGGAGTCATACTTACCCCTAGTAGAATTTGCGTATAACAATAGTTTTCAAGCAACTATTGGAATGGCACCGTATGAAGCTCTCTATGGAAGAAGATGTAGATCTCTTGTTCATTGGGACGAAGTCGGGGAGAAGAGAATTTTGGGACCAGAAATAGTTGAAAGGACAGTTGAAGCGATCGATCATATCCGAGCAAGGATCAAGGCAGCACAGGATCGGCAGAAGAGCTATGCTGACACGAGAAGAAAGGATTTAGAGTTTCAAGTGGGAGACAAAGTCTTTCTAAAGGTAGCACCAATGAAAGGTGTACTTAGATTTGGAAAGAAAGGCAAGCTACGACCCAGGTATATTGGACCTTTCGAGATACTTGATAAGGTTGGGAACGTGGCTTACCGATTAGCTTTGCCACCTGAATTGTCAGCTGTACACAATGTGTTCCACGTATCAATGATAAAGAAATACGTTCACGATCCTAATCATGTGATAAGTTATCAGACCCTAGAAGTACAAAATGATTTATCTTATGAGGAATCACCAATTAAGTTACTGGATCAAAAAATGCATAAACTAAGGAATAAAGAGATTCAACTGGTTAAGATACAGTGGAATAATCACGGAATGAAAGAAGCTACGTGGGAAAAGGAAGAAGAAGTTAATGTCAAGTATCCCTCACTCCTTGCCCAATTGTAAGGTAAATTTCGAGGACGAAATTTATATAAGGGAGGAGGGATGTAGAGGCCCAAATCTTTTCTATAAAGTTAGGCCCATAATTGTGTGATTAACTTCACATTAGGCCCAATAAAGGAAATATAAGCCCAAAAGATAGTCCAGTACATGTTTAAAGGTAAAGTGATGTTTAAAAAGTATTTTCTTAAAAACGATTTGATGAAGATTGGACGGAATGCAAAGTATTTCATTTTATGGCTAAAAGTATACTTCAAATATTTTTAATCTCCTTTGAGACCCACTCTCGACATATAAAACATTCGAATTTGAAAATGATATCTGAATAAAAGTTGTAGCTCTTTGAGTTAGCTTTCCAACGCACTTTGAATCACCTCAATCGGATACCTGGGGAAAACGTTATGATAGAAATATCGTAAACTGTGCAGTGCCAACCGGACAACCGGTCGACCGGAAAAGCAGAAACCCACGATTTTTTGAATTAATGGCCACTACTTGCACTACTTAATTACCCTATTTAATATGACCTTTCACCCACCCCAAACCTCACCTATAAATACCCTCTTTACTCATTTGATTTTTCACACCAAAAGCACTTTCAATTTGCTTTCAAAGTTGAGAGAAAAATAGAGAGTTTGGGAGAGAAAAGGAAGGTGATTTTCAAACTGTTTTTCAGAAGTTTTAAGTGTGGGCAAAAATATTCTGCAAGAAGGTTTTTGTGATTTCAAAAGGTGTTTTCAAGCAACAAAGGAAGGTCCAAACGTCCAAGCTTCGTCAAAGTTTTTGAAATTCATCAAAGTTTTTCAAAGTTCATCAAGCATCAAATCGAGGTAGGTAGAGGTGCATAAAGTTGTTATATATGTTTAAGTTATAATTTCTAGCAAGTAATGTTATATGTTAAAGGCTAAGTTGTGTGTCAATTGGTATCGTCGGTTCGGCATGTGCCTTTCATGTCAAATGGTTCCGTCGGTGCGACATACATTTAAAGGTTAATGTTGTGTGTCAAATGGTATCTTCGGTTCGGCATGCACCTTTTATGTCAAATGGTTCCGTTGGTACGGCATACTTTTTCATGTCAAATGGTACCTCCGGGTATGGCATGTTTTATGGAAGTTCTAATGTTAATTGTTATGAAATGCTTAGCTTAATCACAATTGCACCTATGATGCCTATTGAGTTTTCAACTCACGGGTTTCTACCCTATATCTACAGATTAAATGTTGATGCACCGGGTTGGATGATGGAAGAGATGGAAGGAGATGCAATAAGCCTATGGGAACCCGGTGAACAAGTGATTTAGATTTAAAGTCTTTAATGTTTCAAATACTATTTCCAATGTTATTTCTTTTGAGTATCTTGAACAAGTCTTGATTTCACTAAATAAATTATATTTCATTATTTTGGAAAGTTATAAAGTGTTTTAATTCAATATCCTTGAAAAAGAATGTTTGTTAAGATTTAAGCTTCCGCTAAGATATGTGCACTTGTTACTAAACCACCGGTTAAGTTAAGTAACGTAAGTAGCGTCCTGGTCCACTAGGGGTTGGGGACCCCGAGCTGGAAGACCCCGAGCAGGAACTCGAACCACAAAATTTTGTGGATTTGGATTCTGAGCCCGAGTCATGCCTTACGTCAGATGATGAAGATTTCTAGGACTTATAGATATTAGAGATAGTCTTTATTTTAGCAAAAGTTTATTTGTTTATTCATTGAATTTTTTTCTTCTTTCGAAAATCGGATAATATATGTAAGGATTCGAAAATTTTAAAGTTTTTACCATTAATAAATAATTTCTGCGTTATCAAATTTTGCATTTCTAAATTTAAAATTTTATCTTGTATTAAGAAAATGTCGAGGCAACAACAAAATCAAGCAACGATTATCAGGGATTTGTTGAGAGCTGTACAAGACTTGGGTAGACAACAAACACAAGCTAGTACTCAGGATACAAATGCTAACAACATCAGTTCAATTGTGGAAGAATTCCGCCGCTATAAACCCCCAACTTTTGATGGCAAGGACAGACCCATTGGCAGCTGAGGAATGGATAAGAGGAATGGAGCGAATCTTCAAACACCTTTCCTGCACTGATTCTCAAAAAGTATTATGCGCAGAGTTTATGTTAGTTGATGCTGCAGGCCACTGGTGGGAGTCAGCATCGCGCACTAGAATAGAAGCTCAACAACGTGCTCTGACGTGGACACAATTCAAGGACGATATGATGGGAAAATACTTCCCACAAGCTCTGAGAGACCGAAAGGAGACAGAATTTCTTCAACTGAAACAGGGAGGGATGAAGCTTGAGGATTATGAAAGAAAATTCGAACAACTCTCTAGGTACGCACCACACCTAGTGGACACGAAAGCAAAGAAAGCAAGAAGGTTTGAACTGGGATTGCGCCCTGAGATTGGTGGAATAATGGCATCCCATCAATTCACTACTTATAGTCGGGTTTTACAAACCGCTCAAGCAATCTCAAATAGATTAGAGATTGATCAAACTTCTCAACAAGGAGCCGAGCATTCAACAAAGAGGAAATGGAATGTGGCAAATGAAGAAAAGGGAGTATGACAGAACAAGAAAATCAACTTTGGATCAAGTTTTGGACAAAACGTTCCACCCTGTCCAAAATGCAACTGGGTACATAGGGGTGAATGCTTGTTTGGGAAACATGTGTGCTATCGATGCGGCAAAACAGGCCACATTTCCAGAAACTGTAAGGAAGACCCCTCAAAGAAGAATGATGAGCAAGATAAGAAGGGAAATGCTCGAGTTTTTGCTTTAATTCAAGATGGAGCAACAGAGGACCCAAACGCATGTAATTTCGAGGACGAAATTTTTTTAAGGAGGGGAGATTGTAATGCCTGAAAATTTTTAGAATAAAAATTTATTTATTCTATATGTTATTTTTATTATTTTGAAAAGTTTATGGATTTAAGTGAAGCATATTTTAAACCTTTATATTTTTGGCCAAATAATTAGATTTTGATAGGGCAAATATAAGTATATCAATATTATACTAATTGGATAGCTCGTTTTTAATCATATATTTTAGGCCCAAGAAAAAGTCGATTCGGATATGTTAAACCCAAGTTATTGACATTTTAAGATTTTATCTCAAAAGTAATTTATAAGTTGGTTTTGATTTTTAGGGTAAATTGTGGTTTTCACGTGTAGGGTTGGATGATAAATAGGGTGATTTATTTTATTATTATTATTATATTCTAGTGTAAATTTTCCTAGCATGCCAAGTGTCCTCATGTGGTGGTTGGTTGAGATATATCATGATTTGTTTTACCAAAATATTCTCTATCCAATTGATTTTACCACCACACGTAGAGTACTAATTATATTTCATATTTATTTTGATAAAAAGATTATTAGTTAATTGTAATTCTATTTTAAGTAGAATAATTGTTTACTGTTAATTATGATTGGGTATATATTATGATATTTATTTTCAAATTAAAAATGAAATTTGAAGGTTGTATATATCCACATTAGAATTTTATCCTCATGTAATTAGATATCTTTTAAATTCGAATTTCTGGAGAAGATGATTTATCTGTTAAGAGTCCAATTTAAATTGAAATTAAGAGTTTTATTTGGAGTCTATTAAGTCATCATTATCTATTAACCACTATAAATACTATACACGTGTCACATTTTTTTTACACACACATACTTTTATACGGTAGAAAGAGAGAGAGAAAGAGAAAGAGAAAAGAGAAAGAGAAAGAGAAAGAGAGAGGGTACTACCTGTAGTGAGAGAAAGAGAAAGGTTGTGAAAAGTCAAGTACACACATCATTGTCAAGCAATTCTTCACCCAAAGCAGGAAGATAAATATTTTTAACGTGCCGGTAGACAATTTTAATATTCCAATAACAATGTAAGATACTTATGTGCAAAGTGATATGTTTCTTTACGCTTTTATGTTAAATTAAATATGCATGGATTATCAGTGGACCTTCGGGTTCTTAAGAAAAATATATGAGATTATAAGAGGACCTAAGATGGGTGTGTCACTTGGTCATCGATGTACTCCATAAAGAGAAGAGTGGTATGAAATGTTATTTTATTGCATATAATTGTGTGTAGAAACTGCACGTATCTTATTGGGTGTTTTTAAAATACTCACTCTTACAAATTTTACAGGTTAGTTCGGGTCGATTGGAACAATGGAAGGACGGTGCAGCGGACTGCCAAAGGATTCGAAGAAAAGGAATTTCGACAAATAAAATTTCTAGGTTTTACTACATTTTAAATTTATTATCTTACAAGAATGTTTAGGTTGTTTTTATTTATTTCTTTATTTAAAGACGTGATTTTATGATTATTTACGATTGTTCTGTTTATTTGGAGAACAAAATGTTATCATTCCGTATTTAAGTTAATGAAATTATTCCTGGTAACACCTCAAAAGATATATGAAAAATTGGGGCGTTACAGTTCCATCAAACCAAGCCCTAAACTCCTTTTGATATTCTTCTCTCTTTTTCACAAATTTTTTGCAGATTTGCTTGGGTTTTTTGTTTCCCAATCTATCTTCTGCTTGTTCTTGTTGATTTTTTTTTGCCCATTTTCAGCTGGTCTCACCATGGTCTATTTAATCTTTTCCTCCCCTTAATTGACAGATACGATACTGAGCAAAATGGGTGATGGTTGGTTGTTTCTTCATCCATTTAAAAATTGATTAATTACTTTTCTTGGGATTTTTTATATACTTTTTTCAGCTATGGGTTTGTTTTGTTTTGGTGTTAAATTGGACAGGTGAAATTTCTCGGTGGTATATGCAAATTATGTTCTTGTTCTTTTATTTCCAGTTGAATATATGGTACTATTTGCATATGGAAAAGTTATTTACACTTTACACTGGTATTTTCATTTTCAGATAGCATCTTAAATATTTCTATCATAGGTATCTCTCTTCTACGAGATTCTTGGATTTCTATGATTTTTTTGGTAATTAAAATACGCATATTAGCAAACTTTGCATTCACTGTTGCACAATTAGTCAGTTATTGTCAGAATCTTGAGCTTTAAATGGTTTATCTATAGTTTATCTTCAATCTTAAATGATTGTTCGGGCTGATTTCCATAACATTTTCTCGACAGTTTCACTCACATATCAACCTCACCGTGACAAAAATTTAAAGAAAAACTAAAGGTAATTGTAATTGTAATTTTAATTTTTTGTGCATATTGATATCAGCTTCAACAGTGTAAAAATGATGGGAATAGAGTACATAAAGGCCTCCAATTTGGCAAAGTACGTGGTTGAAGGAAAATCTATTTCTGCTTCTTAATAAGTTTTTATTTCTTTAATTGAAAACTCTGTTGTATTTCAACTCATTCTAAAAGTATGCTGGAAGAATCCACAACATTGGTGGAGCTGAAAGGGTTGTAATTAACTTTATGCAGAGACTGAGAGGAATAGCTATTCTAGCTAAGGTGTGTTTATCTCTATGATTTTCTATCATTTATAGAATAAAAAGTTAATTCAAATTAGATGAACATTTTTATAATGATGAAAATGAAAAAGTTTTACCTAACTAATTGGAAGTTTTACTCAGTAAGGTCAATGACAATCAAGGGCATAATTCATCTATGCTCTACCTACATGCTATGTTTTTAGTTCTTTTGATGTTATTTCTATGCAATTGATGGATAAATTTGCTGAAATTTTGTGCAAAAATATTGTCAATGTCAAGTGCTTTGATCAATCAGTAGCAATATCCATTACTTTATACAAAAAGAATGTTGATGAACATCAAAGAGCACACCTTTTTTGCTAACTATTCAATATATTTATGGTCTGAATGTTTATATTTTGCCTAAGATTTTAAGGTACTGATTACAGGGACTTGACATTCAACTCTGGCTTCACAGGTACCCTTTCTCCTCGGCTAGGAGATCTGTGAAATTTGAACATGTTGTAAGATCTAATGACTCATTACTACTAGAACTCTAAACTCGTCTCTTTTGCTAGATACGGAGATCAATATGCATGAATGTTTAAGTTCCATATATCTTCTGCAGAATTCTAGCAAGGTGTAGCTTTCTGGCAATAGACCAATTGAATTGGGAAAACTTGTAAACCTAACCTAACCTATCTTTTCTGTAAGAATTTCTGGCATTGTCGTATTCGAGGATTTGTTCTTATGAAATCATATCTTTAACTTACGAAATTGAAACATGCCTTGTAGTGCGCTTAACACCAATAACCTAACTGGGAAAATACCACCTTCCCTTGGCAAACTTTCTGAACTCTATTGGCTCGATCGTGCTGAAAATGAGTTGACATGGCCTTTTCCTGTATCAACAGAACTAGGTCCAGGGCTCGATCGCCTTAAAAAGGCAAAACGCTTGTGAGTCTTTTTTAATTTTCCAAATCAGTTACTTTGTCACTGTTACTTGACTCCCAAAAGATAAAAAATAAATAGGACTAAAAAAAAGAAATTCACTTTATTATGGCTCGAAATTTTGCCATGTGTTCCAGGTTGACGCTTATTATTTATCTGATGCTATCTTTGTCATCAATTAAATATACCGAATAATCATTTTGTACTTTTTTAGGGAGAGACTCTCTTTCTTTCTCAGATTGAAATGCGGGATCTCCTGTTGATCCGGGCCCTAGGATGAGAGAGAGAGGCTATTCTACAGAGAGAATGACCCAGCAGCTCTTTTTGAGGCATGAGCTACTCCCAAGGCAAAGGGGAATTCGAATCCCCGCTGCCTCCTTGAAAGAGAGATGTCCTAAACCATTAAGAACGAGTGGCGTGACGCGATCTACTCAATTAATGAGGAACAGTCTGCCGTGGTGGTTTAAACTTCAAAGAGCAGACACAAGAAGATTCTTTGACATGCCTCCCTTTTTCTGCACGCTTTTTTTGGCTCAATGAGAATCCTCAGCTCCTTTGCTATAAATATAAGCATATATGTTGTAAGCAAGAATCATGTTTCAGTATAATAGTTTCTAATCTGTGTTATTTCTATCATTTTCACCTATCATTTTTTGCAAACTTTTATGGAGAAAGCCACATATATAAAATTATTGTAAAAAATATTAAAATATAATTGTTAATTGGCTCCTAGTTTTGGAGTAATGTTAGAATTTCAGGAGTCTTAACTGCTCTATCCTTAATATTATATTGTTGATTTTATGAGCTTGCTTGTTCTTATCCTACTACTATGAACCTAAAACCTGAAACACGGTCTTCAGGTACGCACAAATATGGTGGATAACATTGACAAGATATTAGAAAGAGGTGACCGGATTGAGCTCTTGTTGACAAAACAACAACCATGCAAGATCGTGCATTTCACTTCAAGAAACAGTCGAAGTGCCTTTGTCGAGCTCTGTTGATGAAAAATGCCAACCTCTTGTAAGTATTTTTAATAACCTTCTATTTAAGTTGAACCTTGTATGACTCAATAGCGGTCTTTAAAAACTGTAAAGTTCGTAAAAGGAAAATAGCTCTGTGAAAGTGTGTGTAGCTTTGAACGTTCTTTTTAATCTTGTATTTTGGAGAATTTACTTTTGTGAACTTTTTCGTCCAAGCTGTGATCACTGGGTTTACGTTTCATTCTTTTTTTATTCCAGTGAACTAATTTCCTTCACAAGATTCCAGACAACCCAATAGAGCTTTATATAATTAACAGAAAGTCGAGACAATTGATATGATTAAAATGAGATATTTAATTGTTTTTTGCCATAGCTGGATACGGACAAACTTTGAAGATTCAGTCAATAGTTAGCTGGGAGATGTAGTAGGATAGTCCACTTGTTTGGTGTCAGTCTCCCCATCAAGACTTATTAGAATAATTACTTGACTGCATAAACAACTGAGGAAAAAGGATAGTGATATATGAAAATGATCAGACATTCATGGATGGCAATGCTGAATGTAGTAATTAACACATCCCTGCTTATATTCAATATTATTATATATGCACAATGTCATAGGACTTGACCTTTTTTATTGAATCTGTTCACTGATTTGTGTACCCGAAAATTCGGTCGGTGGTTGGGTTGGGTATTTAAAAAAAAAAAAACAATATAACCCATCTCTCATCCTAAACCTATCTCTATTCTCTGCCCTAATTCTCTCGATACAAAGTTTGTGATACTACCGTGAGTCCGTCCACCACCACCACCTGGTAGTACAAACCCATGCACCGTCGTCCACTATGAGATCGAATGAAAGCATATTTGAAATTCTGCTTTGGTCTCACAAAGTTATTCATGATTTTCAGCTGCTGTTGCTTCACTTTGTGTTCAAGTAAAGGAAGCCATTCCATGCATGCCTGACTGAAAATCTATTTTAGATCTTCTTCAGTCCCTTTCAGGATGTTCGTGTTTGTAGCGTAGTTCATCTTGCATATAAATAAAAGGTATTCTTCTGATACTGCTGCATGATATTTTTAAAATTGGATTAAAGCTCATCCGTTAGTGTTTTGTTTCTTTGTTACTAAGAAAATATGCCATAATTGGATCTATAAAGAACCAAATGATCAAGAATTTAACTTCTTATCTGCATGGCATAACTCAACTCACTAAATACAAAATTGCCGCATAAATAAAATTTGGTCCAAACACATTTGATACACTAACATAACCTTAAAGAAAATCCAACCCGTGCATTGCATGGGCAAGAACTAGTAATTCTAATAAGTACTATAATTATGTAACTTTGATTTTATCTAGACGATTGAATGGTTGGATAATTGTTTTAAACAAAAGTAATGTAAGTGTTTGAGATAAATGTGATGAATGCAAATTATCAAGTTGAGAAAGTCTAGAGAATGATTTCACCTTACTCTCAATTATAATTCAATGATTTCTAATTATTCCAACTGATTTCCCCAATTTAAAGGCAAGAATCCTATGTATTTCTATCTCATCTCTCGAGTGTCAGCTAGAATTTTAATCCTAAATTTTAATCCTAAATTTCAATTTCAATATCTCTATTCCGAATTAAAACCTAGAATTTACAAATGTTCCGATTCTTTTATGGAGTAAGCTTCATAGATTTTACACATTCTCTCGAAATCCATAAAACCTATGTCGTGTCAATCCTACGATCACGCCTAAATTCCTCTCTCTCGAATGCGGAATTGACTAGCATTTAATCATTCATTTAGTGGCTAATTAATTGAAAGCATTAAAAATCAGGACATAATTAAATAGATGCGGGAAAATCAAAAGAAATAATCATAAAATCATCAATCATATCCTCGAGTTTGGCTACATCAAACCCTAGTTAAATTGTTTAGCTCATGATAGGGAATATGAAATTCATATAATTCATAATAAACAACATAAAGAAAATGATAGAAAAACTAGTCTTTTAGGTAGATCTTCAATCTTCTTCCATGATCTTGTTTTACTTCCTTTTTATTTCTTCAATCTTGCCCCTTTGAATTGTCACCCTGTCCCCTTTTGAATTCTAGGAGAAAATCGGTATTTTGAATGGTATTTATAGTATCTTAAGAGTATTGGACAAATAAGGGTTGAGTTGGGTCAAGAAAAAAAATCCAAAAATATAAAAAAAAACACTTTCCTCGCATAGGCAACGCCTCGGCGCCATGGCGCTGCACATTCTGTAATTTTCAGTATGTCTTGGGTGTCATTGGGTGTCGTGGCGCCCCGTTTGGGTAAAAAAGGTAGACTGCGCTTTTTTTCAATATTTTTATTATAACTTTATCGTCCGATGTCTGATTGTGGTGATTCAAGATGCGTTGGAAAAATAACTCAAAATGATACAACTTTTATTCAGACATAATTCTCTAGTTTGATCATTTGATATATCAAAAATGGGTTTCAATATGGGACTAAAAATCCAGGGCAAAATCTTTTTGGTTGGAAATTGATATGTGATCATACTTTGACTATACTTTATCCCTTTGACATCTTTCTTTATCCAATTGACTCCTAACACTCCCGAATCTTTATCGTGAGGTTCGACACAATGTTTGAGTATTTGTACTTTTAGTCCCCGAACTTTGGATCTCTTACAATTGAGCCATTTTTCTCTAATTTGTCAACTTTGCCTATTTCCTTCAATTTCATCAACCTATACTACAACATCAAAACACATTTAAACATTCTAAAAACTCTCAAATGTAACAAAATAATAAAGTAAGTGGCATAAATATCATGAGTGTAGAGCACTCATCTTGTCCATTTGTCTTACGACCATTGATTTTTGATATGAATTTACGCCGTTTTCTGATATATTCTCAAGAACATGTATGATAGAATTAAACATATTAATGAAACAAGTAATTGTGAGTAGATGTGAGCACCATTAGTATCACATGGGCATGCCAAACTTATTTCTTGAAACTTCCCAATATCAAGTTTCTCCAAAATATTAGAATGATAACTTGCTCGAAGAGCATCTACACGCTTACATGATGCACCAACCAAATTCGCAACAACAACAAGCATGTTGAAAAAATCACCAAGCATACAATTCCTACGTGCCACAGAAACAATTGCCAACAGAAGCTGGTGAGCAAAGCAATGAACATACATAACATATAGATTCTTTCTTAGAATTAAAGCTTTTAAGCCATTAAACTCACATAACATATTGCTTGCTCCATCATAACCCTGACCTCTCAAGCTAGATATGCTCAACCCATGTGTAGAAAATATTGCATCAATGACATCCTTTAGTGATTAAGCACAAGTATCAGTGACATGAAAAATGCCCAAGAAACGCTCATTTACTTTTGCCCATTTTTTCAACAAACCTCACAACAACCGTCATTTGTTCTTTTATAGAATTATATCGAGCCTCATCAACCAAAATTGAAAACAACGAATCGTCTATCTCATCAATAATAGCCTTTGTTGTCTTTATGGCACAATAATTAACCAAATTCTTTTGGATGTTTGGTGAAGTCATTTCCAAGAGCACTACTAAATACTACTTCTTCAACTTCTTTATAACGAGCTGCATACCAGTTTAGTAGTTCAATTAGATTCCTTTTATTAAGAGACTTTTTCGATTTATCATGACACGAAAGGACAATCCTTGCATCAAGATGAGTCTAGTACAATCTAGCATCGCAGTTAACCTCGTCGTATAACATTTTTTGGTGAGTACTACTTTGGCTAGAAATAACATAGAAGATACTCTATTTTTGATTCATCAAGTTGATACACTTCGCAAAAACTTGATTATGAGCACTATCAAAGAGACTGACATAATCTTTTAATGTCTTTTTGTGCTTCCAATCCCTAAAGCCGATCTTAGTGAATGGATGTCCACCCCTTGACCCCCTTTATCGGGTTTGAACAAGTAGCAATGCAAAAAATACATCGCATCATTTTCTATACTGTATTCCAACCAATAAAATTAAGAGAACCATTCTTTCTGAAAACACCTATTATCATTCACCATCGATCTTTTTGGAAAGTCATATCCGTATGGTTGACAATGACCTTTCTCCAAGTATGCCATCCTAACATCGTCTCTGATATTAGGATCACATGACTCGATAGGTGGGCATTTCCCCGGATCAGATTTAAGATCATCCACATTGAATTAAGCTCGGGACTTCTTTGTGTTATTTAATAACTCTTGTGCTCGACTAGAATCAGTGGAGTGACTAGATGCACAACTAGAAGTTGAAGAATTAGGTATGGACTTTTATTTCGGTTGAAAAAATCGTTCCACAATCTGCAAAATGCCCCAATTTATTTTTCAATTAACATTGATTAAAAAAGAGAGTATACATGGTTCAATTGAGCCAAACATCTTTTCTATGAAAAATTCTCCCTAATTTCCAGATTTCCCAAATTCCACAAATTCCCAAATCACAAATAAAAAATCATGAATTATAAAACATGAATCATAATTCATAAACTATATTTCATAAGTAAAACCCTAATTCATAAAACCACTACGAATTCATAAACCATAATTCAAAAAAAAAATTAAAAAAAAAAAATTAAAGGGCGAAGGAGATAACTTAACTGACAGTCCGCAGTCGTAGTGGGCAATGGCTTTCCAAGACTCCAACGATGCATCGACGGTCGACGCCTGTAGTGCCGACTAGATTCTCCCTTGACCAATAAAATCGATTTTATTTTGTAGCTAAGTCCCTTAGATAATTGCGTGTTAGGTCCCTCAACTTTGATCTTGTACAATTTGGTCATCAAATTTGGACTTTTATATTAATTTTGGGACAAATAAAGGGCTCTCACCTCCCCAAATGCAACGCAGGAGGGTTCCCACATCCCATTTGTGGACCATCAGGTCGGACAATCAACCTTCCTCAATCCAGGACAAACATTGGCTGCAGCGACATTAAATGTAGTACCAACTCTGGCTTATGAAGAAGTGAACCCTTGCGTGGAAACACACTAAGGCATACCCTATCAACGATTCTCCCAAGCAAGGAAAGGTAGGGGATGAGGCTCAAAACCTAGAAATAGGGATGAAGCGCTCTTCTATTGTACATACCAGCAGGATCGACAGCATAGGAATGATGAGATGAGGCATCACAACAGAGATAATGCCCTACGAAGGCTAGAAAATAAGGGTGAGAGACCTAGGGAAGGTTAGAGACAAATAAGGAGATCCCTTAACTAACACTGGTTGTGAACCTATTATAGAAATTAACACAATTTTTGGAGGCTTGTACGTAGGGGGAGAATCAAGAAATGCGCAACTAAACCACGTAAAAAAGCTAAAGATCCCCAATGGCAAGTTTCATAGTCAGTAACAAATGACCCTTCACTGAAAGAAGGGTTCAACCCATAGCATTCACCCAAGATGATACTATTGGAGTGCATTATCCACATTGTGGCGCTTTGGTGATAAGAGCTATTGTGGCCCGAAACGGTCTCAAAAGAATGTTACTAGACAATGGAAGCTCGGTTAACATCATATTTGGAGCCACATTTGATAAAATGGAAGTCGATCGTGAGTGAACTCCGATGAATTTCCTCTTGTACGGATTTACTGACGATAGCATCATTACAAGAGAAAAAATCACCCCAACAGTAGAGATGGGGATGGCACCATTAATGGCCACTATTTTATGGAATTTTTGGTGGTAGAAAATTGCTCTGCTTATCACAGAGTGCTCAGAACTATGGGCTGTTACATCCATCCTCCACCTGTGCATGAAGTTCCCAACATAGAATGATATCGCCACAGTAAGAGGAGATCATAGAAATACTAGAGAGTGCTACTCCAACTCTCTTAGAAAGGCTAAGCCAAGGGATGTTAATGTGATTTTAATGGACATCGATGAAGATGAAAACCTTAAGCGAGGGAATGACATCGAAATGATAGATGCCTATTAAGAATAGGCTGTTTTTGAAGTACAATCAGCCCGTGAAGATGGGAGAGCCACTGAAGATGTGGCTAATATTGATGAATTGGATCCTCGCATAATTGATTGTGAACCACAGACATCTATAGTTGAGGAATTGGGAAGCTTTACAGTGGATTCCCGGGATCCTTTCAAATTCTTGCAGGTCAGAAAAACCTGCCAGTGACAGCTATAGAAAAATTGAAAGGTTTCTTGCATGAAAATTTGGATGTCTTTGCATAGAAGCATGGTGACATGGTTGGCATCAACCCAAATGTTAGTTGCCACCATTTGAAGATTGATTCAAAAGGAAACCCTCATCGGCAAAAAAGGGAGAGCCTTTAATCCAAAAAAAATAAGGCCTTGAAAAATGAGGTAAAGAAGTTGATTGACAATCGTTTTATTCGAAAGTCAACTTATCCGAAATGGATATCAAACCCCATCCTCATAAAGAAGCACAATAGAAAGTGGAGGGTGTGCGTGGACTTCTCCAATCTAAATTAAGCGTGCCCTAAGGATAGTTTCCCACTTTCACGAATAGACCAACTGTTTGATTCTACAATTGGACATGAATTGTTGAGCTCATGGATGCCTACTGAGGCTACAATCAGATCCCAATGTATCCACAGACGAAGAGCGTACATCCTTCATAACTGACAGAGGTTTCTATAGCTATAAAGTAATGCCGTTTAAATTGAAAAATGTCGAGCCCATGTATCAAAGATTGGTCAATAGAATGTTTACAGAACCCAATGGAAAGACTATGGAGGTGTATGTAGATAACATGCTAGTAAAAAGTCTAAAAACAGAGGATCACGTCAAACACATCGGCGAACCCTGAGAAGATAAAACCTTTAATTGAAATGAGGTCACCCTAGAAACCCAAGGAGGTGTTGACCTATGGTTGACTTTATTCTGAATGTTTTGATCATAACAAACAAGATTTATATTGTTTCTAACAATTTATTTTGAGTGACGATAGTTCAATGTTAAAATAAATCAAGCATTATATATCGGACTTGAAATGAAGATCAAATTGAAAGTTAAGCATTCAAATCAAATCATTCGAGACGAGAGCTTAAAAGATAAACGCCAAAAAAGATCAAGATCAAGAGCATAAAAGACGACATCAAAAAAAGATCAAGACAAGAAGTTTAAGAGCCAAAAGTCAAACATGAAAGAAATTTTGAAGAAAGATCAAAGGCTAGGCCTTTTAGATCATATGTAAAGGTATAACACTTTTATCTTTAGTAATGAATGACAATAGCTCAAAAATCATTTTGTATACGTAAAGTTATTTTCACTATCACTCGCATAAAATGTTTTGATCAAAAGTAAGATTGATTTTTCAAAGTCATACTTGAACTTAGATTACAATTCTTTAAAAAAAAAAAAAAGTCAACGGTCAAGAGGATGTCTGGTGGCCGGCGGTCAAATTTTTTACCTATTCAGACTTCTGATGCGTAATGGCTAGTTTGGTGATTCGGTTCACAAGCAGACATCTGGTTGGGTTGTCTTATGAAATATATTTGGGTAAAATCATCTTCGAGCTTACGTTTTTAGATTCATTTAATTTATTTCTTCATAAGAAAAACTTTGATTATTTAATCAAACTTCTTGAATCATTTCTCTCATTAAAGTTTTTCATCTTTCTTTGTGCTTAACTTATTTATGTCAATCTTAAAAGAGATATGTTTTTGAAGAACATCTTTGCACTTATATTGTATAATATCTTTCTATTTCTTCATATTGAAAACTTTGATTGATTGAATCAAATTTGTAAAATTATCATATTCATCAAAGTTTTTCATTTCTCTCTTAGTTCTTCACTTATTTCAATAATTCATTAGACGAGAGATATTTATTGAGCAGATTTTTATTGAACTTACATTGCATTTATTTATTCTTCATCTTCTCATTGAAACACTTTGATTGATTGAATCTAATTTTTAATCATCATATTCATCAAAAAAATTCATCTAACACTCGAGTTATCATTTATTATTATTCATTGAAATGTTAGCCTCTTTTAGTACGTAATTTGTTTTGTATTATTTAGCAAGAGAGGATTTCATTGTAAAATCACTTTGATAAAGTGTGGGTCGTGTTGAAATCCCGTAAAGATCAACATTGTATAAAGATTGGTACTCCTTGTTGTAAGTCACTGTGTGGGGTCATATTGAGGTCCCATAAAACTCAATAGTATGGGTCGTATTGAGGTCCCGTGAAGCTCAGTGTTGTAAAATGATTGGTACTCCTCGTTTGTAAGTTACCAAAAGTGTTGTAGAAAGTTGGATTGTAAGTCAATCAAATTTAGTGAAAATGCCTTGTTCGTGCTGGAGGGTTTGGTAACAGAGGACGTAGATCATTACGTTGGATCAAACCTCCAGAATTAAATCGTTTGCATTCTTTCTCCCTTCTATTTACCCTTTTTATATTGTGCTTATTAATTTTCCTTCTTTGATTTCATTGTTGTGTGTAGTTGTTTTATTGCTATATTTGCCAGTACATTATTTTTAGAGTTGAATTAATTTTTGAAAAAAGATTTAATAACCAATTCACCCCTATTGATTAGTTATTTTTGGGCTTTCAATTGGTATCAGAGCAAGATGCTCATTTCGAAATTAAGATTCTACAACCTTGAGCAATGGCTAACCACAAATTTCAAAATCTTAAGGGGCATTCTACAAATTGTCCTCATTTCTTTGATGGTACTCATTATAACTACTGGAAGGCTAGAATGACGATATTTATTCAATCAATAGATTATAATATTTGGGAAGTGATTGAATTTGGTTCTTATGTACCCACAAAAGTTATTAAAGTTGAAAATAAGCCAGATCAAATTATCTCAAAACCTAGAAAGGAGTACGATGAAGTAGATAAACAAAATTATTTTTAAATGCTAGAGCCAAAAATATACTTTACTGTGCTTTAGAGAGAAATGATTTTAATCGTATTAGTACATGTGATTCCGCTTATGATATTTGACGTGCTTTAGAAATTACTCATGTTGGAACTAGTAAAGTGAAAGAATCTAAGATAAATCTCTTAGTTAAAGATTTAGAAAATTTCTTCATGAAAAAGAATGAACCGATTGTTGACATGATCACTCGTTTTACCAATATTGTTAATAGCCTCAAAGGCTTTGATCGAAAATTCACTAACTGTGAACTTGTGAGTAAAGTGCTTAGGTCACTCTTGGAAGAATGGAGCTCATTGAAAATGTTGATAGAAAACAAAAAAGATATATTGGAAGAGCTCTATGGAACATTGATAACATATGAGCTAAATCGCACTGAGACAGAGGAGAAAAAAATGAAATGTAAAGAAGAAGAAAGATGCCAAATTGCTTTAGAATCAATCGTTGATGAAGACACTTCAAGCGAAAATATGAATGATGAAGAACTTGATGATCTAATTCTTCTTGTTAAGAAATGAAAGTTTTCGCAACAATCATCGATTCCAAAAGGAAAAAGAAAAGGGTGAACAAAAGAATAGATTTATAAAAAAGAAAACACTTCAATCAACATGAGATGAGAGTGATAATGATGACCATGAATAAGATGGAAGTCGAGAGGAAATTACCAACATGTGCGCTCATGGCTATTGATGATGAGGTAAATTCAAATAAAAATTGTTCGTATGATGAATTATCTACCTCTTATGATGATCTTCTTGAAAATTTTGAAAAACCTGCTGTCAAACACTCAACTGTCAAAAAGAAAAATTCTTTATTAAAAAAAGAGGTAAAGTAAAATTTTGGAAACTCAAAATGATTTTGGAAAAGATAAAGTCAATTATGATGCTATAATTAATGAGAATTCCTCTTTACAAGAAAAGATTTTAGATTTGACTCAAATTATTCACAAATTTGCTCAAGACAAGAAAAAATTCGATTTAATGCTTGGTGAACAAAAATGTGTTTTTGATAAAGAAGGAATTGGATACAAACCCTTTTTAAAACAAAAGTCTCTTGAATTTTTTTTTTTGGGGGTAAAGCCTCTACTTACCCTATTTCAAAAGTCACATATAATTTTTTCAATAAAAATGGACATGTAACTAACAATTATTCAATTAAAAAGAGGTTCACTTTGAAGGCAACTACAAGTGGATTAAAAAGTCCACTAACACTAACTATCAAGGACCCAAAGTTGTATGGGTACCAAAGAAAAACTAAATTATTTTGCAGGTACCAAGGAAAATAAAGAGCAAATGGTCTATAGATAGTGGATGTTTGAGCATATGACCGGAAAACAATCTCTATTCTCAAAAAGAAATAATGGAGTTCAAAATGAAAGAATTGAAGTTAATGAACACTCCAAAGTGTTCATCAATCAAATTATCGTCAAGGTATATTCGTGAACATAACAAAATATCGAGGTATGATCGAATTCACTTTTTTACTTAACCACTGGTTGACCCGATATCTCATTTAGTATGTGCTTATGTGCTATATTTTAGTTTAATCGTAAAGGATAGTACTTTTGTACCGAAAATTAGATTTTTAGATATCTTAGTGGCTCTAAGATTTTAGGTCTTCAGCATCCAAAGACACCCACTTTAATTTACTAGCTATTTTGAAAATCAATTGGCCAATAGTTTTACTAAGCCTCTAGCTCTTGATAGATTTTCACATATTCGAAGAGATTTGGAAATTCTAGATGAAATTAAAATATGTGGTTTATTATGTTTTGATATCAATTGTTCAATCTTATTATGAAGGATGGTGATGAGATCCCGGGCAGGAGAAACCATGGAACTCACGAAATTAATTGGAAAACGCTGGGAAAGCCCAAATTCAGGTTGTAGACTATAAGATCTCGACCCACAAATTATTGAACAAATCAACCAAACAAAAACGAAGTTTGAATGACTTCTAGATTACAAAACCAACGAACCTCGATTTGTGAATCCCACAAAGAGTGCCTAATCTTTTGATAAGTTCTAAGGGTTTGAACGCTACAAATAAATAATATATTTGATAAGTTCGAAAAGTTCATCAAGAACCACTGGAGATAAAATTCTCAATTTTTATTTATGATCAAAAGCTTCTAATACAATGAAAATAAATCCTATTTATATGGAAACCTAGGAAATATGAAAATAACAGAATTTAAGAGTTTTAAAATATAAAAAGTTTCTAAAAACAAGAATTCTAATCAAAATAAAATACTTCATAAAAAATGAAAGTTTCTTCCGATTACGGCCTATACCAGATCATATCATCTACTCTCCCTTAGAAAGGATTCGACCTCGAATCTATACCCAAGTTGTAACCCTTATTTCCAATCATGGCGAGAACGTGAAATGCTCCATCCCCTCTCGTATGCAGTTTAGACCTCTTTTGAATTCATTCCCGCTTTTCGTATGAACATCCAATAACTATTACATAGATCAAAGTGTGCTCGTCCCAACAGGTTCATTTTGCAAGTTTGTGATGTTCCCAAAATAATCTCCATTAGCATGTCACTGTTCTTCCTCCATGTCTTATGCTGCCTCAGTGATTGTAGCAATGTTAATGCAAATGAACTCAAGTTTCCCTTCCGTTCAACTTTGTTGCTCAATCCACTGCATATAAATTCCTTCCAAAGCCCTTGAAATTCCTTCGTCTCCTCAGGAATCACAAAGTCAACCTCCGGTATTAAAGTGATATCCAAACAGAGGTAGGTCTAGTTAATTTCACCCGCAAGTCGATGTTCAATGCCTGGATTAGGTGGTATTCCACTAGGCTCGCTTTCATAGATGCCAATATGTTCAAAAACTTGCAAAACAGAAATAGCCAAAACAAGTAGGGAATTGTTAGTTTCTCAATAAAGCCCTCTCAATTTCACTTTTGTTCTCTTGCAAGCTCACCTCTGACTATTCTTTTCTCTCTCCCTCTTGTGACTCTTCTTTTCTTTTTGCCACCTCTCCACTCTCACTCTCACTCTCTCTCACTCTCACGTTCACTTTCTATTTTTCTCTCTCTCTCTTGTAGAGCCTCATTTCTTTTAACCACCACTCCACTCTCATTTTCTTTTCCACTCTTTTGTGGCTCCACTCTTTTTTATCACATTTAGCCACCTCATATTTTTTTTTTCTCTTCCTTACTTCTTACTGGGAGTTGATCTGCAAGGGATTGTTCAACTATCAAGCCAACCAGAGTGATTTTTTTCTGCCCAGAAGAAACATATACCCATTCCTCCCCTTATCATAAACAGTCTTTCCCTCTTTCTTCCAAGGTCTTCCCAAACAAAATATGAAAAAATTTCAATGGCACTACATCACACCAAACCTCATCACTATCGCTCCCAAGGGTAAAATTCACTCGAACCTGCTTAGTCACTTCAACCTTTCCACATCCTTTCAACCAAATCATCCTATAAGGATTAGGGTGTTGTTGTAAAGGTAACCCCAATTTTTCAACCATCGTGATACTAGCTAAGTTTGATATGTAATCAATATCAATAGCCAGATTGCATACCTTACTACCCACAAAACATCGGGTTTGTAAAATATGCCCCCAATCACCGTCCATCCTAAAAAAAAATTATATTATATTTTATTTTATTTTTACTCAAAAACAGAAAATTGAAAACTGCTGAAAATTCCCGAAATTTATAATAAAAAAAATTTCGAATTTTTTTTAATTCCAAATTTTTACTCGAGAATTCGACTACAAGTCTAGTGAAACAAACAAAAACTGATTTGGACTCTTAAATAGCCAAAAAAATAACTTTGACTTTTTTTTTGTATTTTTTAGGATCAAAATCTCAAAAATATTATTGGACACAAGAACACGAAGAAAAACTAACAAAAGACTAAAAAAAAAAAAAAAAAGATAGAACCTGAATTTGGAGCCCAAACTCTGATACCACTAGATGAGATTTCGATTGAGGGAATCGCATGAGACTGGCGAAATTAATTTGAAAATGTCAGAGAAAACCCAAATTCAAATTTTAGACGATAGGATCTCGACCTGATGCTTCTCGAACCAAGAATCTAAACCTTAGATCCATTGATGTGCGAAAACATGAACCTCGATTTGCAAACACCATGAAGGGGGCATAATCCTTTGATAAGTTCTAAGGGTTGAACACCACAAATATAAAAAATATTTGATAAGTTCGATAGTTCATTCAAGAACCAAAAGAGAAAATTTTCAATTTTTATTCATGATCAAAAGCTCTAATACAATGAAAATAAATCCTATTTATATGGAAACCTAGGAAATATGGAAATAACGGAATTTAAGAGTCCTAAAATATAAAAAGTTTCAAAAAACAAGAATTCTAACCAAAATAAAATACTTCATGAAAAATGAAGGTTTCTTCCGATTATGGGTTATGCCACATCATATCAAATGGTGGTCATGATGCTTTTGAAAATAATGCCAAAAGAAAAATCATTGAAATTATTGGTAATCACCCATCTCCCTTTATTGAAAAATGTTATCTTAATATATAACATTAAATATAATCTATTTAGTTTTTAGTCAATTGTGTGATAAATGTTATCATATCAAATTTGATTCTTCCAAATGCCTTAATGTGGACACTACATCAAAAGAGATGATGTTTATAGGAAGCCGAAATAAGGATGTTTACGTCATAAACATTGAGTTTGAAAGTAAAGAAAAGTGTTTATCAAATTTAAAAGACACTTGATTGTCGGATAGAAGATTAATATTTCAAAAAAATTGCTTTATTAAAGGTATGCCATATTTGAAATTTGAGAAAGAGAAAATTTGTGATGCATGCCAATTTGAAAAACAAGTGAAGAGTTTTTTCTAACTTAAGTAATACTCTTTGACTACAAAACATGTTCAACTTCTTCACATGAATCATTTTGAACCATCTAGAATCATAAGCTAAAATGGTAAGTATTATGCTTTCGTCGTTGTTGATGCCTTTTTCTAGATTCACTTAAGTCCTATTTTTTAACCTAAAGCATGAAACTTTGAATCATTTAAACATCTTTGTAAAAAGGTTCAAAATGAAAGGGATACACTCAGGGGCGAATCCAACATGAACATTTAGTTAGGGCGAAAGTTGACTTTGATCGTTGACCATCGATAATCAACGATCGTAATAGTCCAGTCTGACCAATCGTTTATTTAAATTTTATTAAATAAATTAATAATTATTCAATATATATGTAAATGCACTAAAATTTAAAAATTATATACATATAAAAATATAGTTTACCAAGAACTTTGTCTAATAATGCCTTACTTATCACATAACCTTATATTAATACATAACCTTATCAATTTGAAAGTCCCCATTTGGAAAAAAACATCAATTTCAATGCCAATAAGGCTCAATTACGCACACCAATCTGTTGCACTATTAGTTTTTTTATGACCATCAGTGACATGATGGCATCTATAGAAATTGGAAACAATTTCAATTCTTTACAGTTTACACACTAATCTATTGTTGACCCAACAGTTTTGCATATGAACATAAATGAAATCAGAAAGGAAAAATTCATGTAGTGGCAAAAACTACTCCTCCTTGATAGGCTAGACAAAAGTTCAAACTGGTAATAGCCTACCAATCTACAACAGAAACTAAGAGAAAACGAGATGAAATTATAAAACCCCCCCATCAAGAAGAAATCATGAGAAAAATAAACTAGAGAGAGAGAGAGGATTAATCTTATTAGAATTGCAAATTAACAGCTTCCCAAGAGCACCAGTCGACAGAAACTCAATCTAACATACAATTCAAAAGCTAAAATAAATATGAAAGCACAAAAAAGGACAGATGGTAGCCAAATCTTAAAAATCATATTCAAAATTGTTCAAAAAATTTCCCCTTTTTCAATTTCACTCTGGCATACAAAAAATATCATAAAAATCCCACGACAAAAATATAAAATCCCAAAAAAAAATGCATGCATTCAACAAAAAAGCCCTAATTCCTCGTTTCTCCCCCCTTTAGCATAACAAAAAAAAATACCAAGATATACAAACCTCCAAGCCTCTAGCGAGCGGGACTCCTCCTTCAGTCCTCCTCCTTGTGGCGTCGCCGCGTCCAGCAACTGGAGAGTGGAGTGTGGTGTGAAGAAAGGAGGAAAAAAAGTTTGGAATTCGATTTCAATTTCAATTGAAGGTCTGTTGCTCGTCCTTTTGTTGTAAACATGTGGGCTAAACAAATTATTGTGACAAAAAAGAGGCCCAAACCAAAAAAGAAGAAGAAGCAGAAGCTGCAGCAGATCCCAGAACCAGATCGTCTTCTTCCATGTCCGTCGCCTCTGCAAGTTCCCCAAAAGGCCACTTTAATTCATTAGTGGTGTAATCACTTAATCTGGGCCAAGTTCAAGGGAAGTAGATTCATCAACAACCAGTTTGGAAGCAAGGTAGAAGATGTCGAAAATTTCCCTGAAGACAGTGGAGATTCGTCCACTTCCACGGCTTCCGACAGATCCAACTAGGGCAGCCACCCTAGCTCGCCACTAGCTGGATCCGCCACTGGATACGCTATCATATGTTTGAAATGATCATGATGGAGAATTTGATAATATTGATTTTGGTGATTTTTGCAAATTGATGGCTATTTCTTGGCTCCTAGAACTCTTCGACAAAATGATGTTGTGGAAATGAAGAATTGCACATATGAAGAAATGACTAGGACTATGCTAAATGAAAATAGTTTCTTAAAATTGTTTAGTTGCAAATGCTTTATCTTAAACATGGAAGAATTTGGGAATTATCAATGAATTTGAAGTATGTGGCTAAATTAAATTCATACTAAATGTCCGATTCATTCTATGTGCATAATTGGTTGGAATTTATATAATTTTTACCTAAATGATTATGCATTTGTCATTTCATCACTTGTGCTTTGATTAGTACTTTACTATAAATGTGATGGTTATCTTCTTATTTAAACTTGTGTATATTTGATATCTTGTGCTTAATTGAGGAAGAATATATTATTATTTTCTATAGTTGATTTAAAGTTTTGATCTTATATACTATACTCTTCCTCTCATATATGCTACGTTTTTATTTATGCTAAAAAGGGGAAATTGAGTAAAATAGATATGAAAATCATTGAAAATGGGAAATCTTTTATTGTTTCCTATGGTCGTATTTTGATCTTATATGTTATATCTTTTTACTTATTTCAAAAGGGGAAAATGAAGTGAGATGATTATGCTTATTTGAATTGAAAATATAATATGCTTTGAATATATAATTATTGACTTGTAAAAGATGGGGGGAATATGAATTACATGATAAATTTATAAGGTATATTCATTTATCAATTTGATATAAATAGTGCAATCTTACCTTGCAAATCATCTTGTTTGTCATAATTAAAAAGGGAAAAATTGTTGACATATGGTTTGATTTCATTCTCAATGTTTTGATCATAACAAACAAGATTAATATTGTTTCTAACAATTATTTTGAGTGAATATAGTTCAATATTAAAATCAATCAAGCATTATATATCAGACTTGAAATGAAGATCAAAGTGAAAGTTAAGTATTTAATTCAAATCATTCGAGACGAGAGCTTAAAAGATAAACGCCAAAAAAGATCAAGATCAAGAGCATAAGAAATGACATTAAAGAAAGATCAAGACGACAAGTTTAAGAGCCAAAAGTCCAACATAAAAGAAACTTCGAAGCAAGATCGAAGGCTAAGGGGGCGTTCTCTTCGTGTTTCAATTTTGTGTTTTGAGTTTTGAATTCGTTTTGCCTTTTGTGTTTTGGGTGTCCATTTTGAAATTGTTGAAAACTCGTTCTTTTTGTCGTTTTGAAAAAATATTTCTCAACCCGTGTTTTTTGAGTTTTGGCAGATTTGTGAAGAAAACAGCCAAAACGTAAAAAAATTATTTTCTGTTTTCTTCACAAAATTTTCAACCGTTTTCAAAAACTCGTTTTCAAAAATGGGAAAGAAAGTGCGTTTTCAATATTTTGGAAAATCGAAAACAGAAAACGGCCCGAAAATAGCAAAGAGAACGCCCCCTAAGCCTTTTAGATCATATTTAAATGTATAACACTTTGATCTTTAGTAATGAATGAATAAAGCTCATAAATCATTTTGTGCACGTAAAGTTATTTTCACTATTACTTGCATAAAATATTTTGATTAAAAGTAAGATTGATTTTTCAAAGCATACTTGAACTTAGATCATGTCGATCCCTTTCAGTATGATATGGAACTGAGATTTTTATTCAACTCTCATTCATCCATTCTGATTCCACCTATGAAGGTTACCTCTGATATTGAAGTGAATTATCTATTCGGGCCCCGTTTGGTAGAGATTAAAATCTAATTAAAATTGAAAATATGACAGTTATTGAGTCCCACTCATCTAATAAAAGTTAACAATAACGGCTAGTTTTTCAATTTTAATCGAATTTTAATCTCTACCGAACATGCCCTCGAATTGAACAAAGTGCACACGGCTTCAACTCCTCTTTCCATGACTTTACTGAGAAAGAATGTTGTCGAAGGTGTTCATGAAAATTCGGATGGATCGGATAACAATGCCAATGATTTTTGGGACACAGTGGAAAATAGCTCATGAGGATGATATGGTCATTCCAGAGACAACTGCTCCTTATGCAGTAAGTGTCATAAGCTAGTTCATGCATAGCCCTAAGGAAGTATACTTACAAGAGGTCTACAGAGTATTACACTACCTAAACGGTGATCCAGGAAAAAGGAATTCTGTACAGAAGAAACTCAGGATTAGTACTTGAGGCATTCACAGATGCAAACTATGAGGGATCAGTGATTGATAGAAGATCCACATCCAAGTATTGCACTTTTCTAGGAGGTAATCTTGTATCTTGGAGAAGTAAGAAGCAGAATGTGGTAGCCAGGTCAAGTACGGAAGCAGAATTTAGAGCAATGGCACAAGGAGTATGTAAGCTATTGTTGTTGAAGATTATCTTAGAGGACATGAAGATCAAATGGGTTGGACCTATGAGACTTTACTGTGAAAACAAGTCTGCTATCAGTATTGCACACAACCCAGGTTGAACATGACAGAACTAAGCACATTGAGATAGACAAACGCTTCATTAAAGAAAAGTTGGATAGTGGTTTGATCTGCACACCCTATGTGTCCACTTCAAGTCAATTAGCTGATATATTTACAAAAGGACTGAACAGTACAGTATTTCATACACTTGTTTCCAAGCTGGGAATGCATAATGCTTATTCATCAACTTGAGGGGGAGTGGAAAATAATTAGTTTCCTTTTTTAGTTGTAAAATAGTGTAAATCTTAGGAGTCTAATTCCTGATTCTGTGGGAATTGTTAAAGCACAATCAGGGATTGATATTTTAGAGCATAATCAGGGATCCTGTAAGAATATTTTATATATTTCCTTCTTTGCTAGTTAACTAAGATTTGTACTAGCCTATAAAGGCATTTGTTTTGTGACGGAATAAAACACATAAATTATTCTCATCTTACCACAGTTTCAAATAAACTAAATCCCCTTCCTGAAAATCCACTGCTCTCCTCTTAACGTCTGCCACTTTCTTCATGCGTGATTGAGCCTTTTCCAACTGCAATTTTAACACATCAATCATCTCATCCCGTTGCTAAAACTGCTGATCAAGGTCAACAAGTGGTGTGGTCTGAGTGTCGTATCGTATGATGGGCTCTCCTGTACACCACCTTAAAAGGTGTGGTCTTGGACGAAGTGTGGAAGGAAGAGTTGTACCAAAATTCAGCCCAAAGAATCCAATCGGACCATGAACGAGGATAACCATGAGCGAAACATCGTATGTCTCCAAACAACAGTTCACCACCAATATGCGGTGCTTCTCCGAAGATGTGTGCCTTGGAGGCGGAATAGCTCAGAACAAAATAAACTAAGGAACACCCTATCTCGATCTGAAACTATAGAGCAGGGGAAACCATGTAATCTGACTACCCCGTGAATAAAGAGTGTAGCCACCGACTTAGCAATAAAGGGATGCTTCAACGTAAAAAAATGAGCGTACTTGCTCATTCGATCTACAACCACCAATATCGTGTCCCACCCTCTGGATTTGGGCAGACTTTCAATAAAATTCATCGTGATGTCCTCCCAAATGGCATCCGGTATTGGTAATGGTTGCAATAACTTTGTCGGTGACAAGGTCAAGTACTTGTTTTGTTGGTAGATTGCACAAACCTCAACAAACTTCTGCCATTCTTTTTCATTCCAGCCCAATACAATTCCCCGATGATCCGTTTGTAAGTTTTCAAGACTCCAGCATGGCCCCTTACGGACGCTGTTATGGAACTCTTGTAGTAACTGAGGTATCAAATCAGAACCTCGAGTTAAAACCAGCCTCTGTTTATATAGGAGGCATCCATCAACCACTAACCTATCTTCAATAGAGAGGGGATCCTTGAGTAATGCTTCCCAAGCGGCTGCTAGCCTCTCATCCGCCCCAATCTGTTGTTGCAACTCCTTCAGATCCAACACTCTAGGGATTGTCATGACAGATAACTCAGTAGACATGGGTAACATGGACAAGGCATCAGTAGCCTTGTTCTCCAATCCCGGCCGATATTGGATTTCAAAATCATAGCCGAGTAACTAGGTGACCCACTTTTGATGCTCCACACACCAACCGCTGTTCTAACAAGAACTTTAAGCTCTTTTGATCGGTGCGCACCACAAAATGCCGCCCAAGTAGGTAATGGCGCCATTTTTGGATTGCTAGCACTATCGCCATTAATTCTCTTTCATAAATGGATTTTAACTGAGCCCTTGCAGATAGGGCCTGGCTGAAGAATGCAATAGGTCGTTGTTGCTGTGATAAGACTGCTCCTAACCCCACACCTGAAGCATCAGTTTCCACCATAAACGGAATAGTGAAGTCAGGTAAAGCTAAGACAGGAACCCTAGTCATGGCTCCCTTTAAATGCTAAAAGGCCAGCTCTGACTCTGGATTCCAACAAAAACTATCCTTCTTTAGTTGTCGCGTAAGTGGTTCTACCAACTTCCCATATCCCTCCACAAACCTCCTATAATATCCCGTTAATCCCATAAAAACCTCTTAAGCCCTTAAGGTTTTTAGACACCGGCCAAGATTGCATCGCTTTAATCTTTCTGGGCTCGGCTATAACTCCTTGCGAACTGATCAAGTGTCCCAAGTATTCCAAAGAAGCACAACCAAACTCACATTTTTTTTCTATTTGTATACAACTTTTGCTCTTGTAAGACCCCAAATACCACCTTTAAATGTCCACAATGTTCTTCCATGGTTCGGCTGTAGACCAATATATCATAAAAAAAAACTAGCACACATTTTTGCAACAATCCTCTGAACACTTTATTCATTAGGGACTGGAAGGTTGCCGGGGCATTAGTAAGCCCAAATGGAATTACTAAAAATTCGTAATGTCCCTCATGAGTTCTAAAGGCTAACTTATATTCGTCATCAGCCTTGAGATGTTTTTGATGATAACCGGACTTCAAATCCAACTTGGAAAAAATAGTGGCCCCGCGTAATTCATCTAAGAGCTCGTCAATCACTGGAATTGGGAAGCGATCAGGTATCGTGGCTCAATTCAAGGCCCGATAATCCACGTAAAACCTCCACTCCACTCCCCATCCTTTTTCTTTATTAGCAACACGGGACTGGAGAAGAGACTAATGCTTGGTTGAATGATACCTGCCTCTAGCATTTCAGTGACCAGTCTTTCAATTTCTGTCTTTTGTGCATGGGGATAACGATATGGTCTTACACTAATGGGTTCACTTCCCTCTTTCAGTGTAATCGCATGCTCATGATTCCGCAGGGGAGGTAGCCCTACTGGCTCCTCAAACCCCCCGGTATTCTGTGATTATCTCCTGCACAGGTGGGGAAATGTCAGGCTTCACTAATTTGTCATCTACTTGTACCGAACACAACTCCACCACCATACCTTCTCCTTCCTGTTGTAGAGTTTTAATCATTGATACTCCTTCCTGTTGTAGAGTTTTAATCATTGATTTCATTGATATCAATGATTTACTCAGACCTTCTTCTCCCTTCAATGTAACTAAGTCATTACCCATAGGTATTTTCATCTCTAGTAGCTTCCAATTAACTTGGACAGTACCCAAAGTGCTAAGCCATTACATTCCCAAGATGATATCTGAACTACCCAAGGCTATAGGCAAGTAATCTTCTACGACCAGCACTGTTTGCAAATGTAACACCACTCCCCTGCACTTTCCCTTTCCCCTTTCCCCGCACTATCATACCAGTGCCCACCTGCACTCGGTATCCGTTGGTCTCAGTTATTGGTAAATTGAGCTTCCTGATTAGTTTCCAAGACATGAAGTTGTGTGTGCCCCCTGAGTCTATCAACACCACCACTTCCTTATCTTCTATTAACCCTTTCAACTTCATAGTTTTAGGTGAAGTTAACCCCACCACTGAGTTCATCGATAATTCCACTCCTTCTAGCTTGTGACCGCCTGTGGTATCTTCTAGAATTTCACCTTCTGCCTCGTCACTCCCCTCTTCATCATCCATTAACAACACCTGTAATTCCTTGTTACGGCACCGGTGCGTGGGGGTGTACTTCTCATTACATCGGAAACACAATTCTCTATCCTTCTTTGCTTGAATCTCAGCTTGAGATAACTTTTTGAATCCTGCCAGGGCGCTCAATAGGTTGGTTACCCCCCTTTCTGTCAACACAGTGGTCCCTTTTGCAAAGTTCTAGGGAGCGGTCCATGATTCGAACAACACCAAATTTGGAGTAGTGAGATTCCTAAATTTTGCCCCCTCCCTTTCCTTTCCTTTATTGACCCGATTGTTCCTGTCCTCAACGCGTTGAGCCATGTCCATGATCTGGGTTAAACCCATAGGATTCGCCATCAACACTTCAGCTTGCACCTCCTCTTCTAACCCGTTTAAGAATACCCCTTCCAATGTGTCCTCACCCATATTCTTCAATGGTGCTGACATGACTTCAAATTTTTCCCGAAATTCTGCCACTATTCCTGTCTGTCGGATGGCTAAGAATCGTTGGTGCAAGGTACCATATTGAGTATCTCAAAATCTCCTCAACATCCGCTGCTTAAGTTATGTCCATGTACGTATAGGTCATCTCCCATCCTCCCATTGGAACCAGGATAGAGCACTTCCTTCCATACATACAGCGGTCGCCACCACTCATTCTGCCTCAGACACTTGGTTCACATTGAAGTATCGTTCTGCCCTGAAAATCCAGGAGTCCGGATCGATGCCACGGAACAGGGATAGCTCCAACTTATGGTAGCTACCTTCGCCCGAACTTCCGGTCGTCTTCTCCAATGAAATAGGTTCCAGTTCTGCCGACGATTCCATGGAAGTGGTCGATTCCACTCCACTTCCACCTTCCGACACTTCGGATGCTAGCAGGAGACCTTTAATCAGCTTCGCTAGGGCTTGGAGCCCTTCATTCACTTTACCCAACTCCTTACCAAACCTCGCGTTCATTTGCTCTAGATCTCCTTTCAATTCGTTCACCGTAGAGCCCAAAATAGGAATCTGTGACATCGAATCCTCTAATGCTTCAATCCGATGGTCCATTCTAGTGGCTGACATTTGAATTCCAGAATCTCACTTCTCTGATACCAAATGATAGAACCTACTTCAACTGGTGTTGAAATTAGCTTCACAGCAATGTAATTAACCCTGCTGAAGAAATGAATTGGGAACACAAGAGAATGAATTAAACCGAATGGGAATTTATTGCTTGGAAAGAGTAACAACTCTAATTAGAACAACAATGAACTGAAATTAGAAAATGGCAGGTTTCTAGAGCTACGCCTGTCGATCGAGAATTTTAAATTATTATCTTGAAAAACGTGTCGTTAAATTTTAACCCCGAATTTTAAAATAAAAGCGTATTCATCTAGTCATTATAAAATCAATTTAAATTCATTCAAATCGAGTCAAATCTCAAATATTTTAAAGTATCAAATTCCTTACCATTTTAAATCCGTATTTTAATAATATTAAGTACAATATATTATTAATTAGAGTCCAAACTTTATTAGTCCAAATCTTGATTTCTTTCGGCCCAATTCATTTAAGTCCAATTAGAAAAATTCTTCCAACCCAAATTTCTGGCCCACTTAGCTCCTAGGGATTTGTGCCCTAGATTTTACTGTTCATATAATACTCAATCCTCCCCCCTCACAATTTCACGCCTCTAGCAAGCCAACAAAATTGGTAAGAAAATAGTCAACTCTCCCAAATTCTTTCCTTAATGCAGTGCTTACATTTGGAACACACGTTGATACTAGAACTTCCATTTCTAGCACCAACAGCCTCACTGAAACCCAACTGAAACTCACGCTGGAATCTCCAGCTCACGTTGATGCTAGAACCACCATTTCTAGCACCATCGACATGAAGGTTTCACACAATCAAAACCAGTCGAAACCCAAAAACCACCAACACCGACTGCAAACACACAAACTGCAGCCATCCACTTCCACTTACCAGCCATCCATTTCCCATTCCAGCCACCACTCGAGCCACCTGCAACCCCCTCATAGACAGTCCTAAACCACTGCCCAACACCACAAACTCCACCGCACCAACTCTGCCACTTTAGTCCCCAAAATGCCGCCACAATAACACCCACATCCACATACCATTCACCGATTTCGAGCAGCCACATACCACCAATCAACAGGTCCCTTCAACCCAAAAATCAACACCAAATCGTCACCAAGAAATCGAGCAACCAACACCCCTACATCACCCAAAACCCATATCAAACAACCCCAAAGAACCAAGAAAAAAACCAAACCCATACACTTACCTTAGGAAAGATCGAACTTGAACTCGTTTATCTTCGATCAAGACGCCAAAATTCCCCCCATCACCTCCACCCACACACCGGCGCCACCACGCAACGATGGCGCTGACGTCGCCGGGATGAATCAAAGGAAGGGGCTTCGCCCTTCTCCTCTCTGCTCTCGTTCGAACGAGAGAAAGAGAGAGTGAGAGATTCTAAAAAATTTTGATTTAGAAAACTTTTACCCCTTAAGCCCCAAGTTTTAAAAGTTGTTTATTTCAGTCCCAAAGTTTCTGTTTCAAAGAAAATAGTCCCTAAAGTTCCTTATTTCCCCACAGTCCGCCCTAATTTCGAAAATTTTAATTTCAGTCCTTAAACTTTTAAAATTTCAAATTTAATAAATTTTCAATTAAGCCCCTAAACTTTATTTTATCATTTTAAAACTTTAGAATTTCGAAATACTAATTCAAAACTTATTTTCTATTTTGGTTTAGACGAAACGTACGGACTCTAGAGCTTGAGGTTACTTCCCAATCCACTTTTTACGTGACTCGAGATAGATTGAGGTAGACTCGCCCCATTAATTAGTTTAAATTATAATTGCATGTATTATGTGACTTTATGTGATTTATATGTTTTAATGCATAAGACGAGAATCTCTTATGAGATAGATTATGTTGTTTTGCTTGTCATAACTTATATGCTTAAATGTATGAGAAGAAAGAGAATCTCTTATGAGATAAGATGATGTTATGCATAACTTACTTGCTTAATGTATGAGACGAGACTACCCACACCCTATGATTTTAAAGAGTCTATGATATTTCAAAGAAAATAAGCATATGATGATGTCACTGTATAAATTGCATAGTTATGTGTTCAATTATTCTGTAAATTAATTACTGACGATGAGTCTACTGAGAATTTCTTCAAAATGCTTATTCCATTATTTTAACAATATTTGCAGATTTTGGAGACAGTCGAGTATGATGGGCAGTAGTGGCATGAATGAATAAATGTAGTTAACTGTTGAGATTTAAACATTATTAACGTACTTTGACTTTTCAGTTATTTCGAAAACTTGAGATTTAAGGTTTAAATCGATTTTCTTAAGTTAAATCAAATGAGATTTATTGCCGTTAAAGTTCACAATTATAAATGTGTTTTTTTTTTAAAAGTTAGTTATTTTCGCCAAACTTTTTAGTTAAATTATGGTAAAAGTTGATGACGTGGCACTCCGGGTTCGCAGATCTCAGGGCATTACAACTTGGTATCAGAGCCAATTTGTGTTTTTGTAGACTGGAAAATTAAAAAAAAAATTCAAAGAGACATTCTACATTGTCTAATTATCATTAATGAAAGTTGCCACTACCATCATTCGATCCACCGACTCCGAAGGTAGAGAAATTTTCTTTTGAAGTTTAAACGTTATTTTACTTCGGATACCTATTGTAATAATTTATGAGACTTAGAAGAAAGGGAAAGAAAATGTATCCGAATTAGAAAGAAAGAAAGACGAGTTCGAGCATAATTTGAAAGAGTATTTTTAATTTTTACGTCCTCGTAATTTTAACTAGGAGAGATGAATAACCCCGCCTAATTGGACTTTGCATAATTGATTTAGGACATGGCACCCATTTGTAGAAATGTACTCAGTGACGCAGAACAAGCCATTAGAGATTATGGCCGTTCAGGCCTAAACTTGATTGGACAATTGCCCAACACGTAGAGCAGTTGAATGTCGTACATGAGCGGGCCTATACAACATGGCTACGTGACCAATAATCACCGGTCGATCCATCACTTACTCTCGACTTTTCGAAGCAACTGTGCGGAGGAAGCTCATAGTTTATATGTAAATGCGCTAGTGTCTCCTAATGTGGAAATGGAGTATGACACCTTCTGCATGAGATTTCTGGCATATTGGCCTATGTACTTTTAGTACCACTTTGGGGTTGCACCCGAAGAAGACTCAGAAGAAGAAGAACCTGAAGAAGACACTGATCCAGTACTAGGAGAGTTCTCGGACGCTGAATCAGGTGTAATCGAAGGAGAATAGAGGGATAGAAATTAGAGTAAGCTCGACATATTATTGTAAAAAAAAAAAAAAAAAAAAAAATCGGCATACATGCCTTCCTACTCATGTATCTTCATTAAAAGAAGTCAAGTTTTAAATGAAATAATGCTTGTTTTCCAATTTCCATTTTTAGAGTTATCTGCTATCGTCTACGTTGTTGGTACATTTAATTCAACATTTACGAACTACTTTTAAATTTTATGAAGGTTATGACACCACCAACTTAAAGCGACATTATCAAGGAATTACTTAACATGGTGCAAGAGATGAGACAAGTTCCACAGCCAGTTAACTCCACAGTACCAGTGATAGAACAGTTCAGGAGATACCGCCCACCTACGTTTGATGGCGGAGATAGTCCACTAGCAGTGGAAGAATGGCTTTAGGCCATCGAGAAGATATTCAGGCACATATATTGCCCTGAGGATAAGAAGGTAATCTGTGCAGAGTTTATGTTAATCAGAAGAGCTGATTTTTGGTGGGAATCTGCATCATGGACAAGGAGTGAAGAGAAGCTAGCAGCTCTGACTTGGAACGAATTTAAGGCTGAGATCATAGATAATTTTTTCCCACAAGCCCTCAAAGGTCACAAGGAGCCTAAGTTTCTGCGTTTGGTACAGGGTGAAATGGACATAACCGAATATGAGAGGAAGTTCGAGGAACTATCGCGTTATGCTCCACATCTCGTGTAGACTGAGTTCAAGAAGGTAAGACATTTTGAGAGGGGTCTACACTTTGATATCCGACAGATTGTCAGTTTACATGAACTGCCAACGTACGGGGATATTGGGAAGAAGGCTCAAGCAGTAGCCCATGCCGGTGTGAGAGTTGGGAACCAAGGCAATCATAACGAGCAGAGGTATCAGGGAAAGAGAAAGTGGCAAGGTCCAAATCACAATCAGAATCAGAATCGGAATCAAGCTTTTATCAAGAGGCTGAATCCAGGACCAACAGGGAGACAAATGACCAATTTCACTCCACCCTGCCCTAAGTGCCAGAGGTCGCATAAAGGAGAGTGTCTTTTTGGAAAGGGTGTCTGCTACAAGTGTGGTCAGCCGGGTCACTTTGCATCGGATTGTCGTGCCCTTTCCATCCAGGGTTCCAATCAGAAGACGAACCCAGACCAGAACAGAAAAGGGAAAGCAAGAGTATTTGCTATGGATGTAGGTGAGGATTCTGACGTGATTGCAGGTATACTAGTTATTATGGTATTCTTGTGCATGTCTTAATTATTCTCCATACTGTATTTCCTTTCCCATTTTGAGCATGATAATATGATAACAGGCATACTATCTATTTCTAGTATTCTCGCATATGTTCTAATAGACACGGGAGCCATGCATTCATTTATAGCTACTGTTGTTTATTCTTGAATAAAACACAGGAATATATACAAGACACCATGGTCCATCTTACCATAATTTACTTCTACAAACTAGGGACTATACAATACAATATCTCTAGGAAATAAAATCAGAATATATATCATGAAATATTAGGTAAGTAATCTCCTAAATATCCGGTTGCACTAACATATATGCATAGGTTGATTTCCTACACTCCCCCTCAAGCTAGGAAATATATGTTCTCCAAGTTAAGCATAGCACTTAGTTCAGTGAGATTAGGCCGAAACAAAGCTTTAGTTAGGATATCAGCCGCTTGTTGTTTAGATGGGACATAGTTGAGAGAGATGGCTTTGCTTTCAATTTTCTCACTGATAAAGTGTCTGTCAATTTCCACATGTTTCGTCCGATCATGGTGAACTGGATTTTTAGCAATGGTAATTGTTGATTGGTTGTCACACATAATCCTGATAGATTCTGATATTTTAACATTGAGTTCACTCAGTAGCCGTTTAGCCAGATTCCTTCACAGATGCCCAAAGCTAATGCACGGAACTCAGCCTCGGCACTACTACGTGCTACTACTGCCTGCTTCTTGCTACGCCATGTCACCAGATTTCCCCAAATGAATGAGCAATAACCGGATGTGGATTTTCGATCGCTAGGGGATCGGCCCAATCAGCATCTGTATACACTTCCAATGTCCGATTATTCGTTTTCCTGAACATAAGCCCCTTTCCAGGGTCTTTCTTCAAGTACTTTAGAATATGGTTTACTGTCTCCAAATGATCAACTGATGGGTTTCCAAGGTATTGGCTAACAATACTGATTGGAAAGCTGATATCTGGACGTGTATGTGTCAAATATATCAACTTACCCACCAAGCGTTGATATTGTCCCTTATCTACAACTAATTAATCAGTTTGAGGCATTAGTTTAGTGTTAGGATCCATAGGTGTTTCAACAGGTCTACACCCACTCATGCCGGTCTCATGCAAGAGATCTAGAACATACTTGCATTGAGAGACTGAAATTCCTTTGCTACTCCATGCCACTTCCATTCCCAAAAAATACTTCAAATGTCCCAAGTCTTTAATTTCAAATTCATTGGATAATAGCACTTTGAGCCTTCTCATTTCGCCTTCATGATTTCCGGTAAGAACTATATCATCAACATACAAAATCAATACTGTGATTCTTCCAACTGTGAAGTGTTTGACAAATAGGGTGTGATCTGCCTGTGTCTGGGAGTATCCATCCTGTTTGAGAATGGAAAATCTGTCAGACCAAGCCCTGGGTGACTGCTTAAGTCTATACAATGCCTTTTTTAGTTTGAAAACTTTCCCTTGTGTACCTGTGGTTTCAAACCCAGAAGGTATATCCATTTGTACTTCTTCAATTAAATCTCCATTTAAGAATGCGTTCTTGACATCAAGTTGGCACAGCGGCCAATCTTGGTTCATTGCAATAGATAGCAAGACACGAATTGTGTTGAGCTTTGCAACAGGAGCAAATGTCACTGATAATCAATTCCATAAGATTGGGTGAACCCTTTAGCCACCAGTCAGGCTTTGTATCTGTCTACACTCCCATCTGCCTTCTGTTTAACTGAGAATATCCATTTACAGCCCACTGTCTTCTTTCCAAGAGGTAGTTCTGTTAACACCCATGTACCATTCTTTTCAAGTGCAGTGTACTATTCTAATGTTGCTTTATGCCATTCAGGGATCTTTAGGGCTTCATAGATAGAGTTTGGAAGTTTAATTTTGTCTAGTGATGTTACAAATGCTCGAAATTTAGGAGACAACTTTGAGTAGGATATGTAGCTGTGGAGAGGGTGTTGAGTGCATGATCGAACCCTTTTTCTCTGTGCAATAGGAAGATCTAACTCCGGGTCATAGCCTAACTGTGGGACAGAATCTGCTTCATCAAGTGATCTTTTAGGTTCGGCTTGAATTGGGAGAATTTATTGTTTTTGCTGATTTCGCTTGGGCAAATCAGGATTTTTCACAGCATCATAAGGAAGAAGGAGATGTTTAGGATAAACGAAGGGAGACTGATCGGGGTGTGCATTTACGGAGGGCGTATGTTGAGTTATTAGTGTATGAACTTCTGTGACAGGGACCAGAATTTGAGTATTGGAAGAAGGAGAAGGAATGGAGAAGTGAGGAGGACTTGGACTTGGTTCAATAAGAGATGACCAATCCCAATTCTGCAGTTCATTTGTGTCTTTCTCCCCCTGAAGTGTAGAATTGGGATAGAAGGGAGTTTCTTCAAAGAAAGTGACGTCCATGGTATTATAGAATTTACGGGTGACGGGAGAGAAGCATTTGTAGCATTTTTGGTTGGCAGTGCAAGGCAACTAGCAGGGCAATTTTAATTTAATAATAGACCTTTTGAATTTCAAGTTTGAAACAAGAAATTTTAAATAGTTGATTTCCATTTTGATACTTAAATATTGAATTTTGGTATCTTTGCAAATGTCGATTTTTGCTTATTACATTTGGTACTAACTCTTGAATATGAGAAAAATTATTTTAGAAGTGACGTTTCCGCGTTTTGTGTAAAATTGCTATGGATTTTTAAAGTATATGTTTGCCTTCGTATTGTGGCGACTTTTAAAAATATTTATTTACAGGTTACTTTGACTTAAGTAACGCCTCGAGTTATTAGTGAAATTTGGGGCGTTACAGTGTGGTATCAGAGCGCAGGTTTACCTTTCTGTAGACTTGTAAAAATTTTGCAAAAAAAAAAAAAAAAAAAAAAAAGTGTTTAATATTTAATTTAAATGCTACCCGCTCTTGCCGCGCCACGCCTACTCCGAAAAGGTAAAAATGTTTAGCAAATTTTATTTGATGAAGTCTGAAAATTTTCATCTGCTGGATACCATGAATTTATTATATTACTGCATCTGAAATTGATTGTTACAATGAAAAGTTACCTGAGAATGAAATTTTGCTATAGTTGATGCGGTTTGAAATGTTTGAAAGTTTGTATCCAGTACATGTTATAAAAATTTTCCATGAGCTATTATGTTTGGGAATTGAACTTGTGATGTGAAGTATATAAAAAATATTTGGAAATTATAAATTTAGTCCTCGGAATTAGGCTAAAACATAAAGTAACCCATTTCAGTAGAATTTACCTTCATAAGTGATATGCCAAAAAGGAATGTATGAGATAGAGATGTGGGAAGAACTATTTGTGGAAATTCAGTAGGGAACATATTTCGGATTATAGATATTGGTTGCAATTTTATTATTTGTTTTCCTTTGGAAAATTTGAGATAATAATAAAATTTTCTTTTAGCGCTACTGTGCTTTTCTATGATTTTTTCCTTTTAGATTTTATTATTCCTAAATGGCCGTTGTGAATTTCACAACTTAGTGGATGCTGAGACATATGTTATTGTGGTTTAGGGAAATGTCTCGTAGAACAAATCGAGTTCCCGTGAATCGGACTGCTGCAAGACAAGCTACCCCAGGCCAGACTGCTACTGGCGATGCGGGAAATAATTCATTAAGGGATCTCGTGAATGCTCTACAGGGGCTCATTCAGCAACAAGTCCCAATAGCTCGACGAAATGCCCCTAATCCACAGGCTAATGCAGACAACACAAGCATGGTTGTTGAACAATTTCGCAGATATAAACCACCAACATTCAATGGTCGGACAGGACCTTTAGCTGTAGAGGAATGGCTAAGGGCATTAGAGAGGATCTTTAAACATATAGCCTGTTCGGATGCTCAGAAAGTGTCATGTGCTGTGTTCCAGCTTGAAGAGGACGCAGATCATTGGTGGGAATCATATCAGCGCACCAGAACTGAGGTCTAGCAACTCGAATTGACATGGAATGGATTCAAGGAATTGATAATACAGAGGTATTTTCCCCAGTCTTTCCGGGATCAGAAAGAAACAGAGTTCCTTGAACTTAGACAGGGAAGTATGTCCGTGGTGGAATATGAAATGAGATTCAACCAGCTGTCCAGGTATGCTATCCATCTGGTTGACATGGACATCAAGAAGGCTAGAAGATTCGAAAGGGGCTTACGCCCAGAAATTGGAAGAATCATGGCAGGATTGGGACTCACTACCTATGCCGAAGCAATTGAGCGAGCACAAGCTATATCCTCTCGCTTAAACCTGGAAAAGACTACTTAGAAACCCGTAGAGGTACCAGTGAAAAGGAAATGGGACAGTCAGAATATGAACAAAGGTAGATATCAGAACAAGAAGGGAAAATCATGGGAAAAATGGAGGAAAAGGCTAGCACTGAGAAACCTGTATGCCCGAAGTGTGATAAGCGTCACCATGTAGAGTGCTTACTCGGGAAGGGGATGTGTTTCAGATGTAAGAAGCCCGGTCATTTTGCTGGTGAATGTCCTGAATTCAAGGGTAAGGAAGATGCCAGGAAGGGAAAGGCTCGAGTTTTCGCTTTAACTCAAAATGAGGCAGAGAAAGATCCAGACGTGATGACAGGTATCCTATCAGTATTTAATATACCTGCTATCGTTTTGATTGATTCCGGTGCTACGAATTCTTTCATCTCTACTAGTTTTCATGCTAAGATTGGGAATGTGTGTGAAAGTGTGAATGATGCCTTAGAAGTTAGTATCCCTTCAGGTGAAACTATTATCACTAATTTGATGTCGAAAGCAGTTAAGTTTGAAATAGATGGGAAGAACTTAGAGGCAGACTTGTACTTAATAGACATGAGGGACTTTGATATTATTTTAGGCATAGATTGGCTTAGTTGCAATCACGCTACGATTAAGTGTCATGAGAGGGAAGTGCTCTTTCAGAAACCAGGAGAATGTGAGTTTACCTTCTTCGGGACAAAAGTCAAAACCATGCCCCGGGTTATATCAGTGTTGAAAGCACAAAGAATGTTGAGAAAGAGTACAAATCAAGGATATCTAGTGAGCATCACTAGTGTTCAGGCAACTGAGGTAACTGTTACAGATGTACCAGTTGTGCGTAACTTTGTGGATGTATTTCCGGATGATCTAGCTGGTATCCCACCAGATAGACAAGTGGAATTCATGATTGACTTGGTACCTGGAGCTGCACCCATATCTAAAGCACCCTACAGGATGGCACCGAAAGAACTTCAGGAGTTGAAGGTGCAACTACAAGAACTACTGGATAAGGGATTTATTCAACCGAGTGTATCGCCTTGGGGAGCACCGGTTCTGTTTGTGAAAAAGAAAGATGGATCAATGAGGATGTGCATTGACTACAGGGAGTTGAATCGCCTCACAGTTAAGAATAAGTATCCTTTACCACGAATAGAAGATTTGTTCGATCAGTTAAAGGGTGCCGTTGTATTCTCCAAAATTAATTTGAGATCAGGTTATCATCAGTTGAAGGTTAAGGACAGTGATATACCAAAAACTGTATTTAGGACTCGATACGGACATTACGAATTCACTGTGATGCCGTTTGGGTTAACTAATGCACCAGCTGTCTTCATGGACTTAATGAACCGAGTATTTCATCAATACTTGGATCGGTTTGTAATTGTATTTATTGATGACATTCTGATTTATTCACGAGACAAGGAACAACATGAGGAGCATCTCAATATGGTATTACAGATACTTCGACAGGAAAGGTTGTATGCAAAATTCAAGAAGTGCGAATTTTGGCTTGACCAAATTGGTTTTCTTGGACATGTGGTTACCGCAGATGGTATTGAAGTTGATCCAGCCAAGGTCGAAGCTGTCACTAATTGGAAGGCACCAACCAATATAAATGAAGTTCGTAGTTTCTTGGGATTGGCTGGCTATTATCGAAGGTTTATCGAAGGATTTTCAAAAATTGCTGGACCGATGACCCAGTTGACCAAGAAGGGAGTGAAGTTTCAGTGGACAGAAAAGTGCGAGAAGAGTTTTCAAGAATTGAAACAGAAATTGGTATCTGCACCAGTTTTGGCTATTCCAGAAGGATCAGAAGGTTTTGTAATCTATAGTGATGCATCGAAACAAGGTTTAGGATGCGTACTGATGCAGCATGGAAAAGTGATTGCTTATGCATCTAGGCAGTTGAAGCCACATGAGCAGAACTACCCTACGCATGACTTGGAATTGGCTGATGTAGTTCATGCTTTAAAAATATGGCGACACTATCTATATGGTAGTAAGTGTGAGATATACACAGACCATAAGAGTTTAAAGTATTTCTTCACTCAGAAAGAATTGAATATGAGATAGAGAAGGTGGTTGGAGTTAGTTAAAGATTATGACTGTACTATCCATTACCATCCTGGCAAGGCCAATGTTGTTGCTGATGCACTTAGTCGGAAAGGTAAAGGACAGTTAGCTGCCCTAACCAGTCAGGAACAATTGATCAAGGATTTTGCCAATATGAGACTAGAGATTGTAGCTCCTCCACATCACACAACTGTAATTATAGCTACTATGATTGTTCGACCGACTCTCAGAGACAGAATTAAAGAAGCTCAGGATAAGGATAAATTTTTGTGCAAGATTAAGGACCAAGTACTCGCTGGTAGTATTAAAGGTTTTGAAGTTTCAACTGATGACACTCTTCTGTTTAAGGGAAGACTGTGTGTACCGAAGGATGAAGCCTTAAGGAAGGAGATTATAGAAGAAGCACATTATTCACCTTATACTGCACACCCAGGAGGTACGAAGATGTACCAGGATTTGCGAATAATTTATTGGTGGAGAAACATGAAGAGGTCAATTGGCTTATTTGTTGAGAAGTGCATGACTTGCCAACAAGTTAAAGCTGAACATCAACGTCCGTCTAGAATGTTGAACCCACTTGAAATCCCAGAATGGAAGTGGGAACATATAACAATGGATTTTGTCGTGGGACTTCCTAGATCAGTTAAAGGTCATCAAGCTATATGGGTCATAGTTGATCGATTGACAAAATCTGCTCATTTCCTACCGGTGAAAATGACTTTCAGTTTAGACCAGTATGCTCAGTTGTACATCAGAGAAATTGTAAGATTGCATGGTGTACCAATTTCCATAGTGTCAGATAGGGATTCCAGATTTACATCCAAATTTTGGGAAAGCTTGCAAACAGCTATGGGAACTAAATTGAAATTTAGTACAGCATATCATCCACAAATGGATGGACAATTAGAGAGAACTATACAGACTTTAGAGGATATGTTGAGAGCTTGCGCTCTAGACCTTGGTGGTAACTGGGAAATGCATTTACCTTTGGTTGAGTTTGCATATAACAATAGTTTTCAGTCTACCATCGGCATGGCACCGTATGAAGCTCTTTATGGTAGAAAGTGTAGGTCACCAATCCATTGGGATGAAGTTGGTGAAAGGAAAGTTTTGGGTCCAGAAATAGTGGAACAGACTGTAAAGGCTGTGGAAAAGATCAGAGAAATGATTAAAACAGCACAAGACAGGCAGAAGTTTTATGCTGACAAACGACGAAAGGAACTGCAGTTTGAAATTGGTGAAAAAGTATTCCTTAAAGTGGCTCCCATGAGAGGAGTGGTAAGGTTTGGACAAAAAGGGAAACTTAGACCAAGGTTTATTGGACCTTTTGAAATCTTGGAAAGAGTTGGAAACGTGGCCTATAGGTTGGCTTTACCGCCAGAGTTAACAGCAGTACATAATGTTTTTCACATCTCAATGTTAAGAAAATATGTCCATGATCCGGACCACGTTGTTAATTATGCATTCTTGGATGTTAACAAGGATATGACATATGAGGAAACTCCTGCAGTTATACTTGAGAGGAAAGTTCATACCTTAAGGAACAAAGATATTCCTTTAGTTAAAGTCCAATGGAATAGACATGGTAGGGAAGAGGCAACTTGGGAAAGAGAGGATGAGGTTTTAGCCAAATATCCAGACATTCTCAAATCAAGTAAATTTAATTTCGAGGACGAAATTTATTTAAGTGGGGAAGGTTGTAGCGACCCGAAATTTTAAAAGTACAAATTTTATAACGTAAAGTGTGTCGCTACGATAATCCCGTCAAAGTTTAGAATTCGTTTTACGTTCGTCGAGTTGTCTAGCAAAAACAAACAAAATAAGATTTCAAAACGATTTTAATCTTAAAATTTCAATATTTATTTATCGAATCCAATTTCGAACAATTTTTAAAAAGTATCAAATTCTTATCGATTTAAATTCAATTTTTATGTCCGATATTCTATTTAAAATCCAATTTCATTAATTCCAAATTTTATCTTTTAATTCAATTTTATTAAATCCTGTTAGCCAAAGAATTATTTTTCAACACAAACTCTAAGTCCAATTTATTGCCTCGTTTTTCGTGCCCTACTATTCATTCACCTTCATCACGCCTCACAACACCTCTCGACTTCAAACACACGGCCAACACCCAGGTAAGAATCCACATTCCATCTTTCAATTTTCATCAATTAGCAACTGAAAAATTCGACAGATTCATTACCACCACGCCAATGTCGAAATCACCCAAACCCAAAACTGTTTTCGCAACCCCAGAAACCTGGTTCCAAACTTCCCACTATCGAACTATCACCCAAACCCAAACTGCAAACCACATCGCCATCCCACAGCCGGACCACCAACGAGCCACCACCACCTTCTCATACCGCATCGCAACCACCCAAAAGCGACAGTCCCGTTTTGCCCAAAAATCGACCTCCACTTCACCAAATTTCACCCAAAATCCAACCACCAAAACCAAGAATAATGAAGCCCAAATCACTTACCTCGACTCCACCCACGTTTGGCCGGGCTTCCCACCGGAATCGCCCAAGAAATTCGGACTGTTGGCTCAATATTTTGGCCTCGGTCGACATTCAAAGGACCCCTAAAAGACCCCTCGCCCGCCGGCACCTCGCGACGGCAACACCCCCGTTTTTGGCCGGAGTTCAACCCACTTTTCCACCACTTCCACGCAGGCTTCCCTCTCTTTTTCCCCCTCGAGCCCCTGTCGCGATTTGAGAGTGTGAGAGAGAGAGAGAGATATGGTTATTTTGTATATAATTGATTTTTGGGAATTCACCCCTTGAGCCTTACTTCTTTAAAAGATACTCAATTTAGCCCCAAAGTTTAAAAGGTTATTATTTCAATTTCCAAAGTTTTATAACTTGTTTAATTCAACCCTAAGTTTTAATAACTTTTGAATCAGCCCATAGAATTCCAAAAATTTATATTCCGCCTTTAAACTTTTAAATTTCAGTTTTAAATCTTTTCATTTTGGTCCCTAAAGGTTTTAAAGTTTTAATTAAACTTAGTATCTTAAATTAAATTAATTTTGTTCTTACTAGACGAGATCGCGGGCAAAGTGTGAAGCACGGTAACATTACAATTGTTCAATTTCCAAGAAAGTTTTCAAGACTTCGAGGTGGGGTTTACATTTAAGCAATTGTGGTTATTTGTCCATGTTAATTCTTGATGTATGATTTTGATTGTGATGTAATGTTTATACATATGAAAATGTTGCCAGGGACCGTAAATAGGTCCGGGATCGAAATCGGGTCCTTAGGAATGCCCACAGTGCTAAAACTTGCTAAGCTTATATCATATTGTCAGGGACCGTAAATAGGTCCGGGATCAAAATTGGGTCCTTGGGAATGCCCACAGTACATATTCTATAGTATGTTGTATGGATATTATGTTCACCACTTGATTGCATATTTTGACTTAATTTGGACTGATTGCTGTATCTCCACTGAGTATAATTCGTTATGCTCACCCCACTATTTTTCCACCCTTTCAGGTTAAGGAGTTTGGCGGTGCAAGGCAACGAGCAGGGAAATTTTAATTTAGTAATAGACCTTTTGAATTTCAAGTTTGAAACAAGAAATTTTAAATAGTTGATTTCCATTTTGATACTTAAATATTGAATTTTGGTATCTTTGCAAATGTCGGTTTTTGCTTATTAAATTTGGTACTAACTCTTGAATATGAGAAAAATTATTTTAGAAGTGACGTTTCCGCGTTTTGTGTAAAATTGCTATGGATTTTTAAAGTATATGTTTGCCTTCGTATTGTGGCGACTTTTAAAAATATTTATTTACAGGTTACTTTGACTTAAGTAACGCCTCAAGTTATTAGTGAAATTTGGGACGTTACAGAAACTGTTTGAGAATGCCGAATTTGGGAAAGGAGAGCCTCGCGAATTAGGTGATCTTGATGCCATCCTTTCGAGTGGGCGTGTCCCTTCTGATGGAGCCCTTATGTCGCGACCTAGACATGGTTTGCGATATGATCCAAATCCACCGAGAAAGATTAAAGTCAAGAAAGTTTCCTCAAACCCAATCATGATTCAAATATATGAAGTCAAAGAGGAAGAATCGGTACAACCGAGACCTTCAGTGTTTGATCGAATTGAAAATGAGAATGCCAGAGTTTCGGTGTTTAAAAGGTTAAAAGGAGAACCTTCCCCGACGATTGAGATAAAATGTAGAGCTTCCGTCTTCCAAAGGTTAAGTGATGATCCTTCTTCTACCCAAGTTGATAAGAATGCACAAACTCCCCAAGGGTCGTCTCAAAGACAATCTGCATTTTCTCGACTTGGAATTAAAAGTTCTGATCCAAGTCCGAAACCCCAACAATCAAGAAGAAGACATAAACATCATAAAGTTCACTCATCTTTAAGAGATAATGAATATGATGAAGAAGCCTCTGTCAATCTAGCTTTTGAAGAATCTTCCAATTCAGAATCCGAATCTGAAAACTCTGTCGCAACAGACGAACTTGAACAAGCCCCACTTACATTTGAAGAAGGAGAACAAGCTACTGTGGATGATCTGAAACAATTGAACTTGGGGACTGAAGAAGACCCGAGACCCGTATTCATAAGTGCTCTCCTCAATCAAAAAGAGGAATCCGAGTACGTCCTTTTGCTCCGGGAATACAAAGATGTGTTTGCGTGGTCTTATAAAGAAATGCCGGGTTTAGACCCAAGGGTTGCAGTGCATCACCTTGCAGTAAGACATGGAGTTCGACCGATCAAATAACCTCAAAGGAGATTTCGACCAGAACTGGTTCCTCATATTGAAGCGGAAGTCAACAAACTTATTGAAACTGGATTCATACGCGAAGTCAAATACCCAACTTGGATTGCGAATATTGTTCCTGTCAAGAAGAAGAATGGACAATTGCGAATTTGTGTTGACTTTCATGATTTGAATCAAGCATGTCCGAAAGATGATTTTCCACTTCCGATAATAGAGTTGATGGTGGATGCAACTACTGGATACGAAATCTTGTCATTCATGGATGGATTTTCTAGATACAACCAAATACGGATGAACCCGAAAGACGAAGAACTTACATCATTTCGTACTCCTAAGGGTATATATTGTTACAAAGTTATGCCGTTTGGATTAAAAAATGCGGGGGCAACCTACCAATGAGCTATGCAAAAGATTTTCGATGACATGCTGCACAAAAATGTGGAATGCTATGTGGATGATCTTGTTGTTAAAACAAAGAAACGGGATGACCATCTACAAGACTTACAGGATGTTTTCAAAAGGCTTCGACGACATCAACTGAAGATGAATCCGTTGAAGTGTGCATTTGGTGTCACCTCCGGAAAATTTCTTGGCTTCATTGTTCGACATCGGGGCATCGAAGTAGATCGTCAAAAATTGAGGCCATAATCAACATGCCAGAGCCAAGAAATGTACATGAGTTAAAAAGCCTTCAAGGAAAACTCGCATACATTCGGAGATTTATTTCTAACCTTGCCGGACGTTGTCATCCTTTCAACAAATTGGTAAAGAAAGACGTACCATGTGAATGGGATGATTCTTGTCGAAATGTTTTTCAAAGCATTAAACAGTACTTGTCTCATCCGCCAGTACTCACAGCTCCAGTCCCAGGAAAACCATTGACTCTTTACGTCGCAGCACAAGAATATTCTCTTGGAGCACTTCTTGTCCAAGTCAACGACGAAGGAAAAGAGAATGCGCTCTATTACTTGAGTCGGACACTGGTAGGTGCTGAAATGAAGTATTCGCCTATCAAAAAAATATGTCTCGCGTTGATCTTCGCGTCTAAAAAGTTGAGACATTATATGCTATCACACATAATCAATCTTGTTTCAAGGATTGATCCATTAAAGTACATAATGTCCAGGCTGATTCTTTCCGGAAGAATTGGAAAATGGGCATTACTATTGTCCGAATTCGATATCAAATTCATTCCACAAAAGGCAACCAAAGGACAAGCTTTGGCAGATTTTCTTGCTGACCATCCGATTCCAACAGATTGGGAACTTCAGGAAGACCTCCCGGATGAAGAAGTTCTATTTACTGAAATCATACCATCATGGAGACTATACTTTGATGGGGCAGCTCGAAGTTATGGTGCCGGAGCAGGAGTTATCTTTATTACTCCCCACGATCTCCTTATGCCTTATTCTTTTACCTTAACGAAGAAATGTTCAAACAACGTGGCGGAGTATCAAGCCCTTATCCTTGGCTTAGAAACGGTGTTAGACATGGAAATCCGTCAGCTGGAAGTCTTTGGAGACTCTAAACTGATAATCAGCCAACTCTTAGCCGAGTATGAAGTCCGTCATTCAGACTTGAAGCCGTATCATGAATATGCTTCAACGCTCGTGAATCGATTTGATTCAATAAAAATGAAATTCGTACCTAGAAATGAAAATAGAGAAGTTGATGCCTTAGCTAATCTAGCCGCTGTTTTAGCTAGGTCGGATGAAAATTTTTCCCACTCCATATCGATTGCTCAAAGATGGGTGCTTCCGCCGTTGTTGCCCTGTAATCTTGAAGAGAACAATACTGTCGAAGTAATCGAAGATGAGGAAAGAGAAGATTGGAGACAACCAATAATCGATTTTCTTCAAAATCAAAAGTTGCCAGATAATCCACGACGAAGAACCGAAGTCAAGAGGCGTGCAACCCGCTTTATCTTTTATAAGGGGACGCTTTATCGACGATCATTTGAGGGGATTTTTCTTCGATGTTTAAGTAATGACGAAGCAACACATGCGATGGAAGAAGCCCACTCTGGGATTGTGGTGCTCATCAGTCTGGACCTAAGCTCCATTTTCGAATAAAGAAGATGGGGTACTATTGGCCGACCATGGTACAAGACTCCATGGATTATGCAAAGAAATGTGAAGCTTGCCAAGTCCATGCAAATTTCATCCACCAACCGCCAGAACAGTTGCATCCAACAGTGGCTTCATGGCCATTCGATGCATGGGGTCTTGATGTAATTGGACCCATAACTCCAAAGTCTTCAGCTGGGCATTCATACATCCTTGCTGGGACCGACTACTTCTCTAAATGGGCTGAAGTTGTACCATTGAAGGAAGTAAAGAAAGAAAATGTTCCAGATTTCATCCGAATCCAGATCATTTATCGGTATGGAGTTCCGCGACACATCATCACTGACAATGGAAAACCCTTCCGCAATAGCCACATAAACGATTTGTGTGCAAAGTTTGGATTTAAACAATACAACTCGTCAATGTACAATGCAGCAGCCAATGGGTTAGCCGAGGCGTTCAATAAGACTCTATGCAGTTTATCAGAAAAAGGTCGTCTCCAAATCAAAAAGAGATTGGCATGAAAGAATTGGCGAAGTCTTATGGGCTTATCGAACTACTTATCGGACCCCGACACAAGCCACTCCTTATGCCTTAGTGTATGGAGTGGAAGCTGTACTTCCTTTGGAGTGTCAAATCCCTTCACTTCGAATTGCCATCCAAGAAGGTTTGACAACAGAAGAAAATGCTCGTCTTCGATTAGAAGAGTTGGAAGCTTTGGATGAGAAGAGGTTAGAAGCGCAAATGCACATGGAGTGCTATCAAGCTCGAATGACTAAATCCTTCAACAAAAGGGTACGACCAAGATCATTTCAGGTTGGAGATCTGGTGCTTTCCGTGCGCAGGCCGATCATAATCACACGAAAAATAGGGGGCAAGTTTCAACCTAAATGGGATGGTCCATATCTCGTTACTCATGCATTCACTAACGGAGCCTACAAGATCGTCGACAAAGACGGACTACAAATTGGGCCTATCAACGGCAAATTTCTAAACCATTTTACGCTTGAAGTTCTTTAGTTTATAAGTTTTTCATTGTAATAAAATGTAACACTCCTGGCCCGCAAAAGGATAAACTGTGAACGGCCCTAAATTAAAAAAAAAAATTGTTCTTTTAACGAACTACGTTCGACTTGATCCCGTTTGGGTACATAGGTAGCTTGAATAAACTATAAGTTCAAGTTCAGTCACAACTAATAAATTCATTCAAATTGCTTAACAATTTCTGAAATAAAAAGAAATACAATCGAGATGTAAAAAAGAAAAGATAAAAAAATAAAAAATGATGATGACAAATCAAAACTCATACGATATGGTCCTGAAGAAAATCACAAATTCTCAAAATCACTCATCATCAGGAAACTATCTTCAAGTGTCTTCCTTTTCCCGTCAATGGATGCTATGCTGGTGACATCTCTAGTCTGCCACTCTTCTAATGTGGCCTTCATGGTTCCAAGCATATCCTTTTGTTCCTGTTGGGTTTGAAGTTCATCACGAAGTTTGTCCAACTCGAAAGATAGCTGTCCAATTTTATTTTCCAATGAAGAACACGTGGAATGCTTCACTTCCAATTGGATATTCAAAAGTTTCAATTGTTCAGTCTTTTCTTCAGCTGTTAGACACTCTAAATGTTGATTCCTCTCTGATAAATAAAGGTCGACTTCCGTGAGAAACACATCCATATGTTTCATCAAATGTGTTGGATCTGCGTGAAATGAGTTGGCAATCACGTTTTGAAGAATTAAATTATTTTCACTCCACCAAGATCGGATGTTGGAAAACCCATGCTTCAAAACGTCCCTGAAACACTTCTGAAGGTAGTTGATCATGGCATCGTGTAGAGCAGATTTCAAGTAGGGAGACTCTTGAGTTATCTTAGGCGAAGGACCAGATATGAAAGAACAAATCGGCGCAACCCGATGATTATTTGTCTTTGAATGCGGAATGTTAACTAAAGCCAATGAAGATGGAGCAACTGTAACCTCGTGATTAATTTCTGAAATGTTAGCTCTCATAGTCTCGAAATTTACTTCATCCTCATCACGGAATTTATCTATGTTGAACGCTAAGGTATCTTCATTAAAAATACTCGGGTATTTGCAAGGCGGGTCGTGAAAATCGCAGGCACCATCTATTCCTTGAAGTGCATCAATTCTTTCGTCATTCTCACCCATCTGATCTTGCAAAGAGTTTGGATTCATGGAGAAATTCAATCCTTCAGGAATGCTTGGAAAAAAAAAAAAAAAAAAAAAGGAAAAAAAAAGAAGAGATCTAGAAAAAAAAAAGAAGAAAAACATACTTGCGTTTCGTGTTCTAGGTGACATGTTTAAAAATTCACCATCTGGTGGTGTATTCGGGAGATTGATGTTAACTTGAGAAGTTTCAACATCACCTTTTGAAGGATTTGGAACAGCTTGAAGCGGCATTGGTTTTACTGATTGTCTAATGTTATATATTCGGGAAAGGGGAGCCTGAAATTGAAATTTGTTGCATAGGATTCAAAAAAAAATAAAAAAAAAAAAAAATATATATATATATATACCTGATCTCCGGAACTTTCATCCTCAAGAGTTAGAGTTTTTCCAGGAGCATTTGATGCTCGATCTCCAGGACTGTTATGGTCTGGAATCAAGACTACTTCGGGTATTTTGTCAGCAGGCTCAGAGGTGGAAGCGAACTTGGTTGAAGGGACTATAATTTTAATCTTCTTAATCACTCTTTCGTTTCGAAAGTCTGGATCTCTCTTTCGAGAAGTCTCTTCAGGAATGATATTTGGAGGGCTTAACCCTTTGGCTACGACCCTATTTGGAGTTGGGCCAAGAATGAAGTCACGACTCTCACTAGAAGATAAAACATGTACTTGAACCTTGGTCAGGATTGACAACACTTAGTCAGTCCACCAATTCTGGTACTCTGCAGTGACGTTTTGACGTGTATCTTTTACATATTCCGGGATATGAAATGTAGATCCACTTAGCGTCCGAGTCAAGGACAACCAAACACGATACATGTCACCTGCATTGGGGGCAATATCCAACTTTCTTGGTGAATCGGGAAGCTTTTGCCTAAAGCCAAGTTGTCTCGCAAACCTGTGGGGATTATACGCCTCAAGAATGAAAGGGGAGTTTCCTTGGCGATAAGAAACAAATCCTGATCGAATACTCACCATAAATTCTGAAGTATCTATAGACCTTGGAACGTCATCCACTCGTGCACCGGGATGGGACGATGAAGGGAACGGATTCCAACAAAAGTCATTGGCATCCATCATTCCCCGAATATGGTCCCGACAATCAACAACATTTTTCTCCCAAGACTAGAAAGCATTCAAAGTGCCAGCATACCTTCGGATTATAGGACGAGGATAACTCTTGTCCACGTGGGCATAAATACCTCGGACGAAATAAGTAGCAGCCCAAGCATAAAGAAAATGTCCAGGAAATGAATGTGAAATCGAGCCAAGGTCTGGATTTGACTGATGATTCGACGTCCGTGTAAGTCCTCTATAAATACTCGCTAATACCGGAGGGACTAGGCTATAAGTGTACCCACCTGCCATCTTTGAGGACGCTTTAAAAGTCCCAACTCTCATGTACTCATCCCCGGATAGAAGAACGAAACGACAAAGCCACAGGGAGAAATAAGCAGCTATTTCCAATTCCTCTTCTTCTTCTATAGACAAACATATTGGTATGTCGCCCCAATGACTCCGATCCCTGTGGAAAATGTCTCTCGGCTTGTCTACAATCACGGGTCTCCGAATTTCCTGTGAAGCTTTTTGATGACGCCTTTTAAATGGATTTAGATTCATAGCATTCTTATAATTCTTGTGTTGTCGAATTCTGGGCACAACCGCTCTCGTGAAACCAAAAATTAATCCATTCTTCATGACTGACGCAATCAGATTCGTTCGCATTAGCAATCAATGCGAAAACATTGAAGAGGTACAAACAAGACTTGGGAAGATGATCTGTCAGCTCTAAAAGACTTGGAACTACTTCCTCATAGTAATTACCCATAATCGGAAGTCCACTTACCTCGCGGATGTCCCAAAGAGAAATGCCAATTTCACCATTGGCAGTTACAAAAGTATTGGTCACTGGACACCAAACTTCACAAAGAGCCCTGTAGATAGAGTTTGGGCGATGATAATCCTTTGTAGCGGAACTGACTGCAGAAGCTAATTAACGAAAAATTTTCTTGAGAAGAAGTTTTTGAACCCATGAAGACCATTCCCAAAACTTTGGGAGAAAAGAAATTATTCCTCGACTGATAAGTGCACTTCCCCATCGTATTTCTTTGTTGCCAATCTTCTCACAAATCACTGCTCTTGGAATGCACTCCATGCTTTGAGAATGATGAGGCGGAAGACATAGAAAGGGGAGATAACTGCTAGAATGGTCGGACTTCACAGCTTCTAAATTCTCGTGGCATTCACTAATGACAGGCATGTGCAACTCTGACAAAGGCTCCAAGAGGTCAAGAGAAGGGTCTGCAGTTGGCTTATGGATGCTAAGTTTCAGTTCGCCGCATATGCTAGGCTGGGCATGGTACTTTACATCAGTATCTTTGAAACGAAGGTAACTTTTGCCTTGATTTTTAAGCTCGACGATTTCATGTATATCAGAATACACCTCGTTGTTAGAGCTTGCACCGGCCATTCCTAAAAAAAAAAAAAAAAAGTAAATCTTTTAAGTTCGTCTGAACTTTGCAAATATGTAAATGACATCCACACAAAGTGTCTTGAACAGTTAAAGGAGTCGGTCCTTGGTCCCAAACACAAAGTGTCTTGGAAAGTTAAAGGAGTCGGTCATTGGTCCTAAACACAAGGTGCCTTGGACGGTTAAAGGAGCCGGTCTTTGGTCCTCAAACATGAAGTGTCTTGGACAGTTAAAGGAGTCGGTCCTTGGTCCCAAACACAAAGTGTCTTGGACAGTTAAAGGAGTCGGTCCTTGGTCCTAAACACAATGTGCCTTGGACGGGGAAAGGAGCCGGTCCTTGGTCCTAAACACAAGGTGCCTTGGACGGTTAAAGGAGCCGGTCTTTGGTCCTCAAACATGAAGTGCCTTGGACGGTGAAAGGAGCCGGTCATTGGTCCTAAACACAAAGTGCATTGGACAGTTAAAGGAGCCTGTCCTTGGTCCTCAACACCAAGTGCCTTGTACAGTTAAAGGAATCGGTCCTTGGTCCTAAACACGAAGTGTCTTGCGTGATGAACGGTGACAATCATTGGCCCTCAAGGTACATGAAAGTGTTCGAAATTTTAAACTCATAAAATAATTACAGCACAAAATTTAAACTCTGTCCCAAAGAAATCTCAAACCTCAAAATTCTTGAATGACTTCAAAAGTTGAGTCCCTGAAAAAGGAAAAAAAAAATGAAGAATGTTAGTTCCAATTTTATTAAAATAATTGTACTTAAAAAAAAAAAAAAAAAAGAGAAAGTTACGTGTATAAAAAAAATGCAAAAAACAAAACAAAAACAAAAAGTAAACCTATACTAATAGGTTTCTACTGTTGCAGGAACCAAAACCAATTCCAATTGGTTTCTGTCGGCAGAAACCAATTTAGAATTGGTTGCAGTTTCTGTCGGTCGTTTTTTTTTTACTGTCGGCGGCTAAAAGAAAAAAAAAAGCGGCGAAAGAGAAAAAATAAATAAATAAATAAAATCTCTACCTTGTTTGCAAGATTTAACCAACTTGTTCCTAAACCTCAAAAATTTGCTCATATAAATAGGCGGGTATCGGACCTTACTTAAGTCCGTCATACCATATAACATAAAAAGTTTGTTCAAAAAAGAAAACAAGTAAATATTCAAATAACATTCACGTAAGAAATAATAATAAAAATAATAAAAAATAAAATAAAATCCTTGTTACTAAATTTCAAGGATAAAATTTTTGTGTCAAATCAAATTCACATTTTATTTTTAAATTTTCCGTCTGTATTAATTTACTAGTGGAAAGTTCGAGTTCAAATCAAAATTTAAATTTAAAAAAAAAAATCAAAAATCAAGATCTATTAATTTATTTATTTCATAATAAATAAATAAACAAATCTTGAGGGGACATTTGTAGACACTAAAAAAAATAATAATAAATCAAATGGATTGAGTCGATTTAAATTATTAGCCCAATTAAATTAAAATCTACTAAAGCTCGCTAAAAATAATTAGGAGGCCCATCCTACTATTTTAAAACCTACAATTATTTAATTAATCATTTTAATTAAATATGATTGAATGGTTACCGAAATTAGCCACAAAATTTTCCCTATAAATAGGACCAATGGTCCATGGAAAAAGAGAGAAATGAAAGGGAAGAGGAAAGTCACGAAGTGCTGAAGAAATATCAAAAGTCGGAGGAAGAGAAGAAACTCTCTCAAGTCCGACTCCGGCAAACAAGAAGAAGACCAAAATCTTCTTCAAATCAAGTCAAGTCCAAGAAGATCAAAACCTTCTTCAAATCAAATCAAGTTCAAGTCCAAGAAGATCAAAACCTTCTTCAAATCAAATCAAGTCAAGTACAAATTCAAGCCCCAAAATTCAAGTGTTGAACAAGTCAAGCACTCAACAAATCAAATTCTCAACAAATCTCGAAGTCCAGGATTCAAGCCATGTGGCCCCTCATCTTCAAACATTCAGATCATTAATCAGAGGATCTTGCAATTTTGCAGTTACAAGAAGATTAATTTTCACTTGTATTTATCGAAAATACAATTTGTAACGGTTTTCGTATTTTAATACACGAAATTCGTCGTACAAAGACAATGTTGATGTACCTCCCATCCAAAATGAAGTAATTATTCCAGATATACAAACTCAACAACCTCAAGAACCAATACCTTTAAGGATCTCAAAAGTGGATTAATGCCATGAATGAGGTATATAAGTCCATGCAACACAATAAAGTTTGGGATCTTGTCCCATTACCAGAAGGTGCGAAGCCCATTGGTTGCAAATGGATTTTTAAACCAAGAGGGATTCGAAAGGTAATGTGGGAAGATATAAGGCTCGTCTTGTGGCTAAAGGTTTTACCCAAAAGGAAGGTATTGACTTCAAAGAGACTTTTCTCTCCAGTTTCAACGAAAGACTCTTTCAGGACAATTGTGACACTTGTTGGGCACTTTGATCTTTAGTTACATTAGATGGATGTTATGACGCCTTTTCTCAATGGCGACATTGATGAGACGATCTATATGGTGCAACCAGAAAATTTTGTGTCAAAAGACTCGAAGAATATGGTTTGCAAATTAAAGAAATCCATCTATGGGCTCAAGCAAACTTCCCGTCAATGGTACTATAAGTTTCATCAAGTAATTATCTCATTTGGTTTTAAGATAAATATTGTTGATGATTGTGTGTATCACAAGTTTAGTGGGAGTAATCATATTTTCTTGATTTTGTATGTTGATGACATATTGCTTGCCACTAATGAGGTTTGACATGCAAGACTGTAAATAAGGTGACATTCTTGTTGCTAAGGGAGACAAATTTAGTCTCACACAATACCCGCAAAATAACCTTCAAGTTAAAAAAAATGCAGAAGATTCCATATGCATCAGCTGTTGGGAATCTTATGTATGTTCAAGTTTGTATACGTCCAGACATAGCATTCATTATTGGAATGCTGGGCAGATATTTGAACAACCCTGGGATAGATCATTAGAAAGCAGCCAAAAGGGTTATGAGGTATTTAAAGAGAATAAAGGATTACATGCTCACATACATCAGATCGGATCAATTAGAGATCATAGAGTAATCCGATTATGATTTTGTTGGATGCCAATACGGTAGTAGATCCCTACCATGGCAGTAAAGTTTGTAACATGCTATGAAGCATCTAATTATGGAATATGACAGCAAAAATTTGTCACTGGGCTGCGCATTTTGAATGACGTAGAAAGACCGTTAAAGTTATATTGTGACAATAACTCAACAGTTATATATTCCAATAACAATAGGAGCTTATCTAAGTCAAAACACATTGACATTAAGTTTCTGGTTGTGAAAGAAAGAGTACAGAGTAGACAGATTTTCATAGAGCACATTGGGACAAACTCCATGATTGCGGACCCGCTTACTAAAGGATTGACAGTCAAGGTCTTTCATGAGCACACTGCTCGTTTAGGTGTTGTATATTATGAGGATATCATATTTTAGTGGGAGTTTGTATTTTTCTTACTTTATGTATTGGACACATTTGTTTATTTGGATATTTTTCTGTACAGAAATAAAGCATTCAGTTCATTTCACTCTGTTATTAAGTTCAGTATTGATCTCACTTAAGAAATAAGGTTGGACCAGTTGGAAATAAACATGTTTGGATCACATAACATGTAATTTCCATGTTACACTCCTATGATTGATCTATGTCATTTGGTTGTATAGGTATACGTGATCATTGATGGATTTAGTTACGCTAAATGTGACGAAAATCGCTTTGATCCTATATTAATATAACTGATGGACAAGATTGTTTGGAAATACCCTTGATAACGATAGCAAAATTTTGAGCTCATAAGGTTGTGCATATTTGTAATATTACATATATGGCCCAGTGGGAGATTGTTGGAAAAATTCTAACGTATGGGGCCACACGTGTATATATTCAAATGTGTGATGCTATGTTTAAGGTTTAGTTAATAAAGTGATCTACTAAAGTTGATTTTGGACTAATGGGTATTAAGTGTTATGGGATTAAAATGGAGAGACTAGAATGGTTATTTAAATTGATGAGGGGCCAATTTATAAAAATCGAAATATAATAACTGCACATTCAGTTATTATATATTAAGGGGTCATTACCCCCAATTGAGTGTGATTTTTCAATCTCTCTGTATCCCCATCAACAGAGAAGAATTCCTAAGGAACCACAAATCAATTGAAAGATCATAACACATTCAAGAAATCAAACACTTATGGATCAAGGTACGCTTTCGTGCTTATTGTATTTTTCTTGATGATTTCAACATGGAGGGTTTACAATTAAATTTCTATCATTTGCCACTTGAGGTCCCTCCATCTTTTGTCGAACATCCTGTAAACGTTACATTTCTGAGCAGATTTTCCAAGTTGTGTGGGTCCCACATTTATCATGATTGACATTCAGAAAGGAGCTGGAGATGCTGATGAATATCTCAAGGTTAGTATTTTGTGTTGCCTTCATTAATTATATTAAATTACTTATTTCTGAATATTGTCACTGGCCAAACTTTCAAAGATGCTAAAAATTTTCCGAACAGTCCCTACACTTTTAAAGTTGTTTACCAGTAGACGCTGAAATTTTATCGTCTCCCAGCTACCACTCTAGATCATTCAAGTGTAAGGAGACAGCGACGGTTGAGAAACAACATTGATAGTATAGTGACCATTTTGATTTTTAACCTTTTACTGGTCTAGTGAATTGGGAAAGTTAAAATAGTAGGTCATTCCTTTGTTTGAGGTATCAAGACCTTTACTTTTTATTTCGTAGTTTTACAAGAACTTCTATAACAACCTGGATGATATTATATGGAAGCCCCCGGATAAAACGAGCAAATCAAGGATTACCAAAACTAAGAGTAGAAGGCGATGATTTCGTAGCATCTATTACTACAGTGTTTGTCAGGTTGTAGAGGCTACCCTCAAACTTAGATCTCGAGATCATGGATCTGTCTAGTGCACTATTCGGTAATAGAGCAATTGAGCTGAGCACGCACGATCCATTTTTGTAGTATTTGTGTGAATTTTCTATTTAATGTGCAGTTGATGATCCCTTTTGAAATTTGCTTTGCTCGATTCTTGTGTTCGATCGGCTGACCAAAGTAGAGAGTTCCTTTTCGAATATTTGGTTGTGTGTGTTATGGTTTGCTTGAACAGGTCAGCATTTTCCTTTACAGTGTTGATTATTAGCTTGTGAAGTTTAGGAATGAAAAAAATGTAAAATTATGCTGTTTGTATTAGTTTGCAAGCTGGGCAAATGAAATAAAATTGTCGTCTTTCTTCCCCACCCCACGATTGAATTTTGTTGCACCACAGTTACAATTACTGATTGTGTAATCGTAAACAATATAGTTTTAAATTAATTTGAGTCGTAAAACATGTTTATATAATTTAAATAATACATTTGTTACCCTCTCAAGGGTTTAAGCTTACGGCCGGTCCATGAGCTGATTTAGCGTTCAGATTTGAAGATTGTCCGGGCTGCCTGGTCCACATTTTTGACTGGTTTTGGGCAATTTATGTTGGAATTGGGTTTTGGAAACAAGAAAATTGATTAAGTTTGAAAATCAAAGTTGGAAAAGTGACTTCGTGTCAATTTCAACCAAATATTCGGACTTGATTCAATGGTTAAATTACAAAAATAAATAAACCAATTTGTTCTACTCGTTGAGTAGATCGTCGTAGTATATTTAGAAATCTCAAAACCAATTCCAAATGAATGAGAAATTGCATTCTAAAGTTGGAGGAATATTTAAAAGAAGTCATATAACACTGTCGCTCGAGCAAACAGCGATAATGCGTTTCACTCGAGTGAAGGTGTAGCTCGAGCGACGTCGAGCGAAGGTCGAACGACCAATTCTCTGAAAGTGTTGCTCGAACGAGAATCTAGCGAACAGCTAGCGAAATGAACCGATGCTTTTTTTCGTAAAGTTGCGTGATTTTGTCTACATTTTTTCACCCACACCACTTCATCCTCTATATAAATGACCATATGCACGACCATTTGTGTACATCATCTCATACTTTGCATTGAGAATCATTCTATCTCTTGCAAATCATCGTCTTTCTTCATTTCATATCATTTCCTTGTAGAGGGGGAATTTCGTTCGAGTTCGTTGGCCTAAGTCATTTGGAGTGCTCTTATGACTTGACGTGGTCGTTGTATCTTTAGGAGATGACTCCCGAAAATCGTTAGCACCGATGCGGAGCAAATTCATCTTAAGGACAAAGTGTCAAAATACTTGCCTCGATCAATTTCATCACTTGCATTTCCTTATTCGATTTTCTAATTTCTTTCAATTGTGTTATGACTTCAGAAAATGATTAATTTAATTTATATGTTTATTTTGCAAGGTCCAATTTAAGTTATAACATGCTTTCGTTCAAGGATGGAACTTGATGAATTATTGATGTATTCGGATTCCGTAAAGTATCACTTTATCTTCTCAAATCCATTTCGATAAGTTGAAATTACGTTTCGATTTTATGGTACATTCTGTGAATATAATATGCACATTATCGGTATAATTATCCCCAACAATTTACATATTGAAAAAAATCTATTTGCAATACCACATATTTTAAATTTTAAAATATACTACACATTGAATAAAATATAATCAAATCTACTGCTATTTAAATCAATTGTAACTGAAATCATGAATGGGCTGATAATAAGTCATTCATTTACACCACTGCTGGCCTGTCAGTATGTGATTCAAATTTATTTTGGTTTTCTTGATTAATAGCAGAAAAATTCCCTACAAATTTATATTAGTACACAAAATTTTTTATTTTTTTGCAAATTATACTCAAATTTTTTATATGTGCCACCCACAATTTTAAACTTATAAAATTTTATTTTCCACCCACCTCAGTATATTTGTTCTTTTGTTGCTCATACTTGAAAAGTTTGGGATCACGAGTGCGACAAATGAAAGATTAAGGTAAAACTTGGGACTTTGACTTAAATTATCCCTTCTTTTATTAATATTCTTAAAGAACATATGTTAAATCTTGATTCTCGAGTTCTCTTGATGCACAAATTCTGCTTTACACCATTAACCAACACCTCAAATCGAATGGATATTAGAAAACTCATTTTGATTACCTAAACTAGTATGGTCATTGTTATTCATCTTGACTGTGTCTCCATTTTGTATAGATTAAAATCTGTTTTTAATTTTAAGTTGAAGTCGGTTAATTTTATTTCCACATTTTATGGGGACTCGTAACTTTTTAATTCCACATTTATTAGCTTTTATTAAAATTTATTAAAAAATTGATTTAATCTACACCAAACAAGAGCTAGATCCTGGGGACATTTAAAAATTGTTCAACTTTGTTCTCGTCAATACAGTTACGAAATTAGGTGAAAACTTTCACGAGTGTCAATAATTGCCTCTTATTTGATATACCAGATAAATGCCATTACACAAGGTAAGTTAGGATTGAGCTTTTCAATCTTTCACATGACATGATTGTAGGTTCTCAGTCTTTAAAAGTGAGGTTTTAGATTTTCAAACCAATTTGGGTACCCAAGTGATGAATATATAATCATTTGGACATTAAAATTGTAAGCGACTTTTAGGGTCCGTTTGATAGCATTAAATTTCATGAAAAATGTCACATCCGAGGAATTCGAATTTTACTTTGACTGTTTGATACGAAAGTGAAAATGTAGTTCGAATTTCAATGTACAATCACTTTATACTTGTTTTCAACCAATTTCATAAAAAATGATTTTTTATGATTTATGTGAGTTTTTATTTTTCAACTTACATGGAATTGATTTGTCTTTCCATCTTTGTCAATCAAATAGACCCTTAGTTGAATTTGAAATAAATATTAAGCGGTTGACAATTTTATCTTCTGATTGTAAGTCATGTAAAAGTTATGTGCGCTTTTATTAATGGTTTTGAAAATGTAGGCATTGGAATTTGATCCTATGCACCACCACTCACCATTTATTGATATTCTGGTAAACTAGAATCGATTTTTAATTAGGTAAGAATCGTAATTCTAAAAATTAAATACGTTGATTTTTAGAATATTGTCCTTAAAGTGTACTTTACACCTTTTGATCAACACGACATTCAACCTCCAAGTCCTCTCCAATGTTTTTTTCCAAGAACTCCAAAAGATACTACACTTCTCTCCCTTTTTTTCTTGTGTGGGCACAAATTCCAAAAAGTGATTCAATATTTTCGTCCTATTTGATTCCTATTTTTTCCAAAATTCATTTTTCTATCAATTCTTTTCAATCATATATTTTTTATTAAAATAATATTACACACAAATTAAAAAAAAAAAAAAAAAAAAAATCTTCTTTTTTAACCACACATTTTACATCAATCTACGATTCCAAAATACATTTTTTTTTTTTAAATGTGGATCAAACACGTGTTAAATGAGAATATGATATAAAGACAAATTAAGGTAGAAAATGAAAATTTTCTTTTCTTCTCCCTCAGTTAACCAATATGTACAAACCTTTAAATCTTAATAGATTGAAATGTATCTAGTTAGATTAAATGTTACATGGTCATATCCAATAAATGTTACAAGTCTCATTATTTTTATTTCAAAAGTCAACATAAACTTTTAAAAAGATAATAAAACCTTATTAAAGTAAGTGTCCGGTTTTTTTTTTCTCACTAGTAGCGGATAATTAAATTCGATCACTCTATAAATTGAATCTTGTTGCTCGCCTGTTGTTGGGCTCGCTTGAGCGGCGGTGTTTCTCGAGAAATCTTAATTCGCTTTTTTCAAGAGTTTTATCTAACTCATACTACCCAAAACCTCTAATACTATATATACCCATGCCCCCACTTCGTGAAAATTGTGGTTGATCATTATATTTTACCTTCATAACATCATTTGGAGAGAAAATAGCTAGAATTTCATTGCATAAAAGCTATAACTCAGCTGTAGTTGAAGCGGGTGGATTTGAGAACATGACATGTGTGGAGAAAGATTGTAGAAATTTCATCGACAAAGTGCGGCATTTAAAACTTATGGAAGGAGACTCAACTGCAATACAAGGTTATTTCTTGAAAATGCCAATAGGTAGTCCTAGTTTCTATTTCAATATGGACTTCGATGAAGAGTTTTGGTTAAGGAATGTGTTTTTGGTAGATAATAAGAGTAAACAAGTATATAAAATATCCAGTGATGTAGTTAATTTTGACACCACATACCTGACGAACAAGTATGATATGCCTTTGTTCATTTTGTTGGTGTGAATCATCATTGACAATCAACATTACTGGATTGTAGTTTGGTGCCAAATGAGGTACAAAAACATTTGTTTAGCTATTTAGGACATAGCTTGAATATATGCATTGTCAAGCTCTCAATGGAATAATTACATATCAAAGCCAGGCTATACAAATGCAATTGAAATCGTTCTCCCCAATACGAAGCATAGAAAATATCAAGATTTACATCACTAATGAGGATAAGGAATTTAACTGACTGTATAAAACGAAGTGAAAAAATCTTCTACAAAAATATGAAGGCTCGTTTAAGCCACATTCTTTAAAAAAAAAAAAAAAAAAAGAATATATATATAAACAGTTATTTGACATCATTTCAACCACACATTCATCAATAAAATAATTTTACATCACAAATTCAAAACTTCTTTCATTTTTTAACCACACATTTTTCATCAATCTACTATTCTAAAATACAATTTTTTTTTTTTTTTTTTTTTTTAAAATAATGTGGCTCAAACACACTAAAAGACAAATCTAAGAAAAATTAAACTCATTTTCAAACCTCGCCATCAAGATCAAACTTACAGTCGTCAATCTCGCGTTGATGTGCCCATCGACGATGAGTCCATCGTCGAGCTTGCCGTCAACCAATCTTGTTGGAGGATGGGGAAGGAAGCGATTGTTTTGAGAGGGTTTTCAATGAAGTGGTATTTTAAGGGACAACAAAAGAGGATTTTTTATTATTTGTTTTTTAAGGGTTAGAAGATTTTGAACTTTAAAAGTGCCCGCTCAGCATTCGGTACACCTCTCTGTCAAACTTGATGTACAACCAACAAAATCCACAATAAGAAATAGAATCATGTTGTTTATACATAAATAATTACATAATGATTTACATATAAATGAGATGTCAAAAAGAAAACATGAATTTTTTTTTTTTTTTTTTTGAAAAAATTCTGATTCAATCATATCTCACGACATCATGTATATATAAAATATTATGTAAATCGTCATGTGTATGTAGCACAATGGAAGAATTTTTTTTAGGGTAATTGGAGCAAAACGTTCCTACCTTTGAAGGTTTCTGTGAAAAACGTCATTACCTTTCGTTTTTTGAAGCGGAACGTCCCTACCTTTACCTTTTCTTGCGCAAAACGTCCTTCCGTCCACTTTCCGTTAGAATACACTGTTAAATCTTTGGGTAATTGGCACAAAACGTCCCTACCTTCCACATTTCTTTGCGCTGAACGTCCATTTCATCCATTTTTAGTAAAAAATAACTAATATACCCTTATATTTAAATAAAATAAAAGTAAAATAAAAGAAAAATAAAGCACAAATTATAATAATACTCTCAAACTTTTTCAAAATGTGCAAATGAGTCCCAAACGTTTTATTAAAATTGCAAATGAGTCCAATCATTTGATCTAAGAATTAAATTTGTTTAATGTACACGATAAATTTTCTTCAGAATTGACATTGACCATAATTTTGACTAAATTTAAAAGGATAAAAATGGTAACTTTATATTTTTTAAAATAAAATAACTAAAATCAAATAATTAAATCTAAAACCCAATTATCTTCTCCAACCACCCCACCCTACTCTACCCTATTTTAACACAATCACACCCAAAAAAATGGTCGTCGTTTCCACAATTCACACACCTCCAGACCATAAGGGCGAGTTCACTAGTGGAGGCGTTGCAGAGGACCAAGAGACAATCACTATACTCTCTCAAACAACCCCTTGCGTTATATGAATCGACCATGGTAAGGTCAACGCTGCTCTGGGTGGACAGTTTTGTGGATATCTGTGGTTTTGGGGATGGCGTTTGGGGTTCTGTTGGTGGTGGCCGCCCAATACGAAGTAGAAAGCGGTGCCGGCGACTCTGATAATGTGGATTACTGGTGTGGATAAGGAATTTGATGGACTGAGATTATTGGGTTTGTGAAAAAGATTTTCTACAAAAAAAGGGAATGTTGTGGCTACATTCTTTGTTTGTTTTTGGCTAATATGTGCGGTGCCGGCGAAGTGGAATGGGTTGACCCTTTCATATCACACATTCATCGATGTGGAATTTTTTATACTGGGCATCGAAATGTTCTTTCATTTTTGACGAATGAATTTTTCATCAATCGCCTTGGTGATAAAAATCGAATTTTTTTTTCTTTTTGGCTTTTTTGTAAAAATTGTGGGTTCAAAATGTTTCCCACTCCACCGGAGACAAATCTGGGAGGAGGCGCTACTGCTCATATTTCAAACCTCGCCATTTAAAAATCAAAACTTACAGTCGTGGTTGGAGGAGGCGACACGGTCGTGGTGGTTGATGTGCCCATTGACAGTGGAGTGGTGCCGACAGTTTGCTTGTGGTTGTGCCAACCAATTTTGTTTTGGAGGATGGGGAAGGAAGTTGGAGTTTTGATAGGGTTTTTGATTTAAATTTGATTTATATTTTAAGGGACAACAAAATGTAAATTTTATTATTTTATGTTTTTTAAGGGTTAGAAGATTTGGTCAATGTCAATTCTGAAAAAAAGTTTATCGTGTACATTCAGCATTCTTAGACAAATGATTCTGTCAATTTTAATAAAAAGTTGGGACTCATTTGCAAAATCCACAATAGAGTAATAGAATAATGTGCTTTATTTTTCTTTTCTTTTATAAATATAATTATATAATTATTTTTAAACATATAAATGAGTTCATGCGCAAAGAAATGTGAAAGGTAGGGAATTTTTTTTTTTTTTTTACCCAAAGATTTAACTGATTCTAACGGAAAGTGGACGGAAGGATTTTGCACAATAAAATGTAAAGGTAGGAACGTTATTAAAAAAAATCGAAAGGTGTGTATTTCCACAAAAACCTTCAAAGAAGAATTTACCCATTTTTATTAAACAGTCAAACACACCACAAACCCAGCATTCCTACTTTCTCATATGCTGTTGTGGGTCGGATGACTTGCCTTTATTTATACTCAATATCCCTCCAAATGAATTGTAAAGATTTATTCAATACTATAGATACTTCCTAAAATGGATAAAGATTTACCGAAGAGCTTAACTGTACACAAAATTCTACATGATCCCAAATTGTCCTTGAAGATTGTGCTCTAAACTTGTGGATAGAGTCCGAGAGCATCTCCAAAGGAGACATCAAAATATCAAATTGCACCAAAAAGTGGTGCAAAAATACTTCAATGTAACACAAAAATTTGCACTATTAATATAATGCAACACTATTCACTTTAAACCATTTTGTACCAAATGGTGCAAAGTTAATTTTACCCTTTGTTTCTATTTCCCGAACAAATTGATTAAGAGTATTTATGTCATTTGTATTATTTATTTTTTAATACAATAAATTTAATTATTATTATAAAAAAAATTAATAATGTGAAAAATAATAGTTAATGAATTTAATATTTTAGTTAATTTAACATAATTATTTATTTAGTAATTTTTGTAGTTGTAAAATAAATAAATAAATAAATTTTCATATATATAAATTGTTAAGAATAAAAAAAATAAAGAAAATGATTAAGTACTGTTCATTTAATGTAAGTTTTGATGTAATAGTTGAAGATGATTTTCAATTTAACGCAAAATTTTGTGTAAAATGGTGCAAAACTTACCTTATATTTTGGTACAGAGTTGAAGATGGCCTAATAACCTTAAAAGCACAACCCTTGTTGAACTGTTAAATCCAACATTCTTTTCTTGTTCTCTTTGATTAAGCAAAACGAGGAAAGATCCAAAAATAAGGCATGGGGAGATTCTCCGTTAAACTTTTATACATCCAGCAGAGGTGCATTTTATTTGGGTCTTACTACATGTATCATTTGAACTACATTTTGGTTTATCCAACCTCACCTGTCCTCTCAAATGGAAGTCGGGACCACGCATTTAATGGACGTGAAATCCGACCCCATGTGAAAGGACGGATGAGATTTGATAAACTAATATGTAACTCAAATGGTACAAATAACTTTTATTTTTTTTATTTTTTTTTTTGCATGTTCAAACGCGTCTGTACAAAAATTCTTTCCGATGTCACTTCTAAATTCATAGTTGTTGACTTCTTTCAAGGTTTCAAAAGTTATGCCAATGCCCAAAATGTGACAAAAGAAGAGCATTTTACCATTCAATCATGTTCTACTCAATCCAGTATCTTTTTGTTTTGTTTGTCGAAAACTTGCAATCATTCCCTAGACTCTCTCTTGATTTTTACTATCGTCTCGAACAAATGAATCGAGTTGTTCAGCCCGTTTGATTCCCATTTTATGAAAAAAATGCATTTTAAAATAGTAAATTGATGGAAAATGTGATTGAAAAATAAGGAAATTTTTTTGATTTATGTGAAATATTATTTTGATGAAAAATTTGTGGTTGAAAAAAAAAAGAAAAATATATTTTCATAAAAATGGGAATCAAACGGGAATAGGTCATTTTTCTTTTGTAAAACTGAATACATGAATAAGAAAAGCAATTCTTCTTTCCGCAAAATACATGCCCACTCAACCCGAGAAATGGAGAAGGAATATCCCAAAAGAATGATGAAGACCCCGCTGTGAAAAACACAGGCAAGAATGTCAGCCACCTAAAGAGAACCGGGACAACAATCCAGGAATTCTTCACAGCTCACATGAGTAAGCAGAGCAAAAAACAGAACACGAAAAAATTGGGGTTGTGTAAAGAAATAAAGGACCAACAAATTTGAATCAAAATAGAATGTACATGTTATTGAGATAGAAAGGATTTACATGAGCTCCAAGTTGAACTACAATGGAATCTGCCACGCTGAACCAAACAACTCAAAACATACGTGAGAGTATGTAAAAGCATCAAGTTAGGAAAAAACAAGGAATTTTGAAACGAAGGGGCACAACCCAAAATTATGAACAGAACCCATGATGATTTCCCCTGAAGTCGCCAAATTCATGCCAATGGGACAGTAAAATAGACACTGAGCACATACTATTGTTAGCCACATGGAATCGAGTCGCGGGAGTTAACTTCAATTCGTCCTGCCCATCCATGGCCAAAATAATATTCCATATTTATTGAAACGCTTGCCATACAGCACTCACATTTCCCTCGACAAGGTTTCTCCTCCTATTTTCTTGGTACCAGACTTAAAAGAAAATCTGTAAATATGTGCTCATATTCTGGCATTTTTCCATATCCTGCAAATTATATACAAGCAGGTAAAGAAGTTGGATTTGCAATTCAAATATAAATGCAATCCCTCACTGACTCTATCATAATAATAACCAAGTGATATTAGAATACATATAATGGACAGTGGCATACCAGGAAAATAGTTGATGTCTATGACATAATAACGGTCTCTAGTCCCATGTTCTCGAATTATATCAAGGTTAAACAGCCGAAGACCCTATCAAATATAATACAGCAAGAAATGGAAATAATGATCAACCAATAATACAACGAGAACCAATAACATGCATAATAACACTAGTTTTCTTCCTCAATGCAGTTGAAGAATCAGAAAGGGAAATAAGAATACCAGTCGTCGACGTAGTTCCTTCGCCAGTTTCTCAAGTAATGGTCGTGGAGGGAGCTCTGCAGGGAAGGTCACAACTAAAACGTAAGTGCTGCTCTGGCATACATGACCATGGTCAGAAATGGATTTCAAAATATGGTACATGCACAAATAACTAGCTTGGTCAATTACAGAAGATCAAAACAGATATAGATAAGTTTTAAGAGCTCAATGCGAGAAACATAAACATATTCCAGCACACTACCTTACAAGCCAATGAGTTAATTCATATAACATATATTGAATAGAATAATCTGTGTGCTCCAATAGTATAAGCTCACCACCGACACATGGATCGAGGTCTGCTTCATCAGCTGATGCAGCAGCACAAGATACTCTTGGAAAGCGGTATACACCAGCATTCTTAGAGAGTTCACGCTTACTAACATCAGGTAAGGAGAAACGCCTGACCACCTTAATTGCTTCCCCAACAATATAAACCTTAAACAGGACACCACCTACAGACACAAAATCAAATAAAAAGAAAGTGACGAAACATTCACCACGCAGACAATGGAAGAGATGCTGAACACCACATCAATTATAAACTCATACCATGATTGATAAATTCCTGCAAGACAAGTGGTGGTTCCAAATTCTGAAGGGAGAATTCATCATATGCAAGAGATAACTCATGTGACTTTGCAAACAAGGGCTTTGCCACTGTAACATAGAGAATGACAAAATTAAGAAATATTTAAAGTGAGAAGCAAATAACAATTAAATTTCCTCAACTAAGATTGACAATCCATACAAGTTGTAATCATCACATTTGTCCAAGTAATCAAGAACTTTCCCATACATCATAATAATTGCAAAATTAAGTGCTCATACCACTCACACAATCTGGTTCTTTCTTTGAAATTTGGTGATTAAACTGATGGATGTAAACATAAGATGAAGGCATACCAATGGGAAACCTCAGCCCAGCCTTGTTGACTGCATCAGGAATTGATGGTGGATCTTTCTTGAATATCAGTTGTTTTGGGACACCAACTTTTCCTACACACGAAATGATTACCAAACTATTTAATTATACATTAGTATTTTAGCAAGCACCATTTTAGGTAAAACACCTGTAAATTATTTCTACTCCAGCAGCAAGAACATAAATAAGCACCAAGCATGCTTTAAATACATGCACCGTTCCACCCAAGAAAAAGAGGTCGAGAGAATGATAGCATCAGGAAACAAAAGGTTTTTCATTCATCCTAATGTAGGTCAAGAATTACCGTAGGCATTTGACAGGTTCAGGTCAGCAACATCCTGAAGCATAGACTGGCGATTATGCACGAGCTGTATGGCATCTGGAGGATCAAGTACTGTGACTTCAGGATGGTTTTGCCTATAATCCTTCAAAAAGAGGTAAAGAACTGGTAAAGAATGACATTTTGAAAGATTATATTCAAGTTTGTATAGCGACTAGAACAAGCACAACTTGTCAAGTCAGACAGAGGCTCCAGATTCCCAACCAGGGCAATAAAATTATGAAACATAGATTAGGAATGTTAGTCACATGCCATCTCTAACAAAACATTATATTGTGAAACTTGGTGCATGATTGACAACGACCATTACTGCATTCGTCATCACAAGACCAACCCCCATTGATTCACAGCTTCCCAAGCCAAAGAAAGAACAAAAAAAAAAAAAAGGCTAAAGAAAATGAATTAAGCAAATTCATGTGAGAACATAATCAAATTACCAGAGAACAGTGGCCGTGGAAAAATTAAAAGACAGCTGGCATTCCAAATCAACACACTCACACAGCACTCTCCCAGGAAATGGTTTAATGTATGCAAGAATCATACTCCAGGACAGGAATGCAAAGATCCTTCACAGTTTGAAAAGCACCCAAGACATGAGCCTTGCAGCGTAACTCGCATGAGGTCTTCATTTGGTGTCTCAAATCTTACACCTTGAGTTCCTTTTGTCAAGGCATACCCCTCGACTTACTGAGGCTCCAACCTCAAGGCTAAGCTTCAGGGCATTAGAAGTATGAGCTTGTTGGCCTTGACTTTCTGGACGTTTGTATTACTAGCAGATATTTGAACTAATCATTTTAACCCTAGAATGTTATAATGTTTTTATTTATTTTTTTCTTTCTAATATCTGCAGCACCTGGAGAAAAATATGATGAGATCTTGGGTTGCAAACAGATTCAGAAGATCAAGAAGCATGTGATTTGCACTATGCATTTGAATCTTAAATTTCCTAAAATTGAAAGGCAGTAAGACAGCTTTAACATCTAAGATTACATATTCATCAATGCAGCACATATGGAATTCTGAAATTAACCAAATTAAATTTCTAGACTTATTGTCGAAAATGATTGCTCGGGACCAGAACTGACAATTATGTTTATGGTACAAAATGAGTAAATTGAATCAACAGCACCAGGGGGATGAAGAAGTGCACTGTTGGGATGCATTTGCATATTAGCATATTAATTCTTTGTAATTCACAAGTTAATTAGATTTATTAGTAAAAAATTACCCCTTATCAATGGAGCAAGATAAAAATGGTAGCCTAGTCCAATTAAATCCGTACACTTATTGTGGTTGTTTGGGCTATTGGGCATAAAAAGGATATGAATCATTTTCATGCAAAAAAGATGATCTTACAATAAGAAATCAAATTGCAATAGACACACCAAAAACTATGAACCAAATCTGCGTAAATCTGTTTATCTTCCTTCCCAGAAGATATAAACTTAGCATAATAAATTTACTATAAGATAAATAATGAATCAAAAATATAAAATCAAATTCTACTCTGTATTTTACCCTTTTAGCATTATAGGGTAGCTAAAAAGGATTTTATTCAACAAATTTATCCCATGTTGTCACTCAAGCCGTGGGATGGGAATTACATTTTTCTTTCCACAGCCAGCGTATGGCAGACTTTGTATTCCGTGCATGTGCAGGCATATCACATGCATGATCATCAAAAGGGGGAAGGCAATTGAATTCAATTCTAAATATTAACAAGTTGAAAAACTCCGGAACTTCCAAATCAAATTAATAATTTCTAATTGTTTAGTAAATAGTTACCCATAAATATCTATCACTCTAACTGGAAATATAGCACACTAGAGGTTCAATTCAACAATTTAATAGCCTAAAAGGATAAGTGAATAAACATGGAAATAAAACAAAATAGCAAGCACATTGAAGAAAAATAGTCAAAATACTGAAGGCGAAAAACATGAATTAGGTTAGCCAACTCCTGTTAAGCTGTTATAAGGGTTGATGGTGAGCCCTGGGAAAAAGAACCCACTAAAAGATAAAACCAGGAATCCTTTATTTGATATACTAAAAAAACCTCCAAACCAGGTAACCAGCCTCTTGAAGGAGAACATCTTCGTCACTGAAGTCAAGGCTTCGACCTCAATTATCAAGTCATGATTCATGACGGAGGAGAGAACAAAGCATTCTGCACATTAAGTCTGACGAGAATAATTTCAAGGAAAAAGGCTGCTGGTTTCTCATTAGTCATTAACATTCCATGTCCATTTCACATCTTCAAATCATACTTTGCAATAGCCTAAGCAATCAAATATGTGCTTTCCTAATCATATAATTGAAGTTATCGATACTTTCTTAAAAATTTTGTAGTATGTTTAGATTGACCAACCTCAAGTACATGCCGCCATTCTTTTCCTGATAACTGCAATAAAAGGGTGAAATCTGTTAGATGTTAATACATTTTATTTAGCAAAAATGGCTGAAGTAGTCAAAGCGTATAATTACATAGCATCCTTCTAAAAATGGACAAACAGATGAATAAAGCCTGGTAAGCTAGCAAAGCACACACCTTATGCAACACGATATCAAAGGGTCCTTGATCTGAAAGGGGTTTACTTGGGTCAATAGCAACGAACTGTATTCCCTTATTCCTGCATTTTGCACACACACAACATGTGAACTTTGACAAACTACAGTTGTGTGGGGGTAATACACCAGTACATAAAATTAGGCACACAAATTTCATCCTGCACACAAAAAACCTTAACCAGATTCACAAGACAATTTCAATATCCAGGAAAAAAAAAATGAAAAACACATAATTCCAGGACTAAAGTAATATAAACTTAAAAATTTAAAATCAATTATCCCAAACCTTAACTCAGAAATTTGCAAATAACAAAAGACCATGATAAAAAAGAGAACCAAGCGAAGGAAAAAAAAAAAAAAAAAAAAGAAAAGGAAAAGACACAATATAATTAACAGTATGCAGTCCATCTCTCTTGCTGCATCAAAATGACACTTATTTTCGAATAAAAGGAAAAAATATTGAAAGACTTACCTAGCTAAACCTTCAAGCTTGGGTTGCAAAAAGCTTTTAGTTTTCTTAGATGTAAGAGCATATCCCACCACCACCCCCCTAGTCGACGGCGGAAATCCTCCTCCGACCACCGCCTTATATTTCCTCTGTATTACCATTTTCTCCTCCACCTTCTCCTCGCTTCTAACCTTTTCCTCCTCTTCTACTTCATCGTACGTTACATCACCACCCATTCTCGTTCACAAACCCTATTATAACGTATATATGCACACGCTTGTAAATTTCAACCGAAATTCAATCTCCTCTTTCAGCCAAACGAGATTTAATCAATTGTTGTCAATTTGATGAAAAATTACTCAAAATTACAAAGAAATTGTTGAAATTTCATATTAGCGTTCGTTGCGAGTACCAAAAAACAGAGATTTAGCGGAGAGGCTGAGAGAGAGATGAGCTAACGCTGCCATTGTGAGAGATCTCTAGAAACTCGAAATGCAAAGCTTGGATAGAGGAGATGAGCAATATTCCATTCCATTATATATAGTGGGAATACAGTACGTAGGTATTGTACGCGCTAGTTGACGTGGAACGCACTTGCCAATCTGTTCATATTTTTCAGGTCAGTATAAAAAAAACGTGAATATTAGTTAAGTGATTCGTAATTTAAGTTGATAATCTTATTGGCCGGTTTGATTCCTATTTTTATGAAGAAATGTATTTTAAAATAATATATTGATGAAGATTATGTGATTGAAAATAAAGAAAATATTTTTATTTATTTAAAATATTATTTTAATGAAGAATCTATGGTTAAAAAAAAAAGAGTAAAAAATATATTTTAACAAAAATGATAATCAAACGGAATCATATATATGCATATATGATCAAGAATTGAAGTATTTCTCCGAGTTTAGATTTTTGTTATCCTACGAAATTGTTCCCTTTGTTTTATCGAGTTTTTGACATCACAAAATTATAGTACGATGTCAAGATTTCATTGGTATAAACGCTAAAGACATAACCTTACAAATGCTAGAAATTTGAATTCGACATCCATTTTGGAACATATTTGATAAGTTGAACGAAAAATGGGAGGCAATATTAGTAAACTTATGTAACCGAATGTATTGATTAGCATATTAAGTCATTGCTTGGTTCGACTAAAAAGTTAATTAAACATTAATTATATAATTTATGAGATCTATAATTTTTCAACTACATATTTTATCATTTTTTTATCGAAATCAAACAGGGGCTAAATATATTGCACAGTATTTGAATAATTACATTTTCTCGACGTTACAAAATTTCATCTTGTATAGCACAATTTAATATGAATTTCCCTTTTCCCCTTGTGTAGAAAGAGAATTTCATGTTTTATAGTAAGAATAGATTATGAATTTTTAGAAATGTAGCATGTCAAGTAACAAATTATATATTATCGATCCAACTCGAAGTTTATTCAATATGATTGTTTTTTTTTTTACTTACATATGATACACAATATTCGATAAGATTGAATTGTATAATATAAATTTTTTATTTTATTTCCATCTCTAATGTTGCCCCTTTCTATACGTTATGAAACAAGTAAATATTGTATTAAATTAATGTGTGATTAAAATTTGTAATATATATACCACAACATGAAATCAAAAAATAGAGTAGTAAATTAATATGTGATGTTACATGTTAAAATAATCCCATAACTAGTACATAACTCATGAAAATTGAATTAAATCGTAAAACATAGGACACAAAAGGTAAAATAGATTTACGTCTAGGAATTTTTTTTTCCCATAGATGAGACTCATCGACCATGCACCCTAAAATCACCATCCTTTCTTTAACCTCTTATCCTATTGACCCAATTTTGAGTCCCAATGATCATCTACACCAAAAATCATGTTTCTCCATTTTTAACTCAAGATTCATGAGACTATATGTAACACTCCAAATTTTGATAAATCTTGAAGTGTTACCAAAAACTCACTTTTCTTTGTATTAAATGCGGAACGATAAAAATAAATATCTTTAGGAAAAAAAAACTAAAACATTCACAAATTAAATTAAATCATGAAAATCGTATCTTATAAAAAATAAATACCTAACTAATTAAATCGCACATTTTTTGAACAAATTAAATTGAAAGATAGAAAACTTTATGCTTTTCGTTTTCAAATCATCTTTGCAATTTGCGTCACTATCCCACCATCATTCAAATAAACTCGAATTAACATAAAAAATTATTGTAAGAGTGAGTATTTAAAAATATTCGATAAGATACGTCCAGTTTTCATACACATTATATAACAATAAATAAACAATTCTTACCACTATTCTCTTATGGAATATAACAGTGACCAAACGACACACTCATTTTAGGTCCTCTTAAATTCTCGTAAGAATTCATATCTCTTTCTAAAGAACTCGAATGTACACTAGCAATTCTTACATATTTAATTGAATATAAAAGTATTCGCAAACCACTTGCACAAAAGTTTCTGAGCTTGATTTTGAAAGGTTTAAAAATAATAAAATCTTGCACGTAAAAATTCCCCTTTTAGTTTTCTATACTTTTTCCTCTACTCTCTCTACCATGCCTTCTTTATTTTCTGTGGTGAAATAATGAGAATTCTTGCAGTATTTATAGTTGAAATTCTCAATTGAGTTAGTATGCAACTAGAATTGAAAAACTGTGTAATACAAAGAATTTAGATAAGAATTGATTTCAAAATGTAGAGTTAGTAGTATGCTCTACTAATGATTTCCTGGTATAATCATCACATTGAAAATAGGACACTTGACCAACTTAGACTTGGTTTCAAAAAAAGTGGTAATTAAATTGTACTACACTATTAATTTCAATAAAAATCACGTGTGGTAGGAATTGAAAGAGGAAAATAATTTTACTTAATTAATATTGTAAGTCCTCACCAACCCTATTAACCTATTATTTTGTTAATTGAACTTAGCTTGATGTAGTCTAATAAAAAATAATTGTTTCTTGTGTTGAAGTATTCTAATTAATTATGAGTTATAAAAAGAGTGAAATATTGATATATTAAAATTCGTTCTATCAAAATCTAATTATTTGACAAAAAATATAAGAATTTAAAATATATTTCACTTTAGTCCCTTAATTTCAAAAAAAAAATATATATATATATATATATATATATATATATATATAATATGAATAAATAAAAATTATTATATCAAATTTTTGGGCGTTACAGTTACACTATACATTCCTAAAATTACCGTTTATTTTTAGACCCTAATCTTATTAACCCTAAAACGTAACTCCTGAAATTGATTTGAGCCCTAAATTATAAATTATAAATTATTAAAAAAAAAAAAAAAAAAACTAAAATAGATTACTTGGAAAAAAATAATGTCTTTCAAATTTCGAATTTTGTTCATTATTTTGAGTTTTGATAAAGATGGATGACACATTGATTATGAAGTATGTATCATGTGCTAAGAAGTCTTTTCAATGTGCTATAGGGTGAGGTGTATTTTGGTGGAAAAGTTGGGACTAATGGAAAGTCCACGTGGTCTTCATATGTTGGACCTTATCATTTTTCAGATATGGTTGCATGTGAATTATTCATTTGTTTTTTTATGATATTATTTGCTATTTGTTTTATTCAAGTTGACTTGACCAAAAACATTAAAGAAATAAACACAATCTAATTAGTTTGAACCCTCTTTCAGGTATAATGACTAAGTAATTATATATTAGAGTAATATGGAGTAAGATCTGAGTAGAAGTATAAGTATATTCTGCAATTGTACCTTTATGGTGAATCTTCGCATCAGAAAGTGTTATACTGATTATATAATCCGTCTGAAATTACAGTAATTTATAGCAAATCCAAAAGTCAGGCTTTTTGCCTTTTAAACTACAAATTACTTTAATGAAAAAATTAAAAAGTCATCCAAATTATAGATAAAAATTTCAAATATATATTCCGCTCATTTAACCTTTTCATTTAAAAAAAAAAAAAAAAAAAAAAGTGTGACAAATTTAATGCATCACAGAAAATGTACACCTAAAATATTGAAAATATTAATAAATAGAGCTAGAGATAATTCATGATTAATTGATTGAACATGACTTGATGGTAATCAACCTAATTTATTTTTTAAAATTTTTTTATGTACCACTATACAAAATTGTCCAAGCCAGTCAATATCCCATGGAACCTAACTATATATTTAACTCTTTTATTTTATCCAAATCTTCCATATTTGGCGATGCATGCTGTCATTTTAGAAAAAAAAAAAAAAAAAAAAAAAATATATATATATATATATATATAATAAAATATTTTTCTCTATGCAATTCTTTTAGAATTTCAATTATTTTTTTTTTATTGCAGAGGGAAAATATATTCAAATGTAATCAGACGTTGGAAAAATATTAAATTTGGCAGAGTCGAAATGATCATAAGTTGAATTGGTTGGCTCGGTTTGATTCAATGAAAGACTTCAACAATTTATCATTATTTAGCGAGGATTGAACAGTTTTGTTTTGTTATTCTAATTGATTGTCTCAAAAAAATTATATTTTACTCATAGTGTAAGATATTTAGCCGTCTCATACCATATATATACTCATAGGATATACATAAGAGTTCAAATTTGTTGCCATCAAGGGACATGGATTAGGTATTGTATTTTGGAGTCATCAATTAGGCTGAAGTTGATTTGCTGGATGGACACTAATATAACTCTAAAAATGTTTTAGGATAATATTCAAATCCACTAGCCTTTTACCTAAGTGCGGAGGACAATTGTTAATAATATAATGCAAAGTTTATCTAGCAAAAGCAAGAAGGATATTTATTACAATTGATCCACCTATCATGACTAATTTACAATTGATCCGTATAAACGTGACGGATCATCCTACTCATAAATTTGACACACTTATTTGACAAATAATTGTGACATTTAATTTAAATCAATTCAAAACTCAATATCTTATGGATCTCAAGTAATTATAATAAATTATATTATGATCTTAGTGAAATACAGACTGAGTGTTGGATTGACTTAAAGTAAATGTCACAATTATTTGTCAAATAAATGTGTCAAATTTATGAGTAGAAGGATCCATCTCGTATATAAAATTATATGTTGGACATATCTTCTATTATTTTCCTAATCATATTTGCATTTGAACATTATCTTGCATGACTTGTTTTTTTTTTTTTTTTCATTTTTAGACATCATATTTTTAAATTTCTATCGAATTCTGCTCTATTTATCGTACTAAAGATACTAATTAAAGTTTGTAAATGCTATTACGGAAAATGGTACAAGAAAAGTCAAGCTTACTAAAAGCGGATTTCTCGAAGATGCAACTGTAGTGTTTACGGAGGAACTTAAATTAGCAATATGACTCTTGAAGCCTAGATTCTTATATTACCATATGTCTGCACGATCTAGGGGTTGATTGTGAGTGATTATAGCATTTTATCACTGAAATCCGTAATAATTTGGTGTAGTTTGATGATGAGAGAAAAGTGAGGTTTCTTCTATTTGTGAGTAATATGAGGGTCAATATTTTATAATTTTCATACTATTGGGAACTAAATTATTGGAGATTAAATGGAAATGGGAGGTGAAACTTCAATGATACAGTTGAACCCCGACCTTAGGTTAAAACAAATCCTCATGTTATCTATGTTTCACTTTTGATTCTCGCTATTCTTGAGTTGCATGACAAACATTTGATACCCTTAAGAGTGGTATCAGAGTGATTTTTAGGTCTTCTAATGCCTAGGCTTTCAATACCTTGGGTATTGGCTATTTTGGAAGGAGATATTTGAATTGCATCCAATTCTCTTCAAATGAGGGTATATTTATATATTTTCCTCCAAGTTTTGGGGTAATTTAATCATTTTAAGAGAATGACATATGGTGGCTCCTTATTGGTCACATAATGACTGATTTGGTTACATGTTATCCTTTATTTATTAGCTCGTGTGCCTTTTATTGATAACATAAGCCAGCCTGGATAAGCAGACAGGTTTGTCTACTTGGCCCGAACCTCTTAAGCCTTGTTTTCTTCTCGTGTTACTTTTACTTCGTTACAGAGGGCAAAATTCGTAGAGTGTATTTCTTGGTTCAACAAATAGTCCCCAAAGTTCGATTTTATTATTTCTATTAAATCTAGGACTTTATTTGTAAAACATTTTGGGTTCACGAATCTCTGTGATGACTTTGCTCGATTATTTATTTAGTAATCAATGTTTGAGTTAGATGGAACATTTTTTAATCCTTCAATGCTAATTCACACGTGATTCTAGAAAAAATGTTCTTCTGACTTTTTCCATTCTATGAATGCATTATATGGTTAATCGTGATCGTTGTTTTGTGTCTTTTTGTATTAAACGGCTTAGATTGCCTAACGTTATATATATAGACACACACACACACGCGCGCGCACACACACACACACATTGTCATCAATTTTTCCTTTGTATTTGGAATTGCCCAAAAACTTCATTTGCCATGCTACAATCGTATATCTGCGATTCTAATTCGGCACATTTGATCCAAAAGCTGGCAAAGAATGGTTCGAAAGCTAACAAGTCTTCCATGCCCTTGCATCTTCCTTGGATATAGATCTGCGAAGGATCATTATACAATGAATAATTTTAGATATTGTGATAAGCCCTTGTGCATTTCCTTCCCGATAAATGCTTAGGCAACTTCTAGAGGTTGATTGGGACAAAGGGATCAACTCTATTCTCGATCTTTCCCTTATCTTTTGACTCAAGAAACCTTGGTGGGAACAACGAATGTGTAAGGGTGGTTTAATTCACGAAATATGCCTTCGACTATATAATAATTTTAGTTCACATAACATACCTTTTGTCTTTTAATAGATATAGCTTGCAAGTGTGATTTGCCTTTAGCTTCCTGTTTTATTATTGAGAATTTTCATTTTATTATAACCATTATTAGCTTTGCTTAAGCTTGTACAATAAATAATTAATTTCATTGGCAAGAATTTAAAAGTCAACTTTCACGAATAATGGGAAGTTAACTTTATTGAGTTCACTCAACAAGAATTTGTTCCATTTTATTGATGATATTTTCTCAAGTACATGTCACTCTAGGGATGTTTAAGGGATTCACCATCTTTCTTTGCATGCTTATATGTTCTTGCTCCAATGACTTCAACTATTATATATGGTTCTTTCCATTTTTGACCAAGAGAGCTAGAACTCATTTCTTTGTCTACGACGAGTACTTTCTTTAGGACTAAGTCTCCTACTTTGATGTTTTTCTTTCTAATCTTTGAGTTGAAATATCTTTCTATCCTTTTCTGATATAACTCAAGAATCAACTCACTTTTCCTCCAAGAGGTCTAAGCTTGTATTTATAAATTCTTCATTTTGTTCTTCATCATATCATATTTTTCTTGCTGAATTAAAACCAATTTCTATCGATACCATAGCCTCCATTCCATAAGTTGGGGAGAAAGGGATTTTTTCGGTAGCGATTTTCGTGGTGGTTCGATATAACCATAGGATATGTGGTAATTCATCAGTCCATAACCCATTCGTCGAATCGAGCTTCCTTTTCAAGATAATTTTTAACATTTTATTGACAGCTTTCACTTGTCCATTGGCATGTGAATAATACGGAGTGGAGAAGTGTATGTGGATACCCAATTCATCGCACATTGCTTTTAGCTTTTCCCCTTGGAAATTGTGTTATGTTATCTAAAATTATTGAGTTGGGTACTCTGAGCTGGCATGTAATGTTTTTCCGTATGAATTTACAAGTGTTCACCTCAATGATATTTACAAGAGGTTCAACTTCTACCCTTTTGGTGGAATAGATGTGAACGTTTGACACTTTTCACATTTACTAGGAAAGTTCATTGCATCATTTCCCATATTAGGCAATAATATCCATGTTTCAAAAAATTTAGTACCGGGGAGTGTCTACTAGCATGGTTACCACATATGCTTTCATGGATTTCCTTCATTATGTACAAAGCATCGCCTTCGCTTATGCACCTAAGCAGAGGGGGTTGTGTACTCTCGCTTAAATAAGATATAACCTTGCAATGTGTATCTTGTGACTTTTATTCGCAATTTTTATGCTACATTTTTTTTTATCTTCAAGGAGTATTCCTTATTTCAAATAAAAAATGATGTCATGCATCCACAAAGTTTTATACTGTATCCAAAGGAATTCCCACCCTTTTTTGGCCAACTGATGGTTTTGACAGCAGATCTAATGGGAATATTTTAAACATCTCCACATTTTTTTAGCTTGCCAATTTTGACAGAGTATTGCGTGCTCATTTTCTCTCTAAGAACTTGGCTGAGTTCGAACTTGGCTAAGTTCGAACTTTTGTTGAAGTACAAAAGTAATTTTATGGCTTTTGCAAGATACACAGACGTTGTTTAATTCTTGGCCTTGAACGTCCCATTTATTTGGTGTATCACTAATTGCAAGTTGCTTTTTATTTCAATATTTCGAGCTTGAATTTCTTTTGCCAGCCGTAGGCCCACCAATAGTTGTTCGTATTCAGCCACATTATTGGTTGCTTTAAACATAACCTTAATGCGCAATTCAATTTATGTCCTTCCGAGCTCGTCCAGATTATGCCTGTTCCAAAATTAGTATCTCCCAATGATCCATCAACAGATAATCTCCACATTCCTTATTTGGGTTCTTTCTCAGGGATAAGAATATCTGACAATTCTGCAATAAAGTCGGCTAATGTTGTTGCTTTGATTGTGGATCGTCTTTTGTAGCTTATTTTAAACTGTCCATACACTACTACCCATTTCATTAATCTCATTGACGCATCAGGCTTTTGCAGTACTTGTTTGAGCAAAAAAATGGTTAATACTTTAATGCTATGGCTCCGGAAATAGAATCACAGCTTTCGCGACGTTGTTACTAAGGTAGTGGCCAGCATTTCCATATCCATATATCTTGCATCTGCTCCTTGCAGAGCTATACTTACATAGTATACTGACAATTGTTGTTGCCTTTCCTCTTTTACCTGTCCTAAGCTAATCCCCACTGATGAGAACCACGGGACGGTGGCTAGGAATGATTTATTGATTGTGGAAGAAGGACCGACCAATGACGAGATCGTGAGCAAAGAAGATCAAAGAAGTCATGTGATTACTTGTTCAAGCTACGTGGGCTGAGACTTTGATTACAACGAGCAAAACATCAAGTTTCATGTTGGGCATGAAGAAGAACCAAGATGGGTGCAATTGATTCAAGTAAAAGAAAATGAGGAGATGACGTCGAACCATGCGGCCGCATGGAACAATTGAGCTTGCGACCGCACTCCACACCCAAAGTAAACCCAAGACGATACAAGGCCTTACCATGAGGCTATACACTCTAATACCTTGCGGCCGCAATGAGTAAAAACTTAGACACATTTTTAAGAGTTTTATTTTAAGTCTAATTATTTTGTTTTTGTAACTTTTGGATTATTTTCGAATTGTTTATGGTTTTCATGAGTTTTCTATGTATAGGGCTTATTATTTTCATTGAGATTTAATCAAAGCAAGGTTACTTTCTTCTTGTTCCTCATCGAACTAAATTTTGAACTAATCAAGGGCTTCGTCTTTGTGCACGTTCAATAATGTTCATAATTTTTGTGATTAAGGAGTCAAGTTCTTTTATAACTTTGGTTCCTTGATTCAATAAATTATTAGATCAAGCTTCAAACTGAAATTTTAGCTTGATTGGGGTATTATTCAATTTTGTATAGGTTTCAGAGCTACTATTATTACGTGGGTTCACATTAGCCACCTAGGATACTGCTATATAATGCGGTATTATTTTTCCCTTTTTGGATATAGCTAATAGGGGTGTTTTCCCTAGGTAATCTTTTAGACCCTAGAATGTCTATTCGCATTCGCTGCTCCATTCGAATTTCATTCCTCCTTTCAGTACTGGGAAGAAAGGGGGACATTTGTCCGTTGCTCGAGATATAAACTTACTTAGGGTAGTGACCTTTTCTGTTAGGCTTTGCACCTCTTTTAGTTTATATGGGGACCACATTTTTTATGAAGACCTCAATTTTGTTGAGATTTGCTTCAATAACTCCCTGATTGACTATATAACTAATGAAATTTTCGAATTTTACTCCAAAGGCACATTTTAGTGGATTGTGTTTCATTTTGTATTTCCATAATACATTGAAAGCCTCTTTTTAAGTGTTTCGAGTGTCTCTAGCCTGAAGACTTTTTACAAGCAATCGTCGATGTATACTTTCAACGTTTTTTCTATTTAGTTCCCGAATATTTTTTCACTAGCCATTGTTAAGTAGCCTCCGAATTTTTTAGCCTAAACAAAATTACTTTATATATCTTATGCTCATTAGCTAGTGCCTTTGTATCTAACACTTGACCTTAAGGTCAAGTTTCAAGGGCATGAAAGGCAACTTTGGGATCGATTCCTATCATGTCCATAAGTTTTCAGGCAAACACGTATAGGTTCGTGGCTAGAATATTTTTTAACAAGCTTTTCATAGGTTCTCTTAACGCCTTGCCCAGTTTTTAAGCTTTGCTCACATCTTTTGAGCAAACAAAAAAGGTTTCTAGCTCTTTGACTGCTGTCATTTCTGATGTGCACTCCGTTATGCAAGGGTCGATATCGTCATCAATTTTTAGTGTATCTTCAGGGTTACTCGTTTCAATTATGACAACAATATTCTTAGGAGCTCCTAGGTCTTTTTTTTTTTTTTTTTGGCTTTTATAGATCCTGCACAAGATTCTTTGATTGTACTTTAAGGATATTGTACATATATTCATGGAATACCTCACATGCGAATGATGGAGGGAGATGATTATGTTTTCCTTCTTCATTGCATGATGTCCAAGGGTTTCATCATCTGAAAATTTACCTTTGACGATGTCAAAATTCATATATCCTTGATATACCTGAAGCTCATTTCTTATCTTTACTAGAAGAGTGGCATGTCCGTGAAGGACTAGGCCTCATTTGGTAGAGGGTGAGGATTCAATATTGGAATTCAAGTGTCACTTTCTTGCATTTGGTTGAATGCGTCATAGTATAGCATGTTTTTGTGTTTTCATTGTCTAGAAGTATGCGGTAAAAACATTTTCCCTTTATTACTGCTTGGATCATGACTACCTCCTTTTAAATACATGAAATTTCAATTCTAGGTTCTATAGATATAATTGAAGAGGTTAAAGATTTTGTATCACCTGTAAGATTACTTTTTTCCGAACGCTTACTTTCCAAGCTCTGTGTCGTTGTACCTAGAGCAGTGCATTCCGTCATTAGTGCTTTCATATCTTTGATAATCTTTCAGAAAGTCTCCACTACTGGATTTACTCGTACATTAGTCTAAACACCACTGATATTTGGATTTTCATCATTCGACACTCTAGTTAGTGCTTGACTTTCCCTTACTTGGTTCATTTCTCTAGATCTCATGTATTTCTCAACTAGAGCGTGAAAATTTTATGGTTTACTTTGCTCAAGTTTTTCACAGAGGATGCCAATTTGTTGATTATAAAAATCAGATCAAGAAATCCGCTCACCTAGCAAGTACCTTTACCTCTAAATCTCTTTTGATGTTCAAACAAGAGCTAGAGATGAAAATGACTATTTAGGAGGGAAATAATTGAGTTGCATCCGTTTCTTTTCAACCAATGAGGTATTTATAGATTCCTCCAATTTTTGGGATAATTTGATCATTCTGGAAGAATGACAGATGACGGTTCCTTATTGATCACCTTATAACTGATTCGGTTACGAATTACGTTTTATACACTGACCTACATACCTTTGTTGGTAGTATATAGCCAATCTAGATAGGAGGAGATGTTTGCCTACTTGGAAAGAACCCCTTAGGCCATCGTCCCCTTTTCGTGTTGTTTTTACCTCACTAACAGAGAGCAAAATTCACATAGTGTATTTCTTGGTTCAACAATTGGTAAAAGTTAAAAATAATTAATTTGTTTATTTTTAAAGTATCATCATTTTCCTATTAAAATAAATAGTGTTTTCATTCGTAATTTAACAACAACAACAACAACAACAACAATAACAATAACAACAACAACAACAACAACAACTTAAATTGTAAAATTTACATAATTTATGTATTAGAGACAATATATGCATATATCCGCACATACATGATACAAATATAAGGACATGCATTTACAATTTAAGAATTTATATATTAGAGACAATATATGCATATATCCGCACATACATGATACAAATATAAGGACATGCATAATTTAAATATTATGTGGTATTTTTTCTAACGTAGTTAATGGCTATGTAGCTGATGGATGATCATCAGTGCCAATAATAGTTATTTTCATAAAAGTTAAAAAAAAAAAAAAAAAAATTTTTGTCAAATATACTTCATTCGTCTCATAAAGATAGACGTGCTTTCCTTTTTCTTTTATTTCAAATTATCGATCACATTCTTTGTTGAGAATATAGTTGATAAAAGTTTTTTAATGTACCCCCTATTTAATGTGCTTTGTTCTCAACAAATTTGAATTAGTCCTATTTAAATTATTATTTAATATAGGAATATATGAAGAACAATACATAGAAAATTTCATATTTTCAACTGCATTAATTACATTTTCTTATTTTTTGTGAAAATGAGAATAAATCTATCTCTGTGAATAGAATGGAATAATATAATCACATAAAAATTATTATATTTTTTTACCATTACACATGTCATCGTCCGTCCAACTGTTACGTCATTTCTCTTTGGGGACTTTCTGAAAACTAATTCCTAAGCTAAGATGTGCTTTGGTTTGCGTTTATGTTTTCAATTTTGAATTCATTTTCTGTTTTTTTGTTTTGAGGAATTATTTTAAGATTGTAGAAAATGCGTTTAGTTTGTCATTCGAAAAAGCTGTTTTTCAAAATAAGAAAAAAAAAATTAGAAAAAAACATTTGGTTTAAAAAATTTAGAAATAATTTTTTTTTAACAATTTTTACAATTAATTTTATTATTTAGTAAAACATATCAATTTTATGTTAATATGTGATAAAAAAATTTAAATTTTAATGTTGGCAAAAAAAAAAAAAAAAAGAATTATTGTAAGTATATCTCCAACAATCGCATCGAAATATTTGTATTTGTACCGTGATTTTTAAAGTTGGTTAAAAAAAAAAAAGGAATCAATAGGATGAGAGAGAGAGAGAGAGAGAGAGAGAGAGAGAGAGAGAGAGAGAGAGAGGTGTTTGGGGGAGGTTTTGTGTAATTTTATTAATTATTTTATTTTTGAGAAATTTTTAATTTCATTTTTCTTGTTTTGAGTTTTTTGAACGTTTTATTGAAAAAACTTAAAATATCAAAAAGTCATTTTGAATTTTATGTTGTAAAATTTTTCTTGTTTTCGAAAATACATTTTTTTTTTTTTTTGAAAATAACATACCAAACATGTTTTCAATGTTTTAAAAAATTGAAAACTGAAAATGACCTCAAAGCGACAAACCAAACGCATTCTAAGTTTTGTCCATGAATATCGAGGGTATCTTTCATCTAGGTAAGTGAATCTTCAAAAGAATTTCAATTGGGTTATTAAACTTTATTTTGCTTAATTGGATCATTGAATTTCAACAAGTTTTAGTTAGGTTATTAACTTTACTTTAATTTAATTTTAAATTGCACTAATTTGTCACATGCAATCTTCCAATTTGATGAAAATAATTCAATTGGTTGTTATACCGCGACAGATCTCTTGCATAATCGTTACATGGCGTGCCAAATTTGCCACTACACCATGTCATAGAAGTAGTAAAATAAAAGACTGCGCATTTTTAACATTTCAATCTAAAAAAATTATCATAATCCTTATTTAACCCTTTTTTTAGGATGCCATAGGGTGATCACTTGAAAGATGGTATAAATGTAAACTATTTTTTTTTTTTTTTTTTTTAATAAATGGTTAAGTTTTAAAATATTGTTGAATTTATTTACAATTTTATAACACATTTCTAATTCCAACAATTATATTTGTCAATTTAAAATTTTACATAACTAACAATTGTTTATATAATTTATAAATTCGATCATTCAATCTTTTTATTATTATAAAATTATATAATTTGAAATTTTGAATCATGATAGTTAAATAAATATTTTTTGCTTATGAAATATTTATACAAATTAATAAAAGCAAAGTCAATATTTTGATCGAAAAAATTAGAAAAAAAATTTAAAATATATGAAATGACCATTAGATTTTGGGTTAAGGATTGAACTTTAAATAATAACATAATTTGAATTTTTCAAAAATGTAAAAAAAAAAAAAAAATTAAATGGGACAACAAATTGGGCAAATTCTTGCCCCGTCCCCGCCCCGCGTCGCCCCAGTCTAAGGCTGGGCAGGACACGGGGTGCGCGCGAGGTTGGAGGGAGGTGGGGCGGGACGGGGCGGGATGGGATGGAGGTGCCCAGCCCCTCCACCCCGCCCTGAACCCGCACCGTTGTCATCTCTAGACACGGGTAGTGTATGACTATATTCAACTCGTGCCGTAAAAGTGTTTAACAAAGTTTCTTAAGGGCCCAACCCTTGTGTTTGGTTGCCACAATTGAGTTTGGAAACCTGAACATAGAAACGATAGTGATTGAATATGACAAAATTATAAAATATGAAATTAAATTGAAGTTGAGTGACTCAATTGTGACAAAGTAAAGTTTAGGGGCTCAATTGAAATTTGATAAAAGATTAGTGACCATATGTACAATTTACCCTACTTCCGATGGTGGATTCTTTTCTCTCTAAGGACTATGGTTGGATGTTTTATATACTATACATTTGAACCTTTTATTGGAATTACACTTGGTGTCTATCCTTTTAATATAGTAACAATTTGGTTCCTGTCTTTAAAATGAGCATATTAATTTAGAACACTTTATTACAGTCAGACAGTCAGTCACTACAAAAAAAAAAAAAAAAAATCTTTCAAATCTATGTTACATTGTCACATGACCTCCACGTATTCAATTTTACGAAACTAAGTTTTGCTTCATAAGATAGATGGGTGCTCAAAAAATTTGAAGTGATATATTTTTCATAAGGCCACATGATGAGTCATCGAAGGTTTCAACGGCTTGTGTCATTAGGGAATCATTAATTTAGGACTAACTTACCCTTTCTTAGAGGTCGAAGATCATTTGTATTGTGACAATAAGTTAAGGAACTTTATCATTTTTTCATAGAGGATTTGTAAATCGATTTCACATCCTCACTTTTGTTTGTAATAATGCATTTAATAGGATTTTTTTACTTTTTATTATGAGTCAGTTGTCACTGAAAGAGAAATCAAACCTTAGTGGGTAGCATTGAAAGAGACAATAAGGATAGAGCCATTTCCAATCTTGTTTTTTCCTACGTTTTTGGACAAATAGGAATATTCCATAACAAGAAATTAATTGCTAAATTCTTTGGATAATCATAGAATGTAATCATACACAAAGCTCGACATGAAATACATCGTTATACATGGCATGTCATTTTGAATATGGTGATGCACGTTTATAATGATTAAAGAAGTATGTCAAAATAATTGTCGTTTGAAATATGTTCGCTAAAATATATGTCGCAAGTGCACGAGTCACGTTCAAATAATAAAGTGGACATTTTAAGTCTGAATTGTCGATTCCTTGAGAAATGTATACTTTTGATTACATAACTTTAATCAATTTAATTCTAATAATAAATAGAAACAAACCCATAATAAAGATTTGATTTTGGAAAATAACTAAAATCTACAAAATAAGAAAAACACAAACACTTGAAGAAAAACGTGATTGAGATTCACAAGTCAATTAACAAATTACTCATTTACGATATTAGATTCGATCTTCTAATTTTAGTTAATTACATCTCTCTCGAGCGAAATTAATTCTAATTGATTGGTTTAACCTACTATATCTCTATGTCGATTAAAACCAAACAATCGCATTAAAGTTTTGTGAAAATGGCTCAATGGATCACTTAGGACTAGGAGTATATTTCTATCCACTACACAAACTTAAAGTTTCCACTATTTTGATCTAAAATGCACAATCTTCTCTCTAACATGTACAAATCACTAAAAACATTCATTCATTAACCACATAAATGAAAATACAATAATCACAATAATAAAAACACATAAAAATAAATAACTCAACATTAAAAAGCAAATATCAAAATTAATTAAACGTTAGGTTATACTAGCACCACAAATCTCATCACAAGAAACTTAACTTAGTCTATGTTTTGGCCCACATTCTTTCAAAAATTCATTTTTAAAACTTATTTTTAACCACTCATTTTCCTATAAAATAATAATACACGTAAATCAATTTTTTTTTTAATTTTTAACCACACAATCTCCAACAAAATACTATTTAAAAATACATTTTTTGGTCCAAAAATGGGGTTCAAACAAGGTCTTATTTTACATATATAATAATAAAGGAGAATATTCATCCAATACATTACCAATTTGATAGAATAATTGAGAAAAATCAAAGTTATAAATAAAACCCTATTTTAAAGCTTGAACTTGATTTTCTCAAAATCTTTGCCAAATCTTTTGGTACCTTCTTGTGTTCTATGATTTGCTCCCAAAATTTCAAGATAAAATGAAAAAAAAAAAAAATGAAAAATGAAAAGAAAATGAAAGATGAAGAAAAAGGAAAGAAACAGAGAAGAAAACCGGCAGAAAAGGGATAGCCAGCAAAAGACCCAGCTATTGGTTTTATATTAAAACCTAAGAAAATTGCAGCCTTGGTCCTCAGAGTTTCGAAAAGTGACAAAACAGCCTCCATACTCTATTTTTAATTAAAAAAACGGCGCGCTCCCAGCTCTGTAAACCCCTCTACCCCCCCCCCCCCCCCCCACCACAAAAAAAAAAAAAGGATTTTGGTTCGCTTTGGAGCTTAGTTCTTTTATAATTTCATGTTAGGTCCCTCAACTTTGATCTAGTACATTTTGGTCCTCATATTTTAACTTTCATTTCAATTTTGCCCTCCATAAATTGCATCTCAAATCCTCAAATTTCTGCCCTTGTTCACTTTGGGTCCCACTTCACCTTTTTGTATGCTTTTGATCCATTTTCCGCATTTTGCATTGTTCTATTTCTTTGGGTGATTTTTGGCCTACAAAAACAAATATTAAGTAATTGTGAATAGAATTTATTCATTTTAAAAACACACACTTATCAAAATTCACACGTTTAATTTGTTAGGACTGAAGCTTATGTAACACAATTTTTGACGGGGTCGATTGAAGCGTATATGAAAAGCGAGCTATCAAGTATAGTGGTATACCAAGCACCATTTATGATTCTATCAGAATCGAAGTATCTTAATTAAGCACATTTCACTCATCTTTACACCTCTACTTGTTACATCATAATATACTTGTAATGTAGTATCCCAAACAATTTTATTTTTCTATGAAATCTATAATATATGGTATTGAACTTTCTGCAAAAACTCATTGTTCTTTCTTGTTATGACCTTTCATGAAAAATAGATCGCTACATGGTGTAATTTATGTCGAACTTGAACCACGTTATTTACAAGTCATTGTGACTCTAACCGACAATGTGATCCACCTTTATATCTATATTTACTATCTCCTATCTTGTTGAAGGCGATTACGTTCTACCTTTTTCCTTCTATTTACATGTCATGTCCTATCTCATGTAGCAAACTAAACTCTTGTTTGAAAGTGATTTTTCAAAAAACATTTTCTTTACAGTTATTTTCAACAACATATTCTAAAAAATAATAATTTTTCACGTTTTCCAATTGTCTTTTCTTACTTTTTAACCACAAAATTTTCAGAAAAATAAAACTTACTTTTACAAAATAACTTTTCAAAAGATCACTTTCAAATGAAATATAGAATAGAGATGTAAGAATTAATACTTCAAACTTAGTCAACGTCATGTATTGAAACTTGAATAATTTGACAATAGAGAGAGAACCCACGAATATCAAGCGGAATAAATAAAGACGAAGTCAATAATAGAATAAATTCATGTAGATAGTTCATCGAACGATCATTGTCCAAATGTGTGGAGAGAACAAGATTTGTGTTGATATTATCATGTGGGGCCGGTTCTATCTTGTATTTATTTGTTTATTCTGTCATTATCTCGCACAGATTTTGCAACAGATTGTAAAGATTAGAAGCATGCTATGGGGCCCGCCCCTATTGTGAGGGGATCATTTCTCAAAAGATTAATGCCAACTCCTGCAACCATTCATACTTCTTAGGCTACACTCACAACTCACAATGCTCCAATAAGAGAATTGACCATTTGACCAATTGAAATTGGCAACAAATTGTTATATCCCAAGTTGCATTGTATCTGCCCTGGAAAAAAAAAATTGTAGTTGAACAAATATCTTTCACTTGTTTGTGGTAACTGAGCATTACGAGTCTCCTATCATAATTATTAAGATCTCATTATGTTGATGAATTGATTTGATTCGATTCGATTCGATTTCACTAGTTTGTGGTAATTGAGCTTTACAGTATCATATATCGATGAATTGATTTGATTTATTCTACTTGATTGAATCTCAAGTAAAGTGGTCAAATTTGTGGCTCCCTTTAAATGTTTAAATATGTAATTTTAAAATGATATAAGATGATTCTCATGACAAATTGATTCTCTCTTCATATGAGGAAGATGTAACCCAATTTAACTGTAATAATTTAAATAGATTAAATAAATAATTTTTAATGATATCAAAATATTTAAAATAATAATATTATTAAAATAAGAAAAATAACGGTGTTATGAAAATATTTTTAATGGCCGTAGAAAATAATTGAATCAATCAATTAGAAATCAGATTTTTTAAAAATTTATTTTTAACATAAAACTTTCTAACGTGAAGGGAAGGAAAAAATAAGAGACATTAGTTCAACTACAAATTGATTACTGCTCTACAAAGTTCGCTCTATATAATAATAGTCATAGAGGCTCACATTATCTAATTTTATTGTGAGCCAAAAACAAAGATGGGTTCTTCCCTTTCCCCTTCTGTCTTCAACACTTGAGATGAACGAATTGCATATGTTTGAAATTTAGATTGAAAAATTGTTGGGCCTTGGAATTTCATGAACGCGGAGCCAACAAGTTCAGTCAAATACCTTATATAGTAAATTGAAGTGGAAGAACCTTTCCTTTTGTTTTAAACAACTCTAAATGATATGAGCTACCAATGGGAATTGACTGAGAAAAGAAGCATTTTTCTAAAAGAGGAAAATGGCTCTTTAAGAGAAAAAAACTTTTTCTTCTCGACAGGGAAAAGGAGAATGCCCCATAAAAAAATAAAAAAATTTGTTGATTGTTTAAATTTCTGATTAATGTAGTGATGAAATTGTGATGCCAAAAAAAAAAAAAAAAAAAAGAATCCTATTTGTTTGTTAACCAATTTCGGACGTTTGTTTTTGACACTATTGGGCTTTATGCCGTGGTCCAACCCACTATGAGTCGAACTACCAATCATTGTTTCGGGTTTGAGTGAGTGTTTCAATAAGCGTTTACTTTAACTATAAGAGGATTTGTGTTCATAATTATATATTATGTGATGTTATATCGGAGAGATTTTTAAAAGAATGTCGTTTAGATATTATGCCCTTGTTTAAGCACCATTTTTGGTTAAAAATGTATTTTGAAATAGTTATTTTTTAGAGAAGGTGTGGTTGGAAGGTAATGAAAAGTTTTTGGTTTATTTACAATACTTTTCGTATTATGGAGATAAAATTTTAACACTCCCCTCAATTTGTAACACGACTATTTGAAATGCCCAATTTGCCAGTATGACTCTTGAAAAGTGATTTTCCAATAGGCTATTTGTCTTGTTGAATTGACAAATTACATTGCCAGTAGACTACGTTTTGATCTTCTCTCTAATCACATGGCAGTCCAGTTCGATGTGTTTTGTTCTTTCGTGAAATACTTGTAAATATTATGCCCTAAGTCCAATCAATTTTGGGTATTAGTACTTTTGATATATGTTTAATGCATTTATTATGACAAGATCTATTATGATATTAAATAATAGAGTCCGTAGATTCAAGTCTCGGTAATTTGTTAATCACAAGGAGTTGTGATTGTGAGATACAAATTATATATGATTGAATCTTAAATCATTCATGGTCGTAAGTAATAACGAAATACGGATATCGTTGTTACGGATAGACCATCACGTGTGTCATTCCTTACTTGTAAAGTAGGTAATTGATCTTACAAACTAAAGTGTAGTGATACTTAAATGAACACGTGGATGTTTTGTTACAGAACAAAACATTGGAGATCCTGCTGGGAGATTCCATATGGATAACTACCTGAGTGTCAGAGGTTAATTTCTAACGTTCGGTAGTAGAATTGATCCTTCGACTTGAGATCATCATAGTACCTTATATGGGGACAGTCATACTTTGGTGATGCTGGAAGTTGCTTTGTCAAGGGGCCGCTAATACGGCATCGTTTGGGTATGTCAAGAATCATATGAAGGTTGTGAGTGATCAATAGAGAATTCGCCACTCTTAGATAGTAAGAGTTTATGATATGCATTTCATCCAGTTAAGTTGATAATGAAATCCTTGGCCAATGTGTACGCATAAGTCGAAAATGAGTTTTCGACTTACATTGACTTAATAAGTGGAATGAAAGATATGATCGATAATCGAGATTGACACAATCCATATCTCGTAATTGATCAGATCATATTGACGAAGGGTAATATAGTTTCATGATAAACGAACGAGTTTGGTTTTGTCATACCTCGTGACATTTTTCGTCACATGTATTGCCCTGACACATTGCTAGATGTCAATTTGGGACGACGGATGTGAATTAGTGATAAATCAAAAGGGTGTTTTGATTTATCGATTTTGATTAGATCAAAATAATAATTCATATTGTTAGGTATCGTAACTGCGAACCTAATGGGTCACACACAAAAGGAGAATTAGAAGATTGAGATATACCAATTAATTAATTGACAAACGTTGGATAATTAATTAATTGGATTGCTTATTAATAGGCCCTATATTAATTAATTCATGGACCGAATTTAATTAATTGAATTAATTAAATATTGGGCCAGGTTAAGTTGTAGGACGGGCCAAGCTCGTTTGAGCTTATATAAATAAGCTGTTAGGGTTTGAAATTAATTGATGGATTTTCATTATTCTTGCTAGCACAAGAAAAGTAAACCCTAGTTCTCTCTCAATCTTGTTCCTTGTATGATTCCATTGGAGGTTGGACAATTGGACAGTTGTGGGAGGCAGATCGGGATTGCTGGAACTACAGGAATAGCAAAGGAGTTTACAGATCTGAATAAAGGTATAGTTTCTATCACAATTTCTATCTAAACACAAAACAGATCATTAGATGAGAATTGAAACTTGTTTAATTTCCGCTGTGCATGTTAAGTAAATTCCCAACAATACTGGGTTTGCAGTTATAAGTAATACTGCCTGATTATCACAAAAGAGTGTTGCTGGTTCTATAAGATTAACACATAAATCTTTTAACAGATACCTAAGCCACATCAGTTCACATGTTGCTGAAGCCATTGCCCTGTATTCTACTTCTACCAAAGATCTTGACACTTTAGTTTGCTTCTTCGTCTTCCAAGATACAAGAGAATTTCCAAGAAAAATGCAAATACCTGTAACTGATCTTCTGGTTGTTGGGCAAGACGCCAATCTGAATCACAAAATCCTTTGATTTTCAAATCATTTTGAGATGAGAAGAAAAGACCTTGACCAGGTGCTCGATTTAGATATTTTAGCACGTGAAACCACTGAAATGCGGCGTCCAAGTGATGTTTCCTTGGTTGGTTCATGAATTAACTAAGAAAATTCATTGAGTATTGGATGTCTGGTCTCATGATAGTCAAATAGTTGAGTTTTCCCACTATTCTTCTGTATTGAGAAGGGTTTTTCAACCAGTCATCTTCTGTTGGCTTCAATTTAAGATTCCGTTCCATTGGAGATGCTACAGGTGCCGTGCTCAATAGTCCCTCTTCATCCAGTAAATCTAGCGTATATTTTCTTTGTCAGATCTGTTGGGAATTTACTTAACATGCACATCGAAAAATTAAACAAGTTTCAATTCCCATTAATGATCTTCTTTGTGTTTAGATAGAAATTGTGATAGAAATCGTACATTTCTTTAGATCTACAAACTTTTTTTCTATTCCTGTAGTTTCAGCAATCTTGATCTGCCTCTCATAGCTGTATTGTTCAGCCTCCAATAGAATCCACAAGGAGAATAAGATTGAGAGAGAATCAGAGTTTATTTTCTTGTGCTAGAAAGAGAAATGAAAAATCATTACCGTTTTAAAACCATAGCAGCTTATTTATTTAAGCACAAATGGTCTCGGCCCGTTTTACAACTTAACCCAGTCCAATATTTAATTAATCAAATTAATTTAATCCGGTCCATGAATTAATTAATCTAATTAATTAATTCGGGCTATGTATAATTAGCACAATTAATTAATTATCCAACGCTTGTCAATTAATTAATTGGTAAATCTCATTATTCTAATTCTCTTTTTGTGTGTGGCCCATTAGGTTTCCAATCACCATACCTAACGACGTAAATTATTATTTTGATATAATCAAAATTGATAAACCAAAACACCTTTTTGATTTCTCACTAATTCACATCCGTCGTCCTAGATTGATATCTAACATGTGTAAGGACAATACATGTGACGAAAAATGTCACGTGGTATGACAAAATCGAACTTGTTTGTTTACGTAAAACTATAATCCTTTCATCAATATGATCTGATCAATTACGAGATATGAATATGTGTCAATCTTAATTATCGATCATATCTTTCATTCCACTGTTAAATCAATGTAAGTCGAAAACTCTTTTTGATTTATGGGTACACCTTGACCAAAGATTTCGTTATTAACTTAACTGGATGAAATGTAGATTATAATCTCTTACTAACTAAGAGTGACGAATCCTCTATTGATCACTCACAACCTTCATTTGATTCTTGACATACCAGGACGATGTTGTATTAGCGGCCCTTGGCAGAGCAACATCCAATATCACCAAAGTATGACTGTCCTCATATAAGGCACTATGATGACCTCAACTATCGAACGTTAGAGATTAACCACTAATACTCAGATAGTTATCCATGTGGAATCTCACAGCGGGTCTCCACATGTTTTGTTCTATAACAAAACATTCACATGTTCATTTAAGTGTTACTACACTTTAACTTATGAGATCAACTACTTATTTCATAAGTAAGGAATGCCACACGTGATGGTCTATCCGTAATAACGATACCCGCATCTCGTTATTACTTACGATCACGGATGATTTAAGATTCAATTATATGTAATTTGTATCTCACAATCACGACTCTTTGTGATTAGCAAATTACCAAGATTTGAACATATGGACTCTATTATTTAATTTAATTGAGAATTAATTAAATAATAGATATGCCATATAACTGCATCAATTATATATTAAAAGTGCTTATACCCAAAATTGATTGGATTTAGGACATAACACTTATAAGATTCTTATGCCTTTTATTGAATGTGCCACTTCAATACCATGAAAAAAATTTCAACTTTCCCAAGTCTTTTATCTTGAAATTATTGCTCAAAAAATTCTTTGACTTTGCAATTTCTTCTTCATCATTCTCTGTTATAACCATATCATCTACATAAATTAAGACAACAATAAAAGACTTTTGGTTACCTTTTGTGAATAGGGAATAATCAGTGAGAGATTGTTTAAAACCCGCTTCACATATAGCAGCAGAAAACTTAGAATACCAATTTCTGGATCTTGTTTCATTCTAGAAAGAGATTTGTGAAGTAGACAAACTAATGCAGTCTCTCCTTATCGATTGTTACCAGGTGGTGGGAGACCTCATCTTTTAAGATCACCATGAATAAAAGCATTTTGGACATCCGTTTGATGTAAATACCATTTAAAGGCTGCAACTATGGCTAATAAACATCGTACGATTGTAGTTTTGCAATTGGTGCAAAAGTTTCCCTATAGTCCATGCCTTCTATTTGGTTATATCCTTTAGCAACTAAGCGAGCTTTATACCTTTCGATGCTCCCATTTGCCTTGTGTTTTATTTTATAAACCCAATGACATCCAATTGGTTTCTTGCCTTTAGGCAAAGCTGGAAAAGATTAAGGTCCATTGTCCTCTGAGGCTTGAATTTTGTTGGAATTAGTCGAGTAAGTGATACTTCTGTTGTCACTTAACCATTGTATTTTGGTTACCATTTTGTCACTTGTTTTGGTTAAAGTCTAACTCTAGTAATGATGTAAAGTTAGGCTAGTTTGAACCTAGCTATTACAAGTTAAGTACATTGTCAAGTATTGTCTAGTATAGTAGGTAGTATGATTATTGGTAGAAAATACTTTTGTAATTATGTGTAAGTTTGACTATATAGAAAGCCATGTATTTTCATTTTTATATAGAGTGAATAGAGTAAATTGATATATTTTCTCTCAAAAAAGAATTTTCTTTTTTTTTTTATCTTTCCTTATTTGCTTAGTGTAGAATCGGTAAGAGTTGTGTAAATCCGGTGTGGAGAGAGCAAATACGGTTAGGAGAGTGTAAATACGGTAAGGGAGAAAGAGTGCATATCCGGTCAATGTGTAAATCTGATTAGCCTTGAGCATATACAATATGCAAATTTAATGCATATAGGGTGAGCTCTATCAAATACGGTAAGCAAAGACCAAATACGGTAATTGAATTGAAATCCGGTATTCTCATATTCGGTAAGTTCAATTTTCTGTTTCTTTTTCATCCTCTTTGAACAAAAGATTCAACATGGTATCAGAGCACGAATTGACGCGAACCCGGTTAACACGAATGCTATCGAACCCACAAGAGAATGAACCGGATAAACCGGATCCCAAAAACGACCAAGGTTTAGGATTTAACCTCTAAACGTTGAACCAAACAACCGAAGGTATATTAAACCAACGACCTCTTGATCACAAAGCCTCGAAATCTCACCCGGATAGTTTTGGATTTTGAACCCAACAAGATGAAACAAGTAACCCAAAGATAACGACGATGCAATAAATCCCTTGCTCACAAATTGAAGAACCCACAACCTGATGTTTTGAACGCCATAAAGATTACTCATCTTTGATAAGTTCAATAAGGATTGTCCATGGAAGAACAAAGGAGAAAAGCAAAAGCTTTATTTTAATTCATATAAAAAAGGTTCTTTTACAATGAAAAATATAAATCCTATTTATACTAAAACAATAAATCCTAAGAAATATGGAAAATACCATATCAAAGAGTCCTAAAATAACAAACTTGCCAAAAATAAGAATTCTAGTCAAAATAAAATACTTTATGAAAAAAAGGAAAGTTTCTTCTAATTATGGCATGTGCCAGATCATATCATCCCCTCTCTCTTCGAAAATATTCGTCCTCGAATCAAACCTTGAATGCTCAAATTGTAGCCTTTGCCTCAATCAACTCAAGCACATGGAATGGTCCATCTCCCCTTGGATACAATTTGGACCTCCTTTGGCCTCGAATACGCTGTCTCCGATTGTAAACTCAATCTCCATCGCACTGATCAAAGTGCTCTCGCCTTAACTGCTTAATTCTGCAAGTTTGAAATACTCCAAGAACAACTTCATTTGATGAATATCCATGCATCTTCCTTGCATTTCTTAGCTCATGCACTTGTTTTAATATCACTTCCAATGTGCCATTATTGTCGTCCTGATCATCTCCTTCACCCAGCTCTTTGCATATAAGATTCCTCCAGTGTCTTTGAAACTCCATCGTCTCCTCGGGAATCGCAAAGTCAATTTTTGGTAGATAAGAGAAATTCAACCCATTGCACAAGAAATCCTTCCAATGCCTTGAAATTTCCTTGTCTCCTCGGAAATCACAAAGTCAATTTCTGGAACTGAACCATTGGTGACCTACAAAATATAATTATTCAAAAGAGGGAGGGAATTGTTAGTTTTCACCACGGCCTCCTCAACTTTGAGCTCACTTCCAACTCCTTCTTTCCCTCCGAAGATTCTTCTTCAGTTTCTTTTTACAACTCCACCTTTCCTTTCTGATTTTCACTCTCTTGTGGCATCTTTTTTTTTTTCCTTACAACCAACCATCTTATTATGTTCTCTCGAGCTCTTTTGTTAATCTCTTTAACTAATTGAGTCACGAAGCTCTGAGAGGGCACGCTCATAATCCCACCTAGTCCTTCTGCTTGACGTACTACCAACATGCTCCCCAAATGATACTTCTAGGCTCATCCCGACATTCCCGATCACGCCGATCCCTCCTACAAAAATGATTAGGCGCGTAACGCTTCCTCATAATACTCCTCAACTCATCCCAAGTTTCAATACTCCTCTCACCACACTTTCACATAAATGTTGTTAATTGATCCCACCAAATCACAGCATAATCTACGAATGAGCTCACAACCAACTCCAACTTTTTCTTCTCGGAATAATTATAGCGCTCAAACGTTACTTGAATCTTTTCTTCCCATGCTATGTACGCATCTGGATCACTTCTACCCTTAAATTTTGGAGTAGTCGTTTCCCTACCCCTATCAACACAATATCCATAATAATTTGTATTCCTTCTTTCCTTCCGATTAACACTATCCCCACCAAAATTCCTATGTTCACGTCTCTCCCGACTACTCACATTAAACATATCTTTACATTGATCCCGATAAGTTCTATTCGATTTCTCATCCAACCTATCCAACATACTCCCCATATCCACCAATATCCTTTCCCATCGATCCATCCTATCACTCATTTTGACTCAGAGACTCAAAGAACTTGAATTGGACAACTTTGATTGGACTTTTTAAATTCAAGAAAGTGGTTCTTGAATTGGATTGAACACAATGGATTTTGGAATATAAGATAGATGATAGGATACTGATCAATTTTCAAGAAATTAAAAAAATAAAAAAATAATTTTTTTTTTTTAATTTTGGACGTGAACAGTACCCCCGTGAACAATATTTTTTTTTTTTTTTTACAAAACTCTAAAATTTGACTACGAGAAAGACAAAGAAAACGGAAGTTGATTTGAACTCAAATTGAGCACAAAAACAACTTTTGGAATTTTTTTGAGATTTTTCTGGATCAAAGACTCAAAATAGAATACTGGACACAAGAACACGAAGAACACAAAAGAAAGGAAAACAAAGACTCAACAAGAAATAAAAGATATAACCTTGATTTTGGGGCCAAAGCTCTGATACCACCTGACGCAAACCCGGTTAGTACGAACGCTATCAAACCCACAGGAGAATGAACCGGATCCCAAGAACGCCCAAATATGACCAAGGTGTAACGCCCCAACCCCTAGTGGACCGGGACGCTACTTACTTTACTTAACTTAACCGGTGGTTTAATAACAAGTGTACATATCTTAGCGGAAGCTTAAATCTTAACAAACATTCTTTTTGAAGGATATTGAATTAAAACACTTTATAACTTTCCAAAATAACGAAATATAATTTATTTGATGAAATCATGACTTGTTCAAGATACTCAAAAGAAATAACGTTGGAAATAACATTTGAAACATTAAAGACTTTAAATCTAAATCACTTGTTCACCGGTTCCCATAGGCTTATTGAATCTCCTTCCATCTCTTCCATTATCCAACCCGGTGCATCAACATTTAATCTGTAGATATAGGGTAGAAACCCGTGAGTTGAAAACTCAATAGGTGTCATAGGTGCAATCGTGATTAAGCTAAGCATTTCATAACAATTAACATTAGAACTTCCATAAAACATGCCGTACTCGGAGGTACCATTTGACATGAAAATGTATGCCGTACCAACGGAACCATTTGACATGAAAGGTGCATGCCGAACCGAAGATATCATTTGACACACAACATTAACCTTTAAATGTATGCGGTACCAATGGAACCATTTGACATGAAAAGCACATGCGGAACCAACGATACCATTTGACACACAACATTAGCCTTTAACATAGAACATTACTTGCTAGAAATTCTAACTTAAACATGTATAACAACTTTATGCACCTCTACCTACCTCGATTTGATGCTTGATGAACTTTAAAAATAATTTTGAAAAACTTTGGATGAACTTCAAAAACTTTGACGAAACTTGGACGTTTAGACCTTCCTTTGTTGTTTGAAAACACCTTTTGAAATCACAAAAAATTTCTTGCAGAATATTTTTGCCCACACCTAAAACTTCTGAAAAAAACTTTGAAAACCACCTTCCTTTTCTCTCCCAACTCTCTATTTTTCTCTCATCTTTGAAAGCAAATTGAAAGTGCTTTTGGTGTGAAAAATCAAATGAGTGAAGAGGGTATTTATAGGTGAGGTTTGGGTGGGTGAAAGGTTATATTAAATACGATAATTAAGTTGTGCAAGTAGTGGCCATTAATTCTCAAAAAATCGTGGGTTTCGGCTTTTCCGGTCGACCGTTTGTTTATCCGGTCGTCCGGTTGTTCGGTTGATGCTACATAGCTTATAGTATTTTTATCATAACCTTTTCCCCCGATATCCGATTGAAGTGATTTAAAGTGAGTTGGAAAGCTATCTCAAAGAGCTATTTAGATATAATTTTCAAATTCGAATGTTTTCTATGTCGAAAATGGGTCTCAAAGGAGACTAAAAATATTTAAAGAATAGTTTAGCCATAAAATGAAATACTTTGCATTCCGTCCAATCTTCATCAAATCGTTTTTAAGAAAATACTTTATAAACATCATTTTACCTTTAAACATGTATTGGACTATCTTTTGGGCTTATATTTCCTTTATTGGGCCTAATGTGAAGTACAATTATGGGCCTAGCTTTATAGAAAAGATTCGGGCCTCTACACAAGGTTTAGGATTTATCCTCTAAACGTTGAACCAAGAAACCAAAGGTATATTAAACCAACGACCTCTTGATCACAAAGCCTCGAAATCTCACCCGGATAGTTTTGGATTTTGAACCCAACAAGATGAAACAAGTAACCCAAAGATAACGACGATGCAATGAACCCCTTGCGTACAAAGTGAAGAACACACGATCCGATATTTTGAACGCCACAAAGATTACTCATCTTTGATAAGTTCAATAAAGATTGTCCATCGAAGAACAAAGGAGAAAAGCATAGCTTTAATTTAATTCATATAAAAAAGGTTCCTAATACAATGAGAAAAAAAATCCTATTTATACTCAAGCAAGAAATCCTAGGAAATATGGAAAATACGAAATTCTAGAGTCCTAGAATATAGAAATTACCAAAAATAAGAATTGTAGTCAAAATAAACAATCTCGCCAAAAATAGGAAATTCGTCTTCAGATTTGCTCTAAGCGGCCGCTTAGTTGTTTCCCAAGCGGTCGCTTGGAACAACATTTTGCTGCCTTGAATTCTCGGTGAGGGTCTGATCGACCGCTTGGCTGTTTCTTCTAAGCGGTCGCTTAGAAGTCCGGCTGACCTCCTTCTTCGATCACTTGTATCTTGTTGATCCAATTGCTTTCGACCCTCGACCTCTTCATCAAACTTGGTCTTTGGCTTGTTGACTTCGACATTTTGGACTCCAAAGCTCGGCCAATGATTGTCTATCCCAGATCACATCATCCCCTCTCTCTTCGAAAGGATTCGTCCTCGAATCCAAATCTTGAATGCTCAAATTGTAGCCCTTGCCTCCAATCAACTCAAGCACATGGAATGGTCCATCCCCTCTTGGATGAAAGTTGGACCTCTTTTGGCCTCGAATACGCCGTCTCCGATTGTAAACCCAATCTCCATCGCACTGATCAAAGTGCTCTCGCCTTAACTGTGAAATGCTCCAAGAACAACTTCATTTGATGAATATCCATGCATCTTCCTTGCATTACTTAACCCATGCACTTGTTTTAATATCACTTCCAACATGCCACGTTCTGATAATCTCTTTCACTCAACTCTTTGCATATAAGATTCCTCCAGTACCTTTGAAACTCCATGGTGTCCTCGGAAATCACAAAGTCAATTTTTGGTACATAAGAGAAATTCAACCCATTGCACAAGAAATCCTTCCAATGCGCCTGAAATTTCGTTGTCTTCTCGAAAATCACAGTCAATTTCTGGAACTGAATCATTGGTGACCTGCAAAACAGAATTATTCAAAAAAAGGAGGGAATTGTTAGTTTTTACCACGGCCTCCTCAACTTCAGGCTCTTTTTCATTTAATCTCACTTCCAACTCCTTCTTTCCCTCCGAAGAGTCGTCTTCAGTTTCTTTTTGTAACTCCACCTTTCCTTTCTGATTTTCACTCTCTTGTGGCATCTCTCTTTTTTTCTCACAACCAACCATCTTATTATGTTCTCTCGAACTCTTTTGTTTATTTCTCTGACTAATTGAGTCACGAAACTCTGAGAGGTTACGCTCATAAACCCACCTAGTCCTTCTGCTTGACGTACTACCAACATGCTCCACAAATGATACTTTCTCTTTCCTCGAATACCTAACTCCACTATATCTTCTAAGCTCATCCCGACATTCCCGATCACACCGATCCCTCCTACAAAAATGATTAGGCGCATAACGCTTCCTCATAATACTCCTAAACTCATCCCAAGTTTCAATACTCCTCTCACCACACCTTCGCATAGATGTTGTTAATTGATCCCACCAAATCACAGCAGAGCCTACGAATGAGCTCACAACCAACTCCAACTTTTTCTTCTCGGAGTAATTATAGCGCTCAAACATTACTTTAATCTTTTCTTCCCACGCCACGTACGCATCTGGATCACTTCTACCCTTCAATTTTGGAGTTTTCGTTTCCCTACCCCTATCAACACCATATCCATAATAATTTGTATCCCTTCTTCCAAACTTATCACCTTTATTTTTCATTCCCCGTATTGCAGCCTCAATCCACGCATCCTCATCACTATCACCACAATAGACATATGCATTACACATTTTAATCCTAGGCTCCAACCTATTCAATGTACTCCTCATATCCACCGACATCCTATCCATTCGATCCATCCTATTATTCATTTTGACTCAAAGACTCAAAGGAGTTGAATTGGACAACTTTGATTGGAGTTTATAAATTCAAGAAAGTGGTTCTTGAATTGGAGTTTGGATTTTTATAGATTCAAGAAAATGGTTCTTGAATTGGATTTGGATTTGATTGAACACAAAGTGATTTTGGATTTTAGAAAAGATGGTAGAATATTAGACGGTTCCCAAGAACAAAAAAACAATTTTTTTTTTCCCAAGAACAAAAAAACAATTTTTTTTTACAACTCAAAAGTTTCACTACGAGAACGACAAAGAAAACAAAAGTTGATTTGAGCTTAAATTGAGCACAAAAACAACTTTTAAAGATTTTTTTTGATCAAAGACTCTAAAATTTTACTAGACACAAGAACATGAAGAACAATGAAAAAAAAAAAAAAAAACACAAGACTCAAAAGCAATAAAAGATATAACTTTGATCTTGGGGCCTAAGCTCTGATACCACCTGACGCGAACCCGGTTAGCACGAATGCTATCGAACCCACTGGAGAATGAACCGGATCCCAAGAACGCCCAAATACGACCAAGGTTTAGGATTTAACCTCTAAACGTTGAACCAAACAACCGAAGGTATATTAAACCAACGACCTCTTGATCACAAAGCCTCGAAATCTCACCCGGATTGTTTTGGATTTTGAACCCAACATGATGAAACAAGTAACCCAAAGATAACAACGATGTAATAACCCCTTGCTCACAAATTGAAGAACCCACAACCTGATGTTTTGAACGCCACAAAGATTACTCATCTTTGATAAGTTCGATAAGGATTGTCGATGGAAGAACAAAGGAGAAAAATAAAAGCTTCATTTTAATTCATATCAAAAAGGTTCTTTTACAATGAAGATTATAAATCATATTTATACTAAAACAATAAACCCTAAAAAATATGGAAAATACCATATCAAAGAGTCTTAAAATAACAAACTTGCCAAAAATAAGAATTCTAGTCAAAATAAAATACTTAATGAAAAACGGAAAGTTTCTTCTAATTATGGCATGTGCCAGATCATATCACGAATGGTCTTAGAAGAAGCTGAAAATCAGTAGCATTTTTGAGAGAAAATCAGTCAGCAATCTTCGCTAAAATAGCCGAGTGTTTAGTGAGTTTGTGAGATGGCTTCAAGTGGTTTTCCAACACCATTACCATATGTGTTTATAGGAAAAAATTATGAATTTTGGGCAGCAAAGATGAAGGCATACCCAAAAGCATATGCACTGTGGAAAATCACAAAAATGGGTACTGAACCACCAGCCTTAAGGGCAAATCCAACCGCTGCTCAACTGAAGCAACATAGTGAAGAAGTTGCAAAGAAGTACAAAACTTTATCTTGCATTCAATTAGACGTCTCAGATATTATATTCACAAGGATCATAACCTGTGAAACAGCAAGGGAAGCATAGGATAGGTTGAAGGAGAAATTTTGAGGCAATGAGAGAACCAGACAGATGCAGGTTTTGAATATGAGAAGAAAGTTTGAAACTCTGAAAATGAAGGATTTAGAATCTGTTAAAGAGTTCTCTAATAGGTTGATGAAGGTTGTGAATTAAATCATGTTGTTGAGTGAAGATATGCCAGATAAAAGAGTGGTGGAAAAGGTGTTAATCAGTCTGCCAGAGAAGTTTGAATCTAAGATTTCTTCACTTGAAGATTCAAAGGACTTGGCTAGCACCTCTTTAGCTAAACTCCTGAATGCCCTTCAAGCCACTGAACAAAGAAGGCTGATGAGGCAAGAATAGTGGGTTGAAGGTGCTCTGTTTACAAAAGAAAAGTTCAAGGAAAATGAGAAGAAGGTGGAGACCAGCAAGGATGTTGGCAAAAATGGTGATTATCCACCTTGTCCTCATTGCAAAAAGCAAGGTCATTCTCCAAAATGGTGTTAGTATAGACCAGAGGTGCAATGCAGGTCATGTAAGGAGTTTGTACATGTTCAAAAGGTCTGTAAATATCAGAAAGAAAACGAGGAGATGCAGCAGGCCAAAGTAGCAGAAGATCAGTAGGAAGAATACTTGTTCACAACAATGAATTCAAAAGCTTGCAGTAGTGAGGAAATATGGCTATTGGACAGTGGTTGCACTCATCACATGACTTCAAATTCAAGCATCTTTGTAGAAATAAATGATGGCTACAAATCAAGAGTCAAGATTGCAAATAGAGTCTGTGTAGAGGTGAAAGAAATTGGTAAAGTTTCAGTTCAAACACCATTAGGTATCAAGCTCATTTATGATGTTTTATATGTACCAAAAATTGATCAAAACTTGATAAGTGTGGTCAATTGATTGAAAAAGATTATACTTTGGCATTCAAAGATAAGAGATGTACTATATTTGATTCTCGAAATCAAGTAATGATGAAAGTTGAAATGAGGGATAAGAGTTTTCCTTTGGAATGGAAAGATGAAACCTCTCATGATACTGATATTTCAGACTCTAAAATTAATGTTGAGAAAGTCCTGAACAGATGTGAAGCAGTTGAAAGAGAGGCTAAAAGATAAATTGAATTGACTGATAAAATAAGATTAGATGCAATCACTGCCCAGGAGGAAAAGAGTGAGATTTAACAAATTGCTATAGAAAGAATGACTGAAATTGAGAAGGCTGAGAGGCAACTGAAAGCACTCAGAAAGGCATTTGAAGCTGTTGGACCATTGTTTGCTGAAGCGGGTAATCTAGTAATGACAATGGCAGCATTACTAGGATATTTGGTGGAACCCAATGTAGCAGCTGCATCAGTTCATAGCCTTTTAAAATCACTATCTAGAAATTCTAGCAAGCAGCTTGCTGCACAAAGCATTGTTTCCAATTAGAAGATCCACCAAACAGCAATAAGGATTCAGTTAACTTAAAAGGAAAGGCAGTCGAAATCATTGGGCAGCAATGTTTAAAGGTTGAGGATGTTCATGATCCAGTAGCTGATGCATTGCAAATCAAAGGATCAACTTGCAAACATCCTAAAACAAGTCTTTGTCCAAAGCAAGGTTTGAAGCACTAAGAAAATGTCGTTGTGTTTCCAACAAAAGTGTCAAGGAGGAAGGTTGGAATTTGTCGAGTAAGTAACACCTTTGTTGTCACTTAACCATTGTATTTTGGTTATCATTTTGTCATATGTTTTGATTAAAGTCTAACTCTAGTAATAATGTAAAGTTAGGCTAGTTTGAACCTATTACAAGTTAAGTACATTGTCAAGTATTGTCTAGTATAGTAGGTAGTATGATTATTGGTAGAAAGTACTTTTGTAATTATGTGTAAGTTTGGCTATATATAGAGCCATGTATCTTCATTTTTATATAGAGTGAATAGATTAAATTGATATAATTTCTCTCAAAAAGGAATTCTCTCTGTTTTTTTATCTTTCCTTACATGCTTAGTGTAGAACCGGTAAGAGTTGTGTAAATCCAATGTGGAGAGAGCAAATACAGTTAGGAGAGTGCAGATACGATAAGGGAGAAAGAGTGCATATCCGGTCAGTGTGTAAATCCGGTTAGACTTGAGCATATACGGTATGGAAATTTAATGCACATACGGTGAGCTCTATTAAATACGATAAGCAAAGACCAAATACGGTAGTTGAACTGAAATTTGGTATTATCATATCCGTTAAGTTCAACTTTCTATTTTTTTCATCCTCTTTGAATAAAAAATCCAACAAATTTTAGTATTCATGGCTGCCTTCGAATTTGGATCATGTATAGCTTGAGAAAAATTAGCTGGTTCAACTGTTTGAGAAATGTTGACAACTAAACTCTTATGGTTAGGTGGCAAGTTGGAATAGGAGACATAATGAGAAATGGGATACATGGTTCCTTTGTATGTCTTAGCTATAAGTGAGGAGTCGTGGTTCGAGTTGATTATCGAGACCTGTGAACACATGAAGTCTCTTAGCCAAAATGAAGGTCTTCGAACCCTTTCAAATCTTCTGAGGTTTTCTAGTTCAGTGGGTGGTGTTTAATGGCTATTAGTAATTTCAGGTTGTTATTCAAAACCTGTTTCCTGTGGAGGTAAGTTGGGTGGTGCTATTGTAGAGGGTAAAGAAGATGATTGAGACAATGATGATGGTGATGATTGGTCAGAAGGTATATCTAATGGTAAATGATCTATGATTAGGTCACAAGGCAGAGGTAAGTTTGTGGCATCCGTTGCTTGTTGCGTTGGAATGGCCAGATAAGGACACTGTCTCATGAAAACAACGTCCCGACAGGAAATGAGTTTACTAATTTCTAAATCATATACTTTATATGCTTTTTGGCCTAGTGGAAACTAAGAAAAATGCATCTTTTGGCTCTTGTATCAAACTTGTGTTCATGACTTGTGTTTGTAGTAAAACAAAGACAACTAAAGACTTTGAGATGGCTATATGTGGGTGGGCTTTTGATAAAAGATTTCAAAGGGAGTTTTAATGTTCAATAAGGAAGTGGGCACTTCACAAATGGGGTTGCAGTGACCGGGCCCGGGCGACCTTGATCAAGTGAATTGCATGCAACACACTTTTGCCCCAACATTTTAAAGGTAAATTTGCCTGAAATCTAAGTGCCCTTGCCACATTGAGAATATGCCCATGTTTTCCCTATCATGGTCCTTGCGGATCGGATCATCCATATAATATACAAAAAGAAATCCTTCATTATTAATAAATTCTAACATGGAAGAAAATTCACGACCGTTATCGATTCTCAATTTTTGGACCTGACTATGATGTTGGGTTTTAGTGTAGGCAAAAAACGATTTCAAGATTGACTATGTTTCGGATTTGTATTTCAGAAGGTATATCCACATAAATCTTGAATAGTCAAGGCTCACGTAATCGAAGGAACTCTAAATGAACCCCATATATCACAATGAATCATCTAAAATAATTTATTGGTTGAAATAGAACTCAAACTGAAAGGTAACCTAGTATGTTTTGACAAAGGACAAATTTCACAAACGTCATTAAAGTCATGAACAATTTCTGGAATTGAAAAATTAAGATACTTTATAGGTAGTTTAGAAGATAGACTGCGCCTTCATGTATTCTCCCCAAACCAATCCTTTTCCTCATTGCTAAGTCCTGAATCACACAGAAAACAGGATAAAAGGTGATAGAACAATTCAATGTTTTTGTAAGTTTGCTAATTGACATTGAAGGTAGGGACATAATATACTTTAGAAGTTTCCAGATTTGTGTTTAGTATCATATTGCCTTCTAACTTGATAGAAGTTCTATTTCCATTGGGCATTAAAACACTAGAACTAGTAGGTTTAGAATGATTTAGTAGTGAAGTTTGTGTATTGGTGATGTGGTTGGTGGCTCCGGTATCCAGTATCCAAAAGTTTGACATGTCCTATTTATGATTAAAGGATAAACATGCTTCTGACCTGCTAAATTTTCTTTAGGCTATGATGGGATCCCGGTTGGGGGAATCTCATGGAACTCGCGAAATTGATTTGAAAATGTCAGGAAAAGCCCAAATTTAGGTTGTAGACGATAGGATCTCGACCAGCAAATTATTGAACCAAGCAACCAAATAAAAAGGAAGTTTGAATGACCATTTTGATTACAAAACCAACGAACCTTAATTTGTGAACGTCACAAAGGGTGCCTAATCCTTTGATAAGTTCTAAGGGTTGAACGCCACAGATATAACAATATTTGATAAGTTCGATAAGGTATTCTATGAAGAACATTAGAGAGAAAATCTCTTAATTCATAATCAATAACTTATTTTTACAATGAAAATAAAATCCCTATTTATACGAAACCCTAGGAATAGAATAAAAAACAGAATTAAAAGTTCTAAGATATGGAAAGTCTTCCAAAACAAGAATTATAACAATAACAAAAGTCTCGCGAGAAAAGGAAACAATTTGGTCCATTTTTGGTCTATGCCAGATCATATCATCCCCTCTCTCTTCGAAAGGATTCGTTATCGAATCCAAACTTTGAATGCTCAAATTATAGCCCTTGCTTCCAATCATGTCAAGAACATGAACTGATCCATTTCTCCTAGGATGTAGTTTGGACCTCTTTTGAATTCGCACCGCCTCTTTTGTATGAACACCCAATAACCATCACGTAGATCAAACTGTGCTCGTCCCAATGGTTTCCTTTTGCAAGTTTGAGATGCTCCAAAGACTGAGTAATCGTGCTTCCTCCATGTCTTACCTTGCCTAGGTGATTGTAGCAATGTCACTGCAAATGGAATCATGTCTCCCATCATTTCACCTTGGTATTTCAATCCACTGCATATGAAGTCCTTCCATGGCAGCTTCTTTACCTCTTCAGGGATCACAAATTCAATCTCTGGAATTAAAGAATTTTTCAAATTGAGGTAGGGCTGATTAGTTTCATCCACAAGTTGCTGTTCAATAGACTTTTTTTCATGGACCAAGTCTTCAGAATCCTACAATACAGAAACAGCCAAACTAAGGAGGGGATTGTTAGCTCTCACTAATGTCCTCTCAACTCCACTCTCATTTTCATGCAAGCTAACTTCTGACTTTTCTTTTGTCTCTGAAGACTTACTTTTTTTCCTCTTGTGGCTCCCCATTTCTTTTCTTTGCCACCTCTCCACTCTCATTTTCCTTTTCACTCTTTTCTGGCTCTACTCTTTTTTATCACACTTAGCCATCTCACTATTTTCTCTTTTTTTTTTCTCTTCCTTACTTTTTACTTTGAGTTGATCTACAAGGGACTGTTCTAGTGTCAAGCCAGCCAGAGTGATTTTTTTCCATCTTGAAGAAACATATACCCGTTCCTCCCTCTATCATAAACAACCTTCATCTCTTTTCTCCAATGTCTCCCAAACAAAATATGAAAAGATTTCAATGACACTACATCACACCAAACCTCATCACTATAGCTCCCAGGGTAAATTTAACTCAAATCTACTTAGTCACTTCTACCTTCCCACACCCCTTCAATCAAGTCATCCTATAAGGACTAGGGTGTTGTTGTAAAGGTAACCCCAAATTTTCAACCATCGTGATACTAGCCAAGTTTGATATGTAATCCCTATCAATAGCCAGACTACTAACCTTACTACCCACAAAACATCGAGTTTGGAAAATATGTCCCTAATCACCGTCCATCCTTAATTTTTTTTTTTACTCAAAAACAAAAAATTGAAAACTACTGAAAATTCCCGAAATTTATAATAATTTTTTTAAATTTTTTTTTTTAAATTCTGATTTTTTTACTCGAGAATTCAACTACAAGTCCAGTGAAACAAACGAAAACTGATTTGGACTCTTAAATAGCCCGAAAAACAGCTTTAACTCTTTTTTTGTATTTTTTTGGATCAAAACCTCAAAAATATTATTGGACACAAGAGCACAAAGAATAAAACAAAAGACTCAAAACAAAAATAAAAAGATAGAACCTGAATCTGGTGTTTAAGCTCTGATACCACTTAATAGGATCCCGGTTGGGAGAATGTCAAGGAACTCGTGAAATTGATTTGAAAACGTCGGGAAAGCCCAAATTTAGGTTGTAGACGATAGGATCTCGACCCGCAAATTATTGAACCAATCAACCAAACAAAAAGAAGTTTGAATGACCTCTTGATTACAAAACCAACGAACCTCGATTTGCAAACGCCACAAAGGGTGTTTAATCCTTTAATAAGTTCTAAGGGTTGAAGGTCACAAATATAACAATATTTGATAAGTTCGATAAGATGTTCTATGAAGAACAATAGAGATAAAATCTCTTAATTCATAATCAATAACTTATTTTTACAATGAAAATAAAATCCCTATTTATACTAAACCCTAGGAATAGAATAAAAAACGGAATTAAAAGTTCTAAGATATGGAAAGTCTTCCAAAGCAAGAATTATAACTAGGCCTGGGCATGGGTCGGTTCGGTATTTTCGGGTAGTTAGTAAACGGAACTGTTGGGTCCAAATATAACTTTGGAACCGTTCGGGTTCGGTTCGGTTCGGTTCGGTTCTTTTCGGTTCCATACTATAATTATATTTTTTAACATTTATAACAACACTACAGTTTCACATGTTTAGCTTTTACAAATTAACGTATTCCAATTTAATAGAATATAAGTAACAAGTTGTCCAATAAGATTAATTTAGCAATGTATGTAAATAACAAAAAGTAGATAGCAAATTAGTGATACTAAAACATCGATGGTCCATATAAATTAAAAGTCATAGGGATAAAATATTTTAAGGTATTGCTAATACAGTAGTACTTTCCGGCTATTTGATTTAACCATCAAATGCTTGACTTGCCCTACTAGATACTAAGAAATTCTACAAGAAAAAATTGAAAAATCACAATTAACAAACATAAATAACTAAAAATTGTTCAACTAATAAGATTTCGTAAGTAAAAATATAATATGCATTTTATTACCTGTCTCAATACCCTCATAGAACTCAGTCTCCTCAATGCAAACTCTATCTTCAGAAATCTCAAAAGTCTAGATTCTTCCCTTAGCCAGTTTTGTGTACAAATCAAGGCCTCAACTGTTTGAGGAGTTAAAGAAATCCTAAATGGATCAAGAATGCGCCCTCCAGTACTAAATGCTGACTTAGAAGCAACTGTAGATACAGGAATGGCAAGAACATCCCTTGCAACTTCAGATAAAAATTCAAATCTTGATTTATTGATCTTCCGCCAATTTAAAATGTCAAAATTTCCATCACTAGCATCTTCAGTTGGTTCCATTAGATATCGTTGCACCTCATCTTTTCTAGAAAAATCCATTTGAGTAGTTTTCAATTTCTTGTACCCAAAATCAAAATTACAAGCATCACAATCATCATCATCATTCGAATCATCCAACAAAGTGACTCGATCATTAGATTCATCGCCCCCACTCCCACTTCCACTAGCTCCATTGTTTGAGATATGACATCCCTTGTATTTGTTATACAAAGCATACAATAATTTCATGATCTCATTTTTTGTGGCTTCAACCTTAACACAGTCATACAAAATACCAATACAATGCACGACAAACTCCAACTTATACCTAGGATCGAGCACAACTGCTACAATCAAAATCTTGTTCATTTTATCAACTTTACCCCAATACTTGTTAAATTTAAGCTTCATGTTATTTGCTAAACTACTTAGCATATAATCTTGCTTGTCACCCATTTTCTTCAAAATTTGCTCAATTTTACAAACTTCATGGAAGTAAATATTGGAAGTAACATTTGATGAAGCACTAAACTTCAATGTGACATCATAAAATGTTCTTAGAAACTTGGAAAATTTTCTAGCTTTCTCCCAATCATAACGATTAGGTGGCCCCTCTTTTTCTTTTCCACCTTCATTCTCATCAAAATATTTACAATAAAATCCATCCTCTTCCTCCATTCTTTCAAAAGCTTTTTCAAAATTCAATGCACTTTCCAACATTAAAAATGTTGAATTCCATCTAGTAGGAACATATAAAACAGCAAGTTTTTTGCATGTAATCTTTTCCCTTTCAATACAACATTTAAATTTACTCAACCGGGAAGGAGATGATCGAAAATATTTGACCGCATTGCGAATACTTTCTATAGCTGGATTAAACTCTTTCAACCCTTCTTTAACAATTAAATTGGCTATGTGTGCTGAGCAACGTACATGCAGATAAGAGCCACCTAAAATCATTGTATCATCAAGTTTCCAATTCTTCAACTTGTTTTTCACATAAATGATCGCTGCATCGTTTGTGTTTGCATTGTCTACAGTAATGGTACCTACACACTCTATTCCCCAATCAAGCAAACACTTTTCAATAAGCTTCCCAATTGTCTCCCCTTTATGATTTGAAACAACAGAAAAACTCAATATCTTCTTATGTAGTTTCCAACTTCTATCAATAAAGTGCGCTGTGACCACCATATAATTGATGTTTTGAATTGATGTCCAACAATCAGTGGTTAAAGAAATCCTTTGCCTATCATTAATAAATTTAATCCTCAATGATTCCTTTGTTTCTTGGTAGAGATGGAGTACATCTCTAGTAATCGTTCTTCGAGAAGGAACCTCAAATCTAGGGCAAAGTTGATGCACAAAATCCTTAAAACCCACACCTTCGACAAAGGAAAAAGCCAATTCATCAATAATAATCATCTTAACTAATGCTTTTCTACACTTTTCTTTATCAAACACCATAGCCATAACACCACCATCATTGTTTTCTCGAGTCAGTGTTTTTTGATTTTCATCAACTTTAGTGTTCTTATATACATAACAAGATTTTAAATGCTTCCACATGCTAGAAGTTCCAGTATTAGTATCAGCTTTAAATGTTCTCCCACAATAATTACATTTTGCTCTTTCTCCACCAAGTATCTTAGTAAAATGAGTCCATATTCCTGACCTCTCATTTGGTTTTTTTTGTCTTCCATTTGAGCAGGCAAATTTGGTATCACCTCAACTGGTAATTAGATTAAATCCTGCACAAACATAAGAAAGTCTCAGGAACAGGTAAAAAGAAATAAGCAACCACCTTAAATTCATTTTCTGAGTTCATCAAAAGTTTGAAACCAAGCTTTAGTAACCACTAACCATCCGCTTTCTTTAAATTAGGTAAGTTACTGTGTAACAATATCAATTTTTCAGCAGGGATTCATATGTTTTAGAACTTTATATTCTAATTACGAAGACCAAAAAAATTCTTGACTGTCCAATGGATTCAAAAATGTTATGTCATTTTATTGTTGTCTCAAGAAATCCATCAAGCTCCAAAGAATCTATTCAAATCTAAAAAATAGGATCTGTTAAAATCTTATAATTTTTTCTAAAAATCTATTTACATCCATGAAATCCATAACTACTAGGAAATATATTGATTTTCGAGTTGCAGACTCTCCTTAAATAAAATTATATTTTTGGGATGTTAAAAAATAGTTGTTCAATTCAAACACAGAGAAATGGTCCCAAGAAAGGAAAATGAACAAAATAAACGTTGCAGGCTACCAAAGTAAAAGACATCCCTAGATTGATATTGTAATATTCAAGAATCTAATTTAGGATTGCATTTAATTTCTTACGAAAACGTTTAATTTTCTGTGTCTAAAAACGCAAGCACGAGACCCAATTTTTTCTTTCCTAAACAAACAAGCAGAGTAGTACCCAGTTTTCTTTTCATTCCTTTCTTTTCTGCGATCTTTCCGTGTTTTTTTTCAATATTTTCCTTAAAATTTTCTTGGAATTATAAATTATTACAAAGAGAGCACTAATATTTTCTTTCCTTTTTTACTCATCCATCCGTCTTTAAATCCCCAAAACCCCTTTAAAATTAACCGCTCCCACTCCTGTTCACTTTCTTAAAAGGCTCTGTACTCTTTATCCCCCCTTCTTCTTTTCATCAGATGTTTTTGCATCAAACTTGCAACTTTCATCCTTAATACATTTGCATTATATTGTCGTTCTTGTCCACAAATATAAATACCATCCCAACCCTTCAGATTTTAGTGGATTTCGAGCTACAAATATAGAGAACAATTATTTATATTGAACAAGCAATATCCTAATTCATCATATATATAAATTGCATCATCTAACTATCAATAAGAATACCAAAATAGAAATCGAAGGTGAAGGCGAAGGCGGAGGCGGAGGCGGAGGCGGAAGTCGCAGCTTCAACTGGGTAGACTCGACGATGGCGGCTTCAAGTTTTTTGGTGTGTATCTGGGTGAGATTCAAAATTAATGGAGATTGGAGAGGTAGGTTTTCAATTTGTAAATGATGCTTATAAATTGGGCCAAATTAAAGTAATAATTGGGCCAAATGAAAGTTTGTCTTTGGGCTACAAATGAATTAATAATTAGGCCCAATAAAAAGTTGTCTTGGACTATAAATAAAAGTAAAATTTGTTAATTTGTTTTAAACAAATTTTAAATAAATTAAAATAATTTGATTTATCACATATAAATTTTTTTTTTAAAATTTTTAAAAATTCGGTTCTTATTCGATTCTTCGGTTCTGGGTCTTGAACCGAGAAGAACCGAACCGAACCGACCCGTCGGTTCTCGACTCAAATACCCTTTCGGGTATTTCACATACGAAGAACCGCTCGGTTCGGTTCGGGATTTATGCCCAACCTTAATTATAACAATAACAAAAGTCTCGCGAGAAAAAGGAAACAATTTAGTCCTTTTTGGTCGGTGCCAGATTTTGTAATGACTCCCTCCGACAACGTCGCTAAAAATTTGTTCACGAAAATACGTTCAATTCAATACCACTGGAAGTGTACGGTTCGTTACAAGTAATAAAGTGAACTTTTAGAGTCCGAATTGTCAATCCCACAGAGATTGAATAGTTCAATGATTATTATCTCGACCTTAACCGGAACAATTGAAGATGTATGTTTTTGTGAAAAGATTATAATTAAACTAAATTACTTGTGAAATTCTGATTACGTCAACTAAGCTAAATGTAAAAGATGTTTGAATGCAAATTGATGAAATTAATATGTAACAAATGCACTAGGATCACGAATCCCCATGCAACAGTCCATTTCAATCCTAATTTTGCAATTTGACAACACAATTGAATAAATGAAAAATCAATGTTCCTATTATGTTCAACAACCTCTTTCGAGTAATGCCAAACCTATTCTAGTATGCGATCTGACTATATTTCCATGACGAATACTAACATAAAAGAATGCATGAATTTTTATGAACACTTAAAGAATCACATAAGACATAGCGATATATTTATATCCTCTATCGGACCCTATGATGATTTAAACATTGTCGAATATATTTCTCTTCTTTCGAATGAATGAAATAAATCACCAAACTCATACAACCATTGTGCATATAATTGTAGAGAAATCAAATTGCATTTAAATCATTCAATATCCAAAAAAACGTGTTTATAATGTCAAATAAATAAAACTAAGGATTAAAATATCATATTACATAGTTCATCGATCTCCTAGTACAAATAAACTTAGCCTAGCATGGAAAAAAGAGAACAAAATATTTCAATAGGAGAAGACATCACCCAATTGATTTTTGGAATGAATTCTTGAATTTTGGATTGAATCTTCGCATTGTTGCCTCGTATTTTGCTCCTAAAATCCTCTTTTCTGCTCCAAAATTGTGTAGCCCCCGTTTCTGGTCGAGTTTAGGGTTATAAAGGAGTCCAAGATCGAGTTTTCATAGGTGTTTAACATAAAAAAGGAAATCAGAATTTTCGGCACAAGATTGTACTATGCAGCCGCATAGTACATTTATAAGTGGTCGCATAGAAGGATGTCCAATCATCAATTTTGGTCCTGGAATGCACTATGCGGTCGTATGAAATTAGACCTATACGGCCGCATAGTTATACTTTTTTCCCACCAGACAACTGTAATGCCCCAATTTCACTAATAACTCGAGGCGCTACTTAAGTCAAAGTAACCTGTAAATAAACATTTTTAAAGTCGCCACAATACGAAGACATGCATATATTTTGAAAACTAAAGCAACTTAGCACAAAACGCGGAAACATCACTTCTAAAATAATTTTTCTCACATTCAAGAGTTAATACCAAATGTAATAAGCAAAAACCGACATTTGCAAAGATACCAAAATTCAATATTTAAGTATCAAAATTGAAATCAACTATTTAAAACTTCTTGTTTCAAAACTTGAAATTCAAAAGTTCTATTATTAAATTAAAATTGCCCTGCTCGTTGCCTTGCCCTACCAAGCTCCTTAACCTGAAAGGGTGGAAAAATAGTGGGGGTGAGCATAACGAATTATACTCAGTGGAGATACAACAATCAGTCCAAGTCAAGTCTAAATATGAAATCAAGTGGTGAATTTAATACCCATACAACATACTATAGAATATGTACTGTGGGCATTCCCAAGGACCCAATTTCGATCCCGGACCTATTTACGGTCCCTGACAACATGTTATAAGCACTTAACAAATTTCTGCACTGTGGGCATTCCCAAGGACCCGATTTCGATCCGGACCTATTTACGGTCCCTGACAACCTTTTCATATGTATAAACATTACATCACAATCAAAATCACACATCAAGAATTAACATGGATAAATAACCACAATTGCTTAAATGTAAACCCCACCTCGAAGTCTTGAAAGTTTTCTTGGAAATTGAACAATTGTAATGTTACCGTGCTTCACACTTTGCCCGCGATCTCGTCTAGCAAGAACAAAATTAATTTAATTTAAGATACTAAGTTTAATTAAAACTTTAAAACCTTTAAGGACTTAATCGTAAAAGTATTATAACTGAAATTTAAATGTTTGAAGGCTGAAATGACCCTTTTGGAATTTATGGGCTAATTTTTAAAAGTAACTAAAAACATAGGGATTAAATTACACAATTTGAAAAACTTTGAAATTAAAATAACAACCTTTTAAAAGCTTTGGGGCTAAATTGAGTAACCTTTTAAAAACTAGGGCTTAAGGAGTAAATTCTCAAAAAAATCAATTATATAAAAAACCTATCTCTCTCTCTCTCTCTCTCTCTCTCACAAAATGCACGATCAAGGCAGGGAGAAGAGGAGGAGCCAGCGACGGGAAGGTGAGGCGAAGTGGGTGAACTCCGGCCAAAAATCAATGGTGTCGCCGTCGCGAGGTAGCGCAGACGGTGGGGGTCGATTGGGGGTCCTTTTTGGGCGTCGACCGAGGCCAAAATCGAGGCCAACGATCCGATTTTCTTGGCTGTTCCCGACGAGAAATCCGGCCAAAAGGGAGTTAGGGTTGAGGTAAGTGGTTGGCTTTATTATCTTTTGGTTTTGTGGTTGGATTCTGGGTTGATTTTGGATGAAGTGGAAATTCGGACTAGGTAGAACGGGGCTTCCGTTTTGGGTGGCTGCAGGCGGCGGTTCGTGGTGGTGATGGCCTATTGGCGGTTTGATTGTGGGTGAGGTTAAATGGGTGAATGAAGGTGGCGGTGGTTGCACCTACTTGCAGTGAAAACGGGGTGAAATTGGTGGACTTGAATTCAGGTTTTTGAGTTGGGATTGATGGTGATGATTGTGTGAAACTTTCAACTGATTATTGAGCAAAGATTGAAGGAATTTTGGTGAGTTTCTTACCTCTTTCTTGGCTGCGATGTTGGGAGGTCTTGGAGGTGTTGGTGAGGTCGAGAGAAACGGGGTGATGAATAGTGAATATAGGGCACATAAATCGAGGCAGTGGTTTGGGCCTAGAATTTGGGCTGGGATAAATTCTTTGGACTAATTGGATTTAATAAAATTGGATTAAAAGATAAAATTTGGATTTAATGAAATTGGATTCTAAATAGAATATCGGATATAAAAATTGAATTTAAATTGATAAGAATTGATACTTTTTAAAAATGTTCGAGATTGGACTCGATAAGTGAGTATTGAAATTTTAAGTTTAAAATCGTTTCGAAATCTTAAATTAATTGTTTGCTAGACAATTCGGCGGGCACAAGATAATTTCTAAAATTTGACGAAATGTCGTAGCGACACAATTTAAGTTATGAAATTTGTATTTGAAAATTCAGGTCGCTACAACCTTCCCCACTTAAATAAATTTCGTCCTCGAAATTAAATTTACTTGAATTGAGAATGTCTGGATATTTGGCTAAAATCTCATCTTCTCTTTCCCAAGTTGCCTCTTCTCTACCATGTCTATTTCATTGGACTTTAACTAAAGGAATATCCTTGTTCCTTAAGGTATGAACTTTCCTCTCAAGTATAACTGCAGGAGTTTCCTCATATGTCATATCCTTGTTAACATCCAAGGATGCATAATTAACAATGTGGTCCGGATCATGGACATATTTCCTTAGCATTGAGATGTGAAAAACATTATGTACTGCTGTTAACTCTGGCGGTAAAGCCAACCTATAGGCCACGTTTCCAACTCTTTCCAAAATTTCAAAAGGTCCAATAAACCTTGGTCTAAGTTTCCCTTTCTTTTCAAACCTTACTACTCCTCTCATGGGAGCCACTTTAAGAAATATTTTTTCACCAATTTCAAACTGTAGTTCCTTTCGTCGCTTGTCAGCATAAGACTTCTGTCTGTCTTGTGCTGTTTTAATCCTTTCTCTGATATTTTCCACAGCCTTTACAGTCTGTTCCACTATTTCTGGACCCAAAACTTTCCTTTCACCAACTTCATCCCAATGGATTGGTGATCTGCACTTTCTGCCATAAAGAGCTTCATACGGTGCCATGCCAATGGTAGACTGGAAACTATTGTTATATGCAAACTCAACCAAGGGTAAATGCATTTCCCAGTTACCACCAAGGTCTAGAGCGCAAGCTCTCAACATATCCTCTAAAGTCTGTATAGTTCTCTCTGATTGTCTATCTGTCTGTGGATGATATGCTGTACTGAATTTCAATCTAGTTCCCATAGCTGTTTGCAAGCTTTCTCAAAATTTGGATGTAAATCTGGAATCCCTGTCTGATACTATAGAAACTGGTACACCATGCAACCTTACAATTTCTCTGATGTACAACTGAGCATACTGGTCTAAACTGAAAGTCATTTTCACCGGTAGAAAATGAGCAGATTTTGTCAAACGATCAACTATGACCCATATAGCTTGATGACCTTTAACTAATCTAGGAAGTCCCACGACAAAATCCATTGTTATATGTTCCCACTTCCATTCTGGGATTTCAAGTGGGTTCAACATTCCAGACGGACATTGATGTTCGGCTTTAACTTGTTGGCAAGTCATGCACTTCTCAACAAACATGCCAATTGACCTCTTCATGTTTCTCCACCAATAAATTATTCGCAAATCTTGGTACATCTTCGTACCTCCTGGATGTGAAGTATAAGGTGAATAATGTGCTTCTTCTAAAATCTCATTCCTCAAAGTTTCATCCTTCGGTACACACAGTCTTCCCTTGAACATAAGAGTGTCTTCAGTTGATATTTCAAAACCTTTAACACTGCCAGCGAGTACTCGGTCCTTAATCTTGCACAAAGATTTATCCTTACCCTGAGCTTCTTTAATTCTATCTCTGAGAGTCGGTCGAACAATCATAGTAGTTATAATTGCAGTTGTGTGATGTGGAGGAGTTACAACTTCAAGTCTCATGTTGGAAAAATCCTTGATCAATTGTTCTTGACTGGTTAAGGCAGCTAACTGTCCTTTACCTTTCCGGCTAAGTGCATCAGCAACAACATTGGGCTTGCCAGGATGGTAATGGATAGTACAGTCATAATCTTTAACTAACTCCAACCACCTTCTCTGTCTCATATTCAATTCTTTCTGAGTGAAGAAATACTTTAAACTCTTATGGTCTGTGTATATCTCGCACTTACTACCATATAGATAGTGTCGCCATATTTTTAAAGCATGAACTACAGCAGCCAATTCCAAGTCATGTGTAGGGTAGTTCTGCTCATGTGGCTTCAACTGCCTAGATGCATATGCAATCACTTTTCCATGCTGTATCAATACGCATCCCAAACCTTGTTTCGATGCATCACTGTAGATTACAAAACCTTCTGACCCTTCTGGAATAGCCAAAACTGGTGCAGATACCAATTTCTGTTTCAATTCTTGAAAACTCTTCTCGCACTTTTCTGTCCACTGAAACTTCACTCCCTTCTTGGTCAACTGGGTCATCGGTCCAGCAATTTTTGAAAATCCTTTCGATAAACCTTCGATAATAGCCAGCCAATCCCAAAAAACTACGAACTTCATTTATATTGGTTGGTGCCCTCCAATTAGTGACATCATCGACCTTTGGCTGGATTTACTTCAATACCATCTGCGGTAACCACATGTCCAAGAAAACCAATTCGGTCAAGCCAGAATTCGCACTTGCATACAACCTTTCCTGTCGAAGTGTCTGTAATACAATGTTGAGATGCTCCTTATGTTGTTCCTTGTCCCTTGAATAAATTAAAATGTCATCAATAAAGACAATTACAAATCGATCCAAGTATTGATGAAATACTCGGTTCATTAAGTCCATGAAGAGCGCTGGTGCATTAGTTAACCCAAACGGCATCACAGTGAATTCGTAATGTCCGTATCGAGTCCTAAATACAGTTTTTGGTATATCACCATCCTTAACCTTCAACTGATGATAACCTAATCTCAAATCAATTTTGGAGAATACAACGGCACCCTTTAATTGATCGAACAAATCTTCTATTCGCGGTAAATGATACTTATTCTTGACTGTGAGGCGATTCAGTTCCCTGTAGTCAATGCACATTCTCATTGATCCATCTTTCTTTTTCACAAACAGAACCGGTGCTCCCCAAGGCGATACACTCGGTCGAATAAATCCTTTATCCAACAGTTCTTATAGTTGTACCTTCAACTCCTGAAGTTCCTTCGGTGCCATCCTGTAGGGTGCTTTAGATATGGGTGCAGCTCTAGGTACCAAGTCAATCATGAATTCCACTTGTCTATCCGGTGGAATACCAACTAGGTCTTCTGGAAATACATCCACAAAATCACGCACAACTGGTACATCTGTAATAGTTACCTCAGTTGCTTGAATACTAGTGATGCTCACTAGATATCCTTGATTTGTACTCTTTCTCAACATCTTTTGTGCTTTCAACATTGATATGACACGGGGCATGGTTTTGACTTTTGTCCCGAAGAAAGTAAATTCACATTCTCCTGGTTTATGAAAGAGCACCTCCCTCTCATGACACTTAATCGTAGCGTGATTGCAACTAAGCCAGTCCATGCCTAAAATAATATCAAAGTCCCTCATGTCTATTAAGTACAAGTCAGCCTCTAAGTTCTTCCCATCTATTTCAAACTTAACAGCTTTCGACATCAGATTAGTGATAATAGTTTCACCTGAAGGGATACTAACTTCTAAGGCATCATTCACACTTTCACACACATTCCCAATCTTAGCATGAAAACTAGCAGAGATGAAAGAATTCGTAGCACCGGAATCAATCAAAACAATAGCAGGTATATTGAATACTGATAGAATACCTGTCATCACATCTGGATCTTTCTCTGCCTCCTTCTGAGTTAAAGCGAAAACTCGAGTCTTTCCCTTCCTGGCATCTTCCTTACCCTTGAATTCAGGACATTCACCAGCAAAATGACCGGGTTTCTTACATCTAAAACATATCTCGTTCCCAAGTAAGCACTCTCCATGGTGACGCTTATCACACTTCGGGCATACAGGTTTCTCATTGCTAACCTTTTCCTCCATTTTTCCCCATGATTTCCCCTTCTTGTTCTGATATCTGCCTTTGCTCATATTCTGACTGCCCCATTTCCTTTTCACTGGTACCTCTGCGGGTTTCTGAGTAGTCTTTTCCAGGTTTAATCGAGAAGATACAGCTTGTGCTCGCTCAATTGCTTCGGCATAGGTAGTGAGTCCCAAACCTGCCATGATTCCTCCAATTTCTGGGCGTAAGCCCCTTTCAAATCTTCTAGCTTTCTTGATATCCGTGTCAACCAGATGGATAGCATACCTGGACAATTGGTTGAATTTCGTTTCATATTCCACCACTGACATACTTCCCTGTCTAAGTTCGAGGAACTCTGTTTCTTTCTGATCCCGGAAAGACTGGGAAAAATACCTCTGTAATATCAATTCCTTGAATCCGTTCCATGTCAATTCAAGTTGCTGTGCCTCAGTTCTGGTGCGCTGATATGATTCCCACCAATGATCTGCATCCTCTTCAAGCTGAAAAACAGCACATGACACTTTCTGAGTGTCTGAGCAGGCTATATGTTTAAAGATCCTCTCTAATGCCCTTAGCCATTCCTCTGCAGCTAGGGATCCTGTTCGACCATTGAATGTTGGTGGCTTATATCGGCAAAATTGTTCAACAACCATGCTAGTGTTGTCTGCATTAGCCTGTGGGTTAGGGGCATTTCGTGGAGCTATTGGGGCTTGTTGCTGAATAAGCCCCTGGAGAGCATTCACGAGATCCCTTAATGAATTATTTCCCGCATCGCAGTAGCAGCCTGGCCTGGGATAGCTTGTCTTGCAGCAGTCCAATTCGCGGGAACTCGATTTGTTCTACGAGACATTTCCCTAAATCACAACAACATTTGTCTCAACATCCACTAAGTTGTGAAATTCACAATGGCCATTTAGGAATAATAAAATCTAAAAGGAAAATCATAGAAAATCACAGTAGAGCTAAAAACAAATTTTATTATTATCTCAAATTTTCCCAAAAGGAAAACAAATAATAAAATTGCGACCAATATCTATAATCCGAAATATGTTCTCCTACTGAATATCAACAAACAGTTCTTCCCACATCTCTATCTCATACGTTCCTTTTGGCATATCAATTCTAAAGATAAATTCTACTGAAATGAGTTACTTCATGTTTTATCCTAATTCCGAGGACTAAATTTATAATTTCCAAAAATTTTTAAATATTCACATCACAAGTTCAACTCCCAAACATAATAAATCATGGAAATTTTTATAACATGTACTGGATACAAACTTTCAACCATTTCAAACTGCATCAACTATAGCAAAATTTCATTCTCATGTAACTTTCCATTGTAACAATCAATTTCAGATGCAGTTATATAATAAATTCATGGTATCCAGCAGTTGAAAATTTTCAGACTTCATCAAATAAAATTTTCTAAACATTTTACCTTTTCGGAGTAAGCGTGGCGTCGCGCGGCAAGAGCGGGTAGCATTTAAATTAAATACTAAACACAAATTTTTTTTTCTTTTTTTTTTTTTTTGCAAAATTTTCACAAGTCTACAGAAAGGTAGAACCGTGCTCTGATACCACACTGTAACGCCACAATTTCACTAATAACTCGAGGCACTACTTAAGTCAAAGTAACCTGTAAATAAACATTTTTAAAGTCGCCACAATACGAAGACATGCATATATTTTGAAAACTAAAGCAACTTAGCACAAAACGCGGAAACATCACTTCTAAAATAATTTTTCTCACATTCAAGAGTTAATACACAATGTAATAAGCAAAAACCGACATTTGCAAAGATACCAAAATTCAATATTTAAGTATCAAAATGGAAATCAACTATTTAAAATTTCTTGTTTCAAAACTTGAAATTCAAAAGTTCTATTATTAAATTAAAATTACCCCACTAGTTGCCTTGCCCCTGCCAAGCTCCTTAACCTGAAAGGGTGGAAAAATAGTGGGGGTGAGCATAACGAATTATACTCAGTGGAGATACATCAATCAGTCCAAGTCAAGTCAAGTCTAAATATGAAATCAAGTGGTGAATATAATATCCATACCACATACTATAGAATATGTACTGTGGGCATTCCAAAGGACCCAATTTCGATCTCGGACCTATTTACGGTCCCTGACAATATGTTATAAGCACTTAACAAATTTTTGCACTGTGGGCATTCCCAAGGACCCGATTTCGATCCCGGACCTATTTACGGTCCCTGGCAACCTTTCATATGTATAAACATTACATCACAATCAAAATCACACATCAAGAATTAACATGGACAAATAACCACAATTGCTTAAATGTAAACCCCACCTCGAAGTCTTGAAAGTTTTCTTGAAAATTGAACAATTGTAATGTTACCGTGCTTCACACTTTGCCCGCGATCTCGTCTAGTAAGAACAAAATTAATTTAATTTAAGATACTAAGTTTAATTAAAACTTTAAAACCTTTAAGGACTTAATTGTAAAAGTATTAAAACTGAAATTTAAATGTTTGAAAGCTGAAATGACCCTTTTGGAATTTATGGGCTAATTTTTAAAAGTAACTAAAAACTCAGGGACTAAATTATACAATTTGAAAAACTTTGGAATTAAAATAACAACCTTTTAAAAGCTTTGGGGCTAAATTGAATAACCTTTAAAAACTAGGGCTTAAGGAGTAAATTCTCAAAAAAATCTATTATATACAAAACCAATCTCTCTCTCTCTCTCTCTCTCACAAAACGCACGATCAAGGCAGGGAGAAGAGGAGGAGCCGGCGACGGGAAGGTGAGGCGAAGTGGGTGAACTCCGGCCAAAAATCAATGGTGTCGCCGTCGCGAGGTAGCGCCGACGGTGGGGGTCGATTGGGGGTCCTTTTTGGGCGTCGACCGAGGCCAAAACCTTTTTGGGGGACCGTTTTTGGTGGCTGCAGGCGGCGGTTCGTGGTGGTGATGGCCTGTTGGTGGTTCAATTGTGGGTGAGGTTAAATAGGTGCGTGAAGGTGGCGGTGGTTGCACCTACTTGCAGTGAAAACGGGGTGAAATTGGTGGATTTGAATTCAGGTTTTTGAGTTAGGATTGATGGTGATGATTGTGTGAAACTTTCAACTGATTATTGAGCAAAGATTGAAGGAATTTTGGTGAGTTTCTTACCTGCGATGTTGGGAGGTCTTGGAGGTGTTGGTGAGGTCGAGAGAAACGGGGTGATGAATAGTGAATATAGGGCACATAAATCGAGTCAGTGGTTTGGGCCTAGAATTTGGGCTGGGATAAATTCTTTGGGCTAATTGGATTTAATAAAATTGGATTAAAAGATAAAATTTGGACTTAATGAAATTGGATTCTAAATAGAATATCGGACATAAAAATTGAATTTAAATTGATAAGAATTGATACTTTTTAAAAATGTTCGAGATTGGACTCGATAAGTGAGTATTGAAATTTTAAGTTTAAAATCGTTTCGAAATCTTAAATTAATTGTTTGCTAGACAATTCGACGGGTACAAGATAATTTCTAAAATTTGACGAATGTCGTAGCGACACAATTTAAGTTATGAAATTTGTATTTGAAATTTCGGGTCGCTACAACAACTTTTAGTACTTTGATCATATCTTTCTCTACTAATATCCGATTGAAGTAATTAAAAGTGCGTTGGAAGGATAACTCAAAGGGATACAACTTTGCTTCAGATATTATCTTCCAATCTCGATCGTTTACCATGTCAAAAATGGGTCTCAATATGAGGCTAAAAATTAGTGCATAACTTTTCTATTAGAAATTGATGTGTGATCATACTTTGACGATATTTCATCCCTTTGACATCTTCTTTCAACCAATTAACTCCTAATACTCTCAAATATTCATCGTTTGGTTCGACACAACTTTTTAATATTTGCACGTTAGTCCTTGAACTTTCATTTTCTTCCGTTTTGGTCATTTTCGTTCGTTTTCACATACTTTTCGTTATATCCATCAATGTTGTCCTGTAAACACAATTTATGTCGAATTAAGCCATATTTCAACATACCCATTCACAATTATCCATGTTTGTGGCCTAAATAAGTGCGCAAAATGTACTTATCAAACCCTCCAAACTTGAACTATTGTTTGTCCTCAAACAAGTTGGTGACTTAACTCAATACATAACATGGTTTAACAACCTGCCGTGTCTTAGAATTAGAATTCAGTAATCACATAATGAACAGTTTCAACAGTGCAGAATCAAATCAACATCCACTTATCATATGCAAAACCCAACGTGTGTGTGTGTATACTCATGCAAACATACTAAGCTTATAATAGGTTCAAAGCCAGACCTGTAATAGTCAAATTTTTTCTTTCTTCGCTCGAGAGATACATACCCCCAAACTTATTCTTTTCGCTCAATTATCCCGATGTGTGTTCTACAGTAGAGATTTGATTTACTTAAGTCCTCACCCTCTCTTAGTTTGGATAGATCTCGCAATCACAAGTTCACACTTCAACAAGTAGGGATTCTCCTATTTCTTTGATTGTTTCAACCGTTATGACTAAACTAAGTTACTTGCCTTACATCAAAGTTATAATTCTTTTCAACCAAATGTCTCGGGACTATCTTATCACTCCATTTTTTTTTTCTTTTTAACATATTCTCATTTACTTTTTATATAACCCATGTATCGAGTTTTAGGCCGATCACTCCCAAATCAGTTGATTTTAGGGCACCAAGTTTTTATTCACCCTTATAGGCTTACTTGCTCAAGTTATAAATGCTCGAAAATATGTGTTTTCTCTATTTTCATTTGACTCTTTCCCTCTTGCTTTCTATATGACTCATTTAGCAAGCTTTAGGTCGATGTCTCCCAAATCAGTTGATTTTAGGGCACCAGATTTTCAAACACCCTTACAGATTTATTTGCTCAAGTCATAAAGGCTTTGAAAAGAGTGTTTTCCTCACATATATTAATGTCATGCCCCTATTTTTCTAGACATTTAGTTTCAAGAATCAACCTCTAACTTAAAACTTTCACCAAATCTTCGTCTCATTGGTTTAAGTCAATCCACACAACAAAATTCCATGCATGGAACCCCTACTCATCTCAATGCTCCCTCACAATAATTAAACTATCACCAAACTACTAAAATAATAGATATTCGGTAAGTATAGTAGGGGTTTTTCTGGTTCAACCTATAATGTTCAAATCTTCTATAAATTATGAACCCAATCACTAACTTAACATGTCAAACATGAGCGTTGTGCTCAAAAGTGTCAAGCTTACACATAAACAAGTATTGATCAATCTAACATGCATAATATCCACTGTTCATAGCTCATATCAATTCCAATAGTCACATCATTGTTGACAAGACTATTTAACTCACACAAGCACACAAATTGAAATAACTAATCAAATATTGAAATATAAATAACAAAATCATTTTTTTAAACAAACACGCAAAAACATTAAACAGACAAATGCACAAAAACAGTAAACAACTAAACAGGCTATCCTATGTCAATATTGATGAATAACAAACAAGTAGTGCATACTTCAATACAAGTACTGAATTCTTAAATTTGTCCTACAAATTCGACCACCCCCAAAACTTATACAAAACATTTCCCTCAATGTGCATAGTGTAAGATTGAATACGGAATTTGAAGGACAATGCTTATACAAAGCAAAATGTGAGAACTGATGAGAACCACGTAGCAACGAACACTACTCAACCCCGCAACAAGATTGGCGATCCCAAGAAAGTCCAAAGATAACCTAGTTTTGAGTTGGACCAAGCAACCAAACAAGAACGAAACTTAAAAGACCTCTTGATTATAAAACTCGTGATCTTTACTCGGTGTTGAACGCCATAAGATTAACTTGATAAGTTCGCAAAGTTCTAAGAAAAACAAGATTGAAAGAAAATAACCTCACTTTAATTGATAAATTGTCAAAAGGTTCTACAATATGAAATAACGCAAGTATTTATACTAAACCCAAAATAACCTAAGAAACTATCGTCTAAAATATGGTAAAATATCAATAAGATTACAATTTTATGGAAACTAGGATTCTCGCGCTGAAATGGAATTTCTTCCCAAAATTTGATCTATGCGGTCGTATAGAACTAAAATTCTGCTGCCTTATGTTATGCGGTCGCATGGTGTGTAGAGCTATGTAGCCGCATAGCTCTCCGTTCTGCCTCCATCTTCGGCCGCTTTTAACACGTTGATCCCAATTGATTTGGATTTCGACCCCAACATGAAACTTGATTCTTTTTCCATATAGATCATGATGTCATCCACCGTTGCTTGTACAAGTAATCCCATTGCTTGATTTACCATTTTGTCCTCAATTGCATCATCGGTGCTCCTTCGATAATCAACGGGTCTCATCTTGGGCTCGGCGTTGTCGAGTTCAACTCCTGGATCATATCATCCCCTCTGTCTTCAAAAGGATTCAACCTCGAATCTGCTCTTACACCAAACGAAGCAACATTAGAATCATTATTGATAAAAATTATTAAATGCTTACCATGAAGAAGACCCATGTTATAGCCCTTGTTTCCAATCATGACAATGACGTGAAATGACCCATATCTTCTAGGGTATAGTTTGAACCTATTTTGAGTTCGTATCTGCCTCCTTCATATGTACACCCAATCACCATCACATGGATCAAATAATATACTCTTTGACCTCGCCCTTTTGCAAGTTTGAGACGTACTAAAGAAAATATCCTGTTTCTCATCTAAGCTACCACTTAAATCAATAGTTAAAAGAGTTAAACCCAACAAAGTTGACGGATTAAAACCAATTACCATATCATAACATGAGTAACAAGTAGTAGAAATAGTAAAATATATTGAGTTAGTTCCCAACATATCCCATCCAACCTTTCACAAGTAGTTTTGTAAATTAAGATCAATGTATCTCAAGTACTTGTCATGCACATCTAAATTCGAATAAAAACATTCAAGGACTTTATGATTGAAATAAAGACACTCATGCCTTAAATCACCAACAAGGCACCCAAATTGCCTATTATGCTTGATCCATTTCTTGCAACATACGAAAACATTACCATGTAACACGTAACCTCTCATTTTGACACGCATACATCGACTCTTGCAATACACTAGATTATCATAAACTAGTAAGAATTTTCCTATAGATGGATACAATAAGCGTTTATTCAATCTCATGAAAATGCTAGGTAGATTATTGAATTCTAACGACCTAACTAGCCACCTATATGTTCTACAGTCAATCTTAGAGTGAATTGCCCAAATAGTCACTGAACTTTACATCATGCTTCCATAAGGTCATTGAACTTTAAAAATCACCAAACTCATCATTGAACTTTTCAAAAGGTTTACACGGGGTTACTGAACTTTAAAAACCACTCAATTCATCACTAAACTTTGTAAAACAATTTCACGGGGTTATTGAACTTTGCAAAAGGTTTCCCAGAGGTTCACTAATTTATGATCATTAGGAAACTTTTTGCAAAATTTAGTGATGAATGAGCAGATTTTTTAAGTTCAGTGACCCCGTGGAAACCTTTTGGAAAGTTCAGTGATGAGTTGGATAATTTTTAAAGTTTAGTAACCTTATGAAAGCATGGTGTAAAGTTCAGTGACTATTTAGGCAATTTACTCATCAATCTTATAATCTAGCTTACAAAATACATATAACTCATGCAAGTGTTCAAGTTCATCATTTGGTCTAGATATGGTTGTGAGTTTTAAATTTCGTGCTCTATGTGAGGAACTATACTACATGCTAGACCATTATCCAACCTATATATGAAATGATGATACCTTACTATTGGTGAGTCATCGCGCATTCTCCATGTCCTATCCTTCAACCCCCTGCATATGAACTCTTTTCATTGCCTTTGAAGCTCTGTTGTCTCCTTAGGGATCACATAGTCACCCTCTTGTAACAAATGAATATCTAAACTGGGGTGGGGTCGGTTAGTTTCATCCACGAGTTGATACTCAATGCTTGGATTGGGTGGCATCCCAATAGGTTTGTCCTCATGGACCAAGTCTTCAAAATCCTGTAAGACAGAAACAGACAAACTAGGGAGGAAATTGTTAGTTCTCACTAAGGCCCTATCAACTTCACTCTCATTTTCATGCAAGCTCACTTCTGACTTTTCTTTTCTCTTTGAAGACTCACTTTTTTTTCCTCTTGTGACTCCTCATTTCTTTTATTTCCTACCTCTCCACTCTCATTTTCCTTTTCACTCTTTTGTGGCTCTACTTATTTTTCATCACACTTAGCCACCTCACTATTTTCTCGCTTTTTCCTCTTTTGTTCATTGGTATGATCAACTTGAGAATTAATCATGTCACGAATCTTTGAAAATTCTAGTTTATAATCTGAACTAGTAAGCTTATTACTAACATGCTTCACAACAGGTTTTTTACCCCCCATTGAATTCTCAACTCCATCATACTTACTAGGATTCTTTCGAAACCCTCTTTCACGCATATCTCTCCTATACCCATAATAGTGATTAGGTGCATATTGTTTCCTCATTATATTGCTCAACTCACCCCAAGATTCAATATTTCTCTCATAGTTTCTCTGCCTAGATGTTGTCAACTGATCCCACCAAATTATAGCATAATCTACAAATTGAGTTATAATTAACTTTACCTTTCTCTCCTCAGAGTAGTTATGGCCATCAAATATGAGCTCCACCTTTTCTTCCCATGCCAAGTATGCCTCCGGATCACTCATTCATTTGAATGAAGGAATTGTTATCTTGCTATTGCACATACTTCTATTTACATCACTCCAAAGTTATTCCTACCCATTTGTTCAAACCTACTACCTATATTCCTTATCCTACACATTTCACCTACCATTGATGCATTCTCATCCAAATCACTACCATACTCATAGTCATCATGCCACTCCCTTCTAAGCTCTCTCCTACCCAGTCTCCTTGCATTTGAGTGTCCCCTATGACTATTCGGCCCCGACGCCTCTAACCTACCAAGCCTTTCAATCACATCCTCAAGCACCATCTCAAACCGCCTTATTACATCTTCTCCCATGTTGATTTGATTCGACTGTTTGATTGAATTTGAACCTTCCCTATTTGACATCCTAATTCTATAGAATTTCAACTTCACAAATATTCACTCGTGTATCACTCAAATAGTGGCTTTTACCCTCTAATAATCTCACCACTCTTGCCTTTTACCACTAAATGCTTTCGTCCATGTATCTTCAAGTAACAAGGTGAACTCACAAATATAATCTCGTGGATCCAATTGAGTTTGATCGTGAATTTTGATAGAAGAAAAGAAAAAAGATGAAGAAAGACTCAACAAGGACCAAATATGTGAATTAGAACTAAAGAATTCAATAAGTAAGAAAGTGTGAGAATTGAATTGAAGTATTTTTTTTTACTAAAAAATTGGAAATTAATAATGCTGAAAATTCCTATAACAATAATAATGAATATTTTTTTTCTAGAATTTTGAATTTTTTTTACTTGGGAATTTGAATAGAAAACCAGCAAAACAAACGAAACTTAATTCAGACTTTTAAATAGTTAAAAAAACAACTTTGAAATTTTTTTTTGGATTTTTTTGGGATCAAAGACTCGAAAACTGTTATTGGACACAAGACCACGAAGAACAATGAAAGAAAGAAAAATCAAGACTCAAAACAACAAAAGATATAACTTGATTATTTTGGAGCCAAACTCTGATACCAACTGATGAGAACCACATAGTAACGAACACTACGCAACCCCACAACAAGATTGATGATTCCAATAAAGCACAAAGATAACCCAGACTTCTGGTAAAATTCTTGGTGCATTGTATTGGGAAAACCTTGGTGCATTTTATTGGGAAAAGCTTTCCTTCAAATCACACCAGACTTCTGGTATACTTTCTGTGTAGATCATACTGTCCCCTAATTTAGATCTATCGAGTTTAGGATCCATGAAAACACCATGTCATTGCACCTTTGCCATTAAGTGACTTTTTATCTGCCTTAGAAGGTTTCTCGATTATGCTGTCAGTGAAGCCTACTTTGTTTTTGGCACTGAGTGCAATGGGCATCGATCTGCACCAAGTCGAATAATTATCTCCATTCAAGGGCTCTGTTACTAAATTGCTCCATGGGGATCTGAAGCATGGAGAAAAAATGGGTCTGAGGCATCTGTTCACGAAAATCTCTTTCGAATTAAAACCACCATAAGTGTACAATTCGTTACAAGTAATAAAATGGAATTTTGAGTTTCGAATATCGTTCCCACAGAGATTGAGTAGTTTAATGTTAATTATCATGACCTTAACCGAAACTAGATTGTCCAACGATATGATTAAAATGTGAATTTATCTAACCTAGACTACGGATGCAATTGTGTATGAATTAAATGAATTAAAATGCAAAATGAGTAGTTTAATGCAAAACTTGATGAAATCAATATATGAAAAGTGCACTAGGATCGCGAATCACCATGCAACATTCACTTTTAACCCTAATTTCACAAATTGACAACACGATGAATTATTTGAAGAATCAATGTTCCTAATCTATCCAACACTCTCTCTCGAGTATTATTGAGCATACTCTCGTATACCACTTGACTATATCTCTATGATAAATGCAAATATACAAGAATGCGTGAGGTTTTGTAAACACTTAAAGATTCACGCGGGGAATAACGATATATATCTATCCCCTATCAGACCCTACGATGATTTATACATTGTCGAACCTATTTTCCTTCTCTCGAATGCATGAAATAAGTCACCAAGCTCACACAATCACGTGCACATAATTATGGAGGAAATTAGTTGTATATAAATCATTCAACATTCAATATTCGTACTTTGATGTCAATATTGTAAAATAGAAATTAAAAGATTACATTGCAATGATCATCGTTCTCCTAGTACAATTAAAACCTAGCCTAGCATGGATAAAAGAAAAGTACAGCACATAGATAAAGGAGACAACATCACCAAATCAGATCTTAAATTTAAATCTTCAATCTTGCCTTGTTCCTTGCTATCCAAAATCACGTTTTGCTTTAAAACTACGTAGTCGTCTTTTTGGACGTGTTTTAGGATTATATGAAACACAACAGATTTGCTTCCATAAGAGTTTAACTCAGATAAGAAAACTGAAATTTTTGCGTCAGTAACATACCATGTGCATGGAACAACAGAATTAGCCCCTTGAATTCTCCGATGACCACCATGCGACCGCATGGTATAAAAAATTTCCTTTTTTTGTCGTTTTGGTCCTTGAACTTTGTTCTCTCTCATTTTGACCTCTTTTCTTCAATTTTCTCCTTCCAACATCTCATGATTTCACCAATTCGGTACTTAGCTCGTTTTCATGCTCAATTAAGCTTTCAGGTTAACTTTCAAATATTCTCACTTTGGTCTCTGAACTTTCATTTTCTTCTATTTTGGTCCTTTTTGCTCGTTTTCACATACTTCTCGTTATATTCATTGATATTGTCCCGCAAACACAATTTATATCGAATTAAGCTATATTTCAACATACTTATTGACAATTGTCCATATTTTTTTGGCCTAAATAAGTGCGCAAAACGCACTTATCAAACCCCCCAAACTTGAACTATTGTTTGTCCTCAAACAAGATGGTGACTTAATTCTAAACAAAATATGGTTTAACAACCTACCGTGTCTCAGGATTAGAATTCATTAATCAATATAGTGAACAATTTCAATCGTGCAACATCAAATTAACCTCCACTTATCGTATGCATAACCTGACATGTGAGTGTGTTTATGTATTGAAATCATTTTCAAAACCACCTTTAAACCCTAAAATACTTATTGTTCCGAGAAAACTTGGAAAATTTAATTTTTCATCGAAATGCTTGATTTTGACCCCAAATCTCACAAACATGATTTTAACACCTCGTGATTTGTGCATAACACATTCAAAACTCGTGTGAATCATGCATAGACTCTTCGTGAGCTAAATAGGTAAACGATGACCTAAACTACAAAAAATGCACAAAAACATGAAAAATTCCTAAACTAATGCATAAAGCGAAATAAATAAAAGGGTAAAAATGATGGGTTGCCTCTCAACCAGCGCTAGTTTATAGTCTATAGCTTGACTATACTGTGTTGGTTTGTTAAGGCACGTTGAATATAGTCTTGGAGGTCCTGATTAACCTTTTCAATGACAATTTTTTTCTCACTACAGCTTTCCTTCAAGGTTTATCCTTACCCTTATCCACGTCATTTGATTTTCCCTCATCACCTACCTCGAACTCAAAAATGTAGGCTTCTCGCTTCTCATGATTTTGTTTAGGTTGAGAATGCATACAACGGTCTTCAGAAATTTTTGAAGGGTTTTGAAACACAAACGTTTCCTGTACCACATCATCCACCACATCAATTTGAAAGAACATATCTGACTTGGCATGAAAGTTTATAGCTTTAAATACATTGAAATTTATCTATTTCTCGCCAAGTCTCTGATTTAATTTCCCATTCTGAACATCTATTAGAGCTATACTGGTAGCTAGTAATGGTTTGCCTAAGATAAGTGGTACATCTTTGTCTTCTTCCATATCTTGAGTGAGGAAATCAACAAAGAATATGAATTTTTTCCCCCTTGATTACGTCTTCAATTATCCCCATTGGATGTGTCAAGAATCGATCAGCTAATTGTAGCTTCACCGTGGTTGCTTTGGCTTTGCCCAATCCGATTTTCCTGAAAACAGAAAGAGACATTAGATTAACACTTGCACCAAGATCACATAGAACTTTATCAAAGTAGCATTTCCCAATAGTGCAAGGTGTAGTAAAACTCCCTCGATCTTTCAATTTTGGCGGGAGCTTTTTCTGAATTCTGGCACTGCACTCCTCAACTAGCATCACCGTTTCATGTTTCTCTAGCTTTTCGTTTATTGGATAGAATGTCTTTCAGCAATTTGGCGTAGCTAGGCATTTTGAACATCGCTTCCGTGAATGGGATGTTTATATGGTGTTTAGTGAAGACTTCGAGGAATTTCTTGTATTACAGCTCACACTTATGCTATTTCAACTTGTTTCAACATCTGGGAAAATGAAATAAGAGGCTCATAGGAGTTGATAGGAGCGGTTGCCTTAACCCTTGGTGTGCCCGAACTCTTATTTGCAGTTTTTCCTATTGTTTGTTCAGTTTGTTCCACATGCTGCTCATCTAAGGTCGATACCATTTCTTTGTCTAAGCCTGATTTCTTCACATTGATCTTTGGTAAATGAACCCCACTTCTTGTAGTAATGGTTTGATATTGTTTCATGGGATTCACTTCAGTATTACTTGGCAAGGCACCTGGCTCCCTTCCATTAACAGAAAGTGCTATCTGTCCAACTCGTATCTCCAGGTTCTTAATTGCAATACCTTAGTTTTGGAAAGCTGTTTCAGTCTTCAACATGAACTGGTTATTTGCTTCCATGTATTTATCAGTCTTTTATATAAATCTCATAAACATCTCTTCCAACTGACCTTTCATCTCCTGGTGAAATTGTCTCTGGTGTCTGTTTTGATTTTGAAATTGATTACCACCCCATGAGAGATTTTGGTGGTTTGGTTGGCGTTCGCCCCATTGCGCAAAATCCACATGTTCTACTCCGTGTATGAGAATTGGATAGTTTGTAGTATTGTGATCTGCTCCACATTCCTAACAGCTTGGCTTCTTGACATTTGCTCCATTAGCGGTCTGTGAAAGGCTTTCAACCTTATGAAATAATGAATCTATTTTTGCAGCTAAAGCTGAATATGTGTCCATCTCATATACACCCGCTACCTTCCTTTGAACAGCTCGCTCAGATGCCCACATAGCTGAGGTAGTAGCCACAGTTTCAAATAATTTCAATGCATCGTCTATGGTTCTTGTTGACAATGAACCATTTGATGATGAATCTATCATGCTCTTGATGGATGGAAGTAGCCCCACTTAGAAATATTGAACCTGAAGTCCCTTACTGATACCGTGATGTGGACACTTCTGAAACATATTCTTGAATCTGTTCGAAGCTTTATCAAATGATTCTGACTCACCTAGATGAAAGATAAAGATATCATGCTTCAACTTAGCTGGTGGAAAGAACTTAGTGCAGAACTTCTGAGCAAGGTCGTTCCATGTGGTGATGCTGGCAATTGGTTGAGAGTCCAACCATTCAATTTCTATGTCATGCAATGTGTGTGGAAACAACTTCAATCTGATAGCGTCATCTGAGATACCCTGATACCTGAAGTATTGGCACATCTCTCCTGTAAAACTGATGTCTTTTCTAAAACAAGCGATGACGTTGGTCTTCAATTGGAAATTGGGCTTTCCCAAACGGTGGATACACGATGCTAGACTGACTTTGAATGATTTGGGGGATCATGAAATTTCCTACAAGCATGTTTTCCTCATCTATCGCTTCTTTTTCATTAGCTGGAATGATTGGGTCATTCCGTTCGTTAGCCATTTGATGTTGTTGTACTATTCTAGCTTCTTTTTGTAGTTGATGAAAAGTGCACTCAATCTTTGGATCAACTGAAATCAATTCTCCTCTAGTCAATTTGAGCATGCAAACCGAAAATAGCAAGAATTGCACACAAGTAGGAAAAAGTAAAAAAAAAGAAACGAAATTCAACACGTTAACTAACAAAGTAAAAATAAAAACGAATTAGTGTCAAAATAACTAAAATCAAACTAAGCTCAATCGCTGGCAACGGTGCCAAAAACTTGTTCACGAAAATCTCTTTCGAATTAAAATCATCGCAAGTGTATAGTTCGTTACAAGTAATAAAATGAATTTTTGAGTTCTGAATGTCGTTCCCACAGAGATTGAATAGTATTGTGTATGAATTAAATGAATTAAAATGCAAAATAAGTAGTTTGATGCAAAATTTGATGAAATCAATTTATGAGAAGCGTGTTAGGATCGCAAATCACCATGGAACGTTCACTTTTAACCCTAATTTCACAAAATGACAACACGATGAATTATTTGAGAATCAATGTTCCTAATCGATAACACTTTCTTGTAATATTGACCACTTGACTATACCACTTCACTATATCACTACGACAAATGCAAATATACAAGAATGCATGAGGTTTTGTAAACACTTAAAAATTCACGCAGGGTATAACTGCATATCTCTATTCCCTATCAGACCATACGATGATTTATACCTTTTCAAACCTATTTCCTTTCTCTCGAATGCATGAAATAAGTCACCAAGCTCACACAATCATGTGCACATAATTATGGATATAAATCATTCAACATTCAATATTCGTGTTTTGATGTCAATATTGCAAAATAGAAATTAAAAGATTACATTGCAAGGATCATTGTTCTCCTAGTACAATTAAAACCTAGCCATCATGGATAAAAGAAAAGAACAACAGATAGATAAAGGAAACAACATCACCTAATTAGATCTTGACTTTAAATCTTCAATCTTTGAGTAATTTCCCTTCTTCTCGCCTTGTTCCTTGCTCTCCAAAATTACCTTTGTTTGCTCTAAAACTCCGTAGTCATCTTTCTGGAAATGTTTTAGGGTTATATGGAACCCAACTGATTTGTTTGCATAAGAGTTTAATTCAAATAAGGAAATTGAAATTTTCGCTTCAGAAACGTACCATGCGCCTACATGGTATAAATCCATGCAACCGTATGGAACAACTGAATTAGCCCCTTGAATTCTCCGATGACCACCATGCAACCGCATGGTATAAACAATTTCCAATTTTTTTTGTTTTGGTCCTTGAACTTTGTCTCTCTTATTTTGACCTCTTTTCTTCAATTTTCTCCTTCCAACATCTCATGATCTCACCAATTCGGTACTTGGCTCGTTTTCACACTCAATTCAGCTTTGGAGTCAACTTTTGGATATTTGTACTTTGATCCCTAAACTTTCTTTTCTTTCGTTTTCGTCCTTTTCGCTCCTTTTCACATCTTCTCGTTTTATCCATCAATATTGTCCTCCTGCAAACACAACTTATATCAAATTAAGCCATATTTCAACATACTTTTGACAATTGTCTATGTTTTGTGGCCTAAATAAGTACGCAAAACACACTTTTCAAACCCTCCAAACATGAACTATTGTTTGTCCTCAAACAAGATGATGGCTTAATTCTAAACAAAACATGGTTTAACAACCTACCGTGTCTCAGGATTAGAATTTAGTGATCAATATAGTGAACAGTTTCAACAGTGCAACATCAAATCATCCTCCACTTATCGTATGCATAACCTGGCGTGTGGCTGTGTGTATACTCATGCAAACATACCAAGCTTAAGATATGTTCGAATCTCGACCCATAGTTGTCAAGTTTTTCCTTTCTTCGCTCGAGAGATACACGCACAAACTTATTCTTTTCACTCAATTATCTCGGGGTGTGTTCTAGAGTTGAGATCTGATTAACTTAAATCCTTACGCTCTCTTAGTTTGGATAGATCTTGCAATTACAAGTTCACACTTCAACAAGTAGGGATTCTCCTATTTCTTTGATTATTTTAACCTCTAACACTAAACTAAGTTACTTGCCTTGCATCAAAGGTATACTTCTTTTTAACAAAATGTCCTGAGGCTATTTTCTCACTCGATTTATTTTTTCTTTTTAACATATTCTCATCTGCTTTCTATATAACCCTTGTATCGAATTTTAGGCCGATGACTCCAAAATCAGTTGATTTTAGGGCACCAGGTTTTTGTTCACCTTTACATGCTTACTTGCTCAAGCTATAAAGACTCGAGAATATGTATTTTCTCTCTTTTCTTTTGACTCTTTCTCTCTTGTTTTCTATATGACCCCTGTAACGAGCTTTAGACTGATAACTCCCAAATCAACTGATTTTTGGGCATCAGGTTTTTATTCACCCTTACAATCTTACTTGCTTGAGTCATTAAGGCTTTGGAAATAGTGTTTTTCTCACACAGATCAATGCCATGCCCCTAGTTTTTCTCTAGACATTTTAGTATCAAAAATCAACCTCTAACTTAAGACTTTCACTTCATCTTCGTCTCATTGGTCTAAGCCAGTCTATACAACATAATATCATGCATGGAACCCCTAATCATCTCAATGTTCCCCCGCAATAGTTAAATAATCTCTAAACTACTAAAACAATGGATTATCGATAAGTAATATAGAGGTTTTTTCGGTTCAACCTATTATGTTAATATTTTCTATAAATAATGAACTGCTACAACTTTAAGGTTGCAAACCCAAGTGCAGGTTGTCTCAAGTAGTAAACTCGGAAGTTCGAGGTCGAACCACAGGGAATTGGAAGGAAATAAACTAGTCTATGAGTAGTAAATGGTTGGTTAAATTACGATGAGAAGAATACTAGAGCGTTGGGGATTCACTTTGGATAAACGAGTGGAAATTATTCTTGATCTTTTATTTAACTCATATGAAAATCAACTATGAAGTGATCTCATACGGAAGATAAAACGTTGATTGCAAAATAGACTAAATGATAATTCTCGTTAATTGCTTGAGAGAATATGTCAAAATAAGTTATTGGTAGGTAAAGATTAACTAAGCATTCATTGCGCCAAACTTGTCAACAATAAATCAAAGTCTTTGACAAACCAAAACCATTTGGAGAACATATACTTCAACCAAGTAAAAAGATTAACATTGAAGAACAAAGTGAAAGATCAAAGATAAAACTACAAATTCATAAAAGTTTCACCCCTAGCTCTAGCTAAAGGTTTAGAAATACATAATGAAATGTAGCAAAGAGAAAAAAAGAAGGAAACTAGAATATATTGTAGAGGAATTGATTCCCCCAAACTCTTGGCCAAGGTCCCCTTTTATAGGCAAAGAAACGTCCAAAATGCAAGTGAACATTAACAACTTGTGCTCTATCCAGCCTAGAGACAGCAGGTAGATGTAACTTGACGCCACTTTTCATATATGTTTTGGAGTGAATTTGGACTTTTGATGAAGACAAAGGTTGTTTCCACTTGCGTTGTCTTTCCATTGGTACAAATATCAGGTTCATTGGATCTCTATAACTCAAGATATGTCCAAAACAATGAGTGTTGCTCACAGTTTGAAAAGTTGTACACAGCTAGTAACAGGCTGGTCTTTCAACGGTCATTTTGGCTGCCTTATTCTGCGAATTTGACTTCTTGGAAAACATAAAAGTTGTAGATACATATCCTATATTTCCAGCCCAACTTGAATCACCTTGGTTCGATAACTACAACTGAAGTTATGGTCATTTTCCTGAGACAGCTGTACAATTTTTACTTTTCAACATTTTTTTCTCCACTTGCTCTATATTGGAAATACACCAAATAAATACTCTTTCAAAAGTATAATACCCATGCCAACATATATGGAAATACGTATTTCAATTAATTGCACTTTTAACCATGTATTTACGCAAACTGAATTTTTTGGCAAGAGAATTGAAATTAGAGACTAACAATAGTGAATTTGTACAAAATAAATGTGAAATGCCTGGTAAATGATGTCTCTTTGAAGCACTTTTAGACACTTATCATGAACCCAATCATCAACTTAACATGCCAAACATGATTGATGTGCGTAAGGAATGTCAAGTTTCACATAGATAAATATTTGTTAATCTTGACATGCAAAATTTTCACTATCCATAGTTCATATCTATTCCAATATTCACATAATTGCTGGCAAGACTATTAAACCCACACAAACATACAAAATAATTAAGCAATTACTGGAATATAAATAACAAAATCGTTTTTTAACAAACACATAAAAGTAATAAATCATACATTAACATCGATGAATAACAAAAAAGTCATGCAAATTCTACCACCCCCAAACTTATACATAACATTGTCCTCAATGTGCAGAATGTGGAACTTTAATACAGAATTTGAAGGACAAAACTTATACATAACAGAATGTGGGAGATAAGAAAACTCGCTTGATCAAAATGGAAGCTGTGGTAAAGATGGTGGAAGGAAGCTGGGTCCAACTGTGTCGTCGTCCGGTAGTGGAGGTAGTCGTACCAGAATCTGCCGCATCAGTCTCAAGACTACCTAGGTGATCCCACATCTCGTTAGCTTATAGCTAGTATCGTCCACCCGGCCTGCATACATGTTGAGTCAACCATTCATCGTATCAATAGCTCTGCTAGCGGTGGAAGTGAAATGTTGTGTGTTCTACAAGTCACGCTGCATAGTCTGCATGTTAGTGTTCAAAGTGACAAGGCCTACTGAAGGCTCCGAATATCCTGGCTAGAACCAATCATAGTAGCGAAAATCTACCTCAAAATCCATGTATCACCCTCGACGGACGGTGGTGGCGGTGCTGCTACCTGAGACACATCAACATCTTAAGCTGTATTTATAAGTGTAATATTGATGAATTTAGAGGAAAATTCAAAATTCACCATGATAAAAAATTATGAATAATAGAGAAAAATAATGTTGGTCGAAGAAGAATCTCTTATTCGATGATTTGATGACACATAATGTGCTCTATATATACAAGCAATTCCTACCATATTGACAAACATTATAAGGAAAAAAAAACAATGTAAAATATCCCACATTGATAGCGAAATCCATAATACCGTCAATCGTATATTACTCTGATATGTTTCTATTACATAGATAAACTTTAACATGTTAAAGAATATAATTCCACATTGAATAAACATGAAAATATATATCAATTTATAAGGGTTTTTGCTACTACTTATAATAATGTTGATATTTTAAGGTGGAATCTCAAATCTTAATATGATATCAAAGCCAATTAAGCTCTAACGAGTAATTCGATCCAATTAAGACTCAAAAAATGAACACATGAATTTCATGATTGGTTTGCTCAAACGAGCCACCATCTTGTGGGAGTATGTTTGGTGATATAATCCTACATTAAATAAAGATATAAATAAAGATCAATTTATAAGGGTTTGTGTTACTGTTCTTAATAAGGTTGATCTTTTAATATGAAATCCCAAATCTTAATACTGCATGAAATCATTCTGACTTGCAGAGCATTTACGCTTTTCTTTGATGTATTTCAATCCTAGAAGACACCTCTCAATGGTTGCAAATTATTGGAAAATGTTGTAACAAGAACCTATGTATAGATTCAACATGTGAAAATTTGATAGAATTCTAGATCATACACTACCTAATTTAAGCTTCTTGCATTCTTTTCAACTTCATTTTGTATCTAAAATGCGAACTTTATATTATGTTATGCTATAGAAATGAAATATAAATTCTTGTGCATGTTTATCAAGTTCCTGGTACTCAGGTTGTTTTTTTTTAAGTGTACTGTCAACAACATTCAAAAATGTTTTAATGCATCCTAGAGGTATATTTGGTATCCCCTTGTGCATTCATTATTGGTGAGCCAAATATTTTCTTTGGAAAAGCAACATAATGGTGTGCCTTGAAAACAAGAACTCTTGAAATCAAAAGTTCTTGTCTTCATTGTTGCAAAAGAAATTCCACCAACATTATATTGATACCATAATTTTTATTTTTTTACACCATATTTTAATTGATCTTTGACATTTGCTCACTATCACATTTATGTCCTAGTCGTTTAATTTCCCGCAAGTATACAGGATCGCGAACAAGTAATAAAGTGATAAGTAGGATATCGTTCTCATGAGGACTATGTATTCAATCAGTATCTACCAATTCTAACTCTAATCGAATAGACAAAGTTAATTTTGAAGATTTATACTAATTGTAATGCCCCGACCCCTAGTGGACCAGAACGATACTTACTTTACTTAACTTAACCGGTGGTTTAGTAACAAGTGTACATATCTTAGCGGAAGCTTAAATCTTAACAAACATTCTTTTTGAAGGATATTTATAACTTTCCAAAATAATGAAATATAATTTATTTGGTGAAATCATGACTTGTTCAAGATACTCAAAAGAAATAACATTGGAAATAACATTTGAAACATTAAAGACTTTAAATCTAAATCACTTGTTCACCGGTTTCCCATAGGCTTATTGCATCTCCTTCCATCTCTTCCATCATCCAACCCGGTGCATCAACATTTAATCTGTAGATATAGGGTAGAAACCCGTGAGTTGAAAACTCAATAGGCATCATAGGTACAATCGTGATTAAGCTAAGCATTTCATAACAATTAACATTAAAACTTCCATAAAACATGTCGTACCCGGAGGTACCATTTGACATTAAAATGTATGCCGTACCAACGGAACCATTTGACATGAAAGGTGCATGCCGAACCGAAGATACCATTTGACACACAACATTAACCTTTAAATGTATGCTGCACCGACGGAACCATTTGACATGAAAGGCACATGCCTAACCGACGATACCATTTGACACACAACATTAGCCTTTAACATAGAACATTACTTGCTAGAAATTATAACTTAAACACGTATAACAACTTTATGCACCTCTACCTACCTCGATTTGATACTTGATGAACTTTGAAAAGAATTTTGAAAAACTTTGGATGAACTTCAAAACTTTGACGAAGCTTGGACGGTTGGACCTTTCTTTGTTGTTTGAAAACACCTTTTGAAATCACAAAAACCTTCTTGCAGAATATTTTTGCCCACACTTAAAATTTCTGGAAAACACTTTGAAAAATCACCTTCCTTTTCTCTCCCAAACTCTCTATTTTTCTCTCAACTTTTGAAAGCAAATTGAAAGTGCTTTTGGTGTGAAAAAATCAAATGAGTGAAGAGGGTATTTATAGGTGAGGTTTGGGGTGGGTGAAAGGTCATATTAAATAGGGTAATTAAGTAGTGCAAGTAGTGGCCATTAATTCAAAAAAATCGTGGTTTTCTGCTTTTTCGGTCGACCAATTAGTTTCTCCGGTCGACCGGTTGTCACTGCACAGCCTCCAATATTTTTATCATAACTTTTTCTCCCGATATCTGATTGAGGTGATTCAAAGTGAGTTGGAAAGCTAACTCAAGAGCTACAACTTTTATTCAGATATCATTTTCAAATTTGAATATTTTCTTTGTCGAAAATGGGTCTCAAATGAGACTAAACATATTTGAAGTGTACTTTTAGCCATAAAATGAAATACTTTGCATTCCGTCCAATCTTCATCAAATCATTTTTAAGAAAATACTTTATAAATATCATTTTACCTTTAAACATATATTGGACTATCTTTTGGGCTTATATTTCCTTTATTGGGCCTAATGTGAAATAAATCACACAATTATGGGCCTAGCTTTATAGAAAAGATTCGGGCCTCTACACTAATTAAACTAATTATTCTAATGGGTTAATTATGAAGCTTTTGTAAATTTAAATTTGATGGTTGCTAGGACCTCGAATCCCGTTATTAATCTATTTCAATGCAATTTAATAACATGACAATATGTGCAATTTTTTGTTGATTAATGTTCCTAAGTTAATTAAAAACATCTTTAGATGTCAATTAAATATATCTTCTCATGTAACACTTCTATATTTCTATGAAAGCATGCATTAAAAATATTAGAACATCTATAAAAATCATGCAAAGTATAGTGGTATATCTCAATCTCCTATCGAACTTTACAAAGGTGGTTATAAATTGCTATATATTTTATTATTTCCCTCGAAATCGATAAAATTCACAAAATAATTTAATTAATAGCTAATTAATTAAAAAGGATTATGTTCTATAACAATAATCCAAGAATAAATATATATTGGGTGTCAAATTATTGAATTTATATTAAAACATCTTAATAAGGGTTCAACATTGCCTTAGAAATAGAAACCTTGGCCTAACATATTTTAAATTGATGATGAAGAAGATGGATCTTGAAATCTTAAATCTCTTCAATGGTTTTTTGATGAATCTCTAATATATTTTCTTGTTATCTCTCAAAAAATCAAGGTTGAGAAACCAATATCTTAAAAACTTGTAATTGCCCTTTAATTCTCACATGAACAATGGATTGATCTCTCTTTCATAATAATAATATATGAAAAATGGTGTATGAGAGGTTCATTTCTATGAATGAAGTTGTTTGGTAATTATAAGGCTCGAAATTGGGATGAAAATTGTGTTAAAATTTGAGTTTGGGAAGAACTCTAGTGAAAACATGGTTTCAATAGCACCTAGGCACTACAGATGTAATACCCAGACCAGGAAAGCTTAAAAGATTTGATAGGTACTACTCATACCAACAAAGTGCACCTTTTTTTACGGAAGTCCATCGTTAGAAACTCCACAGTTAAGCGTGCTTGACTTGGAGAAATTCTATGATGGGTGACCCCCCGGGAAGTTTTCCCGGGGAGCGTGCGAGTGAGGACAAAGCATGCTGAAAAGACCCATGTTGGTACAGTGGGGACAGTACGTCGTCGATCTAACGATCGGGACAGCCCGTTAAGTGGGACCCAGGTCGTTACAAATGGTATCAGAGCCGATAGCCAGCCGGAAATCGGGAACTAAGTGCTATGCGGGACAAAGTGCTAAGCCATAGGGCGGGAGCCACAGCTTGAACCCGTAGGAGCCACCTCTAGAATTCCAACGCCTGGCAACGGATCCTCAGATGGATCAAGCGCTACAAGGACGTCGCGAGTCTAACGGGGGTGATTGTAATACCCAGACCAGAAAAGCTTAAAAGATTTGATAGGTACTACTCATACCAACAAAGTGCACTTTCTTTTACGGAAGTCCATCGTTAGAAACTCCATAGTTAAGCGTGCTTGACTTGGAGAAATTCTATGATGGGTGACCCCCTGGGAAGTTTTCCGGGGAGCGTGCGAGTGAGGACAAAGCATGCTGAAAAGACCCATGTTGGTACAGTGGGGACAGTACGTCGTCGATCTAACGACCGGGACAGCCCGTTAAGTGGGACCCAGGTCGTTACAACAGACATGGTGCCTTTTGTGTTTTGAATTTTTTCATATGGCGCCTGGGCGCATAAGAATAGTGCCAAGGCATCAATCGTCTGTAAAAAAAATTGTGAAAAGTTGGGTTGTAAATTTTGTAGATGTGCAATTTGTTCCCCAAATTCGATTCTTGAGTTTTTTTAAGTCATTTTCTCTTGCAATTTCGGTCATTTAATTCTAATTTCATCCAATTTAACCTCTAACATCTTCAATCTTCATTTTGTGGTCCGGTTGAAAAGTTGCAATTAGGTCCCCGAATTTTGTGATTTCACCAATTTTTTTTTTTTTCCTTTTTCTCTTATTTCTTCCAATTCCATGTTTAATCATTGAGTTTCACCTAATAAATGAAATATACAATAAATTATGTCATAATTAATTAAATAAACTATTAAATGCTCATATTATTTGGCCTAAAAACATTCCCAAACTTAAACACTTGTTTTATTTCAAATAAAATCATAATCTAGCTCAACAAACAAACATACATGCAACAAAGTTTTGGTTAATAATTTATTGTTTTGTCTCAGAATTTGAGTCATTGTATTATTTCCATAAGCAACTTCAAGGTCATAATACTAAAATCAATGTCAAATTTTTCAATGAACAACATGTGTATGTGAAGAAATAAGTAAAATATCATGCATTCACAAGTTGTTTCAATTCTGGACTCTCGATGGTCAAATTTATTCTTTCTTCACTCGTTAGATTTACACACATCCCAAACTTATTCTTTTTTACTATTCTTCCAAGGTGTGATCTGAATTTGAATTTTTATTTTGGATCATCACCTTCTCTAGTTTAAATGGATCTCACTAACTGCAAGTCAATATATCAGCATATAAGGATTCTCCAAATTTTTTATTACTTCAACCTTTGAGACTTAGCTAGGCTAATAATCTCTTGCTAAAGATCTAATTCTCTGAAATAAATGTTTGTATAATCAAGGCTTGTAGCACGTAATTTTTTTATATTTTTTATGTATACTTTTTTTTTAATCTTATGTACGAACTTCTCTCCATTAAACTTTCTAAACCCCAATAGCAAGCTTTTGGCTGATGACTTCCAACTCAAATGACTATAGGGCATCAAGTTTTAGAAACCCTTGCAAGCTTAATCACTAAGGCACAAAGGCTATGATGAGATGTTTCACAACCAGCCATCTTTTTGTATTTTTTATTTTATGCAATGATTAGTGCAATGCCCCTTATTAAATACCAATTCTCAAAAATCGACCTCTAACTTAAGATTTTCACCAAATTTTATCTTATTTGCCTTAAACAATCCACACAAAAATTTACACACATGAAATCCCCATTCATATCAATATCTTCCTACAACAGTTTCAATAACTCCCAAACTATACTAAATTCGGTCTAAGGATGTATATTGCAGTAATTTTTAAGTTTAGCATCTAAGTTTTACTACTTTAACCTATCAAACATATGAATCAATTCATTATTTCACAATGCTAAACTTAATTCACGTGAACAAATAGTACAAATTTTTAGATGGAGAAGAATAAATTAATTTAAGCATATAACGTATTCACAATTCATAAATCAACACATAATATGAATATATTCATCATTGTCGGTTGGCTACCTAACACACATAAGCAAATAAATTAAAAATAAAGCACTTTTGAAAATTTTAAATTTTAATTTTTTTTTGTAATTTTTGCAATTTTTTTCACATGTATAATAAAATAATAAAAAATACAAAAAATAATTTTTAAAAGTTTTAGAATTTTTTGGTGTTTTTCTCGTATATAATAAAACAATAAAAACACACAATCACACAAGTATAATAAAACTAAAACATCAGTTTTTTTCTCACCCTCGAACTTAAAGTACAATGTCTTAAAGTATAATCTAACAATATAAAGAAGTGGGGGAGAAGGAAGTAGGTACTCCACAAATTTTAGTATGATTTTTGGATCATTCAATTCCATTCTTTAGCTTATTAATCTTCCTCCATCTGATATCCTTGTACCATTAAAATACGAAAATAAATATAAGAGTCAATAATCAGTTTAAAAGTTGTGGTGTGTATGATAACCAGATTTTTCGGACGCCCCTAGAGCTTTGAAAAACATGCCAAATAATTCTTTTACTGTTTTGACTCAAATAAAACTTTTTTTCTTTTTCTAACTTGTTGTAAACATAACGACCCTTTTATTGAAACAAAACTATGCCTAAAACTAATGCAACCTATCAAACTACATGTAATGGAAATCCATAAAGCATAATAAATAAAATGAAAAAAAAAATTGGGTTACCTTCCAATTAGCGTTTAATTTAAAATCTATAGTTAGACTTTGCAGCTTGATTATTCTGAATTGATGAGGTGGGAGGCTTTTTCTTTTGCAAATTCACCATCCCAATATAGTTCCAAGCGTTGTCTATTATAATACCTTGAAAGTTTCCTTAGTTTCATGAGTCATCTCAATTGCTCTATGTGGAAAGACTTATACAACATTGTTGGGTATTGACACTTAGTTGTCAAACAAATTAAATTGTAATTTGTGGTTTCAAAATTGTAAGTCTAATTTAGTCGAAATCCGACTAGACATGTGATGAAAATATTTAAATTTTAGGCATTGTACTAGGTATGTCATGTGGGTAGGTAGGAGTATGACTTCCATATCTTTCTATATATTTGCTCCATTATGGAGCTCGAGATGTTAGAGTGAACACAACAAAATCAATACAAAATTATATTCAAAATGTAGTATTTACTTTCTCTCTCTCGTCTCCTCTGTTGGTTTTCACCAGCAGAGTGAGTTTGTTGAATGTTTATGTTTTACTTTTTTTAAGTTCATGTATTTTATGTTTATGTTCACTGCATTCTTCCCCATCAAACCACAAGTTTACTAAGTTATTAACTCCATTTTATTAAGCTTAGATCAGCTCCAACTCCCCTCAATCCGACAGTTCTTTACCATGAAGACGGTCATCCTGTGAAAAGGATGAACCACAATTTCTTCACACCATTAAACTCAAAATTCCGCACAAATGTAAGAGCTTCGACTCTTTCAAATTTTACAAACATGAAGGGTCTAGATCATCTCGAGAGCAGTTTCCCAGGAAAAAGCTTTATTCTAGAATTAAACAACAAAACCTTTTGGCCTGGTGAAAATTCTTTCTTTGAATGTGTTTATCATGCAAGATTTTTGTTATTTCTTTATAAATTATTTCATTCTCTTATGTATCTATTCTAAACTCTTCCATTCATTTAATTGTAACAATTTCTTTTCTCCAGCAGCTTGCATATCAAGATTTAACTTTTTTACTGTCCAGTATGCTTGATATTCTATCTCCACGGGAAGATGATTACGTGTAGCAACATGATGATTGACCACATACTTAGCTAAAACTGAGTCTAATGGGTGGTTGTAGAAGTGTTTACCCCTATCAATGATAACGGTTCGAGGAGTACCAAAATATGAGAATATGTTCTTTTTTAAAAAAGTTGATCACTGCTCGAGCATCACTTGTTGGTGCTACTGCTTCCATCCATTTTGAAACATAATCAATTGCTACCAACACATATTGATTTGTGTAAGATAATGGAAATTGTCCCATGGAGTCTATTCCCAAAACATCAAAAAGTTTGATCTTAATAATGGAATTCAAGGACATTTCATTCCATTTTGAGATATTTTCTATACGTTGGCATCGCTCATAATTTCACACATACTCATTAGAATCTTCAGACAAAGAAGGCTAATAAAAACCAAATTGCAAAATTTTACCATGCATACGCTGACGAATCACAATGCTCCAAAATTTGAGAAATTATTCATACATTTGCGAATGATTTGATCAGGGCCCAATGGTAATACTTTAACTCTAAAAGGAATTTTTTTCCTTTGATGATGGTTGAATTCAGGTGAAATCACATTACAAACTAGATAATTAACAATATCTGCATACCAAGGTCTTGAATCTATTGTAAATATCACTGCATTTCGGAAAGATTCTTTTATGTCTGTCTCATCCTTCTGTTTTATATGTACGATCCTGGATAAGTGGTCTGCTACCATATTTTCATATCATTTCTTGTCCCGAATTTCCAAATCAATCTCTTGATGTAGAAATGTCTATCGAATTAATCTTGTCTTAGCATTTTTCTTAGACAACTAGTATTTCAGTACCAAGTGATCTGTATTGAAAATTACCATTGACCGAATGAGATAAGATTTGAATTTGTCAAAAGCAAACACTATCATAAGCGTCACATTTGTCAAAAGCAAACACTAGTTCAACTGCACATTTGTCAAGGTCATACTTACATAGTAAATGACATGAAATATTTGGTGTCGCCTTTGACCTAGTATTGCTCCTAATGTATAATCATAAACGTCACATATCAACTCAAATAGTAGTGTTCAATCCGATGCAGCTACCACAAGTGTTGAAATTAATTTCTCTTCGAGAGTGTTAAAAGATGTCAAACACTCCTTAGAAAAATTAAGTGGTATGCCCTTTTCAAGCAAATTGAAAAAAGGTTTCATGATCTTTGAGAAGTTCTTTATGAATTTTCGAGAGAATCCCGCATGTCCAAAAAAAATGCATACACCTTTAATAAATGTTGGCAGGGATAGATTTTCTATAACTTGAATCTTTGCCTTGTCTACTTCGATCCCATCAGCTAAAATTTGATAACTGAGCACAATTTCTTTTTGTGCCATAAAGTAATATTTCTTCCAATTAAGTACTAAATTTGTTTCTTCACGGTGCTTTAAGACCATGACCAAGTATGACAAACAGTTGTTAAATGAAGATCCAAACACTGAAAAATCATCCACGAATACTTTAGTGAATTTTTCTACCATATACGAAAAGATTGCCATCATGCATCGTTGAAATGTAGCTAGAGCATTACATAACCCAAATGACATTATTCTATATACAAATGTTCCATTAGGATTCGTAAATCTGGTCTTTTCTTGATCTTCTGAAGCTACTTCAATTTAGTATATCCTGAGTATCTGTCTAAAAATTAATAATGTAAATGTCATGCCAACCTTTCTAAGATTTGATCAATAAAAGGCAATGAAAAGTGATCATTTCGAGTGACATTATTCAGTTTTCTATAGTCGATGCACACTCACAATCTTGTAACTAGCCTTGTTGGTATAAGCTCGTTGTTTTCATTTTTCACCACTGTTTTCCCTCATTTCTTAGGTATTATATAAATTGGGCTTACTTAATTATTGTCTAAAATGGGATACATGATCTCTGCATTAAGAAGTTTTAAAAGTTCAAATAGAACCACTTCTTTCATGCTTAGATTTAACATGTGTTGATTCTCTACTGGTGACTTATACTCATCTTACATTAGTATCTTGTGCATTCATATTGAAGGTCTGATCCCTTTGATGTCAGCTATTGACCAATCAATTGTTGTTTTGTGTTTTCGTAGAACTCTAAATAGTCTCTCCTCCTCCAACTCATTTATTTCATTTGTAATGATCACTAGAAGACTAGAAGATGCTCCTAAGTAGGCATATCTCAAATGCAACGACAATTATTCTAGCTCAAGAGTTGGCGATTTTTGAATAGATGGTAGTGGTGTCCTTTGCCTTGGGCCAAGATTATCAAATTGCAGTATTTTTCTATAGGGTGGTAAAGCTTCCAAGTAATAGACAACTTGACTTATCTCATCAAATTTTGATTTTTCATCTTGAAAGTGCATAAGACATGTCTCCAACTGATCTTGAAGGTGCTAAGAGTGAAAGTTTCATCCACAGCCACGTCAACCACATTAATTTGAAGACAACTATCTGATTCTATAGGATATTTAATAGCACTGAAGACATTGAATGTCACGTGTTCATCATTTAACCATAGCATCAATTACCACTTCTGAACATCAATCAAGGCACAAGAAGTTGCAAGGAACAGTCTCTTTAGTATAAATAATGTTGACCTCGTTTTCTATTTAGGTAACATGGACAACATATACTGGACCCACTCGTGTACACGCAAGCAAATTTTGACACGTATAAAAAGGATGCTAGTCGATAATACTCTAGGTTTGGACGTGGTAGAAGCTTTATAACACGAGACAAATATGTTCGAGCTCCGACAATAAATTTTGGGAATGGTTGTATAATAATTACCAATCGCAAACGACTCAACTAAAGCAAGATGAACTAATCTCCAACAAACTAGATTGTGAAATAAGCAAGTGGAAAGATAAAGAGTAACTTTAAGTATTTAGAGTTGCATTAGTCTTCAAATGATACATGAAGGTGGTATATATGAGTGAAATGGTGTCCATTGGATGAGTATACATGTGGCCTCATCTCCTTAGTCGAAGCATACAATCCTATGCATCAATTTGAACTTCCTAACTTATGGCACATATAATGTTTTTACAAAGAGCAGCCACCATGTTGCCTAAACTAACAAGAGTTGACATTTTACTCATTGCAAAGGTCCCATCAATCATTCCAAGAGGATCACAAACAAATCTAGGATCTTTACGTGTGGGTTATCATTTACTGTGGTTGTGCTTCGTATCTTTACTTAAATGAGCCCGGACTTAGCTTAAGGGCTTCGTCACTCATGCATAAGGCTTCGGTAGAGCTAGCTCTCTAATTTAAGTGAGTCAGCTGGTTCAATAATTGATTGAAGGACCTCGGTGGGTCAGCCATATGGAGCCTCGTGGAGCCACGTGTGACGAGGCATAACAATAGTCCCCTAAGACTAAGTATAGTTATTCATATCATGCGTGGACTTCAATATTAAGTGGACAATATTTTGATTTATTCTTCTTGGAGTTGGAAGTCAGCAATACTTCTTAGTATTACGAAAATACTTGAAATGTGCTAAGGCCGAGGCAGGATATCGGTGAACTGTCAAGGATTCTTCATTTTGCATGTAGTTAAAAATTATTTTGAACCAAGGCAGGATGGTGCCGAACTGTCGAGGCTTCTTTATTTTGAAGATAGTTGAAATTTATTTTGAACTGAAGCAAGATGATGCTGAACTTCGAGGCTCCTTTATTTTGAAGATAGCTGAAATTTATTTTAAACCGAGGTAGGATGATGCTGAACTATCGAGGCTCCTTTATATGGAAGGTGTTGACCTCGATAGTGGTGCCAATGATTTGATGTTTTTGCATATTACCAAGAAAAGGCTGTCGAAGCGTTATGACTTCCAATACATGTACGATCGTTACATTAAATGTGAAATGATGGCCACGGTATTGTATCTGAAGCATGACGGTCATGGGCTCATGTATGGGAGACACACATTGATCTAAGGCATCTGTAAGAAGTACCATTTGAATTCAACGCCTCAGATTTGCTTGAAAATTAGATGGCTCGAATCAAACGGATCTTGATTTACTAACTGGAGCTCATTATCTCTTTGGTATGAAAGCCAAAATCTGCCATTGATATACCTTTACTTTTGCAAAAATATCCACTCTTTCAACTCTCAAACTTTTTGGCAAACTCCATTCTCAGGCGAACATCCGTTCTTAAATCCTCCTTTCATCTAGGTAATATTTATGTTAGATTCTTTCATCATTGTCGCATCTATCTTTTCTTATTATCTTCAATGTCTTCCAAGTCGAGTGCTAGTAGTGGTAGGGTCACGTTGTGAGGTTCAGAGAAGAGGCTTTACCTGAGGGCCTGAATGCGGTTATTAGATCATGAGTGAGGGTGCCAGAGGCCCACAAACGTGCCTGTTATCTGATGTCGGGTTGTGTGGCAGTGAGTGGATTCTTTTTTAAAGCAAGAATGTAACGACCTTTGCATCCCTTCTTTAGGGCAGTGCTGAGGTGTTTCATGCTGGCTCCGACCTAAGTTCTGCCAAATGGGTCCTTTGGAAGGAGGTCTCACTCGGTGAGGACATGCCTTTGCATGTCTTCCAAACACTTTTCCAATCCCGGGTATTTGGGAAAGATAAGTCAAAATGATGGTACTATGTAATCTCCTAAGGGGGATTAATCTCCTCTTGTAGTGGGTCTTTTTTCTTCCATTAAGGGGTAGAAGGAATCATGGTTCTGGATAAAAGGGAAGTGGCAACTGGTTGAGGAAGACACAGCCCCAGCTTGCACGGTACTAACCCAGTACTCCAAAGTATGTGGGCTCCTTATTTTGCTTCTTATCTTTCCTTTCCCTTACTTCAACTAATATTGCCTCTTTTTGCAGATTCGAGATCTTTCTTTGAACTACACGAGGTGGAGTGGGACGTTATTGAGGACATCTACAAATGTCTTATGAAACTACGTCATTTTGATCATTTGATTGACCAAAGCAGATATTTCTTGGACTTTGGATTGATGGCCTCTAAAGGTAACCTCTGAAGCTTTGTGTATAGACAATTTCAAGCTTTTTTTTATAGTTTCCAACCCTTGGTTTTTGCTGTTTATAGACGATTTCGAGAAGAAGAAGTAACTTACTCATGACATGGCCTCGATCTTGAAGGCCACCTGACTGTTGGCGCTAGGGGAGAACGTAGTTTGGTTTGGACGATTTGTGATATATTTTCAACTCAAACCATTTCATGCGGTTTGAAATTTTTCCAAACCAAACCATAATTTGCGATTTGGTTTGGTTTTAATTCATGATTTACCTATCAACATTATACTAATATATTTAAAACAAGTTAACATATATGTTTAAACGAGAAATAATAATGTTAAATATTAAATTATATTCATATTTACCATGAAATCCATGAATAAATTATTTTAAAAGTTGGTTGTTAAAAGATATTTATAGAACAAATACATTTTTCTTCATTCTTATTTACATTTTCTTATTTGTCTTTCATATTGTCACGTACCAGCTGGTATAGAATCACATTCTGCTATTATTGTTTGGTTAAAACTTATTTCGTCTTGCAAGTGAGATGTTAAATAAGGATTGAACATGATATGTTTAGATGTACAAAGATTGATAGAGTTCAGACTTATTGGAAATTGTCAAATTTTATTCTCTAACTACTTTATGAAAGTAGAAGGTATTAGTATTAGTTAGAGAACTTTAACATTTTCACACAATCAATACACTCTATCTTCGTTCTTTTCAATCCATAAACAAGTTCATTAATCATTTAGGCACATAAACAATCATTTTTCTATCAAAACCACAACTCATAAATGTATAATAAGTTCAAAAACAACAAATAAAAGAAAGAACAATGGAAAAATAGCTTGAATGAGAATCTGAGACTAACCGAGAGAGAAATGGGCGATATAGGTAGAAATTAACATACTAACATGCAAATGGTGACTGGCTATTTACGATTGACAATCACATTTCATTCAGCAGTGGTAGACAAGCATCCAATTTTGAATTATGTTAGGGCTTCTAAAGCTTTAGACGTGATTTGCTGCCATAGTTTTGTTGAATTATGATTTGGATTGTAAAAAATATTCGTTTTTTTTTATTTTGTATGATTTGAGAATAATTTTAGTTTAGTTTAGATATCGGGTGAGGACATATGTTGTGAACTTGTTAAACCATGAGTCAATAATAATGAACCTAATTTACTTTATATGATTATTTCAATGGGATGGTTGTAATTTGTATTGCTAAATTGGTTTTTTTTTTTCTAAAAAGTGAAAATCGTAAAATTTATAAGTTAATAAAATTAATGTTTAATCAAAAAATTTAAAGACGGTTTGGTTCGATTTTGCACGATTTTTGAAAATCGAAACCTAAACCAAACCATTTTGAAACGGTTTGGTTCGGTTTGATGGAAAAAACTGCGGGTCCACGCGGACCCGAAGCAACGATTTCAAATCAATCGTTTTGGTTTAGTTTATGATTTTGCAGTTTTTTTGTGCTGCCCTAGTTGGCACCAGGGCTTTGAAGCCTTCTTCTAGGGCCGCCAAGCATGTTAGGAGCAAACTAGAGTGCCTCAGTAAGGATTGCACTGAGAAAGGCAATGAGGAAGTGCCCCCAATGCAGATATGGCCAAGGAGAAAGGGAAAAGAAAAGGAGCCCTAGAAGAAGAAAAAGCTATCTCACAGCAGTGGCTCAGCCTCGGTGAAATTTGGCACCATTGTGGCCCCTCCTACTAAACAATTAGCCCCTTTCTTCAAAAGTTGATGACCGCATCGATGAATGTTGTGAAGACTGAAATGGTGATGAAGGTCAATGAAGAGGCACAAAAAGAGGTAGAGCATGCCTCAGAGGCTATGAAAGGGGTTGAAGCGGCGAGGACCCCGGGAAAGTCCAGAAGGTTTTCGGCAAGGCAAGATGAGGAGATTGCCCCTACAATTATGGCTATGCTGCCTCACGAGGTTTGAGGTACCATCGTTAACTTCTACAAATTTTGAACTAAAAGGTGGCAGTCTTACGTATCCACATGTGACGCGGTGGACCTTATGAAGACCCTGGTTAGCCAAAGTGTTAGGGCTTTTAAGGTCATCCTTAGTGTCAAGAGGCTTTGACTGACATTCAAACATGGAATAAAGCTTCAATTGACATGCTGGCCTCTGCTAAAGAGGAAATAAAGAAAATAAAGGCCGAGGCCGAGGCTGAGGCTGAGGTGATGGGAGATCAACGAGTTGAGGACACAATAAAGTTGGAATCTGATTTGGCTAAAATTGAAGCTCTGAAAAGGAAAGTTCACGAGTCCCAGTGTGAGGTTGTTTTATTAACAAAGAAGGTGGAAACATCAAACAGTCATAATAAGCTTATGGCAGAAGCCTTTGAGAAGGAAAATCTAGAATTCGCTGGGCTCAAGGATTCCAATCAGTTCTATGAGGGCAAAATAAAGCATTATGTCCAAAGGCTAATAGAACCAAGGCCAAGGCTCAACTGGCGGGTGAGGAAGCGAAGAAATACTACATTGCCAACTTCCATCTTATGGAGGAGTATCAGCACTTCGGCGTCTACTAGAAGAGGTTTGCCTATGCTGAGATGGTAGAGAGGGCAGATGAACTTTACCTAGAACTCAACGCTGCTAAACTAAGGGCAGAATTTTCAGATGAAGTGCCTCAGACCCCAGTTAAGGATGCAGTTGAGGAGGAAGATGATGCTTTTGAGGAAGAAAACTCGTGCTAACAAACCTCAACTACTGAAGCGCCTACTACTCGAGTTTCGATTAGTATAAATTTTTTTGTTTTCATTTTCATATGTAATGTGGACACGGTCCTTCTTGTAAATGTTTGATTATGTAATAAAAAGATTTTTTTTGCATTTCGGTTATTTGATTACAGCCTTAACTTATTACATAATTTAACTAGTTCGATCGTCCAATACATTACCGCATTTAAAAGCTTCTCGAACTTGAATAAGCTTGAACACTTGGCTAATCTTGAAAACATATGGAATCTAGGCTAACTCATTTGAACTTAACTAACCTTGATGACGTTTTTCACCTTTTTAATAAAGTTCAAATCAAAGCGTTTCAAACCTAGCTAACTTAAAGAATACTCAACATAAGAGATTCTCCCTTGACGTTCAGTTTTGTCAAGGTAAGGCATGTATTATACGCCTCGGAGGACAAACAAGGTAATCCCTTTTGAGATTCGATCATTTTCTTCGAGGCGCCCATGCTTCACCACATGGTGGATGGTTCAACCATGTAAAAGCTTCTCCCTTGACGTTTAGGTTTGTCAAGGTAAGGCACGTGTTGTATGCCTCGGACAACAGATGAGGTAATCCCTTTTGGGATCCGATCCTCTTCTCCGAGGTATCCATATTTTCCCATATTGTGGATGGTTCAACCATGTAAGGGCTTCTCCCTTGACGATCAGCTTCGTCAAGGTGAGGCATATGTTATACACCTCGAAACAAATGAGGTAATCCCTTTTGGGATCCGATCCTCTTTTTCGAAACACCCATACTTCTCCACATGGTAGATAGTTCAACCATGTAAAAGCTTCTCCCTTGATGTTCAAATACATCAAGGTGAGGCATGTGTTGTATGCCTCGGAGAACAAATAAGGTAATCCTTTTTGGGATCCTATTCTCTTCTCCGAGGCGCCTACATTTAACCACTAGGGCTTCTGCTTAATCCATTTTAAATGAAACACCATTTTATTCATTCACATTCAAGAGTTGGGTAAGGGCTTCCAGCTACGGAGTATCTTCATTAATAATATATTCTCAAATACTCAATATTCCATGGACGAAGCTATGCCTTTCCATCCATGTCTTCTATCCAATAAGTACCAGATCGAAGCTCTTCCTTGATATGACATGGACCTTCCCAGTTCAGACCCAATGTACCCACCCTTAGCTCTTTGGAAGACAAAAACACCCTTCGAAGAACTAGGTCATGTATCCGAAAAGATCTCTTCTTGACATTTGCATTATAGTAATGGGTCATTTCTCTTTGATATGTTGCTAGTCTCAATTGGGAGTCATCTCTTCTTTCGTAAAAAAAATCGAGCTCGCTTCTTCTCAATTCATCGTTTGATATCTTGCTGAATTGCAATCGACGTGGAGAAGGGAACCCAACCTCTACATGGCTTATTGTCTCGGCACAATAGGCCATCGAGAAGAGTGTCTCTCCAGTTAGGGTTCTAATGCTAGTTTGGATCGCCCGCAGCACGTGTGGTAGCTCACCAACCTATGCTTCTTTGGATGTGTCGAGCTTTCATTTCAAAGTATGCTAGTAGTTTTATTCATAGCCTCGACCTTCCCATTAGCTTGGGGATGATGCAATGTGGAGAAATGCTTCTTGATTCCCAACTCTTCACATAGGTCCCTGACTATTTTATTATCAAATGTTCTTCCGTTGTCTTAGATGATTGAATGGGGAAATCTAAACAGGCTTAAAATGTTCTTCCACAAGAACTTGGAAGTGTTAGCTTTCGTGATTTTGGCTAGAGGTTCAGCTTCAACCCATTTGGTGAAATAATCAATAGCAACGATTTCAAAACTCGCACTTCCTCTACCCTTACGTAAGAGGCCCATAAGGTCTACGTCTCACTTCGTAAACGACCAAGGGCTGGATATCGTAGTCAATTCTTGAGAAGGTTATCTTTCAACAAAGGAGAGGTTACCTCTGCCTCAACATTTTTTGTGCTAATGCTAGTCCTCTTGAGTGATCGGCACAAATATCCTCATGAATCTCGCGGAGTATATAAGCTCCCCTCCAATACATCAAAAGAGTGGGAAAGAAAATTCTATTTCATAGAGTACGTCATCCAGGTATATAAAATGGGCGGACCTCATTCTAACCTTGTGGGCCTCTAATTTGTCATTAGAAATGACCTAGTCTTTGAGATAGGCTACAATAGGCCGCATCCAGGTAGAGGTCCCTTCTATCCACATCACTTCATTTTTCACTGATATGGAAGGGTCCGTGAGATACTCTATGGGCACAATCGTTAGTAGCTCAAAATCTTTACTATTGTCCAACTTAGATAGGGAATCGACGTGGGCGTTCTCAACATATAGGATCAGAGCTAGCTCAACTTTTTGAAGGATAGGAATAGGTCCATCACCAATTTGAGATACGCAACTATGCCTTTGCCCTTGAGGCTAAAATTATTGTCGACTTATCTAACGATCAGTTGGGAGTCGCTGTTAATGAGCAACCTCATCACTTGCATTTCTATGGCCAGCCTAAGGCCAGCAAGCGGTGCCTCATACTCAGCCACGTTGTTTATGGCCTTAAATCCGAACCTCACTACACAATTCAATTTATGACCCTTAAAGTTTACTAAGACCACTCCAACTCTCTGAGCCCATTTCTCCAGCCGAACAATCTACGAACAGATTCCACGTGGGGGCCTCAAAGGGTTCCATTATCTTTTCCATTTCAAGGACGTTGGCAAATTCTACCACAAAGTCCTCCAGGGCCAATCCTTAATAACAGCTCTCGTCTTGAAGATGATGTCAAATTCACTAAGCTCAACTATCCATTTCAAAAACTTTCCTAAGGCATCAGGCTTCTAGAGCACTTACCTAAGTAGAAAGTTGGTTAACACATGTATAGCGTGGGCCTGGAAGTAAGGCCTCAACCTTCTAGAAGCCATGATCAATGCTAAAACCACCTTTTCCATATCAGGGTAGCGGGTTTCGAGCGCTAGAAGTGCTTTGCTAATGTAATAAATTGGCAACTGGTTAGTGCATTCTTCTTTGATAAGGATTGCACTAATGGCCTTATTAGTAACAACCAAATAAAGTTCTAAAGCTTCTCCAAGCTTGGGATATGAAAGGAAGGAGCCTGCCCTAAGTGTCTTTTTAGCCCCTAGAAGGCCTCTTCATATTCTCCCATCCATTGGAACCTCTTTCCCCTTCAAAACCTTAAAAAATTGAGGCATTTGTCGGTAGCCTTTAAAACGAAGAGACTTACAGCTGTCACTCACTCCATTAAGCTTTGCACTTGCTTTGGCTTTTGGGGAGACCTCATCTCAATCAAAGCTCGGATTTTTTCTAGATTTGCTACTATGCCTCTTTGGATGATCATGTATCCCAAGAACTTGCTGGAAGCAACGTCAAACGCACATTTCAGGAGGTTTAGTCTTATCATGTACCTCCATAGAATTTGGAAAGTTTCATTCATGTGTGCCACATGATCAACCACCTTTAAGCTTTGACTACCATGTCGTCCATGTAGACTTCCATTGTTTTGCAGATGAGGTTGACGAAAATTTTGTTGACAAGCCTTTGGTAGGTGGCCCCGACATTTTTCAACCCAAAGAGCATCATCTTATAGCAGTAAAGACCTTTATCGATAATCAAAGATGTACTTTCCTCATTAGCCAAGTGCATGGAAATTTGGTTATAACCCGAGTAGGCATCCATAAAGCTTAACAATTCATGTCCGGCGATGGCATCCACCAGTTGGTCTATGGGAGAGAGGGAAACTATCCTTAGGGAAAACCCCATTAAGATCGAAGAAGTCAATGCATAACTTCCACTTTCCATTATGTTTCTTCACCAAAACTGGGTTCGTGACCCACTTCAGGTAGATGGCCTCTCTAATGAAGTCATTCTAAATCAACTTTTCACTTCTTCCTTTAGGGCCTCATATCTTTCTAGGTTGAGGGCCCTTCTCGTTTCTCTATGCGAGGCAGCCGTGGGATCAATTTTTAAGTGGTAGCAGCTAACCTTGGGGTCAATGCTCACCATATCTTCATGTCTCCATGCAAAGACATCAAGGGTTTTACATATGAAGTCTTTGATGTTCTCTTTAATTTTAGATAGTAAACCTTTCCCCACTTGCATCAGCCTAGTGGGATCCTAGAAAGTGACAAGTTTCACTTATACTTTTTCGATCAATAGTGCAACCCTCCCAATCGGCATCCGAATAGCTACTAAGGTCAATATGAGTGCCCTTTGGATACGAAAGTCCCAAAGTTCTAGTGCCACATAGATATCTAAAAATTCATTTTAAGGCACTTAGATGTGATTCTTTAGGATTGGATTGAAATCTAGCACATAAGCAAACACTAAACATAATATCGGGCCTACTAGCGATTAAATAAAGGAAAGATCCAATCATACCTCGATATTGTGTTATATCAATTGAAGTACCTTGCTCATCTTTATCCAATTTAAATGATGAACTCATTGGAGTATTCATTGGCTTCAAGTCTTCAAAATCAAATTTCTTGAGCATGTCTATGATGTACTTTGTTTGACTAATGAAGATGCCTTCATTAGTTTGTTTAATTTGAAGTCCCCTCATACACTTTGAAAACTCTTCACAAAGGGAAATATTAGCTGCACCAAAAATAATGTCATCAACATAACTTTGTACAACAATCATGTCATCCCTTTTGGTTTTGATAAAAAGTGTAGTATCCGCATTTCCCATTTGAAAACCATTTGAAATAAGAAATTTGCTCAATTTTTCACATGAAGCTCTAGGAGCTTGTTTCAAAAAAAATAGAGCTTTTCTAAGTTTAAATACAGTTTTCGAAAATTTGTGATTTTTGAAACCGGGAGGTTGCTCTACGTAAACTTCTTTTTGAATAAAATCGTTTAAAAATGCACTTTTAACATCCATTTGATAGAGAGTAAAACCTTTATGGTAAGCAAAATCAAGAAGCGTGTGAATAGATTCTAATCTAGCAACCGGTGTAAAGGTTTCTTCGAAATCTATAAATTCTTCTTGATTGTAACCTTGAGCCACTAATCTAGTAGTGTTACGCACAATTATACCAGTTTCATCTTGTTTATTTCGAAAAATCTATTTAGTACCAATAACTGTTTGATCATTTGGTCTATCAACTAAATCTCAAACATGATTTCTTTCAAATTGATTAAGTTCTTCTTGCATTGCTAGAATCCAAAACTTATCAAATTCGGCTTCTTTGAAATTCTTTGGTTCAATTTGAGAAATGAAAGCACAATTATTTAGAAAACCTTTGGTAGAGTTTCTAGTATTGTAAACCTTTGGAAGGATCACCAATTATGAGCTCCTTTGGATAAGAGGGAACAAACCTCCATTCAATGGGAAGTGTTGGATCACTTTGATCTTTGGAAGATTCTCCTTCTCCTTGTTGAGAAATTGGTTCTTCCAAATCTTTATCTTCAATATCTTTGGATTTTCCTTGTTTTGATCTTGAATATTCATTTGCTCAAAAGGAATTTCCAAACCTACATCAACATCTTTCTATTGATCAAGAGAATTAGCTTCATCAAATGTAACATACATGGATTCTTCCACTACTAGAGTTCTTTTGTTGAAAACTCTATAAGTTTTGCAAGTAGGTGAATATCCAAGAAAGATTCCAATATCAAATTTTGAATCAAATTTTCCCAAATTTTCTTTTGTATTTAGAACAAAACATTTGCAACCAAAAACCTTAAAATAACTGATATTGGGAACTCTATTTTTCCAAAGCTCATATGGAGTTTTTGGTTTTCTTTTGACTTACCAAAATTCTATTCATAATGTAGCAAGTGGTGTTAATGGCTTCTGCCTAGAAATATTTGGATAAATTGTTTTTATTTAACATGGTCCTAGCTATTTCTTGCAATGTGCGATTCTTTCTTTCTACTACACCATTTTGTTAAGGAGTTCCAGGAGCCCAAAATTTATGTTCATATCCATTTTCTTTACAAAAATCATCAAAAGTAATATTATCAAATTCTCTACCATGATCAATTCTAATGGTTGTAATAAAGTATCCTTTTTTCATTTTGAACATTTTTACAAAAAATGTTTGAATATTTTTAAAACTTCATTTTTCAAGTTAAAAAACAAAACCTAAGTAAATCTTGAGAAGTCATCAACAATGACAAATGCATAACGCTTACCACTTAAACTTGTGATTTTAGAAGGTCCAAAGAGATCCATGTGAAGAAGTTGTAAATGTTTTGTGGTTGAAGAAAATTGCTTAGTTTTGAAAGAACTTTTTGTTTGTTTTCCAAATTGACAAGCATCACAAATTTTGTCATTTTCAAATTTCAAATTTGGTAGACCTTTAACAAAGCAATTTTTGAGATTTTTGAAATTAGGTCCATACTAACATGGCCTAATCTTCTACGCCATTACCAAGTATCATCTTTAAAACTTGACAAACATTTTAATTCTTTTTCAAATTCAATGTTAATGACATAAACATCTTTTCTTCAGCTACCTATGAACAATACCTCTTTCGATGTAGCATCCTTAATAAGGCATTTTGAATAATCAAATTTGATATGATAACCTTTATCACATAGTTGACTAATACTTAGCAAATTATGTTTGAGATTGTCTACTAATAAAACATTTTCAATAGAATGAGATGAATGACTACTAATATTTCCAATGCCCATGATTTTTCCTTTGGCATTATCTCCAAACGTAACATGACCCCTATCCTTCCTTTTGAAGTTTGACATTAGTGTTTTGTCTCCGGTCATATGTTTTGAGCAACCACTATCTAAGAACCAATTGCTCTTTATCCTTGAAGACACCTACAAGAATTGATTCAAATTTTTTGATCTTGGTACCCATTTAACTTTGGGTCCTTGATAGTTAGTGCTAGTGGACCCTTGAACCCACTTATTTCTTTGAAAGTATAGTTTCTTTTTTATCAACCAATTAAAAGCTACATGTCCAAATTTGTTACAAAAGCTACATGTGGTGTTAGAAGCTTTAACAAATATATTTTCAAGAGATTTTTGCTTTAGAAAAGGTTTGTATCCAATTCCTCCTTTATCAAAAACACATTTTTGTTTCCCAAGTATTAACTCAAAGTTTTTCTTTCCTTGAGTGAATTTGTGCACAATGTTGGTTAAATCTAGGACTTTTTCTTTTAGAGAAACATTTTCTATGATTAGAGATTCATGATCATCCTTTTCTTTTTCAAAATCCTTTTGAGTTTCTAAAATCTTTTTGGTCTCATTTTTCAATAAAATGTGTTGCTTTTTGAGAGTAGAATGTTTGAGAGCAAGTTTTTCAAAAGTTTCAATGAGTTCATCATATGAAATAGATAGTTCATCATAAGGAGTGTCATTTGTGTTTCCCTCATCTTCAATAGCCATGGAGCACATGTTTGCAACTTCATCTTGACTTTCATTTTCTTCTTGTTCATCATCACTTTCATCCCAAGTGGCTTGTAGAGCTTTCTTTTTGAAGAATTTTCTCTTGTTGGGACATTCGGTTCTTTTGTGACCAAATTTGTCACAATCATAGCAAACAATCTTCTTGTTCTTTTTCTCACCTTTGTCTTCGTTCTTTTGGAATCGACGGTTTTTCCAAAAGCCTCTCCATTTTTTGACAAAGAGAACAAGATCATCAAGTTCCTCATCACTTTTGTTTGAGTTTGAGGTTTCTTCATCATTTGATGATTTCAAAACAATTTGTCTTTTAGGAGGATCCTTCTTTTCTTCCTCTTTTGCTTTTCTACACTTCTCCTTTGTTTTGGCATGATTTAGCTCATAAGTCATCAGTGTTCCATAGAGCTCTTCCAAAGGATACATGTTGACATCTTTGGTGTTCTCTATCAACATCCTCAATGAGTCTCAATCTTCCGAGAGAGATCTAAGCATTTTGCTAACAAGTTCACCATTAGTAAATTTTCGATCAAAGCCTTTAAGGCCATTAACAATATTGGTGAACCGAGTAATCATGCTAGCAATGGATTCATCTTGTTTCATAAAGAAATTTTCAAAATTTTTAAACAAAATATTTATCTTAGTTTCTTTCACTTTGTTTGTACCCATGTGTGTGATTTCTAATGCATGCCAAATATCATATGTGGAATCACATGTGCTAATACGATTAAATTCATTTATATTTAAATCACAATAAAGAAGATTTTTGGCTTTTGCATTCAAGGACATTTTTCTTTTATCATCTTCATCATATTCTTCTCTAGGTTTTGAAATAATTTGATTCGATTTTCCATCAAATTTAATAACCTTGGTAAGCTCATGAGGACCACATTCAATAACCTCCCAAACATTATAATTAATTGATTGGATATAAATCGTCATTCTAGTTTTCCAACAGTTATAATGTGCACTATCAAACAAAGGAGGACGATTTGTAGAATGCCCCCCAATATTATGATTAGCCACAACACAAGATAGTAAAATCTTTTAAAATGCGCAGCTATGCTCTGATACCAATTGACAACCCAAGAATAACTAACCAAGAGGGGGTGAATTGGTTTTTGAAACTTTTTCGGCAATTAGTCTCAAAACTATTTAATACACAAAATATAAATGCAAAGTGCAATAAGAGAAGTAAATATGCAAATTTGATAACTTGATTCAAGTATAATCACTTAAGTTGATACAGCACAATGTAAATAGCAATTTAAAGTAAGGTGCAATAATGTAAAGATGACAAGCGAATTTAATGGGGTTCGATACACAATGTGTTCTACATCCCCATTATCAAGCTCTCCATCACGAGTAAGGCCAAATGTACTATAGTGGTAACTTACAAACAATGAGTACCAATCCTTAAGTTACTTATAATAAGAAACACTTATCCTTAAATGACTCACAACAAGGATCACTTATTCTTAACAACAAACGAGTTTTCACACGGCTCTCAAAACCACCAAAAATCTAAATGATAATTTTACAATTGAAAGAACTCTCTTAACAAATGTATAATCAAGTCAAGTATTTAGAGCGTTAGGATAACACTTCAATAGATAGCATATAATAAAGCTCAAGTGTTTATGTTTCAAACTTTGATGAATAATGGATAATGAAATAGTTTGTATCTTTGTATCAAAGTTTTTCAACCTATGATCTCTCTTAACAAATAATGTAAGTTAAGTATGAAGAGAGATTTACACTTCAATATAAATGTTGGCAAAGAAAACCTTTATCAAGAATTGAAAACGGATGAGATTGAGAAGTTTCCTTGCAAAATAGAGTTCTTGATGAAATAGATGAAACTAATTTGATCAATCAAGAGATTCTTTATAATAAATGAAATAGAATATAAAATCAAGTAAGCTCAATTATTTTCAATAAATATACTCTCTTAATTGCTCTTGTAAGTTGTTAAGATTGAATGCAAAAGAGAGGGCTATTTTTAGACAAGATGTTTGAAAATCAGCAACTTTCGGTTGAGCATATCGGGCATTTCGGTCAATCAAAAGATGAGTATAGTCATTTGAATATTTTAACCGTTTGAATTTCGGCTGAGCATTTCTGTCATTTCAGTCAAACCGAATTTTGGTAATCCAATGTATACCTCGGTCGACCGAAGTATGAGAATTTTGAAAATTAATTTTTATATAAAAATATTCATTTTTCAAAATCAATTTCATATTATGAATCAAAAATATTTTTATGTAAGTGATGAATTATGAAAATAATTTGAGCTTCATATGCTTGCTAAAGATTGATGAGTTGATACATTTACATATAAATTAAAGTTTAAAAAGAACTTCTAAACTCTAATCTTCAAAGTTCTTGTTCTCTTTAAGTCTATTTTGATCGCTTGTTCTTCAATGGATGACGATTTGAGCCTTTGAATGCTTAAGAAGATTTATACATGAAAAACTCTTGAAACAAGACTTGTTAGAAGCATAAGTATCATGTTTGTTATAATCAAAACAAATGGAACTATATTAAATCATAGGTCAACAATAATTACACACCTCCAATCACATTTCCCCAAAATTTGCAGAATAATAAACTGGAGAATCAATTCAAGAAGTTCATGGATGTCCTCAGATAATTTCACATCAATATTCCTTTCATTGATGCCATAATACGAATTCCAAATTATATTAAGTTTTTGAAAGAAATGTTGATCAAGAATAGAAAGTTGTCACGTGATAAAATAGTGGCATTAACTGAAGAGTGTAGCACAATCCTATAGTACAAGCTCCCTCGTAAATTGAAAGATCTAGGGAGTTTCACTTTACCTTACTCTATAGTAAATGCACATAATTTATATGTTTTAATTGATTTTGGAGCAAGTATTAATTTTATGCCATTGTCTATTTGCAAAAATTAGGATTGGAAGATCTAAAAGCAACTTCAATAATCCCACAGTTGGCTGACAGGTCACTTAAGCATCCTTATGAGTGGTTAAAAATATGCTCATCAAAGTTGGAGATCTCATATTTCCAAATGATTTCATCGTCCTAGATGTAGAAGAAGGTCAACATACACTAGTAATCTTAGAAAGACCACACTTAACAACTGGACGAGCATTAATGGATTTTGAAAGGGGTAAGATAATCTTAAGGGTGGATGAAAACAACAAAGCTTCACTATAAATACTCTACTCGAGCACCACCTTGCCTAGAAGAATGCAAAAGAATTGTCCACATGAAAAATAAGGATGTTGGCAGATTGGTTGGGTTGAACGACAATGAAAATTTTGTAATCTGGAGGCCTAAATATGAATTATATTGAACAACTGTCAGTGCAACTGATGCAAGTCTGAAAACTCTCTTTTCAAACCACCGTGAATAGCCAAAACATCAAAGTCAAGCTAATGATTATAAAAAAGCACTTATTGGGAGGTAATCCAGTTTTTTTGTCTTTTTTTATTTTGCTTTTTAGATAATAGATTAGAAATCTTTATTCCTTTTAGTAGCATAGGATATCTTCATCCCCATATTTCCCTTTAGGATGTGTTAGAGCATATTTTAAATTGTTCTATGTTAAGTTTGATTTTTACTATTTTGAAGGAACATGACACCTGAACACATTGGATAAGGAAAAGACATCGCAGGTGATTCAGCATTTTATGATGGTCCATCTCCCACCTGTAGATTTAGAACATGGAAGTACTTAGTTCCTTTCTTTGTCTTTAATTTTTATATATTGTTTGTTATATTTTTAGATATTAAAGAATATGTCTATTATAAGTTTAGGGGTGAAAAAATATCAAATTTCTATCTATTTTTACTGTGTTGTGTGCTTGTTCTCGTGCAAAAAAAAATTCAAAAAATAAAAAATGGAAAATTTATTTTCAGCTTTATTTCTATTTTGTGTGCTTGTGTGGGTTTGATAATTTTGTCTACTATGATGCATATATTTGGAACCAAATGTTAACTTTAAATTGTCCAAAAGTGCATGTGAGTTGATTTATGCTTATTTATGATAGACTTGATATTTTATAGCACAAAATTTATGTTTTGTATCATGAATGAATAATTCGATTCAAAATTTGAATAGTTTGAAACAAAAATTGTGACATTAGATGCTAAATTCAAATAACCACTACATTAAATATCCTTAAACCAATTCTATGATAGTTTGGGGTGATTGAGCTATTATAGGAAGACATTGAGATAAATATGGATTCCACGTGTGCTAGATTTTTTGTGAATTGTCTAAGGCCAATGAAATGAAAATTCAGTGAAAATCTTAAATTAGGGGTCGATTTTAGATAATAAGTGTTTAATAAGGGGCATCATACTAATCATTGAATGAAAAAAGAAAAAAATTGTCTCATTATGAAACATCTCTTCGTATCTTTATGATTCAAATGATTAAGTTTGTAAGGGTGTCGAAAATCTAGTGCCCTAAAGTCATCTTACTTGGAAGTCATCGGCTAAAAGCTTACTACAAGGGTCATTAAGAAAGTTAAAGAAAGAGAAGTATACACATAAGATGAAAATAATAATAAGTGAAAAGCAGGTGCATGACAAGAAGACACACTTGTAGCCTTGACTAAACCCTAAACGCTTATTTTAGAGAATTGGACCTGCGAGAAGGTATTATTAGCTTAATTGATTCATGGAGGTTGAAACAATAAAAAAAATGAGGAAAATGCTCATTTGTTGATGTGTTAAGCTACAATTAGTGAATTTTGACAAAACTAAAGAGTGTGAGAATTAGTATATAAATTCAACCTTAAATCACACCTTTGAAAAAGAGTTAAAATAATAAGTTTGGAAATTTGAATCTTACTAGTGAAGAAAGAAAATATTTTACTTTTGAGGGTCTGGAATTGAATTACTTTATAAATTTATGATGCTTAACATGAATTTACACATGTTGATTTTGCATTGGAAAAGTAGAAATTAATTTTAGCATTGTGATTTTATAGTAGTTAATAGTTTTAATAGATATATTCCAATTCTAAAATCAAAAGAAAATTATCTAACCATGTTGTTTATTTTTAATTTTATTTTTTGTTTCAGTTAGGTTATAGTTTTGTTTGATAACAATCAAATGTTCAAGTTTAGGGTGTTTGATAAGTGTATTTTGTAAACTTATCTAGGCCATTAAATTAAAGTATTTGTAAGTGATATGGATTATTTATTATTTATGTTTGTCGGGATGAACTTAATGGAAATTGGTGGAATTGGACAAAATGAATGAAAATGAAGAAATTCAAGTTTGGACCAAATTGCAAAATATCCAATAGTTTATTCGAACAATAAAATGATGATCAAAGATCACATGGAATCAATTGGATGCAATTGGAGGTCAAATGAGTGAAATATAGTCAAAATATTTTCATGAAACAATTTCTAGTCGAAAAAAGTTATGATCAAGATTTTCAACTTGAAATTGAAACCCATTTTTCGAATAGCAAATGTTTGAATTAGAGAAATATTATTGCTAGAAGAATTGTATCCATTTGAATTATATTTCCAACATACTTTGAATCACATCAATTAAACATCGGGAGATAAAATTATGACAAAAATACGGATAGCTGCGCAGGGACAAGATCCACAATCCAGAGTGCATGCGAGACAACCATTTTCATGACCCAAGAGCCATTGGGCTCAATGGCGCAAGGTAGGTATACTAGCGCATATGCACAAGGATTTTCTAGGGACTCCCGTGCAATTTTTGACTTTGTTCAGAATTTTACTTCCAATTAAATTCTACTCGCGTTTGGCTTGATTTTTGGACGCTTGTATATACAAAACATTGAAAATCTCTTTCTAACCTCTAGATACACAATAATATCATAAAATGCATCAAGAACAAGAGGCCAATTCACCACTTTTGAGAAAGAAGATCAAATCCTAGCGAGAAATTGAAGCCAAGTTTATCAAGATTTTGAAGAATTCAACATTAGAATTGAAGATTAAGATTTTTTTCCATTATTTCATGATCCACGTGATGATTTTCGATTATTCTTTTTGTAATTTTTTTAAAAGGATGTTAGACTCGATCTGTTTTTATATTGGATGAAGATGAATCCTATTGTTTTATTTACTTTAATTAAAGACTAGTAATTTAGTTTATTTCTTGCTATTCTTGATTAATTTTGCATACTTGTTATATTATTTAATTGTTTGATCACCAATTAGATAATTAGTTACTTATTGTAGTATTGGAAGACTTACAATAAGTTTAGAACGGAGCAAAATTAACATGTGTACAATATGTTAGAAATAACATTTATCACCTATGCAATCATATTAATAATCTGAAATTTAATGCGCTCTAATCATTCGATTTTCGGCTAGAAATATACTCGGATTGTGATTAAATAGAGTTAATTTATCTTTAAAAAAAAAGTTAAATACATTAGTTTTATTGATTGTCAAGAACGCATTAGATTTCAAATCAAGAATTAAAATAGATAGTAATAGGTGGATTCGAAATCCAATATAATCATCCATAATTTGATAAAAAAAAAAAATACCACTTTCTTAGACAATTTAGCATAAAAGCAAATCAAATTCTCTCTTTGTTTACATAATTCGATTTCTATATAAAATTAGTAAACTTGAATTTAAATTTATTCTCTGTGGGACGATACTATCTCAAAAAAAATTTATTTGACAATAATTTCGTACGCTTGTGAAATTTTGCACGAACAAGTATGTTAAGACCATCGCTATAGGGCCTTGATACTCTTGCTCATAATCATTTGATGACACGAAAAATGGACAACCGTATGTCTGCAATGATTGATAAAATCCTCTTAACCATTAAGTCTCAACATAATGTCATCACCATTAAAGAAAAATTTAATGACATCCCATAAAGTTGGCGTACGATTCCAAATGCATTATTCTCTCGAAGAAGATGTTCTCTGAAGACCTAATTAGGAAGATGAAGACCTATCTATGTCTCTTTCCATTAATTTATCAGTATTTTGTTACATTCATTGAGTTATTTGAGATTGTAAAAACTCGGCCTCTGTGCCCAAGCCATTAAATCATACATACTGTCTACTGTGGGGAGTCTGATCACATCTTACCCTTGACAAATTTCTATCTCATCCCCAAGATTCGAACACATGACCTCCCATTAAAAAAGACATAAGTTGTGAAAGTTAACCCTAGATTGTTTCTAGTTTCCCAATTAGTTCGACCTTACGTGCGGAATTAATCTATTAAAAGCAACAAGTCACTTTTTTAATAGTTTCTGGATGGTTAATCATACAAGTCCAATTTTCTATGTTTGAATACCGCAATTTGTAATGTGGAAACAATCAACAACACAGTAATTTGTTGACGGAGAAACCCATCTAGCTAAAAACTTTAGGACTGAGTCAGTTACCTCTACTATAGACAATAAATGTTACATTTAGATGTTGTCTAGCCAACTTCACTAGACTTTCCGATCTATTTCTTGTAATCTCCAAGATATTGTTGCCTCCTCGAGCTTCTCGATCTTATACAACTATCTCTTCCAAGTGGATACCTAAGAATCACCAATTCTTGTTCTTCTTTCTGTGCTTGTAGTCCAACATTCCTCAATCTTCAGCGGCCTCTAAAATTCCAGTTGAGAAAGTACCTCTACTATGAATGTGATATGCAAGAGAGGCATAATGTACAACCACACAGAAAATCATGCAAGGCTTAGGTATTTATAGTTAAGGATGTTTAGTTATTACAGGCTGTGTAAAACTCTCCAAAAACGCGAACTAGGGTTGGCCATGTAATATTGTCTCTCGAGCGACAGGGTAGTGATGAACATTCTGTTTTTGTCGCTCGAGCAATGTCTTGGCGAGAGGTGAGCGAACATGCGGCGTTTCTTCTTCCATGTTCCAAACTCAATCTCTAACCCTAAACTACATAATCCAACTATACAATATTGCTCCTAATTTCTTGACTTTTACACATATTCAATTTAATCATTTTTGTTCACAGGATCGTCAATTACAACATAAAACCTAACAATCTCTCTCATTGACATTTTTGTGATAAAACTATACAATAAAGTCAAGGTAGTAAAATAATTAAAACGAAATTATCTAAACTACCAAGCTCTGTCTCTTGCATTCCTTGTTATACCTGCTTCCTAAAATCAAAAATTCAAATATCCAGTGCAAAAGCACGAGATACAAAAAATGTAGCAATTGAAGTTCATAATCATAAATAAGCATGTTAGTTTGAAACGTGACATTAATGTCAATCAAAACACCAATAGAAACATTAACATCACAAAACATAAAAAATCAAACAGCTATGGACTATGATATGGAATGCAATGCAATGAAAATTCTCATACTTACTGCAAATTCTCAACATTTTTATGTAGTATCAAAATATATCTATGTCTCTTCCCAATGACCCCCAAACATAAAATGCAAATGTCAATGTCAAATTCACTGTCAAGCTTCTCCCCTGTGTACATTTTCTCCCCCTTTATATATATTCTTTTCCCATTTTTGTCACAAATGATGAAGGGTACAATTTCAAACTCAATTTTAGCAACACTGTGTAACATCTTAAAAATGCAGTTGATGTGATCCAAGGAAGGCAACAAATTTTCAAAGATCTGGCTCAACGTAAAGAGGAACCAAAGACAAGATCAAGAGCTACGGAGGATCAAAAAGACTATGGAATGAGTTATCCAAGAAGCGGAAGCCAAGAGCTCGAGTGCAACAAGCCAAATAACAACTTACATGTTGGACATGAATACGGTATCAAGTTTGGTGCGTTGGATTCAAGCTTTGTCGGTTATGTTTATGTTTTCTATATATATACACATATAATGTTGTGCATCTGTCCAAATTTGTAGTCTAATTCATTACTTTGCAATGAATTGTTGAGAATTACAAGACAATCTATCGGGATCGAACAGTTGAATTGTTGGCTGCTAATAAAATATTTTGTCTAATTAACTACTTTGTCTGTAATGTTATTTCTACACGACTAATGCATGTAACTAGTTTTATCTAATTATCTGCTTTACTTTACTGTGATTGATTTTCACTAGTACTCATGTTCTACAACGCGTACAGTAATTATCGAATCAGGATTAACCAATCTCTTCAATATGAGATCAACAACTATAGAACTTGTGGCATGTAGATATGTACTACGGCGAAAATCTACAAATCATGTGTACACATTGTTGAGTTTACTTATTATAAATATTGCAGACTGCTTCACCGTCGAAGGTATATTCATGTACGGACTCTAAACTTCACTTAAAAAATTAATTTTTTTTATTATCGTTTGAGACACTTTGCATTTGATCGACCTCGTCATGTTATACATTTCAGTGAACTTCCATCGCGACAAACGAAGGATTTTGAAAATTTATATCCCTCCCCATATCAACAATTGGAAGCTCAATTTTCAAAATAGTAACACATGTAACAGTTTCTTTATTAACTGATATGTATCAATTTAAGTCATCATCTTCTCGTATTTTGGTCGGAGGTATAATCATATTCGAGATTTTGAACTTCAATTCAATTTGAGTGCAGGGATAAAGAATATCAAGTTTGTCCTTCAACTGTAATACAAGTCCGACTAAGGTAATACTTGTCTGAACTACAATGAAAGTGGTTTTGTTCGCCCTCACTTCCATTCATCATCCAAATGATCAACATTTTTCCCATACAACACGATAAATTTCAAATGATTACTCATACTTGAAAAGTTAATATTGTACTGGTAAGAATTCTGGACAATCAATATGTCATCATTTAATAGCATTAAAGTGGCACATTCTAATAGCAAAATGTCAAACCGACAATTAAATGTCTATCCCGACAGTTTCCAATTGTCAAGTTCAATAGTTGAAATTTCTAACCCGACAATGTTTAAATGTCGAATTCAACAATTGAGTTGTCGAAACTGACGAGAAGCATATATGTGTTGGATTGGACAAATTCTTCTATCACATTAAGTGTAGTCATCAATATTGTACTACCGAATGACAAAATTTTCTTCCCAAATAATTTGCACAGTAAATCATTAAAGAGACAATCATTCAAAATATTTATTAGGTTTGATTGAAAGAAATTATTCAAAAAATTAATGGTGATAATCAATTATCAACTATAATATGATAATATCTTCCCAATAGATAACTCAATACTTCATTAAATATGGAATCATTCACAATATTTTGTAGATGATATTGTTATCTTTATTCCAAAAGATTTGAAATACCAAATAAATCAATGAACAATCATTTCAAAAATTTTAAATAAATATGGCTATGTCTTATTTAATATTTCAAAAGTAGTAAGTTATAAGATAAAAATACAAACAATTTGTAGTATATTAACGTCTCAAAATGGATGATGACTTCAATAGTACTGTCTCTTTAATGAAAGAATGAAGAATGTGGTTAGATAGTTAGAATTTGCTAATGTTAGAAGAAAATAGTTCATGCTTACTTTTCAAAATATTTTTTCAATTCTTTTTAATTACCGAAATTCATATTGCCCAAAATAATATATATATATATATATATATATCTAATATTTATAATACAAAAATTAAATAATCACATAAACATTAATGACATTCAAGTCAAGTATTAATGAGCATTAAATGCTCCTAAAAAGTGTCACTGGGGTAAATTGGACAATTCACACCAAAAAATTGATATGTTTGAGTATCATTAATAAAAGTGGGAATTGCAAGAAATGTACATTTTCATATGTTCATTTGCAAAAATGTCCACCATTGCAAAAATATCCATTTTGGAATAATTTAGACCAAAATACTATTGTTAACAATTTATGATTTCATACTAATCCCAAAAATGGACATTTTTGCAAAATGTTATTGGTCAATAAAATTTGGACACATAACCCACTCTATCTATTTCAAAAGTAGACATGTCAAATAACAATAAATGCTATTTTTTTCATTGACACGGAAATGTCGAGAACTACATTTCAAATGTAAAGAATTGTCATGTTCAGAATAAAATGTCATTCTAGACAAATGAAGTGTCAAGAACGACATATAAAATGTCGAGAATATTATTTTAATGTAGTTTATCATGAAAACTATTTCTCGAAATTCGTTATAAAAAAAAAAAAAAAATCAAATATCGAGAACAACATTTAAAGTGTCGAGAATATTATTATAATGTAGCTTTTCATAAAAGCTACTTCTTGAAATTTGTGACAAATTGAAAAAAAAAAAAATCAATTACTTCATTTTTTTCATTAAGGGCATAATAGACAATTTGCTACTAAATTCAAAAGTTGAGACATTTTTCAATTGACACCTATAAAATTAGACATTTTTTAAAATACCTCTTAATAAAAGTGATAAATTTTGTTGTACTTTATGAAAAATCCCCTTTATTTTAATCCATTTTAAACTGGAAAACTTAAAAGGTATTTAAATTACGAGAAGGATCCTCATACTCATAAATTTGACACACTTATTTGACAAATAATTGCGACATTTAATTTAAGTCAATACAACATTCAATATCTTATGGATCTCAAGTGGTTATAATAAACTCTTTTATAATTTTAGTAAAATATATGTTGAGCGTTAGATTAACTTAAATTAAATATCATAATTATTTGTCAAATAAATGTGTTAAATTAAATTAAATTAAAGTAAATTAAATTAAATTAAGATAAGATTAGTTTTATCCAATCATATTCATACCAAATCAGCCATAAAGATTTCGAATTCTAGCCATAGGGAATATTGGTTAAGATTTTGAATGTTTATCCATATCTTTTCCAATTGGAATATAATTTATATCTTTAAGAATCTGATTTCATTCATATCTCATTGTCCGATATAACAGCTAACTCTATAAAATTTTCCAATATTTTTTGAATTGGTTCTCATTAGGCGAATTTTGGTCTTTTGCCTTTTTGGTTCTGATCAATTGAATTCTCGCTACAATGGAGGATTGTTCTCTAGCTAAGGATGCTTACTTTCTCGGATTTGATAGCTCTACTCAGTAAGATTCTCCGTTCAATCATGCAAAAATTTGACAGAAAAGAATTGATTGGAAGATGGAAAGAAAAGGAAAATAAAAAATAAAAAATCAATCCAATCATTTGTGACCACATCAGCATCTGTAGGAATTCTGTGAAGAATTCCCTGTATTCGTGACTTTTTCCTCCTTTTAGTTTTATATCTGTTTTCGTTGTCCAGTAAGGAAATTTCGTTTGATACGATGTTTTAAAATTTTTTTTTTTTTTTTTTTTTTTTTTTGGGTCGTTCAGATTTTTGGGCTGTTTTCATCAATTTTCATCCAATATCTAATCAGAATTTCAAAATTTGCATATACTGATGTAATTCTTCTGTTATTTGATTTTATCCATGTTACTTCAGTTAGGTGTTCCTTGATCTTTTCGAAACGTTAATAATTCAATACTGAAATTGAATCTGTAATTGTATAAGAAATATTATGATTCTTTCTTCTTTAGGTCATTGAAGGCAACTGTATTAGATGCGAACCTCAACATTGTTGCTGCAGAGATCGTTAATTTTGATTCTGAGTTGTCACATTACAAGACTAAAGATGGTGTTTGCCGGGACCCTTTGGTTAACGGGAGAATTGTGTCGCCCACTATAATGTGGGTCGAAGCTCTCGACCTCATACTTCAGAGGCTTCAAAAATCGAAATTGGATTTTGGAAAGATTGCTGCTGTTTCTGGAAGTGGACAACAACATGGCAGTGTGTATTGGAAAAATGGGAGTTCCAAAATATTGTCATCATGTGACCCGAAGAAACCATTGGTGGATCAACTTGGTAATGCCTTTTCCACCAAGGAGTCTCCTATATGGATGGACAGCAGCACCACGGAACAATGCAAGGCAATTGAGAAAGCAGTTGGTGGTGCATTGGAGTTATCTAAGATTACTGGTTCACGTGCATATGAGAGATTTACTGGCCCACAGATTCGGAGGATCTTTGAGACACAATTAGATGTTTATCGGAATACAGAAAGAATATCCCTTGTCAGCTCCTTCATGGCATCCCTTCTTACAGGGAGCTATACTTGTATAGATCATACTGATGGCGCAGGGATGAATTTGATGGATATAAAAGATAGATCTTGGTCCAAAATAATATTGGAGGTTTGGCATCATTGTCAACTGCAATTAGAGCACTCTCTTGATTATTAATACTGTGCATAAATCTTTATCTAATTGATATATGTGATTTAATTCTAGTTCGACCATTGATAGCTCAAGTTCAGTTTCAGTTTCATAGTTAATCTAATGACTGGTAGTTATCAGATTCATGATCACCCAAGGTTTCATCATTAGCAGTACTCATGGTAGTTAATATATGTTGGTTTTTAATGTTTGTTCTAGGCCACTGCACCCGGCTTAGAGGACAAACTTGGCAAGTTAGCTCCTGCACATGCTGTAGCTGGTTTAATTTCACCCTATTTTGTGGACAGGTCAGTCGATGTTTATAATCTCGCACTGTGTATAATGCTGGACAATGATGTTTAATTCATTCAACATGTAATTTTATTTTATTAGCCTATTTGAATGGCTACTTTGTATACTAACTTATTGTAGTCGACCATGAAGTGAAGGTTAATGACGAAACCTCCTGAAATTGTTGTTCAGTTAACTTATTAATGCTTGTGTTTTTGGTATCCTTTTTCTTTCTTTTTTAGCTCATTGCTTCATTAATCTTTAAAACTGACAGCCTCCTGAACGGCCACGGACTGCTTGATTTCTCATTAATCTTTTTATGAGCTGCTTTCAGGTACCACTTCAACAAAGACTGCTTAATTATTCAGTGGTCTGGTGATAATCCTAACAGCCTAGCAGGTGATCTTTGTTTATTATTTATTTTCATATTACTCATCATAATTTCATTGGCAAATGCTTTCATTAAATGATCTGTTTTTGTTTGCCTCCATTTTTTATTGTTTCTAGATGAGTATATTTGCCACTAGCTGTCTACAAAGCTTCCAGATTAAATTTCAGCTCTCTAATATTTACTTTAACGCATATAAACTTTTTCTGCTAATTCAGAAATCAGGCAGTACATATCCCACGTAGCTGCATGTTCTTAATCTCTCCCTTTCCCTCTGATTGGCGAAAACTCAGCTAAATGTTCAAATACTAGATCTTGTGCTCAGAAATCAGGAATCCATTTTTACATCAGAACTTGGTTTGTCTATTACTGAATATGCCTTGAGAAGCATTCTGTTCAATCCAATCTCAATCGGCAAGATGATGTTTCAATTATGTTATGATCTTTGTATGAGAGTGCACTTGTTTAAAATTTTTTAGAAATTATTATAACATGTTTTTATGTAATAAAACAATTTAGATGGTCCTCTACTAGATCCAACTACAAGCAAGCTCAAACTTTTTTTGGTAATCTATCCTTTTGTTTGTGCTCTTTCCATGTAGTATGGTAGCTTTAATTTCTTTTTTACCTTGAAGTAACGAGTTCTCACAGTTCATAGTGTTCCAATATCACGTCATTGATTAGTTTCATCAAGTGAACATATTTACAGGAATGCCCATAGACTCATTTTCTTCCATAGTCATGATGCTAATATCAGCTTACAGTACTGATATATGTATCTTATGCAGGGTTGACCCTCAACAGTCCTGGGGATCTAGCCATCAGTCTTGGTACTAGTGACACTGTAAGTTGGCTTTCTACGTCTGCCTTGAGATCATCTTACTTAGTATACTAACTTATTCATAATATTCTAAAAAAATGTTAGAAAAACTAATTATACATGTTTATCAAACTTTAATGCATAACCTACATTTTTTTCTGATGCCTGTTTCAAGTTTTAACATAAAGAATATTTCCCAAGCAAAATGACGGTGTTGTAGACAGCTTATTTGACCTTCAGGCAAGACCAAACTGACGAAGATGAGAAAAAATTGCTATGCTAGTATCAGCATTACTTTGCCCATTTTGACTTGCTCCTATTCCCTCCTGTAATTGCAGTCTATATCTAAACCGTATTTCAAAAGTCGTAACTTCATGTCAGCATCAGTCATTTAATCTCTTCTTGGGGAATGGGAATTTAAATGGGTGAGTATTTGAAGTCTTGTGGTTGGGAAATGATATATTTTCTCCAAGAGAGAACAATGATAAAATGCTGAAGTTTAACTACTAACTATACCATTTTGGTTCTCTGCAAGTTTTGCTATTTATCTTTCCTAGATTGAATTCTAATACAATTATGTAATTGATTGAATTCTGAGAATATATGTCAGTTGAACCTACTAAATGGCTATACTTTCTGTTAGGTTTTTGGGATCACAACTGAACATAAACCATCATTAGAAGGGCATGTCTTTCCTAATCCAGTGGATACAAACGGCTACATGGTTATGCTGTGCTATAAGAATGGCTCTCTGGCGCGTGAAGGTACACCACGAATTTCTCTAAGGAATAACTGCATGGATCCTGTAAAGTAATCTGAAATCCACTTTATGAATTCTGCGACCACAACTTGACAGATATAAGGAACCAGTGTGCGGATAAATCTTGGGAGGTTTTCAATAATTTTTTGCAGCAAACCCAACCACTAAATGGTTAGTTGAGAAGTTATTTATATTATTTCTAATTTTTTTTTTTCTTTAGCCTTTTCTAAAACTTTCTCCATTATCAGGTGGAAAATTAGGCTTTTATTACAAGGACCATGAAATTCTTCCTCCCCTCCCAGGTGAAGCATACTTCCACACTATGTTACTAAATTTTCAGCAAGTATAATGCTCTCAATCAGGAATGCTGATTTCTCATGTTTAATATCTTGCTGCCAGTTTCCTGCATAATAATGCATAGCTTTCTTTCTGTTCTATGTTACCTTGTTATAAAACTTGCAATAAATGAACAATGGTCTGATATCTCAATTATTTTTGGTGTATACGAGGGAATAGAAAATACAGAGTATAAAATTTATGTGTTATTATAAATAATTGCAAGTGATTGACTCGTGAATCTTGCAGTCGGGTTCCATCGTTATGTTGTTGAGAATTTCAATGAAGAATCTTTGGATGGAGGAAGAGAATGCGAAGTTGAGGAATTTGACCCTCCAACTGAGGTAACTTAACAGGTCATTTAGAGAAGTCAAAAGAAGTCGACAGAAATTTATGTACTTACTTACATCCATGCATTAAAATAATTGGTTGTAGGTTCGGGCATTAGTTGAAGGACAGCTACTTTCTATGCGAGCTCATGCCGAAAGATTTGGGATGCCTTCACCTCCAAAGCGGATCATTGCTACTGGTGGAGCATCAGCAAACGACTGCATTCTGCGCTCCATAGCTTCAATTTTCGGGTGCAATGTTTATACAGTCCAAAGGCCAGGCAAGTAATAGTGTTTCTTTTTGTTCATCGCCACTTTTAAATAGTCATCGCATAAGACCTTTTATCTTCCTGTTTGCAGAGCTTAAAAAAAGAAAAAGGTTAACTTTTGTCTCCAAACATACTTGGATAACTTTACTTTCTTACCTGTAAGTGAAAAACAACAGTTTCCTATAAAAGCATTTCTTACTTTGCTTGTCAAAATAACTTCTAACTTTACCGATAAAAATGTTATTCGTGAAAGAAATTTGACTAACAGCACTGGATCAAATAGCAATGGAGACAGGATAAGCACCCATATGATCCTGTATACTTCTTTGCCTCTGCCATTCTACGAGTCTCTTCCTTTTTGTTCCAATTTATTGATTGGCATTAACCCTAGATCCTTTCCCCCGAGAAATGTCCAAATGGTACTTCGAACTTGGAACGAGCGCGGTGAAAATTGTAACAGATGTACCTCTTAATTTATGCCTAGTAAATGAACTTTTTACACTAACTCTTCCCTCCAGTTCTGTAACGAAGATTATACTTTTTGTAACAAACAAATTGTCTTGTTGCTTTTACAGACTCGGCTTCAATGGGAGCTGCATTAAGGGCAGCTCATGGTTGGTTATGCAACAAGAAGGGTAATTTTGTACCGATATCGTGCATGTACATGGACAAATTGGAAAAGACATCTCTCAATTGCAAACTTGCTGCAACTGCTGGAGACCAAGAACTTGTGTCCAAGTATGCTTTATTGATGAAGAAAAGAGTGGAAATTGAGAACCGCCTCGTCCAAAAACTTGGACGGTTGTGAGATTCACATAGCGGTTGAAACAGTTCACGTGCATCATATGGATAAATAATTGCTTATACTGCATTTTGGTTATTGGGGGACAGTCTACTTAGGTAAGGATTTTGTCCATTTTTTGTTTTTATTTCTTTGAAATTTGATAAATATTTTAACTTCTTCATTTGTGAATAATGTGCTGTAAATAATGAGAGGGGCGTGACGTCGTAGCCAAGATACTTCTTGTTTCGAACAGAAGACTCTTCGTTCCAGGCATTGACTACACAAAAACTTAAATACTATTATCAAACCAACCACCATAAGGCAATCTTAAAGATACTATTGCTCTTGATTATTTTCTTTGCAAAAAATTGGAATTTTTTTGACATGCCTATAATGATGATGATCATACCTTCGCTCATGCGTGTACTGTATTTCTTGGTCATAATCCAATCTTCGTAGTAATATGTTGCTCGGTCTTCAGTTGAACAGGAATATCGAACCATTGTTTTCAGGGTCTACCCTCTTCTTATATTTGATCTTGGTGTCTCCCTCACACAAGAACCACTCATTTTGCAAAAATGTTTGCTAACAAATTCTTGTTGTATCGATTAGCCTATTCTGCAAGACTCACGGCATTATAGTCCTGGTGCATTTTCTCTAGTTTATAACTTTGATTTATTTATTTATTTATTATTATTATTTTATATTAGCAATTAGAATATAGTAGTGCAACATCAACATGTAGCCCCTCCTTTGTCATTCTCCATTTCATTCTACACTACTACAAACACAAGCATAAAAGTTACTGCTCAACCAATTAGAAATCATTTTTTTCTCATTTAAATTACACATGACACGTGTCTCAAAAATTCTACTTTCCCCAAGTCAGGAGGATTATAATTAATTCAATGTCATTTAAAGCACTTAGGACATGTTTTCACGTGTCATAATATGTTGAGCTTATCGGATAAAGACACATACAAGATATACACTATATCGGATAGTGTTGAGCTTATCAGATATCGCACATACCGGATATAAGCTATACCGAATATTATAAGGCACTTACCGGATATTAGCCATACCGGATTTGGGTTATACCATATATAATCTTCTCCTAATTCTAATTAATCTGTGTTGATTAATTAGATAAGGTTATTTATGTGATTGGGTAGTATCATGACTTAGGAGTGAGTAGCTAAACTCGGATTGTATATATATATATATATATATATATAGGTGTACACTGATGTAAGATGATTCATTCAATACATTTTTTATCTCAACAGATTTTCCTATCATTTCATATCTCTATCTTTTCATTTCTCTGCAATTCTTCATAATAGACCAGATAAAGATTAAAATAATCATTTATAATATTTATCTTGTGTTATAGTGTAGTATTCGGATTAAATTACTTTATTCAATCTATAAAATTTATATGCTATGTGGGTTTGAATTTAAGTCATATTATTTATGTGGAAATTACACATAACCCTACCTTTAAAGATCTCATTTAATAAATCATATGCAAGGTTTAACATTTCAAAAATCAGATATTTTATTAATTAATATATTATTATTAAATTAATTATATTATTAAATTAAATTAATTTATAAAACAATCCTACCTCCCTCCCTCCTCCTCATTTTCCCCAAATGTCTCTCTCGTCGCTCTCCTGTCTCTCGTCGCCGACACGATCGCCTCGACTGTTGTCACCACCACGACCGTCGCAACTATCACCACCTCCCCAACCAACACCAAAATCACCACATCTCACCAACACCACCAATAACAATTCCAAATCTGTTTTCTCTCAAGCGCAGCGCAATGGCGAGATTTGATGTGACGTCACCAGTTCGCGTAGTGATAAGGAAGATGAGCAACGGTCTAGTGATGGTGGGAATGTTGTGCGGTGGTTGGTTGGGTGATGGTGGAGTTTTTTTGTTGGAAATGGTGTTTGTGGTTGTGGTGGTGATGATGATGAGGGCGATGGTAGAGGTGGAGACGACGGTAGAGAGGTGATGGCGGTTGTGGGGTGTTGACTGTTTTGTATTTGATTTATTAGTGGTTGAGGGTTGGCGGATCTGGCGGTTGTGGTGATGATAGTGGATACTGTGGTGAGGTGTTGTGGTGGGTTGTGGTGTGGTGGTGGTTGATGGCGGTGTGGTGCGGTGGTAGGTGGCGGTACGGTGCTGTCATTGGTGGTGGATCTGGTGGTGCGGTTCTGCGGTGGGTTGCAATCTGTTGTTGTGGTGGTTTTGGTTGTTTATAGTGGCAATGTTGGCGGGTGATTTTCAGATTGTGAGGTGGTGGTGGTGGTGGTGGTGGTGGCGGTGGCGGTGGCAGTGGTGGTTGTGGTTGTGGTTGTGGATTGGTCTAGTGGTGCAGTTCTGCGGTGGGTTGCAATCTGTTGTTGTGGTGGTTTTGGTTGTTAATAGTGGTGGTGTTGGCGGGCGATTTTCAGATTGTGAGGTGACGGTTGTGGATTGGTAGTGGTGGTGTGGTATGGTGAAGACGGTTGTTAAGTGGTGGTCACAGATTATTTAGTTGACTATGACCACTAAATTGGTTAATCAGTGATCAATAAAAAATATGTGACGAATGATTTGGATAATTTGTAACTAAAAAATAATATGTAACCTAAAAAATTGTTAATATGTGATCAATAATATGATAATTTGTTACTGTATAATAAGTTGTGATTTATCATAATTGTGATTTGTGACCGATGAACAAATTGTGACCTATGAAAATTTTAAATCGTGACCATAAAATAATTTGTTACATGTTAAAATTCTAATTTGTGACTTCAAAAATAAATTGTGACCTATAAAATCTTTTATTTGTGACCTTGAAATAATGTGTGACTAATTAATTTAACAATATGTGACTAATAAATGAATTTGTGACTAGATTGTATATATCTGTGACATTTATAAATTTAATTAATTAAATATATAATTAATTAATTAAATTATAAATAAATTTTAATAAAAATTTGATTTTTGAAAATTGAAACTTGTTCTCTTATTATTGAAGTGGGTTATATTTATCATCTTACTTGTGAAAATTTCCCATTATTTATTCATCAATTTGTGAATTAAGAAAGGATTAGTTAAATTGAATTACATAAATTTAAATATAAGTAAATAAGAGCAAAGAATTTTATTTATAAGTAAAAATTAAGTTATAATTAAAAATCACTTATAGACAAAAAAATTCACTTATAAGGAAAAAAAATTCCATTTGTAAGTACAAAATTGTGCATGAGTAAAAAAATTACTTAAGAGTAAGAACTATAAGTAGAAATGGTTATAGGTAAAAATGAAATTGTATTTTCAGTAAAAATGCTACTTATAACTAATATGTTTAATTATAAGAAAAAAAATCACTTATATGACAAAAATCACTTATAAATATAAAAGGTCACTTATAGTTTAAAAAATTCACGCTTATATGAAAACTAGTCTTGAATTTGAAATAAATAACAAATAGGGTTCATCTCATCAAATACATGAAAAGAATTAGCCTAATATGTTCTTTAATAAATCACACAAAAAGATTTGGAAAATCATCATCCGGAATTGAATACAATGATTTGAAAGTGAGAAATCAATTTCTTCTTTGTTAATCTTCAATTTGGACTTCGAATTTTCAATCTCTCGTGTTAATTGCCTTTTTAATCTCGTGCTAGCCTCTTTCTTACAGTGAAAAATATGTATGATAATGTGTGTCTTAGTTCTCGCCATCTTCTCTAACTTAAATAGTATGTTAAATTTGGTTTTCATAAGAATTTAGGTAAAAAACGGAAGCTGGGTTGTTCGAGTCTAGAAACGGCCCGCGCACCGCATGTGGTTTTGCTCTCGGTAAGTGCAAATTGAGGTCCGGCGGGTGCGCCATGTAAATTTTTTCCAATTATTGCACTTTAATCCCTCAATTTCGGTCTTCATTCATTGTAACTCTTTTTTTGATGTCTTCTTGGTCTTTTAGCTTCCAATTCCATCTACTTGAGTCCACACCTTCTCCAATCATCGTTATTAGGTCTGAATCAACTATTAGTACTTTGCAATTTAGTCCCCAAACTTTGGATTCAGTCCTTTTTGGCCAATTTTTTTCGCTCATTTTGTCAACTTTCATCGTTTTTTATCGAGATGCACCTAACAAACGAAATATATGCAAAATTAAACCTCAATTCATTTAAAATAACAATAATTGCTCTAATTTAACAACTGAAATACGTATAATAAACACACTTATCACTTCTCACCCAAAAACTTGTTGAAAATTATTGTTGAAATGAAAGAGCTTAGGTTGGCATGGGCATTTTGAGCTCAACCCAAAACTAAAACCGACTTGGTTGGTTTGGAAATTTACCCAAGCTAACCAAATCCAATTGTTGAATTCGAATCAAACCAAATCGATTTGGTTAGTCGGTTTCAACGTTTATTTAAAAAAAAAAAAAAAAAAAAAAAATTGCCTATCCAAGGTTAAAATTTTGTGTGCCTATACATATATTAAAAAAAAATTGCTTGCGTAGTACATATTAATAATATATATGATATAAAATGGTAAAGAGTCAATTTTCCAAAAATCATCATATATATCTGATAGTTACCGACAAACAATTACTTCAAAATGAAAAGTAAAGCAAAGCTAAAATCTAAATTTAGTGTTTACAATAAACATATTCTTCTCTTTGCCTTTCTTTTCGTTTGGAATTTGGAGTTTTGGTATTAAAAAAAAAAAAAGTGGAGACAGTAAAAATATTATTAGAGAAATAATTATATTTATTTTTAAGATTTTGAATATGAATTTTTTAACAAAAAAATATTAAGGGGTTATGTCGGTTAATTGATGGGCTGGTTGCTTAAATCGCAACCAACCCCGACTCAACTTTTCAATGGTCAAAATTAATTGAATCAAACTAATTTTTTTGGTTCAAACCGATCCAGAGTGAATCGGACTCGGTTAGTTTGGCCGGTTTGATCGATTTTTCAAATTTTTTTCCCCACCCCTAAATTTAGGAGAATGGAAAACATGTGTCATCCAAATGGTTGTAGTAGAAAAGAATGATAGGAAGAAGCCCCCCGGAATTACACCCTCAATTTATGTGGCGTTAATGTAGCGTTAAATGATATGTGAAATTAAATAAGTTATTTAATTTCATATTTCATTTAGTTTATCATATAGCGCCACATAAACTGGAATTACAGTCACAATAGGGCTTCATAGTATTAATCTACAAAGAACGGTTATTGCAGAGAAGAAAGACAGCTGCACGAAAGTGTAGGAATGAATGTTCAGAAATTTAGTGGCTCAAGAAACAAAGAGGCAGAGAGAGTTTTCATCAATTAGTGGGGTTTGTAGTGAATGACAATTATACCCCTACAGCCCTAAAAATTATTACCATTGTATCACTGATTCTTACCTATAAATATAGGATTTTGTTCATTAATAAAATACACACAAGTTATTGACTTTAACTCTCTCTTCTATTTTTTCTTTCTTTTATAACACGTTATCAGCACGAAACTCTAACCAATTTTTCATAGCTTAGTGAAGGTAATGACAATTTTTTTAAAAAGCATAATCATCTATCATGTGTAGCACATATTTCGAAGAACATATTATTTTAAATTTGTGTTTATCCTTGAAGGAAAAATACGTAACTTATGTTGATATTGACTTAAAAAAAAAAAAAGATTATCTAGTATAGATTTGTCTTCAACAACCAGAAGCAGCAGCTTAAATCAATGGAAGGTCAATATCATAAATATTGTCATGTTATGTTGTGCGACCTTTTCAATCACATGTCAAAAATCAACATTACTACAAAAGTCAATAATAAAGCAGTAACTTATTGAGAACAAACCAGGTTTAATTTCTTTTCTATCCCATTTTTGTTTAGGGAATTCTATTACGCTTCATGCACCAACATCATAGAAGAATATTTTACCATTCTTGAAGAATCCATATATGATTTAATTGGCTTATGATTAGAGATCTAGTTTATTTCTTGAGAAATTTTTTTATCTAATTATTTTGATAGTGCAATATATGTAGAAATATTTTCTTCATTGGTCCAACACAATGCATTTTGAGATGAAAAATAAAGAATTTGCTCTCGAAGAGAATAAAATGCATAGTTTGTAAATTCCAATTTATTATCCAATAAATATATTGCTCCTGGTGATATTTTATAACGCTCTGAAAAAAAAAAAAAACAATTGTCAAATTGACTGGACAATTCTCTCAGTATTCTTGGGGAGGAATTAACAAGTTGAGAAAATAATGTAAAAAATGCATCATTATCTAAATCCTCGCTTAAATAAAAGATCACTTGAACTAGAAGTTCGAAACATAATTTATTTAGATACATTAAAAATTTTACTGATCAAAAAGATTCTTCAACAATAATGCACCAATTGATCATTTAAGTGCTAGGGAATGAAATACGAAAATTGATAGGGTCATAAGAGGACAATTTGATAGCATTATATTTGATTTGATACAAATACTAAATGGCACGTAACCTAAAGCGTGATGTGTTCAATTTTCTAATACAAACAAAATCTTCAAACGAATAAAATGGAGCAATTAGCAAAGATGGTCTCATTAAGGAGGCATATACACTTCAATTGAGTATTTAATTATTTTGATACAATATATTAAAAACACTGCGATGAAAAATAAAGAGGAGAATAAATTCATAGGTACCTATCCCAAATAGGTGATATTATAATTTGACAATTGATATCTCTTAGCAATAAGAATTATATCGTTATGGATCCTCGTAAGATATAGTTCGAATAGATAAAAACGAAAAGTTATCGCACAACAATTTTGTACAATATGAATTGTGCATGACAATTTGATAGTATTATATATCATATATGAATCACGATGTGGATTTTCAAATGAAAATGCGTCAAAGATCATATCACTTTCGAAGTGATGTTTAGGCCAAAATAAAAATGAAGAGGTTCAGGTACCTGACGCTATCCTAAATTGTTATTTTACTAGATAAACATGATGTTTTTGATGGCTACATCATATATGAATCCAGGGAATCAAAATAAATTTAAAGATATATAAACTGGACGCTATGCTAAATTGATTTAACTAGAGAAACATGATATTTTTGGACCTGTAATTCAATAATTTAAAGATATATACTAGAGAAAAATGAAGTCATAATGTGTAATGTATGACTCTCAACATAGTGAATTTTGTAAAGATCGTCGTTGATAAAATCACGAATCTATATCATGTTATCTTGACAATATATGAAATTTGAAATACGTGATAGTCAACTCATCTGGCATGACTATTAATGTTATCTCTGAAATATTTAATATGTCTGAAGCATAACTCATATTATGCATGTCCGAGAACCATGTTTCAAATTAAATTGCAAAGATCATTAAATGGTTTGAAACAATCTGGATGCATGTAGTATAATCGCCTTAGCGAATATTTGTTGAATGAGGGCTATAAGAATGACGATATTTGTCCATGTGTTTTCATAAAGAAACAAAATGTTGGATTTACAATTGTCGCAGTTTATGTGGATGATTTAAATTTAGTTGAAACTCCTGAAGAGTTCAATGAAACTTCTAATTATTTAAAAATGAATTTGAGATGAATGATTTGGAAAAAATCAAATTTTGTCTCGACTTGCATTTTGAACACTTCCTAGAAGGATTGTTTGTTCATCAATCTACATATACAGAAAAAGTCTTAAAACAGTTTTATATGGATAATGCACATCCATTGGCATCACCTATGGTTGTTCGATCACTTGACGTGAAAAATGATACATTTCGTCCACTTGAAGATGGAGAAAAAATTATTGGTCCTGAAGTACCATATCTTAGTACAATTGGAGCATTAACTTATCTTACAAATTGCACTTAACTCGGCATAGTTTTTTCTGTAAATCTCCTTACAAGATATAGCTTTACACCAACTAAAAGACATTGGAATGGTGTTAAACATATTTTTCGTTACCTAAAGGATACGATTAATTTGAGATTATTTTACTCTCAAAAGTCGGGATCTGCTTTAGTGGGATATGCAAACGTAGGTTATCTCTCTAACCCACATAAAGTAAAATCACAAACAAGATATGTGTTTACACATGGAGGCACAACTATATCATAGAAATCTGTGAAGCAATCCTTGACCGCAACATCCTCAAATCACTCTGAAATTATTGCAATCCATAAAGCAAGCCGATAATGTGTATGGTTGAGGAACGTGACCCATCATATCCAAGCATCATGCGGGTTAATTTCAACAAAAGATAGTCTAACAAATTTGCAGCTTGTGTTGCAAAACTCAATGGAGGCTATATCAATGGTGATAGGACAAAATATATTTCTCCAAAATTCTTTCATACACATGAGTTTCAAAAGAATGGCGACATCGACGTTCAACAAATTCACTCAAGTGACAAAGTGACTGACTTATTCACAAAAGCACCGTCAACATCTACATTCAAGAAATTAGTTCATGGGATTGGAATGCACCGTCTTAAAGATTTTCAGTGATTAACATTAGGGGAATAGCTATACTCTTTTTCCTTCGCATAAGTTTTATCCCACTGAGTTTTCCTAACAAGGTTTTAATGATGTGACATTTATTTTTAATACTCCAAAATAACTGTACTATTTTTCCTTCATTTGATTTTTTAGTCCCATTGAATTTTTATCAAACAAGATTTTAACGAGGCAGATATTTTGTAATGTGTCATTCAAGGGGGAGTGTTGTAAAATGAAAGTTTATTAGGGTCTGTAGTGAATGACAATTATACCCCGCAGCCCTAGAAATTATTACCATTGTATCCCTGATTCTTACCTATAAATATAGGATTTTGTTCATTAATAAAATACACACAAGGTATTGACTTTAACTCTCTCCTCTACTTTTTCTCTCTTTTATAATATATATATATATATATATATATAGTGAACCCAAAAATGACGTTGTTTTGGACAAAAAATGTATAAAGTGACAACATTTTGCAGGGAAGAAGAAAAGTAAAAATAAATAAATATTAAACTCGAAATGGATTCATCAAAATGATGTCATTTTGGGGGAAAAATTTTAGAAAGTGACACCGTTATGTATACTGAAAAGAGAATTTAGAAAGAAAAGGAAAATCGATTCATTTACTATTATGGGAATAGTGGCATTGGATTGGCTTACACACACACACACACACACACACACACACTAGTCTTTGCCCATGCGATGCACGGACTAGGTTATTTTAAAACTAATGTGAGGGTATTAAATATGTTAAATTATCGTGAATTATATCTTGAATGTTAGATATGGGCAATTTAAACATTAACGACAAACAGACATGTACAAAAAACTTGAAATGATGGACAAAGAAATACATAACATTCAAGTTAAAAAACGATTTCAACAACAAAAATGAAAGCTCAACAAAGAGATTACAAAATATATGAAGAACCCAAAAAAGAATTAATTAAAACAATGAACTTTGTAAAAAAAAAACTTACCAACAAACACTATGGCATCAAAGCCAACGATTCCGCAAAGTGAAAACTATAACCATACACATACTAAAGGAAACAAAAGAAGAAGTTAATTTTAAAACAAAATTAGGTAAAAAAAAAAAACAAAGAAAACTAATGGGGAACAGAGAAAGAAAGGGGGGGGAAATCAAAACAAAAAGGAAATCAAACAACAATGAACAGAAATCTACCTTTTAAATACCATGTTCATCGGCAAATATGTCAAATCGAAGACAAAGAAGAGCAGGAAGAAATGATTTCTAGGGTTTCTTTTTGGTATATTTTATGGGAATGATTTGAAGTTTTTTTGTACAATATATATTTCACACATTAGACACAAAAAAATGACAAATACCTTAAAGAAAGCTAACAAAACTAACAAACAAATCCACAAACAAGCATTGACCTAACAAAAACTTAAACTTTCTTGGCTAGATTGAGGTCATATAAGGAAAAATCAAATGAAAATATAAAGAAAACGTATAGGAAATTGTGAGAGAGACAGAATTAAAAAAGAAAACTCAAAAAATCGAAGCAAACATTCAAAACATATATATATACACACACACACACAAGACAAACCCTACCAAATCCATCAATGCAAAAAAAATATACAAGAAGAAACTGTAGAAAATCAAAGCAAACACCGAAAACGAAACTAGACAAATGAAAAAGAAAAAGTACTAAAACTGATGCAAAAAAATACAAAAATGTAAAAATGCTCCTTCATCCTCCCCACTAGGATTTGATTTCCAGAAATCAATGGAAAATAAATATTAACTGATAGCACCCTTTGTGGGAAGAAAATATTTCGTAAAGAGGAGAGAGGGATGAAATTTAAGTAAATGGGAAGGGAAGACTAAAGATATGCTTTTTTTTTTGTCAGAGATATTTAGTTGATATTTTCAGTATTAAAAAAATAAAAATAAAAACTAAAAGTGAGGTTTACCTAGGTTAGTTGGTGGTCTCTATCGTTATGTGATTGTTTTCCTTCCAAATGTCTAAATGTCATTACCCAGTTGATCACTATTTTATGATTGAAATTTGACAAAAATAAAAAAAAAAAAATAGCAAAAACTCAATAATCATACCAAAATGAAAAGACATCATTATGGAATAAATGAAATATTGTCATAAAAAGAAGAAAATAACTTAAATCGACGATTTAGAAGGGGAAAATAGCGAATTTTGGATACAAAAATATTTCATTTGCATCTCATGTATGGAATTTTTTTTTCCCTCTTTGTTTCTATGTGTACAATTTTGTATTTGAGTTGTTAAATTGGAACACGTACAATATATTTCGTTAGCATTTTACTATTTAAATTAGTTATTTCTATTTTGTAGGTGATTCAAGGGCAAAAATTCCAAATTGGAGGAGAAAATGGATAAAGAAAGGAAGAAATGATCAAAAGTGCATAAAAAGATGACTTTGGGGACCGAAATCTACAAGTACCAAAGTTAAAGGACCTAGGATTGCCGTTTTTGAATGATGAAATTGATAGAAAAGTTAAATTATGAGGACTAAAAATTATAAGATGAAAATTGAAGGACTGGGCATGCAATACCCCGAGATCTTAGTTGCAAGAAATGAAAACAAAAAGGAAAAAAATAAAAAATTCTCTCCATGGTGTCCGGAGAGAACTCTCCCGACACCATGGAAATTTTTTTTTTCTTTTTAATTTAACGTGCACTCACGGAGAGTGCTCTGTGAGTCCTCGTGGTGCACGGAGAGTGCACTTCCGTGAACCATGGACTTTTTTTATTTTTGTTTTCATTGCTTGCAGTTAAGTACTGGGGGTAATTGTGCTTCCAGTCCTTCAACTTTCATCTTGTACTTTTTAGTCCTCATAATTTGACTTTCCTATCAATTTTATCCTTAAAAATTGCAACCCTAGGTCCCTAAACTTTTGGCACTTGTACACTTTTATCCCCAAAATCAATTATTTATGTAGTTTTGGTCATTCCTTTCTTCATTTATCCATTTTTTGGTCCAATTTGGGATTTTATTTTTCCTGATTGGCCATTTTGGCAAAATTTTGAAAAATTACTTCACAAGTAAATATGCAAAATACTCGTATGTGTTTTAGTATTTTAAAGATAAATTTGGTTACAGTTATAATTTAAGTTTTTTTTTTTTTTCATTTTATGACAATATTTCGTTTAATTCAGCACAAGAAATTTTATGTCCAGAGATTTGAATATTAACAACATATGTGCATGATGAAGCCTCTTTTTTGGAATTCAATCACATAGTGAACGCGTACCGAAAATAAATAGTACTCGCCTCATCTATGAAGTAGATACAAAAATGAATATACTCTGAATTTGGAATAGAACAAACATCGACTAATTTAAATGATCATTAAATGAAGTAGGCTTCTATTGGTTGGTGTTAATTCTAGTCAAATATGTCAGATGAACAGTAAACCAAATGAACATTTATAAAAAAAAAAACCAATTAAAATAAACATTAAATGAAGTGGGCCTCTATTGGTTGGTGTCAATTATAGTCAAATCTAGCCGATTTTGAACCATTATTAAAAAGAAAAAGACACTCATTTCGAAACTAACCCCTTCAAGAATACATATTTCAGTCAAAACAAAATGGGAAGCTATGCAACCATTAAAAAAAATGAATAGAAAGTAAAGCAACCGTACAAACTAATTAATGAATAGTCAAACCAGTTCAAGTGTGAGAGAGGGCACCAGATGAATAGTAAACTTAGCATCCTCTCTTTTAAAGTAGAGGGGATATATAGTTAGATTAGATTGCTAAGTATAAAATTCACTTATAACTATAAATTTTAACTGACTACTAAAAAAATTTACTTAGAAGTTAAAATTTTAATTATAAGTAAATATTTCATGCTAAAAAATTAACTCATAAACTAACAATTTACTTATAAGTAATAACTTTACTTATGAGTAAAATAATTTCATATAAAAAATTATTAGTAAAAAAGTTCACTTATCAAGTTACAAAAATATTCTTATAAAAAAGTCTTTATTTATTAATTTTCGTTGTGTATGGTCTTCTAATACAGTACAATATCAAACGTCGTATTAGAACAATCGTCCCAAATCCACCTTTAGTACAATACCTTAATCCTATCCCTTAATCCAATATGGTAAATCAAACATATCCTAAAGGCCTTTATTTTTAGGTTCGTTGCCACCCAATTACGAATTTGATGGTAAATTGCACATGCCCTTTTAAATGATTTTTGTTGGGATGTATTAACTAAAAGGGCTACCTAAGTTTAGGTTTTGCTATGGTAATAAGGGGGTTGACATCCCCCCCCGACCCACCCACCCACCAATCCCACAAATAGGGGGTGGGGCCAAACTTTTTTACACGGGCCCCACCCCCTATTTGTGAGATTTGGTCAAGGGGGGATGTCAACCCCCTGTCCGTTTAGCATTATCCCCTAGACTTAGGGCATGGAGAAAAAGTCATGTCTTATGCCTAAATGGGAATAGATAACTAGAATTTTGCTAAATGGTCAGAGACCTTGACAGAAGGCATGACTGAACCCCCCAAATAGTCATGCTTTATGTCAAAGCCTCTGGCATCATAGCAAAGCCCTAGATAACTAACTCTACATTGATAATCTAAGATGTGTCTAGAAGGAAAATTGTGTGAGCCCTTTTTTGATAGTTAAATTTTCTTGTTTTGAAATCCAACTCAACAAAATGCTCAATTATTGCTAAAATTTAATAAAGGAATAAGTCCAATAAAAAAATCACCTTAGCCCGAATCTAGCCTACTAAGATAGTTTTCTTTATCCTTGTACAAAGAATTATTGATTTGAAATATTTACGATTTTCGAAGATTATGTTATTATTGAAAAATACATATAGTATGCATTTATTTATTTATTTATTTATAATAGTTAAAAATAATAAATTTTTTTAAAATATCTTATTATGATTAGACTCATGAAGTTTAAGGCTCAATCTTTATGTACGTGCCTTTATTTTTGTGTAAGAGCCTTGACTAAATGGTTCTATAAAATTACAGTGTATAAGGAAATTTAAAATAATGACAAATTCTATGCTTGTCAATTGAAAAGTATCTAATTTTGATAACTCTTGCATAAATGGTCAAATTTGATATCAAATTGTCTATTATACCCTTAGGGTGTGTCTGGGAACGCTTTTGCAAAAACAAAAATCAATTTTCCAATCAAATCAGATGGCCCACTGACATAGTTGCCTTGCATGTAAATGACAAATTTGTAGGAGAAATGACCATTCCATCCTCTATGCCATGTGAAAATATTCCACTCTCTCTCACCTCTTATCACCTTTTGACCATTTGTATAAAAAATTGGCAGTCTTTGAAAAAATAGTATGCATAATTTGACTATCTGTTGCTTCCCACAGCAATGAACTTGGTGGGCCCACCACCAAGAGAACATAGCAAATTCACGTCCCTATAAAACGGAAATTAGAATATATTTTTTTAACATTTTCATGTTCGCAAATCAGTAGAACAATTCGTTAGCACGAAAACGTAATTTCTCATGTAAATGGAGAAGACAATTGCAAATTAACGCCCCCATTATTGTGGCTTATAAAATGCGCATTTTTTTTTTATTTTCCAAACCGCAAATCACTACAACGGTTCATACACACGAAATAGTTAATAAAGGGAAATGGACAATAAAATTGATTACAACAACTACGTTGTTTTACGAACACATGCTTACTAACTTTGAACCAAGTAATGTCGAAAATGACCCCATTCATTCCGTTGCATTTCTAGTTCAATCATTTCAGCAACGGCTTCTTGACGTGCATCTGGAAGATCTACCTCCGCCGTGTTCGGATCCGTCTCCACAGCTGCGAACGGTTCGTCGAGAACGCTTATCCAACGAAGGAAGTTATAAACTGTCATAGTAGCTAGGACAACAGCAATCTACACTTTGAAATTGTAACTTGGCATACGATCGAGGATTTTCTAGCGATTCTTCCAGACACCAAACGCACGTTCTATTACGTTCCTGCATGATGAATGAACGTAGTTAATTTTTTCACGTTCGTTTCGAAAAGCACGTCTCCGACCAGTTTGGCCGTCGTGAAATTGCTGAAAATGATATAATATATCCGACCCTTTATACGGAGCCATGTACCCCAGTCTATGGGCGAATCCAAAGTTGACAAGATAATATTTTTCTGGGGCCAGATGTGGAAAATCAATATCTGGACTATTTATAGCTCGTACCAAAATGTGAAATGTGAAACATAAATTGAAACATAAATTGAAACATAAATGTGAAACATAAATTGAAGTCACATGCTATAAGCACATTTTGTGTAGGAATGCCCTTCCTTCCGATGAAACTCACTCGTTCGTCCCGCGACAGGTCAGCTTTGACGTGCGTTCTATCAATCGCACCTATGTAATTTTGAAATAGCGGATGCTTGTTGATATTTGTTATGTGATGCTCCGCACCGTGATTATAGTTCGGATGAGGTCTTATTAATCGTTCACTAAGTTCCATGACGGCTTGAAGCACGGTCTTGAAGTAGTGTCCAACAGTTTCCAAAGAATGATTAAATATCGTCTGCACCTATCTGTACCATTTTCTATGTGATAATATGCACAAGAACATCCCAACTTGTTCATACACGTCTACGTGCTGGCCACTACGTAGTCCGTATTCATCGCGGAGTAAATGCGTGAATGCTCGCAACTCTGTGGGATACATCCTAAATTCTGCAAAACATTTTTTCGGACTATATTTCATGACATCTAGCATGAACATGTGTTCGTTTCTCGCAAATGGGAACCTTCTAATTCGACTTCTCTTTTCGCAGTAGTACGTTGCAACGTCAACTTCTGCTTGTCGACAGTAGTGAAACCATTCCACTATGTCCGCCTCGGGTGCTTGCAAAATATCCTCTTTGTTGAGATCGTCTTCATCATCAAAGCCTGACCCGAGCTCACAATGGCAATCATAATGGGCCATTACACGTCGTGGTGTCACTGATCCAAAATAATATTTCAGAGAAGAAGGAGCAGCAAGAGAAAACTCCAAGAACTATTCCTATTTTTACAACTGCGAAGAGATTGGTTGAATGTTTAATTTTATACACCACATAACACACCTACAAATATCTGGTACTAACACTAATGATGGTAAGTGTCATTGTAGGTCCATCATGAATGTTGTAAGATTCTTTGTTAAAGAAGAAAAAATAAAAAGCAACCAAACTTTATGCAGGAAATGACAATGGTGTTGAAAAATTGGACACCAAATTTAAAAGTACAGATACGATTTCAGAATGCAAATATTAATAGTACAGACCCAAATATGTCTCATGACATGTCCAGCTACGAGAAATAAGAAAAAAAAAACTCTACAAACACTGCTGATTCAACACATAAACCTGGCCCTAATGTTTTTTAAAATTTTTCCGCTACACCCTCATCATGGTTGTCGTTTGTTGTCATCCTGCTAGCTCCACTTGACCTAGTCCATTTTCTCATTCACGTCGTCCTGCAAGTCAAGCATCTCCTTGTTAACCCTTTTGCTCAGGAACTTGCAAGTCCAGAAGTACAAGTCCGTCTTTTTCTATAGTCTGCCGGTCAAAAGCAACTCGACCATGATTGTCTTTGCAGCAGTCACCGGAGGACCTACCAAATTTTCGATTTTTTCAGCTACTTGTAGACTTGTGGAGGCTGCATGGTCGATAGAGTACGACAAATCCCTGGCGGATACTTTAGCTCTCTTCTCTTTTGTGTTCTTGCTGCCAGAACGACGTTTGTCTCCACTTCGCGGCCTGGAGACGTCCATGCTTGTTGCACGTGGGGCCGACTTGTCCCTTTCGTCACTGGACATGCTGTTCTCCTCACCGTCTGGTTGAGTGTCGCACAGGTCTTCGTAACCACTATCCTCAAACATTGCAAATCCTGTCTGGCACATCTGCGATGGTGTGACCGCATACTTATCGATGTCGAAGGCATCCCCCAACAACACCTTGTAGCTGTATACCTTTCTGTAGTCTTTGTCTCTATATTCTCTATAGTCCTTGTTCTCCTGTTCGACATGTACAATATAAAAGAACAAACCAACAGGAACAACGCAAACCAATTACCATGTAACAGATATTAAACCATACGGGTAGGAGTGAATAAAATATTATAATAGCTGAAGAGAAGCGCGAGGAAAAAAAATGTAGTCCCATTAAAATCATTTCAGTTCGTGAGCTCATATTCTAAAGTAAAATTCATCCAACATCACCCCTCATCATGCTATCAACAAAGCCTTTAAGCCCCAGCAAGATGTTATCCCCCTCCTACAAAGTACTTCTCAATTAATATATGTCATCCCAATTAGAAGCCATTTATTGGCTGCATTATTGCAGTGGAATTAAAAGTTACATGAAGATTAGTTTTCGATCCTTCTCCATCTATCAATGGATCAGATGCTCATTGAAGGATTAGTTTCCAGTCAATGAGGAAAGAGAAAAGAAAATAACACTATAACCCCAATGCTAAAGAGTAAACAGAAGTGAATCATTAAAAATTTTGTTCAAAAAATAATCATATGCTATAACTTCCATGTATGAGCATCCAAGATTGAGTAGCACTGTTGATCTATAGCATGCTACTGCATAGACAGAAAACTAGCAATGGGCCAAGGTGAACACGAAAAAAAATCTCAACTCAACAAATAGGAGCAGCATTGAAACCCCATTGGTAGCTGCTCAATTATCACAACAATTGAAGAATTTTTTAAAATCCAATTGAGGTTCAGTAAGCAGCTTACTGAAATGTAGTAATATTTTTGTCATTATAAACGGAAAAACGTAATAGGTGAAGTCGATTTGTAATGCCATATAATGTTTCTAACACTCTAAACGCATCAAATTTCACACAAGTCCAGGCTCCATACATATGAAAAGATGGGTTGATATCCAGCACCACAAAATGAAACTCATAGAATCAGGCAACTTACATTTCGGACGGAGTAGGGATTAATCGAATAAACCAGTTTGTTTTCCACCATTTTCCACTCAAACATGACAAGCTAATCTGGACTGTCTATACGTGCACATGCTTCTGTGTAATACAATGGTGTGATATGTTTGAACGGGAAATCCTCTCCCAACTTTAACATGCTTTAATGAAGTAAATGGTGTACAAAGACCCAAAATAATTGGAAATATTGCACTTATAACCTGGGTACCTTAATCTTGCGCTCTCACTACTCGTTCGAGGTAGCAATTGTGCCCGTTGCGGAGATGTACTCGACACCATTGCAGTTCAACAGCTCCTTGAGTCGTTTATGCTTTTGACGGAGACAATCCTAGTGATTCTTCAACTGTTGCTTTGTCCAGACGTGGCCCGAGTGCTTGTTGAACAACTGGATCACTTGGTCCCAACCATGTTTCGTGAAGCACTTCCCATTACGGTGACCGTCGGAAATCACCATCTCGCAAGCGCCGATGAAAATTTCATTATCCAATTTGCTCCAATGGGCATTTTTTCGGACCGATGCTTGGGTCTGGCTTGGTGTAGAGAAATTGGACTTGGACGCTGACCCCATGTAACCCATCTGCGAAGACAACGATGAAACGTCAGATTGTGAATTTCTTTTAGGGAGGGTCATGAGGTAAAATGCTATGACAAGGGAAATGAAAATTAGACACAACTTCGACACTTACCGTTGACAGTCGTGGATCAATGGTGGTGAGCGTTATAAAATCAGGGCCGAAGAAAAAACGTGGTCCCAGCAACGAATACTATTTCCATCCAGCACCGTGAATACACCCAGAGGGAAGGAGTTGTCACAATAAGCTGGTTCGAGAAAGGCGTTCACACGGAGGAGGTTTCGTGGGTGTGGATTTGGGAAGACAATCACTGGTGGTTGTGTTGTGACTATGGGCGAGATCCAGGTAAAGGGAAGAGAGAAGCATTTACAGTTGGGAGAGGATTTTTCTTGTGGTTGTTGGGGCGTGTAATGAGGAGGGTAGTTTGGAAAAAAGGGCGGTTGATTTTTTACTCGCAACGGTCAAAAAATTCATCACCAGTGCGCCCAAACACGCCCTTAATGAAAAATGAAGCAATTTTTTTTTTCAATTTATCACGAATTTCGAGAATAACAAGTAACTTCCATGAGAAGCTATATTAATGCTGACTAATATTTAATGGATTCATTTTCTTTCATTATCTATTAGGTATTGACCAATGAATTTGCCATATATATATATATATATATATATATATATATATATAAATGAAGAAGATAAAGTAGAAAAGCCAATAACACTAAAAAATAACTATATGATTAGTGGTGGCAAATGAGTCGAGCCGACTTGTCAGCTCATAAAAATCGACTAGTGGGCGGCTCGGGCTCATAAAAATACGAGCGCGAGCGCGAGCCGAGAGGATCGGCCCATTTGGCGAGTCGATCCGGCTCAACTCGCGAAAAAATGAGCCGCTCGTGGGTACGACCCACGAGCCGTAATCACACGTTTATCTATACTGACCAAAATGTTCTGGCCACTGAAATTTAATTTTTTTTTCTTCCCTCTTATTTCTCTATAAATACATAGTTTCTAATCCATTTTCTTCACACCAAATTCACCAATACTCTTCATCTCTCACTCTCTTCCACAATCAATTATCAACATTATAAATTTATACACAATCTACATTCATTTTTACAATTTCATCATCTTTAATTTCAGTATTCAATTTCAATTATTACATACAGTTTTTGAAGTGTTTTCTTTACTTTCTTCACAATTCACAAATGGATTCACAATCATTAGTTGATGACTTGTTCGGTATCGGAGGCGAATCACTTGTGACGCTGCAAAGTCAATTTCAAAATTAATTTTTCGGTCTAAATGAAATACCCATTCCTGAAGATATTCCAGATAAAGCTGCATATGAAAGTAATAATCCAAATTATTCAATTGATTTGGACCACGTTGATGTTCCCGAAGCGGGACATGAGGAATAACCTGAATTAGATATTCCCGATGCTAGAGGGAAGCGAAAAGCGAAAAAAAACGCAAAATGTTGGGAACACTTTAAATTGGTTTCAACGGGTCGTGTGGTTGATAGAGCCGAGAGTAGAAAGCAGTATGTAAATACTGCCAACAACGATTGACATGGTAAAAGAGCATTGGTACCATTCACCTCAACTGTCACTACAAATCAAATGTGGCCAAACATAGACTCTTTCCATCCATCAAACACAACTTTCCTTTGGTAGAACAGGCATCGGTTCTATGACTTCCCCCATCACCACGTGGATGTATTCGGAGGAGAATGCTCGAATGGGAATGGTGAAACTTGTTGCAGGTGCTGAGTTGCCTTTAGTAATAACAGACAACCATAATTTCGGCTCGTACGTAAAAGAATATCTTCAACTGAGGTACATTGGGGTAAATCGAAACACTCTTCGTTTAGATACAATAGAATATTTCATTCACACAAAACAACAATTGATCACAGATTTACAAAAATATGTGGATGTTATATTTTTAACTTCGGACTTGTAGGAAGAGATTAATAAAAGAGCTTATATAGCTGCAACTGTACACTACATAGACTCACTTTGATACATGTATAAAAAAATTATTGCTTTTAAAATTATTGAATTTCCTCAAAATGCTAATAATATATTTAATGCTATTATGACCATTATTAGAGAATATAATTGCGAGAGTAAAATTCATTCTTTTACATTCGATAATGCTAGTGTTAATAAACCATTCATTGATAAATTGTTAACGGTATTGCAGCTTGAAATGGTAATTATTTATTTCATATTCGTTGTGTGTGTCATATTTTAAATTTAATTGTGTAAAATAGTTTGAAACATATTAAAGATGAAATGCAAAGAATTCGGAATGCATTAATATATATCACAATTTCCCTTAGTAGAATACAAGCATTTGAGGATTTTTGTAATGAAAATAGGGTGATAAATTCGAAAACATTTGTTACTGACGCAGGGTATAGATGAAACTCCACCTACTTACTATTAAAGTCGTGCGAAGGTTTTGAAGCTTTCATAACTGAGTTTTACAATAATAAGCATATTAGAGACGAATATGACACTATTTTAAATGAATCCGATTGGATTTTAGTTTTAAAAGTTAAAAAAATTTTGAGTCGTTTTTATGAAACTACAAATATTTTATCTGGAATTTATTATCTAACTAGTTGTATGGTACTTGAATCTCTTTATATAATTGCGAGAACATTTCATAAATAAAGAAATGACCTCGACTTTACTGCAATTATATATTCTATGGAATTAAAATTCAGAAAATATTGGCAAAACTTACCAAAGTTATATCCTTTATCATGCATCATGTACCCCCGATATAATTTATTGGGGACTAAATATGTAATTGAACAAATTTCAAAAGTTTTAACTTTTTTATACACCAATCGTGTATAGAAATTTAGAACAAACTTCAAGTGAAATGTATGAAATATATGCAGAATGATTGGGTATAAATATTAGTCGAGTACCCTCTTCACATACTCCTCCCACACATATCGAAGAAGATGATGCTAAAATAATGAATTTGTTTGAAGGTATGAACACGTATAGATATGATGCAAATGCAATAGGTTCATCTAGTTATACTTTGTCTCTTTCTTCTACATCTAATAAAACAACTTCAAATCCATTGCCCGCTGAATTAATTCATTACTTTAATCATAATATGCTTGCGAACAAAACAATTAAAAAAAGTTCAGAAGAAGATATCGAATTTTGGTGAAGGCATGAACGACGATGGCCATTGGATTTTTGCAATTGCAAAAGACCTACTAACAACTCCGATTAGCGCTGTAGCTTCAGAGTCTGCTTTTAGGGCAGGTAAGAGGGTTTTGTCCGAGGTCGGGGGCTGATTAAAAGAAGATATTTTGGAAGTATTAATGTGCGTGAATGATTGATATAACGCTTATTTTCGAATATAGGATAAATATGCCGAAATTGTATATCTTCATGTAAGTGATATTTAATTGGATCATATTAATCAAAAAAAATTTATTTTATGATACTGGTTTTAAGTTTTTTTAAAAAGTTGTACATGTCACAAGTTGTTCGTGTACAATTTTTAACTCTGTCTACTTGAAATTTAAGTAGCCGATCCCAATTCCAGATAAAGGAGGATGGTTAAATACTTAAATTGTTTAAATTTTTCACAACAACTTTCTTTCCACCAACTTATCCAATTCATAAAAATTCTTTTAGAAAAGAAAGTTGGTACTACATGTTTACATTTTAAATTCTTTTCTCAAACAACTTTGCGTGTACTTTTGCGTATAATTTTCGAAGTGGATACCTTTTGAAAATTGAAAGGTAATGGAATAATTACCCTTTCAAATGTCAGAAGGCATCCACTTTGAATATTATGATTTATATGCAAAGTACGCGCAACGTTGTTTTAGAAAATAATTTTGTTTAAAAGAATTTTTTTAATCTTTTTTTATATACACAAAATTCATGATTTAATTTTTTTTTTTCCATTTTACCTATTTAATTTTTTTAAAAATCAAAAAATGGACAAGCTTGCGAGTCGGAGCTCGGCTCGGCTCGGCCCAGACTCGCCAAAAAATCGGCTCGTTGCAAAATGATCACGAACTCGGCTCGTGATAGCACGTGTATCCAAGTGCCGAACCGGCAGAGCCGACTCGACTCGACCCATTGCCACCTCAATATATGCTTTCAATTCATACAAAAATAATATAATTTCATTTCGAGAAATTTAATCTCTGCCAAATTTGCGAGTTGACTATACTCTTCACAATTCTGCGAGTGAAATCTTTATTTTTATTGATAAGTTGTTTTTAATATTTGTTGTTTTTAACATTTTATAACATTTTTGACATTTTAAAAGTTGTTATTCAACATTTGGATCATATTTATCTTGACAATTGACACTTCATTTGTCTAGAACAATATTTCATTTTGAACACGAAAGTTGTCTACATTTTATAAAGTTCTTAACATTTTAAGTGGAGTTCCAAACACTTCATTAATAAATTATTTATCCACTTATAGAGAGAGAAGTGAGTATTTAATATATTATTAGTATGGTACTTTTTTAAATAAATAATGTAGTTTATGTATTAAGTTATTATTGGCCAATACAATTTTTAATTATATGAATAATTTTGCCCTCATAGTGGAATTTAAAATTTCTAATGAGAGCATTTGATCTAAATTATAATAAAATGGGCATTGAACAAATTTTCAACATTTTTTTTTTTTTTTTTTTTACAAATAACCACATAAAATGGACATTTTTTTTGCAATTTCCTCTACTTGGGAATAATTTGTCTATCATTCAGAGTGTTTGCATTTTTAGTCAACTGTAGAATAGTCCTGATGGAGAATGTTTCTTGAAAAATCAGTTTTTAATTTATGCTCTATTTTAATGAAAAATGTGCTGCAATGAGAGGACTACTCATTTTTTCTTAAAAATGGGGATCTCTCTCTTCTTTGCAAGTCAACTGTGAATTCCTGGTCTCAGGTTTCTTATCAGTAATGCTCTAACTTAGGAACTTGCTGCAATGGAGGACTACTCTCTTCCTCAGGACTCTCTCTTCCTTGGTTTTGACTGCTCTACTCAGTAACTCTGTATTGTATTTGGTACTTTCTTATGGATAAGTCAAAACACATAATCCTATAACTGATTCGCGGTCCCGTGAATTTTCAATTTTTTCACCTGTAAATGATTAAATCTTGAACCTTTTGGTAATTTAATTGTTTTCGGGTCTTTTTTTTAAAAGAAAGAAAATGGCAATATTTGATAGCTTATAGCATCAAAACTGATTCTTTGACTCAAAAAAATATACGATGATTGATTGATTGATTGATTGTATGATTAGGTCGCTGAAGGCAACTGTTTTAGATGCCAACCTCAGCATTTTTGCGACAGAGGTAGTTACTTTTGATTCTGAGTTGCCCCATTACAAAACGAAAGATGGTGTTTACCGGGATCCTTCGGTGAATGGGAGGATTGTTTCGCCCCCTTTAATGTGGGTGGAAGCATTGGATCTCATTCTTGAAAAATTTGTGAGAAAGAAGTTGGATTTTGGAAGGATTATTGCAGTTTCTGGTAGTGCACAGCAACATGGTAGTGTTTATTGGAAAAATGGGAGTTCTCAGATATTATCCTCATTAGTATCCACAAAATCATTGGTGGATCTCCTTAGTAATGCATTTTCAGTAACCGAATCTCCTATATGGATGGACTGCAGCACGACCCAACAATGCAGAGCCATTGAGAAAACTGCTGGAGGTGCCTTAGAATTATCGAAGCTTACTGGCTCTTGTGCTCATGAGAGATATGCAGGACCACAAATTAGGAAGATATTTGAGACACAGCCTCAAGTTTATCAAAATACGGAGAGGATTTCCCTAGTTAGCTCCTTCATGGCATCTCTTCTTATCGGGAGCTATGCCTGTATTGATCAAACTGATGGGGCTGGGATGAACTTGATGGATATTAAGCTAAGATCCTGGTCTAAAATAGCTTTAGAGGTTTGTTTCTTTGCATCCCGACATACATTTCTTAGTACTTTCCTATTTTATCGTCAAGAGTGTCTCATCACTGGTTACTTATGAAAATTGTACACATCTTGGGCCTTTGATTAAGAATGAATCCTGCCTTGAAAACTATTGTTAAATAAATAAATGAATCTCCTCTAGAAGCATAAGCTTTTAAATGAGCTGGTTCAACAAGAGTCAATGTTGCTCATCGTACGAGGACTCTCTTGGTGCTAAGCAGTTTCGTTGTTTGTTGCCTGTGTTTACTACAGGCCACAGCTCCAGGTTTGGAGGAAAAGCTTGGAGATTTAGCTCCTGCACATGCCGTTGCAGGTTCCATTGCTTCCTATTACGTGGAAAGGTTGAAGCATAAACTGCAATGTTAGTTTTCATCACAGTTCGTGCCATTGGTGATCATTGTCATATATTCCCATATAATGAGATACATATTCAAAACATCTATATATAATTTGGGGTCGTATTGCTATTGGTAAAGCTGATTCGTGTCCATCTGCTTTTATTTTTGCTTGATTGTAATTGAGTGAAGCATCCTTATGAAAAAGTACATAATGCTTCTTAATTTATTAGTATCAATGTGAAATCTGTTTGTTTTTTTGTTTATTACGTGTAATAAATGCATGTACCTCTGCTTCTAATGTACTATATGAAATGCCTTTCAGATATCACTTCAACAAGAATTGCTTTGTTGTGCAGTGGTCCGGAGACAACCCTAACAGCTTGGCAGGTTTTTTTTTTTTTTTTTACTGAAAACTATGTTTGATGCATCAACATATTCCAATCAATGTTTTTGCCGTATATTCTTCTGTGGTTCGGGACATTCAGAAGGGACATTCAGAAGAATGTATTCCATTTTGTTCTTATTCTACTGCAGTACTGGTGTCGCTTCCTATATAACTTACGTATTTATTTTCTATCTCATCTTATATTCATCATTGACCAAGCATTTTGAATATGTAGGGTTGACCCTCAACACTCCAGGAGACCTGGCAATTAGCCTTGGCACTAGTGACACGGTAACTTTATGACCTTGAATTTGTCAATGTATGATAGAAGCCCTTCTGGAATAAATATTTAGCCACTTGTGGATCTGGAGGTGGATTAGAAAAGGCTTTGCCCTTCCCCTGGAGGATCTTGTTTACCCTCTCTTCTATTTCCAAATTGTTCCCCTTATTTGACCTGGGGAGCCTGAGGGCAGTCCAAGAAAGAAAGTATTGTTCTCTGGGCGAGCTTACCGAAGATCTGGCCGAATGCGGAAAATATAATAATTGAGTATGTTGACAGGCCTAATATGAAAATCATCTGTGATAAGTCCCTATCCTCAGAATAATTCAGATGGTATATATGGTCTAGATACGATATTAGCCTTGACACTGCCCAATTCGCATGACTTTTTAAACTTTCTTATGGAATGCCCAACTAGATGTTCCTGCATTTGCTTTAGTTTGTTTCTAGATTATCTGGCAGCAAGAAACAAAAATATCGCGATTAGCTTCAGCCTTTCATAGATTGTTTGGCAGGTGAGAAACAAGAATATTTAGATTGCTCAGGCCTTGCATAGAGAATCAGAAATGTATATAACTGTCTTTCATTGCTTCAGCTGCTGTTAACCTTTTGTCTTTCTATATCTCCTTAATTATGTCGATTATCAATTCAAACAAATTTCTAGAAGAATAAAATTTGTTAAAATGTCAAAGAAGCATAATTTTTGACAACATGATCACTGAAAAGTATTTTGGACAGTCATGGAGCAGGATATTTATAACATTTCAACATATAGCATAAAATCATAACTTTAGCTTCTGTTCATTTGATTAGTATCCATATTGATACCCGTCAGTCTCTCAGGTTTTTGGGATAGCCATGGACCATAAACCGAGCCTTGAAGGACATGTATTTCCTAATCCAGTAGATACAAAAGATTATATGGTAATGCTTGTCTATAAAAATGGATCTTTGACTCGTGAAGGTACCCTTTACGTATCTGGTATTTATGACTGCAAGTTTTGCTAACCCGGAATTTGGATTCTTATTGACAATGCTACACAATCTTGATAGATATTCGTAATAGATTTGCGAGTAAATCTTGGGAAGTTTTCAATACATATTTGCAGCAAACACCACCTTTAAATGGTTAGTTCGATTGATAATTTGGCATGCATAGGTGAATTTGTTGTGGTTCCTAATCCTTCAGTGCTTACAGGTGGAAAAATAGGTTTTTACTACAAGGAGCACGAAATTCTTCCGCCACTTCCCAGTGAGTTTAATATCAATATATTACTGATCTGCCTATGTAACTACTTTTCTTTGAAAAAAAACTAGGCATTGCATCACACCCGCATCTTGTTAGAGACGTGATTGATTACTTAAAGGCGTGATTGATTACGTGATCTTTACAGCTTTCCTTGTACAGGCATGATTGATTGTCTTCCTTCTATATTATCCAATCGTAATTTTGTTTCCTTGTATATTTATAAAAACATCTATAAATAAAAGACAAGAGAAAAGAAGACATCATTAAGCAAATTTGGCATGGTATTAGACCCTTAAAATTACCTTCTCGAGCGTGAAGGTTCCTTTTTCACTAAGGTTCTCGTTTGGCGGAAGCACTTGGTTCTCTATTCATCATAACTGGTGCCTCCTGTGGTAACTACTAGCGTTTTCAGTGCCAGGTGTGGTCAATTGTTCCCTCGTCGTAGTCGACGTCTGTGGTTGGCTGTCAGTTCATTGTAGTCGATGCTATCTGTCGTTGGAGGATTATCTCCGTTAGCTCTGTGTCTCTCTTTTCCGACATTTATACATTGTGTCTGTGGTTGGAAGATTGTCTTGCGTTGCCTATGTGAGTTTATTCAATAGTCCATAGTGTTGGTTGTTGGTTTCATTTGATTTGGGCTGTGTTTAATTGAGATTATTGGGGTTATTTAGTTAATTGGGTTGGTTAATTGGGCTTGATGATTTAATTGGCTTGGGCAGTTTGTTTAATTGGGCTTGGATAGTGGCTGTTTGTTTAATTGATTTTGGGCAGTTGGCTGATTGATTTAATTTGTTGGGCTAGTTTGTTTGATTGGGGCAGAATTTAGTTAGTTGGATTGTGATTAATTTATTGACCAAACTGTACACGGTTTCATAATATCAATCGAAAAGACTGAGTCTATTTGCATTCGCTTTACTCGGAAGAATTATTCTTCATGGGCATTTCACTTTCAATTATTGGTTGAGGGCAAAAGTGATTTGAGGGGAAATATTGATGGAAGTCTTCCACCTCCTCATCAGAGTAGGATAAGAAAAAGTATCTTGCTTGGAAAATCAAGGATTCTTAAATTATGACCTGGATCATTGAATCGGTTGATGCGTAGATTGTCCTTAATCTCAAGCCTTACGAGTTAGCCCGTGATATGTGGGAGTTCTTGAAGGAAGTCTATATTTAAAGTAATAATGCTCAACGACTTCAGTTGGAGTTTGAATTGATAAATTTTTCTCAAGAGTCACGTTCCATTGAAGAATATTATTCAGGTTTCTCTAGTCTTTGGGTTGAGTACACAGATATTATCTATGCTTCGATTTCATCGAATAGTTTGAAGTCTGCCAAACTGTGCACGAAGTCACCAAAAGGAATCAATTTTTTATGAAATTGCGAACTGAATTTGAATCCATCAGGTCCAGTTTTATGAATTACTGAGGGATGAGTAGCGTCTTATCACTCTCACCTCTTTGGAACGACAGCAAAATCATGTAGCACCGGTTCTTATTGCTTTTGTGTCTCAAGGAAAATTCAAGCTTTGGGATGTCTAGTTTGCAGTGTTATAACTGGAAGAGGTTCGGTAACATGGCTCTTCAGTATCCTATTAAAGTTTGCAATTATTGCAAGAAGCTTGGCTATGTTATTAAGGAGTGTCCCACTCGTCCTCCATGCAAGATTGGAGTAAGTTATGTTGTTGCTGCTACTTTAGCCTCTAGTTCCGTTCCGCCATCTGTTCCAGTTCAAGTTCCAGCCTCTTACGGTCCTTTGCAAACTTCTGTAACTCCTGAGATGATTAAACAAATGGTTATCTCTACTTTGTCTGCTTAGGGTGTATCAGGTAATCCACCATTTACTCATTCTTCTTAGTTATTAGACTTAGGTGCATCTAATCATATGACTCACTATCCTCTGTTGCTTCATAACCTTAGACCATATACTGGACCTTTCAATATACATATTGTCGATGGTAACACCCTTCCTATCTCAGAATGGCAGATATATCACCAGATTTGTCTAATGTTTTAGTCTTTCCTGATTTATCAACTAATCTTTTGTCTATTGGGCAACTTGTTATAATAATTGTACTGTCCCTTTTTTTTCTTCTTCTGGTTGTCATGTGCGGGATCGGGTGTTTGGAAGGACGATCGTGAAGGGGTCTAAGAAGAGACGTCTCTTTACTATTTCACTGACGCCTGTTTTGTTTTCTTAATTTTTTGTAATTCAGCTACTTTAGATAGCTTTAATTGATATAAGAAATTAGGACATCTCAATTCGAATGTGTTACAACACTTGTTAAACTCTGGATTACTTGGAAGTAAAAATGCCGGTTTGGTTATCTCTGTTGATTGTGCTTCATGTACACTTGTTAAAAGTAAGGTTTACCGCTCCCGTCTTATGGTTCTCGTGCTTTATATATTTTCGATATTGTTCATAGTGATGTATGGGGTTTTGCACCTATGGTATCACATGCTCATTGTTACTTTTTGTAACGCCCCGAGTTAGCTACATCATCAATGCCCTAATTTTGAAAAGTTTGGCGGAATAACTAACTTTTATCATTTAAAATTTGTGAAACTTTTAGGACATCATTCAAATTAACTTAAGGAAAATTTGATTAAACATTAAACTGTTTGAAAATAGCGGAAACGACAAGGTAAGTTTCATAATGTTCAAAAGAGTGAAATTTCGAAAGTAAACTAAAGACAATTAACTACATTTATTCCACCACTGCCCATCAGACTCGACCGTCTCCAAAATCTGCAATATTGTTAAAAATAATTGAGCATTTCGAAGAAATACTCAGTAGACTCATAGCCAGTAATTAATTTGTAATTTAACACATAATTATGCAATCAATACAGTGATATTCTCTCATGGGCTAATTTTTCTTTGAAAAATCATAGGCTCTTTAAAATCATAGGGTGTGGGTAGTCTGTCTCATGCATTTAAGCACGTAAGTTATGCATAACATCATCTTATCTCATAAGAGATTCTCTTTGTTCTCATGCAATTAAGCATATAAGTTATGGCAAGCATAACAACATAATCTATCTTATAAGAGATTCTCATCTTATGCATTAAAGCATATAAATCACATAAAATCACATAATAAATGCAATTACAATTTAAACTAATTAATGGGGGCGAGTCTACCTCAATCTATCTCGATTTGCGTGAAAAGTGGAGCGGGAAAAAAAATCTCAATTCCTCAATCGTTCGTACGTTTCGTCTAGCCAAAAATAGAAAATAAACCTTGAATTAGTGTTTTGAAATTTTTAAAGACTAAAAACGATAAAAATAAAGTTTAGGGACTTAATCGAAATTTATTAAAACTGAAAATAAAAGTTTAAGGGTTGAAATTGAATTTTTCTAAAATAGGGACTAAATTGAAAATTTATTAAAACAGAAAATAAGAATTTATGGACTGAAATGGACTTTTTCAGAACCTGCGGGCTGATTCATTTTTTAAAACATAAGTTTTGGGGCTGTCCTTCTTTAAAATCGAACATTGGGACTGATTTTAAAATTTGGGGACCAAAATAAACTTCCAAACTTGGGGCTTAAAAATAATTTTCAAAAATGGGGTCTCTGCTCTCTCATTGCGTTTGAATGCGAGGGCAGAGAGGAGAGGCGACTCATGGCGCCGGCAGTGTGGAGGTGACGGTGGGGTGATTTTGGCGTTTTTGACGCTCGGATTTTTGGTTTTTCCGGTGGTGAACCGGCTAGAAAGTGGGTCGGGGAGCGAGGTAAGTTCATGGGCTTTCTTACTTCTTGGCTTTTTTGTTTTTGATTTGGGGTTGAGTTGGGGCGAAATGGGGTTGCCTATTCGGTGGGGGAGTTTGGAGTTTTTGGCGTGTGTGTTCTTGTGGTGGCTCGATTGTGGGTTGTTGAGTTACGGCTTGCAAGTTGTGTTTGTTCGCTTGGTTGGTGGGTGGTTCGAACGGTGGCTGGACTGTGTTGGGGGTGGTCGGTTCTCTGCTTGGCAAGCCTTTGGGGTGGAGTCGACGGTAGCTGCAGTGGTGGTGGTGGTGTCTGCTGGTTGGAGCAGTGGCTGGCCATGGACGGTTGTAGCTTTAGTTTGGGGATGGCTGTGTGCAATGGTCTGTGAGTTGGAGGTGGTGGAGTTGATGCTAGAAATTGATTTTCTAGCATCACACATGAATCTCCAACATTGTTGTTGATGCTAGAAATCTAGCATCAGTTTGAGCTGGAGATTTTTCCAGCGTGATTTCTGGGAGCGAATCCGGTTTCCACTGTGATACACTTCATCACTGGTGCTAGAAACTGATTTAGCACCATTGTGATCTTCCAGTTGATGCTAGAAATTTTTTCTAGCTTCAATATTAAGTTTCCGATCTTGAATTTGCATTGAGTGAAGAAAATCTGGAAAATGTATTGTTGCTTGAGTGTGAGGGAAGGAGAAATGAGGCGGTATATATGAACAGTAGAATGCTAGGGCACCCTAGTACATTAAATGGGCCTTGGGCCGAAGGAATTTTTCTAAATGGACTTACAAATTGGGCTGAAAAGAATACATTTGGACTTAAAGAATTGGGAACTTATTTGGACTAATAAGTAATTGGACCTTAAAAATTGCTTAAATTATTAAAATGATAAGAAATTCGATACCTTAAAAATATTTTGATGAATGAATTTAAATTGTTTTTTAACGGCTAGACGAACCCTTTTGTTTTTAAAACTCGGGGTTAGGATTGAGTTTTTCAAGAAAAATAAAAAAATTCTCTGTCGCTACACTTTTATCCCATGGATTTATTTTCTTCGTGCAAAGAGTGAGGTCTTCTCTGCTTCCAAGCCTTTCTTGGTCTCAGTGACAATCAATTTTCCTGCTCGATCAAAGTCTTAAGATCTGATTCGAGAGGTGAACATATATTTAGTGCTTTTTAATCTTTCCTGCATATCAACGGTATTATTTCTTAGCAATTTTGCCCTTCTGCCATTCAACAAAATGGGGTGGCAGAACGCAAGAACCATTGCCTTTTTGATGTGGTTCGAGCCCTTCTGATTGAGTCTTTTGTTCCCTCTTGTTTTTGGTGTGAAGCATTGTTTACCGCTATGCATCTCATAAACCGATTACCTTATCCTACTCTTAATATTGCATTTCCATTTTATAAACTCTTTGGTCATCATCCCACATATTCCCATCTCTGTCCATATGATTGTGTGTTTTGTTTATTTGCAGTCTCATAAAAGGACAAAATTCACCCCTCAATCTGTCAAGTGTGCCCTTCTGGGATATGGTGGGACTAAAAAAGGGTACATCTGTTATGATCCTAAATCACAATGAATTCAAATTTTTAGTAATGTTTTTTTTTTTTTAAAAAACAATCTTTCTTCAGTGCAGAGTTTGGTTTCCCTTCTGTATCTTTTGTCTTGCTTGATTTCCCTCCAGAACCCTCTCGATACAAGTCGGGACTTGTTTACACTTATAGGCATGCTACATCTATCACTAGTCCAAATCTTATTTTTTAGACAACTATCCTCCCAAGCCTCTCAAATCCTCTACCTACGACATCGGATCCTGCACCGGATGATCTACCGCCTCCTTTCCCTCTTGGTCGTACTTCTCGTGTTCCTCGACCACTAGATAGGTATGATTTTTCCTCTTATAGTTCTATATCTACTACACTTAATTTAGTTTCTCTTCTTTCCTCCTACAGACAGGCTATGAAACAAGAATGTTGACAACAGGCGATGAAAGCAGAACTGGAGGCTCTTGAGACCACCCAAAACCTGGACATTGTGCTATGTCCACATACTATGAAACCTATTGGAAGCAAGTGGGTATATTACGTCAAACTTCATTCTGATGGTTCTCTTGAGCAATATAAGGTTCGGTTGGTTACATTGGGTAATCTTCAAGAGCATGGAATACATTATGATGAGAAATTTGCTCCCGTAACAAAAATGACCACTGTTCGCCTCTTGTTATCGCTTGTCGCTTCCCAGTCATGGTCTTTATATGAAATAGATGTGAAGAACACGTTCTTACGTGGAGACCTCAAGGGAGATATTTATATGAAACTTCCATCTGGTATGCCTCTTTCCTCAGCTAACTTTGTATGTAAGTTAAGACGCTCTTTGCATGGTCTTAAGCAAGTACCACGAGCATGGTTTGACAAGTTTCTTAGCACTCTTTTGGATTTTTCCTTCACTCAGAGTCAGTATTACGCATCTCTATTGCTTTACAAGAGTACTGCTGGCATCGTTTGTTTGTTGGTATATTTAGATTATATTATTATCTCGAGATCTGATCACTCTCTTATTTGGAAAGCTTCAGGAGCATCTCCATTCGGTTTTTCATATGAAAGACCTTGGTCATTTTACTTATTTCCTTAGCTTACAGGTTCATATAGCGCCGCATGGTATCTTCTTGAATGAATATAAGTATATTCAAGACTTGATCAGGTTGGGTAATTTATCTGAAGTCTCTTCCGTTGATACTCCACTGGAGCATAATGTTAAATATTGGAAAGACGAAGGCGATATTCTTCTAGACCCTATCCTATATCGAAAGTTGGTGGGGAGTCTCATTTATCTGGCTATCACACGTTCGGATATTTCCTTCGTCATTCATACTATAGCAAATTTATGGATGCACCTCGTCATCTTCATCTGGTAGCTGTCCGCCGTATTATTCAATATCTTATTGAGACTCCTCATAGTTGTTATTTCTTTCCTAGGGGGACATCTTTTGAGCTCACAGCTTATAGTGATACTTACTGGGATGGTTGCCCTGATTTTCGTGGATCTATTACTAGATGTTGTATCTTTCTCGATGATGCTCTCATGTCTTGGAAATGTAAAATACAAGATTGTGTTTCTAAGTTCTCTACTGAGGCTGAATATCACGCTATATCAGTTGCCTGTTATGAGATTGTGTGATTGCAAGGTCTTTTAGCAGATCTTGATATTTCTCAATCCCAACCTACACCACTTTATAGTGACAACACTAGTGATATTCAGATTGCGGCTAATCCTGTATATCATGAACGTATCAAACACATTGAAGTAGACTGTCATTACATCCGGGATGCCTATGATTCCAAGATCATTGCTCTTCCCAATGTCACTACTGCTCAACAGGCTGCAAATATTTTCACCTAATCCTTGACTTGCCAGCGTCATAACTTTCTCGTCAGCAAATTGATGTTTGTGGATTTCCCAACATCAATTTGAGGGGGGGTATTAGAGACGCGATTGATTGTTTATAGGCGTGATTGATTATGTGATCTTTACAGCTTTCCTTATATAGGTGTGATTGATTGCTTTCCTTCTATTTACCAATTGTAATTTTGTTTCCTTGTATATTCATAAAAACATCTATAAATAAAAGGCAAGGGAAAAAAAGACATCATTCAGCAAATTGGCACATCTAACCCCTAAATGTAAATGATTACTATTGCCAGTTGAGTAATATTATGTTGAGCATCTCCTCAAATGTTTTGCTTCGACTGCTAAGCTAAGGCATGCTTAAGAAAAAAATCTCTCTTCCCTCTCCCTCATGCTTATTTTTGTCATTATATCCCTGTTACTGAAACCACATTAGACTCTACCACACATAATCATTGACTGTACATGGTTTTTCTTCATCTTCCGTTGAGTTTATAATTGCCAAATTTGGTGAGGGGGAATTAAAGAAATGCTTAATTGCATTTCAAATGCAGAAGGCCTGCCCACAATGTCTTTCCATTTCTATATCATCAGTAGAAATTTAGTCTATAAACTAGATGTTCTTGAACATATTTCACTGCTTCCAATGTTTTCTGAAAAGCTGCACTATTGGTCGCCAATCTATTGACCCTGTAGCTAGTTGATCTCCAACCTATAAAATGAAGGAGATAGGTCCCCAATCTTTCAATATAATTGCATGATTAGTCTTCCATGAAACCTTCAAAATATCGGTTAAATCATCACTTGACATGACCTTCGCGTGCCCAACTTTATATAAATCTAGATATTGCTTCTAAATTTGGACTCGTGTTCAAAATTTTGAAGTGATGTGCATTTTCATGAGAGACGGGTGATAATTTAATGAAGATTTGGACATGGGGACCAGCAGCACCTTTTCACCCCACTTGACGTGACCTTTGCATTGACATGACTTTCACATGCATAACTTTATGTGAAGCCAGATTTTGCTACTCAATTTGCTAATGTTCAAAATATTGAAGTGATTTATATTTTCATGAGAGGCGTGTGACAACTTGATGAAGATTTGGACATGTGACCAGCAGTGCTTTTACCCTAACTTTTTTAAAACTCCAACTTTCATGATGTCCAGTTGGAGAGCACCGTTACGTTGTTGATAATTTCAAGAATGACTTTGTGGATGGACCGAGGGAACATGAAGTTGGGGAGTTTGATGCTCCGTCAGAGGTTTGTAGCCTTAGATAGAGATCCTCACTCACTATGACTGATGAAAATTGACTGAATTCTACTGTACAAATCTCTACAAGTTGAAAAGAGATTAAAGTAATAGACACTTGCAGGTTCGAGCATTAATAGAGGGGCAAATGCTCTCGATGCGAGCTCATGCCGAGAAAATTGGAATGCCTTCTCCTCCAAGGCGGATAATTGCTACTGGTGGAGCATCTGCAAATAATTGCATCCTAAGTTTTATGGCTTCCATTTTTGGGTGTAATGTATACACCGTCCAAAAACCAGGTAAACAGTAATTTCTGGTCTAGTTTTTAATGCAAACCTATAATTGGTTTTGTTAAATAGACATATCTTAATACTAAGATCTTGAATTGTTATGAATCTGCACCTAATTACGACTTAGTCGACTTCCTATTCATAAAACCTCTCGTTGGATTGAGAATGAAGTTTTCATTCAGATCATGAAAGATATTATCTTCCTTTACAGATTCAGCTTCTTTGGGGGCTGCATTAAGGGCTGCTCATGGTTGGTTGTGCAAAAAGAAGGAAGATTTTGTGCCGATATCGTGCATGTACATTAACAAACTGGAAAAGACATCTCTGAATTGCAAACTTGCTGCAACTGCTGGAGACCAAGATCTTGTGTCCAAGTATGCTTTACTGATGAAGAAAAGAGTCGAAATTGAGAACCGTCTTGTCCAAAAACTTGGAAGGTTGTGAAAGTAACTTTTTTGCTCTGAGCCTCGATAGTTTCTCTCGTTGCTGCTCCTTTGATCACATGTCATGTAATGGGATTGTGCCAGACCGGCATAGCTCACATCACTGACCTATATTTGGTTAGTCGGGCTGTTTCTTCTATGCTCATGAAAACAGTTGTTCATAAATAAAAATTCAAAGGATCAACTGCGAACCCTTATCCCGTCCGTGCAAACATTTTCAAGAACAATCAAATCATGCATGAGCCGAGCATTTATAACGTGACTCTTGCAATCAAGCTTTGAGTGGGAATGGTGAAGCATGTATACATAAATCTGGTTTTGTTGGTTACTCCACATCAGTAAAAATCATTACCAAAGGACACGTGAATGAGATAGTAAAGTTTGACTTCAAACCAATCAATGAGGAACATGTAGATTGATGAATAAAACGTGAATACATAACATATTCAGTTGGAAGTTAACCAAAAAGAGTTATTTATCCCCAATGCCTAATTAGAAATCAAAAAATAAGCATAGTCGGGGATGAAGGCACGCATGCAAGAGTAAGTATCTTCCTCCCAATAGTCATCTCTCTTCTTGCTCCTGTTTGAGCAATGAATCAGAGAGTTTGAGGGGAAAGTCTTAGCTAAATGATGTGATCTGAGGAAGGCAACAAACTCACAAAGATTTGGCTCAACTTGAAGGGGAATTTAAAAAAAGATCAAGAGTTACGAAAGATAAATCAAGAACTATGGAGAATCAATGAGACCATGGAATGAGTTGTTCAAGATGTGGAGGCCAAGAACTTGAGTGCAACAAGCCAAACAACAACTTATATGTTGGACTTGAAGGTGAAATCAAGTTTAGTGCATATCTTTCAAGCTTTGAAAGACATGTGAAAAAACGATCAACGAGAATTAAAATGTGCATAACTTTTAGCTCGGATGTCGGATTTTTGCCCATGAGTACAATTCGGAATTAGCACGAAATTTTGCACATGAAAAATGAGGGTTCAATTTTTTATGCTATGCGACCGCATAGCTTAAAAGCCATGTGATCGCATAGGCCGTTCCCGAGACAAAATTGAAGGAAATAAATGTTCTATGTAGCCACAATGATTATAACCATGCGACGGCATGGAGCGACTTCGAGACATAATTTTCAAATTCGCGAGATCTTTCATTTCGACTAGAATTTTTATTTTAGGTAACTTGTTATATTCTTAGGAGTTTTATTCCTTTTTAGGTTTTATAGGTTTAGTATAAATCCTTTTATTCTTCTTCATTGTAAAAAAAACTATGATATTGATTGAATTAATTGAGAGGTATATTGCTTTCAACATTTTTGTTCTTCGTTGAACAATTTATCGAATTTTTCAAGAATCAACTTCTTGTGGCATTCAAATTGAACTTATCGAGATTATTATCTTGTAGCGTTCACAAATCTGGATGAGATTCATAAATTGTGTAATCAAGAGGTCGACAAATTCATCATTTGTTGGTTGGTTGCTTCATCGTTTTTGTGTTAAATTCAAAACCTTGTTCATTGGCTTTCTTGGGGTTTGATTTCAATCTCGTTGTGGGTTTCGTAGCCATTGTTGTTATGTGGTTCTCGTCAGTTGGTATAAGAGTTTTGGCTTCAAAATCAAGGTTATATCCTTTTTATTTCTTGTTGAGTCTTTGTTTTTCCTTTTTTCTTTGTTCTTGTGTTCTTCATAGTTTTTTGAGTTTTTAGTCCAAAAATTTAAAAAAAAAAAAAAAAAAAAAATAGTCAAAAGTTAGTTTTTGGGCTAATCGAGCATCCAAATCAACTTCAGTTTGTTTTGCTAGCATTGTCGTCGATTTTTCAAGTATAACAAGATTTGAAATTGAAAAAAAAAAATCCGAATTAAAAAAAAAAAAATGTATTGTTCATCATACTGTTCACACCTGAAAAAAATTATTATTATTGTTTTGATTTATTTAGAAATTACCAACATACTACAATTTCTTTTGAATAAATTTTATTTCTGTCTGGTCCAATCCACAAAATAATACTAATAATAATAAAAAATAAAATCAAGAACCACTTCTCTTGAATTGAAAGTTCCCATTCGAAATTTCATCCACACTTTCCTTCTTTGAGTCTCTTAAGGTAACATTTCTTGATTACATCCCGATTTGAATTCTACGAGAATAATTCATGGGTGAGTTCAAAATTGTTCTTTGAAATACTTGGGTGAAAGCACTAAGTGGATAAAGGTAGAGTAGTGAGACTAATAGAGGGTAAAAGCCAAACAAAATTGAGCGAGGTAGAAATTTTTTAGATTTAGGATGTTGAATGAGGTGTTACAGCGATTTGACCGATTGTTTGAGGATATGAGAGACAGACTGGACAGACTCGACACAACGGTTACTAATCTTCATAAGGGACAACGTGCAGACCATCCAATGCAAGGAGACAAGGTAGGTGAGAGCCTAGAGTGGAAATTTGTGATATGTATGGTGATGGTAGTGACATAGATGAAGATGCGTTAGTTGAAGCTGAAATACGAAGAATGAGGCATAGAAGAGTTATGTATGAAAGGTGATGTAGAGATATCCTAGAAAATGTGATGGAGTTGAGTACCCGACCATGGAAGAAACACTTGTTGTGATGCGTGCTCTCAATACACCAATCAAAGTGGATGATGTGGAGCAGCCACGAGAGAAGATGTTTCAAACTAGGTGCCATGTCAAAAATAAGGTATGTATCTTGATTATTGATGGAGGTTGTTACACTAATATTGTTAGTGATAAGAGTATTTTATACACTTATTCAGGGCCTCAGATGATAATATTTAGTTGCTCATGTGATAAATTATGGTCTAAATTGTTACATTTTGTGTTAAATAGGTAAAAATCAATTATTGAATAAGAAATTGGATGCTTTGGAAGTTAAGAGGGCTCATCATAAACTAAAACGGTGAAAGACGCGAAAAATTTCATCAAACAAAGTATTTGGTTTGGATCGAAAAGAAATTGAGTTCTAAAGTAGACAAAGATGCCAAAATCAAAGAATTTGCAGCAACAAGTCAGTGCCCAGGTGCTGCATTCATAGCACCCAAGCGCTGCGATTTGAAGAAAAAATGCAATTTTGGACAGAAAGGTAGCGCTTAGGCGTTGCACTTATAGCACCTAGGCGCTGCCGATAGTGCTTAGGAGCTTCATACATAGCGCTTAGGCTCTATATCGTTTTTCATCGCGATGCCTAGGTGTTGTTTCCTAGTTCTTAGCGCTGCGTCGGGGTCATTTAAGGCCTTTTTTTGCCCATTTTGAAGCCCATAAAAAACCCTACACTAAACACCAACGTGAGGGGAAAAATAAAGGGAATTTTCTCACACTTTTGGGAGGATCTACACACTTTGAGAGGCATAAAATATGAAGAGAGATTCAAACAAGCAATTGAACAAGGGAAACATCAAGGAATTCACCATTTGAAGTGTTGATTGGAAGAGAATGAATATTTTGGTGCAAGATTTATTTCTTTTTCCTCATCTTTACTACGAATTTCGGTGATGTATTCAATGAAAATCTCTTATTTTCCCTTGTACATTATGAGTAGCTAAATCTCTTGTTAAGGTAAACATGTAACATATTAATTCAAGAAAGTAGTTCTTGAATTTGGATTGGACTGAACAGGAATAAATTTTGAATTTAAAATTGATAATAGGATAGTAACAATTTTCAGAATAAATCAAAGGAATTTTATTTATTTTTACTTCTTGGATGAATAGTACCGACGATGAACAATAATTTTTTTTTTTTTTTTTTACTAAACTCGAAAATTCAACTACGAGAATAACGAAACAAACGGAAGTTGATTTGGATGCTAGATTAGCCCAAAAACAACTTTTGAATTTTTTTTAAAATTTTTTGGATCAAGTACTCAAATATTTTACTGGACACAAGAACACGAAGAACAAAACAGAAGAAGAAAAAAAAAATAGAACCCAAATTTGGAGCCTGAGCTCTGATACCACTTGATGAGATCCCGGTTGGGGAATCGCATGGAGCTCACGGAATGAATTGAAAACGTTGGGAAAGCCCAAATTCAAGTTATAGACGATATGATCTCGACCCAAAAGTTATTGAACCAAGCAACCAAACAAGAACGAAACTTGAAAGACCTTTTGATTACAAAATCAACGAACCTCAATTTGCGAACTCTACAAAGATTGTCTAATCCTTTGATAAGTTCTAGGTTTTGGACTTGAACCCAACGAGGTGAACCAAACAACCCCACGATAATGAAGATGTGTTGAATCCCTTGATTACACAATGAATAACCCACGATCAGATGTTTGAAAGCCACAAGTATAATTAAATATTTGATAAGTTCGAGTTGTGTTCATTCAAGAACATTGGGAAAAAAATCTCAATTTAATTCATATCCAAGTTGTCTATACAATGAGAATGAAGTTCATATTTATACTAAACCTAGAAAATATGAAAATAAAAAAATTTAAGAGTCATAGAATATAGCAATTACAAAAATAAGAATTATAGTCAAAATAAACAATCTCGCCAAAAATTGGAAAATTCGGCTCAGTTTTGTACCAAGCGGTCGTTTGGTTCTTTTTCAAGCGATCGCTTGGAAGTCCAGTTATGCCTCCAATTGGTTTCGGTAGATGGCTGGGTGGTCGCTTGGTCTAGACAACTAAGCGATCACTTGGTTGTCTCGACTGCTTCCTTCTTCGGCTGCTTCTAACACATTGATCCAATTGGTTTTCGGCCTCAACCCAAGCATGAAACCTATCATTTGGCTTGTCGTCTTCAACATTATGGATTTCGTTGCTCGAACATGTAAATGGCCAACTTTATTAGCTCTTTGAAGTCTCGCACTTGGCTCTAGTCTCTTTCCAACAAGCTTCGGGTTCTTGCTAAATTGTGGCGTATCCCGGATCATATCATCATCTCTTTCTTCGAAAGGATTCGTCCTCAAATTCGTACCTTCAATGCTCAGATTATACCCTGTACTCTCAATCAAGTCGAGACCATGGAACAGTTCATCTCCTCTAGGATGCAGTTTGGACCTCTTCCGAATTCTTTCCCGCCTCTGTCATATAAACACCCAATAACTAGCACATAGATTAAAGTGTGCTCGTCCCAACGACTTACTTCTGTAAGTTTGTGATGTTCCCAAAATAATCTCCATTAGCATGCCACTGTGCTTCCTCCATGTCTTATGCTGTCTCGGTGATTGTAACAATGTCAATGCAAATGAACTCACATTTCCCCTCTGTTCAACTTTGTTGCATAATCCATTACATATAAATTCCTTCCAAAGCCCTTGAAACTCCTTCGTCTGCTCAAGAATCACAAAGTCAACCTCCGGTACTAAAGTGATATCCAAGCAGAGGTAGGGCTTGTTAATTTCACCCACAAGTCGATGTTCAATGCCTAGATTAGGTGGTATTCAAATAAGCTCGCTTTCATGGACGCCAATATATTCAGAAACATGCAAAACGGAAATAGCAAAACTAGGGAGGGGATTGTTAATTCTCACTAATGTCCTCTTAACTTCAATTTTATTTTTCTGCAAGCTCTCTTTTGACTTTTTTTTTCTCTCTGAAAACTCACTTTCTTTTACCTCTTGTGGCTTCACTTCATTTTTTGCCACCTCTCTACTCTCATTTTCTTTTTCTGTCTCTTTCTCACTCTCGTTTTTACTCTCTATTTCTCTTCTTTCTGAATGCTCTCTTTCATTACTCCTCACTTTGAGTTGATCTGCAAGGAACTGTTCTAGTATCAAGCCAACTGGAGTGATTTTTTTTCCCGTCCTGAAGAAACCTTTACATGTTCCTCCCCACATCATAAACAACCTTCTTTTCATACCTCCAAGGTCTCCCAAACAAGATATGAAAAGATTTCAACGATACCACATCACACCAAACTTCATCACTATATCTCCCAAGGGTGAAGTTTACTAGAACCTACTTAGTTACATTTACTGTAACTCCCCGAACTTAAGCTTTGAGGGTCGCGTACTAATCATAATAGCTTCTGCCTTTGGTACATGTAAATACTCTTAAACGGAAGTATTATATGTTAGAAACTTATTTTCAATTTGGTAAAATATTTCTCATGAAATATAATGGCCAGCAGAAGCGCATGTCGACATAAATTTATACCTTGCAAAAAAGGACTTGGTGCTGCCACGGTTAGATGGGGCAGTAAGTTCAACTATTTTTATAAAATTCATCCCAACTCCGTTTTCTATGAAATTTGTGGAATTAGAAAGATAATTTCAAGCAGTTTCCTAGGTTAAAATATGAAAATTTTCCAAGATCATATACTGTGGACGTGTTGCTGAAAACAGTGTAGTATTGCACAGAAAATCCGGTTTGACCCCTTGACGTTTAAAAATTTATATCTCAGGCCATGGCTATCCAAATTGAGTGATTCCTTCACCCATATTTAGACAACTCAGAAAGGAACGAGCAATATATTTAGGGTCTCAAATGGATATTTATATGGTTGGAAATATCATTTTGAATTTGACCTAGAAACTGTGCGGAAACTGCCTCTTTTCATCATTCGAGAAAAAGATCTATAAATATGTCTCTTAGCATAACATGGAAGATATAATTACATAATTTACTTCTGGTACCATATTACACCATATCTTATACATGTTTTTATACAATACCATACGAAAACATGTGAAAAGTAGTCGAACAAACATGCAAAAACAAAACTTCAATGCAAAATACTACGAGTATAAAGAATACTCAGTAAGATACTCTGCTTGGATTTAACATGTTAATACTACGCAAAAGACAGCATTCAAACACATACTTGCACATTCCGGCTTGCCGGTGCCCTTCGGACTTGTCCTAAGGCGTAGCTATCTAACTTTATGGACTTGTCCACATCTTTCATATTATGGTTTTCATGCATAGCTTAAGCATATATATTACCATGAAATCCTACCACTTAAGCAAAGAAAGTATCTTACTATAAAACTTGGAGAAATTTCGGTTGATAGATGAATTGAGGGTGCTAGGCTTTGCTTCCTTTTTCTTCCTTTCCTTTTTTTTATCTCCTCACGTATTTACTGCCCCCCCTTTTACAAGAAACTTTCTGGTTTTAGGAAGGAATAAAAATGCAGGAAACATCACTTATATAGAGGCAAGAAACCTAGGCATTAACCAAAAGATGACTATTGAAGAATTGTGTTTCCACGTGGGCTGAACTAATCCCCACTTCATGCATGCATTCAACACCTAAAGTCACAATATGCCTTAATTGAACACCTCCTGCTTACACAAGACACCTCATGCTTTGTTTAACATTAAAACACTTTTTGCATTTATCCATCCACAAGGTGACGCCAAAGTGAAAGAAACAAAGGGAAAAATATTAATGAAATAGACATAGAATTGACGATTATTCTAAACCCCTAATTAACAAATCTTGGTAAACTTTTAATCAACCGAAAATGCAAACTTGGCAACCATTAAATAATTCGGATATATAAAAATTTCAAAAAGTTAAAACTGCTATCCTAAAAATTAAATGAGCAAATTAAACAAGCATAAAATTTCGGAGTATTACATCCCTCTTCCCTTAAAAAAAATTCGCCCTCGAAATTACCTTGAACTTAGTTGAAAAGTTCTGGATACTTGGTCTTGATTTCCTCTTCTCTTTCCCATGTTGATTCTTCAACATCATGGTTTCTCTATTGAACTCTCACTAAAGGAATTTCTTTTGTTCTCATTTGTTAAATTCTACGATCCAATATTCCTACTGGTTTTTCCTCATAAGTCATGTTTTGTTTGATATCTAATGGTTGATAAATAAACACGTGACTTTGATCTGACACATATTGTCGCAGCATTGACACGTGGAACACATCATGAATTGCTGATAAATCTGGTGGTAGAGCAATCGATAGGCTGCATTTCCAACTTTCTGTAAAATTTCAAAAGGACCTACGAATCTTGGTCGAAGTTTTCCCTTCTTTCCAAAGCGAAGAACTCCCTTTATCAGTGCCACTTTTAAGAAAACTTTACCTCCAACATTAAATGCCAAATCTTTTCTCATTTTATCAGCATAACTTTTTTGTCGGTCCTGAGCTGCCTTGATTCTAGCTCTTATTTTATCAACCGCTCGACTAGTTTCCTCAATTAGTTCGGGTCCTAAAACTCTTCGTTCACCTACTTCATCCCAATAAAGAGGAGCTCTACATCTTCTGCCCTAGAGAGCTTCGTACGGTGCCATCTTTATCGTAGCTTGATAGCTATTATTATAGGCAAACTCCACTAATGGTACATAACTCTCCCAACTGCCTCCTAAATCAAGGACGCAGGCACGCAGCATATCCTCCAAAGTCCGTATAGTCCTCTCCGATTGTCCATCAGTTTCAGGATGAAAAGCTGTGCTGAAGTTTAACTTGGTTCCCATGGCTCCTTGCAAACTTTTCCAAAATTTTGAGGTAAATCTTGGATCTCTATCCGATACAATTGAGGCAGGGATACCATGTAAACGGATGACTTCTTTGATGTACAATCGTGCGTACTGGTCCATACTAAAATTCATTCTTACAGGTAGAAAATGAGCTGACTTTGTTAACTGATCCACTATAACCCACATAGCATCATTTCCCTTAGCTGATTTTGGAAAACCCACAACAAAATCCATAGTTATATGCTCCCATTTCCATGGTGGAATTGTTAATGGTTCCAACAATCCAGATGGCTTTTGATGTTTAGCTTTCACTTGTTGACAAGTCATGCACCTCCTATCAAAATGACCTATGCATCGTTTCATATTTCTCGACCAAAACATACTCCTTAGATCACGATACATTTTTGTACCTCCTGGATGGACAGTATATGGAGTTAGGTGTGCTTCTTCAAGAATTTCTTTCCTCAATCCCTCATCTTTCGGCACACACAACCTTCCCTTAAAGCGTAAGGCTTTATCACTGCCTAATTCAAAATCCTTTAGCTTGCTAGTACCAATTTCGGATTTAATCTTTTGCAGGAAATACTCACCATCTTGTGCTACTCCTATTCGATCTCTAAGTGTTGGTCGAATCATTAGAACTATCATCCTGGTGACAGTTTGGGTTGGTGAAGCAATTATTTCTAGATGTAAGTTTTCGAAATCCTTTAACAACTGGTCCTGCATAGTGATTAGTACTACTAATTGTCTAACCGCCTTTCTGCTAAGAGCATCTGTTACTACATTAGCTTTACCAGAATGGTAAAGGATAGTGCAATCATAATTCTTTACTAGCTCTAGCCATCTCCTCTGCCTCATATTTAATTCATTTTGGGTGAAAAAGTACTTCAAACTCTTATGATCAGTATAAATGTCACACTTACTTCCATATAAGTAATGATGCCATATCTTGAGGGCATGAACTACCGCAGACAATTCTAGATCATGGGTTGGGTAGTTTTGTTCATATTGTTTCAATTGTTTGGAAGCGTAGGCTATTACCCTTCCTTTCTGTATTAGAACACACCCTATGCCCTGTTTCGAAGCATCACTGTATATAATGAATCCTTTTGGTCCATCAGGTATTGTTAACACTGGAGCTGTGACTAATCTTCGTTTCAGCTCTTGGAAGCTCTGTTCACATTTCTCTGTCCATTGAAATTTTATCCCTTTTTATTAGTCAACTAGGTCAATGGTCCAGCTATTTTAGAAAATCCGTCGATAAATCTTCTATAATACCCAACCAATCCCAAGAAGCTGCATATTTCTCTAACATTGGTTGGTCTTACCCAATTATTTATTGCTTCTATTTTAGTTGGGTCTACTTCAATTCCTTGTGTTGTGATTACGTGCCCCAAAAAACCTATTTTATCCAACCAAAATTCACATTTCTTGAATTTGGCATAAAGCTTCTCTTTTCTTAGAGTTTCCAAGAAAATCCTGAGATGTTTCTCCTGCTCCTCATTATTCTTTAAATAGATTAAGATGTCATCAATAAAAACTATGACAAATTTATCTAAGTATTCATGGAATACTCTGTTCATTAGATCCATAAATACTGTCGGGGCATTAGTTAATCCAAAAGGCATTACCAAAAATTCATAATGCCCATAACGCATCCTAAAAGCCATCTTAGGGATATCATCTGACTTAATTTTCAATTGGTGATATCCTAATCTTAGATCGATCTTCGAAAATACTGTAGCCCCCTTGAGTTGGTCAAACAAATCTTCTATTCTTGGAAGTGGATATTTGTTTTTTATAGTGAGGCGATTCAATTCTCGATAGTCAATGTACAGCCTCATTGTTCCATCCTTCTTTTTCACAAATAACACAGGTGTACCCTAAGGTGATATACTTGGTCTAATGAAACCCTTATCAAGAAGCTCCTTCACCTGTACCTTCAAATCTTGCAGTTCCAACGGTGATGGTAAACTCTACTTGCCTGTCTAGTGGTACACCTAGAAGATCTTCTGGAAAAACATCTTTATAGAGCAGAACTATTTGAACATCTTCAACTGACAACTTATCTTATTTAATATTGGTCATCGATACTAGAAATCTTTGACCTAATTCCTTTCTCGGCGTTCTTTCAACCTGAGTTGTCGACATTATACGAGACAAGGTATTTGCCTCAGTTCCCACAAAACGAAACTCTTTCTCGCTCGGTCTTTGAAAAATCACCACCATCTCGGTACAATGAATAATTGCATAGTTTTTAGACAACCAGTCCATACCAAGGATAACATCAAAGTCTTTTATTGTTAATAGAATTAGATCTACCGCTATACCTATACCATCAATTTTCATCTTAAGATTTCTAGCTATTTGGTCAACCACAAGTATCTTTCCAGATGGGAGAGAGATTTCTAAGGTATACGGAAGGAATTCACTTTCTACTTTAGACTTTGCAACAAATGAAGAAGAAATGAACGAATGTGTAGCTCCAGAATCTATAAGTACACATGCAGGCATATTGGAAACAGAGATGATACCTGCGAGGACATTAGGGTCTTGCTCTGTTTCTTGCTTGGATAAGGAAAAAACTCTTGCCTTTCCTTCCTTGCCATCTCCAGCCTTCTGTATCTGATTCTGGGGAAATTCTTTAGCGAAATGTCCTGATTTGCCACACTTGAAACAAACATTCTTTCCCAATAGACATTCCCCTTTGTGAGGTCTATCGCACTTAGGACAACGTTTATCACCCCCAACTCCTACTATCTCCGTCTTTCCTTTCTTTAGTGTATTATTCCCTTTTCCTTTACCGTTATTCTGTCTATCAAAGTTCCACTTCCTCTTACCGGAGAAATTTTTAACTTGGTAAGAATTTCCAACATTTTGAGTTTTTTGACAAGAAATAGTTTGGGCTCGCTTCAGGACTTCTCGATAAGTGTTCAGCTCGAGAACTGACACTATGTCACGAATATAAAGTTGAAGCCCACGTTCAAACCTTCTAGCCCACTTTTGTTCCGTATCCACTAGATGTGGAGCGAACCTTGATAACTCCTCAAATTTGCGTTCATATTCCACGAGGGTCATAGTTCCCTACTGGAGTCTGAGGAACTCCATCTCTTTTTGATCTTTCACAGCTGCCGAGAAGAATTTTTCTTCTACGAGTTCCTTAGATCTCACCCAAGTTATAGCATGTTCTTCAGCGGGTGTTAATGACCTGGTAGTCATATCCCACCAATGGCTAGCCCCCTTCTTTAACATAAACACTGAAAATGTTACCTTTTCGGCATTTTTGCATCTTATAAATTTAAAGATACGTTCTAGTTCTTGTAACTAGTCTTCAACTGCTAAGGGGTCCATACTCCCCTCGAATGATGGAGGGTTCATTTTACGAAATTGCTCTATCATTGCAGTTCGATCCCTCATGTCAGGTACTATTTGAGGTTGGATAGCTGGTTGGTTGGATTCCTGATGATCAACTGGTACTTATTGCTTTAGTTTTTGTTGCCCAGGCAAGGGTGGTGCCTGTTGTTGCTGTCCCAACTCCCGCATTACGACAAGCAGTTCTCATGCAAAGTTTGCTACATTAACTTCGCCACCACTAGAACTAGCATTAGCATTGCCGCTACCTAAGTTCATATTAGAATTCGGTGCACTGCCGTGGTTGCGCTTTGGAGGCATTTCCTTTGAATGAAAAAAAATATTCATCCAGTTAAAATTACTTCAGAATGTAATACTAACTTAGAGAAATCCAAAGGCCAAAACAACTTTCCTTCATATATATTATTATTTTTCACAAACAAAAGTCGTATCAAGGTACGGTACATACATTCAAAAGTAGATGTACGTATTATATCCTATTCTATTCCAAAAACAAAGATAGCTAGATAAGATGGTGTCTAATCTTTTATTTCTTCTGGATCCTTCTCGGGGTCTTCCTCTGGGTCTTCCTCTAGGTCTTCCTCTAACATGCTTTACTCCGAACTATCTGGTAATGGTACGGAAAATTTTTTCTCTAGAACTCTCGAAAAGCACTTAGCCAACGGTCCCTTATCTAGCTTAGAATTGGTAGCTCATAAACTAGTATTCATGGATAAGGCTATAGTCTTCTTAAAGTTTCGCTGTAAATCACGGTTAGTTTCATAACTTTCTCGAAGTAAGTATGTAAGGTCCTCATATGAAAGGTCATCATCAGACCATAGCACAATCTCATTTATGATTGAAGCCCAAGGTTCTGGAACAGTTTCATATAACCTCCGTATCTTCACCTTATCCCTTAAACTATGGTGTATTTCCCATAACATCTCAATAATGCAGTCTAGCAGATCAAGATGTTGTTCGAGGTTATGGAGCGGATGCATGCAATAATTATAGTAAAATGCCAACAATATGTCTCGCTTCTTCGCAAAACCACAAGCTTCTGTCCTCGTGGGGGTTCTTACCATTCATGCCATAACTAGGACAAAAATTGATTATGTTACTCTACAAGGCTCTAATAAATAATTACATATAAGTGTTAATGACTTCATAATCTCAAACATGACTTGATTAAAAGTATTCATATATCCAACAATAGATATAGTAGTCCATTGCATAAGAAAACTCATAAACTTAAAAAAAAAAAAAAAGGTTTTTACCTTGATCGTCGATTGGAAGTCAGTTGCTAGCTTGCTCAATGATGAAGGACAGTAATTTTCTTAAAAAAAGTCTACAGAAAAGTGTAACTGCACTGATACCACGCTGTAATTCCCCGAACTTAAGTTTCGAGGGTCACGTACTAATCATAATAGCTTCTGCCTTTGGTACATGTAAATACTCTTAAACGGAAGTATTACATGTTAGAAACTTATTTTCAATTTGGTAAAATATTTCTCATAAAATATAATGGCCAGCAGAAGCGCATGTCGACATGAATTTATACCTTGCAAAAACGGATTCGATGCTGCTACGATTAGATGGGGCAGCAAGTTCAACTATTTTTATAAAATTCATTCCAACTCCGTTTTCTATGAAATTTGCAGAATTAGAAAGATATTTTCAAGTAGTTTCCTAGTTTAAAATATGAAATTTTCCAAGATCATATAGTATGGACGTGTTACTGAAAACAGTGTAGTATTGCACAGAAAATCCGGTTTGACCCCTAGACGTTTAAAAATTTATATCTTAGGCCATGGCTATCCAAATTGAGTGATTCCTCACCCATATTTGCACAACTCAAAAAGGAACGCAGCAATATATTTAGGGTCTCAAATGGATGTTTATATGGTTGGAAATATCATTTTGAAGTTGACCCAGAAACTGTACGGAAACTGCCTCTTTTCATCATTCGAGAAAAAAGATCTATAAATATGTCTCTTAGCATAACATGGAAGATATAATTGCATAATTTACTTCCGGTACCATATTACACCATATCTTATACATGTTTTTATACATTACCATAAGAAAACATGTGAAAAGCAGTCGAACAAACATGCAAAAAAAAACTTCGATGCAAAATATCTCTGTCCTTAACCCATCATCGATTATGCCAACTGATTTCCACCCACATCACACCTATGGATCTGAAAATTTAGTGTAGGATACTATGAGTATAAAGAATACTCAGTAAGATACCATGCTTGGATTTAACATGTTAGTACTACGCAAAAGAAAGTATTCAAACACATACTTGCACATTCCGGCTTGCCCGTGCCCTTCGGACTTGTCCTAAGGCATAGATATCTAACTTTGTGGGCTTGTTCACATCTTTCATATTATGGTTTTCATGCATAGCTTAAGCATAAATATTACCATGAAATCCTACCACTTAAGAAAAGAAAGTATCTTACTATAAAATTTGGAGAAATTTCGGTTGATAGATAAATTGAGGGTGCTAGGCTTTACTTCCTTTTTCTTCCTTTCCTTTTTTTTTTCTCTCCTCATGTATTTATTGTCCTCCCTTTTACAAGAAACTTTCTGGTTTTAGGAAGGAATAAAAATGCAGGAAACATCACTTATATAGAGGCAAGAAACCTAGGCATTAACCAAAAGATGACTATTGAAGAATTGTGTTTCCACGTGGGCTGAATTAATCCCCACTTCATGCATGCATTCAACACCTAAAGTCACATTATGCCTTAATTGAACACCTCATGCTTACACAAGACACCTCATGCTTTGTTTAACATTAAAACACTTCTTGCATTTTTTCCATCCACAAGGTGACGCCAAAGTGAAAGAAACAAAGGGAAAAATATTAATGAAATAGATATAGAATTGACGATTATTCTAAACCCCTAATTAACAAATCTTGGTAAACTTTTAATCAATCGAAAATGCAAACTTGGCAACCATTAAATAATTCGGATATATAAAAATTTCAAAAAGTTAAACTGCAATCCTAAAAATTAAATGAGCAAATTAAACAAGCATAAAATTTCGAAGTATTACATTTACCTTCCCCCACTCCTTAAACCAAGCATCCTATAAGGCTTAGGGTGTTGTTGCAAAGGTAATCCCAATTTTTCAACCATGGTGATGCTAGCCAAGTTTGACATGTGCTCTTTATCAATAGCTAAACTACATACCGCACTATCCACAAAACACCAAGTTTGAAAAATAAATCCCCAATCATAATCCATCTTTAACATGGGCGTAATCAAGAAAACTCAAGGAAAGAATGAGAGAATTGGATGAGTGAGAATTTAATTCAAGAAAGTAGTTCTTGAATTTGGATTGGACTGAACATGAATAGATTTTGAATTTAAAATTGATAATAGGATAGTAACAATTTCAAAAATAAATCAAAGGAATTTTATTTATTTTTACTTCTTGGATGAATAGTACTGACGATGAACAGTAATTTAATTTTTTTTCACTAAACTCGAAAATTCAACTACGAGAACAACGAAACAAACAGAAGTTGATTTGGATGCTAGATTAGCCCAAAAACAACTTTTGAAATTTTTTTTTAAAAATTTTTTTTTTGGATCAAATACTCAAATATTTTACTAGACACAAGAATACGAAAAACAAAACATAAGAAGAAAATGAGATCCTGGTTGGGGAATCGCATGGAACTCGCGGAATGAATTGAAAACGTCGGGAAAACCCAAATTCGGGCAAAAAATATTCCAGCAAAAATTGATGTCCGTGCAAAACAATCTACTGTACCAAATGAATATCATATATGCCCGAAGGGTGGTCGACTAGTTGGTTGAAAAGATTCTGTACCTCGAAAAAGAAAAGTGCAAGAGAAAAAACAACCAAAAACTTCAGAAGAAATGACATTAGAAAATATTGAGCAATCAAATATTGAAAATATGGTTCCTAAAGAACCACAAGTGTTCGAAAATGATGAGATTTCAATAAATTATATGTTATCTCATAAATTGTGGGAATGAAATAATGTCGTTATAGACTATATTTTCACCTTTAATGTGACTCTTGATATTATGCAAAATGAGGATCCCGAACCACAATCAGTTAAAGACCGTCAAAATAGAAATGATTGGCCAAAATTGAAAGAAGCCATATAGGCGGAATTAAATTCCTTAGAGAAACGAAAAGTGTTTGAACGTATAGTTCGAAAACCTGAAAATGTAATTCATGTAGGATACAAATGGGTTTTTGTATGAAAGAGAAATGAAAATAATGAAATTACAAGATACAAAGCTCGACTAGTAGCTCAAGGTTTCTCACAAAGATCAAGAATTGATTATGAGGAAACATATTCTCCCGTAATGGACACCATCACTTTTAGATTTTTTTATTAGTTTGATCGTGTCACAAAAACTTGATATGTGCCTTATGGATGTAACAGTTGCCTATTTATATGGTTCACTTGATAGTGACATATGCATATATAAGCCCTTGAAAGACTTAAAATACTAGGAACAAACGATACATGCCTGAGAACCATGTTCTCAATTAAATTGCAAAGATCATTATATGGATTGAAACAATCCGAACGCATGTGGTATAATCGTCTTAGCGAATATTTGTTGAAAGAGGGTTATAAAAATGATGATGTCTGCCCATGTGTTTTCATAAAGAAAACAAACATTAGATTTGCAATTATGACAGTTTATGTTGATGATTTAAATTTAATTGATGGAACTCCTGAAGAGCTCAACAAAACTGCTAATTATTTGAAAATTGAATTTGAGAGAAGGATTTGGGAAAAATCAAATTTTATCTCGGATTGTAGATTGAACACTTCTCAGAAGGATTATTTGTTCATCAAATTACATATACAGAAAAATTTTTTTAAATGATTTTATATGGATAATGCGCATCCATTGGCATCGCCTATGGTTGTTCGATCACTTGATGTGAAAAATGATCCATTTCGTCCACTTGAAGATGGAAAAAAATTGTTGGTCTTGAAGTACCATATCTTAGTGCAATTGAAGCATTAACTTATCTTGCACTTGACCCGACATAGCTTTTTCTATAAATCTCTTTGCAAGATATAACTCTGCACCAACTTAAAGAAATTGAAATTGTGTTAAACATATTTTTCGTTACCTAAAAGGTACAATTGATTTGAGATTATTTAATCTCAAAAGTCGGGATCCGCTTTAGTGGGATATGCAGATGCAAGTTATCTATTTGACCTGCATAAAGCAAAATCACAAACAAGATATGTGTTTACACGTGGAAGAACATCTATATAATGGAGATCTATGAAGCAATCCTTGACAACAATATCCTCAAATCATTCCAAAATTATTGCAATCCATGAAGCAGATCGAGAATGTGTATGGTCGAGGAACATGACCCATCATATCCAAGCATCATGCGGATTAACTTCAACAAAAGATAGTCCAACAATTTTGTTTGAAGACATGAAACTTGTATTGCACAACTTAAAGGAGTTATATCAAAGGTGACAAGACGAAGCATATTTCTCCAAAATTCTTTCATAAAAATGATCTTCAGAAGAATAGCAACATCGATATCCAACAAATTTGCTCAAGTGACAATGTGGCCGATTTATTTACAAAAGTATTGCCAACATCTACATTTAAGAAATTAGTTCATGAGATTGGAATGCCTCGACTCAAAGATTTTCCTAGCAAAGTGGAATGCATCCCTACTGTGTTTTCCTAGGAAGGTTTTAATGAGGCAGCATTTATTTTTAATACTCCAAAATAATTGTACTCTTTTTCATTCGTTTGATTTTTTTTGTCCCATTGGGTTTTTATCAAACAAGGATTTAACAAGGCAGATATTTTGTAATGTGTTATTCAAAAGGGAGTATTGTAAATGGTAAGTTTATCAGGGTTTGTTAGTGAATGACAAGTTTATCCCTACAGCTCAAGAATTATTACAATTGTATCCATGATTCTTACCTATAAATATACGGCTTTGGTTCTTAATAAAAATGCACACAAGTCTATTGACTTTAATTTTCTCTTTTTATAAAAAAAACATATTTTTTCTACAATCTCCTCTTTTAGCTTAGCCTAATTTCAAAAATTAATTTTGTATGTTTAATGTCATGTTTGTGAGCGTGTGTTGAGTGTTGATCAACTCATGCACAAGAACTACTCTCCCATAGTTAATTATTACATAAAACACACAGCTCTACCTAGCTCACACATCTTATGAATAGAAAGTCATAAATCAAACGATGTTCCATACAGTAGTGTGTAGTGAATTGAAAGCAAGCAGTGTACAGTAAATTTGAACAAGCAACAATGGCATAAAGTAGTATATCCATACTGCATCAAATTCAAACTGGAATACATACTAACAGCCAAAGGGCATTATGAGTTTACGGTAATTCCCTTTGGCTTGACCAATGCCCCTACGGTGTTTATGGACTTGATGAATAGAGTGTTCCATCAGTATTTGGACATGTTTGTCATCGTATTTATTGACGACATACTAATATACTCGAGAGATTCTCAGCAACATGAAGAACATCTGAGGATTGTTTTTAAAACACTGCGTGAGGAGAAGTTATATGCCAAATTCAAGAAGGCTAGACCGAGTGGGGTTTCTAGACCATACCATTTCAGCACGAGGAATTGAATCAATCGAAAGTTGAGGCTGTAACCAATTGGCCTAAACTTACAAATGTTGGAGAAGTGTGGAGTTTCCTAAGTTTAGCCGGCTATTATCGATGATTTATAGAAGGATTTTAGAAGATTGCAGGTCCTATGACACAGTTAACTCGGAAGGGTACTAAGTTCGTATGGTCGGAGAAATGCGAATAGAGTTTCCAAGAGTTAAAGGATAGGCTTGTATCTGCGCCAATTTTGACTATTCCCGATGGTTCAGAAGGTTTTGTGATTTACAGTGATGCATCCAAACTTGGTTTAGGATATGTTTTGATGCAACGGGAAAAAGTGATAGCTTATGCTTCGAGGCAATTGAAGCAATATGGACAAAATTACCCCACACATGATCTCAAACTAGAAGTGGTAGTGCAAGCCTTGAAGATTTGGCGCCACTACCTATATGGGAGCAATCGTAAGATCTACACGGATCATAAGAGTCTCAAATACTTCTTCACCCAGAAGGAATTGAATATGAAACAACGACGGTGGTTAGAATTAGTGAAGGATTACGACTGCACTATCTTTTACCATCCGGGTAAGGCTAATGTAGTCGCTGATGCATTGAGTAGAAAGATCATGGGACAGTTTCAGCATTGGGTACAAGACAGGGTCATTTAATCAGAGATTTTGAAAACCTGAAAATTGAAGTAGTAACATTACCAGTAAGGACATCGGCGATGTTAGCAAGTTTTACTGTGAAACCGACACTCAGGGACAGAATAGTGGCTGCTCAAAAAGATGATCCATTTTTGAAGAGAATCAGGGCTGATGCGGAGACTTTGAAATAGCCGGAGATAAAACTTTGATGTTTAAAGGTCGATTGTACGTGCCGAAGGATGAAGTGTTGAAGAATGAGATTACGAATGAAACTCAATCAGCTCTTTACGTCACACACCCAGGCGAAACCAAAATGTATCGAGATTTGCGTGATACATTTTGGTGGAGAAATATGAAGGAGAAGATAGCCATGTTTGTATCCAAATGCATGGTTTGTCAATAGGTGAAAGCTAAACATCAGAGGCCGCCGGGGCCGTTAAATCCCATGGACATACCCAAATGAAAATGGGAAAAGATTGTAATGGATTTTGTCGTGGGTTTTCCTAGATCAGTGAGAGGTCATGATGCGATCTGGGTAATTGTGGATTGACTTACAAAATTTGCTCATTTCTTGCCAATTTGAACAACCTATAGCTTAGAACAGCTTGCAAAGATTTATGTCAGAGGGATTATGCGGCTTCATGGTGTTCCAGTTTCTATCGTATCAGATAGAGACCCGAGGTTTACTTCAAAGTTTTGGATAAGTCTTAAAAAAGCTATGGGTACCAAGTTAACGTTTAGTACGGCATACCATCCTCAGACTGACAGGCAATCTGAACGAACTATCCAAATTCCTGAAGATATGTTAAGAGTTTGTGTCCTAGACTTGGGTGGTAAATTGAAGATCATTTGCCATTAGTCGAATTTGCATATAACAATAGCTTCCAAGCCACAATTGGCATGGCACCATATGAGGCTTTGTGTGGTCGACGATGTCGTTCTCCATTAAATTGGGACGTAGTTGGTGAAAGGAGAGTTTTGGGTCCAGAATTGGTCGAGAAGACTATGGAGGCTATACATATGATTAGATCAAGAATTAAAATTGCCCAAGATCGTCAAAAGAGTTATGCCAACAAAAGGAGAAAATAAGTGACTTTTGAGACTGAAGATAAAGTATTTCTCAAAGTGGGGCCGATAAAGGGAATACTACAATTCGGGAAGAAAGAAAAATTGAGTCCTAGATTTATCGGTCCATTTGAGATTCTTGAAAAAATTGAGAGTGTGGCATATCGTTTAGTATTGTCACCCGAACGATCAGCAGTGCACAGTGTATTTCACATTTCTATGTTGAGAAAGTATATCTCAGATCCTAGCCATGTCGTGAATGTTCAATCACTAGATGTCCAGACTGATATGACATACGAAGAAGCTCCTGCGGTGGTTCTGGAGAGAAAGGATCATGTTCTGAGAAATCGAAAGGTTCCACTACTCAAATTCCAGTGGAGTAAACATGGCGAGGATGTGGCTACTTGGGAAAGAGAAGAAGACATTTTAGCCAAGTATCCCGACCTCCTTAAAACAAGTAAGTTAAATTTCGAGGACGAAATTATTTTAAGTGGGGAGAATTGTAGCGACTGGGGAAAAAAAACGTTGTGTTAAGTTTTAAAAATAAAATTTTTCTTGTAGAACTCGAATATAATTCGGGTTATAATATAGCGTCGCTACGACCATTCCTAAGAGTTAAATTAAAACTTTGTTCACAATAGTAAAGTTGAATGTACTTGTTTTTTTTTTTTTTTTTAAAATTTTTGTAAGTCGTCGAAATCTCATTTAAATGACAAATTTTTATTTTATTAGGTTACATTATTTTGTGACGACATATTTTATATTAATTGCTACCTATGTTAAGTCCTTAAAAATTTAAAATTTGATGCATTTATTGTGGATACCAAACAAGCCTCAAAACATAAATTTTTGTCCTGCGTTTGGCTCCGATATTCAACATTTTTAAAATCAACAAATCTGATTTCTTTCTCCACTAAGGCACCCCATTTATTTTTTTCACCATCCACTAATTTAGTCATCTAACCACCCACTTACCTTATCAATTTGAACTCTTAAATATATGCCAAAAACCGTTGCCTTCATGTATATTGGAAAATACTAACCTCCTTCAACTCCTTTATCCACATTTCTCCCACTAACTTGTGCCATGATCATGGCAATTAGCTTACCATTTTACCTTCCACTTTTTCCAATCGTCACTTTCATTTGAAATTTAAAACAATAACTTCCTACAACCCTGAATCCACGTTTTCTCTCCCAAAACTATTATACCTATACATAAATCCATTTTATCCTTGTCCCATAGACTAAAGACACTTGGAATCTGGAAATTTATTTGAAGGACACAAAAGGTTATTCAAACTCCAAACATTTAAGGTAGGGTTATTTTCGGCACTTTCATAAGTGATGTAAGAATTATTCATTTTCAATTTGCATTAAATGTGTTATTGTGTTACTTATTATGGAAGCACCATTCGGTGGTTCAAATAAGAGATGGAAACACCATTTGGTGTCATGAAGGGGTTATTAAAAACCTAAGAGTAAGCGGACTCATCATCGGTTCGTTTTGCAAAATTGACGGTGACACAATTAACCAAAGTTTGGATTTCTAAAAATATATATTTTTACCAATTACTTGAGTGATTTTCCTACTGAGTATTATTTATGATACTCACCCCCACAAAAAATTTTACAGGTTAAATCGAGGCATGGCAGTGGTTTGGCATAGTGGCAAGTGCTCGGCGATTTGAAATGCTTTCAACTTTCTAGTAAAAATTTCGAGTTGTGTAATCCTTTTATGAATGTTTAGATGACACTCTTAACAATGTTTTTAATGTTTATCTCGTCCAGTTTTTATGTACTTTGAATGTCAACTAAAATTTACAAATGTTGAATTGAAAAAGGCATGAAGTTTGTTTACTGCTGAATTGAATTTCAGATTCTGCCCTTTTATTTAGAATGGCATAATTTAGGATACAGTGCATGTTTTTGAGTGAAATCAGTGGGGTTTGAAAGGTCTATGAGTCTGCTATTAGTGGCCCTTTGAAGTACCCTAAAACAGTAACTAGAGGAAAAGTTATGTCCATTTTAGTAAACTGCATATTTTCGTGCTTCAAATGTTATCTTCGAGACCCAAAATTTTAATATGTTGTACATATATGAATTTTATAGTCTCTGTTAAAATTTCAAAAAAATTCATCAACGTTTGCTAGGCCTAACATAGATTTTTCTTCTGCTGTTACGAAACAGAAAGTTGCTGAATTTTCACAAGATGTTTTTCCAAAAATCAATTTACACCATAATTTTCTAAAAGTCTATATGGACATATATATTCCATTATAATTTTGGATGTTTCAAACTCCAAAATTTTACTTAATTGAAATTTATTTTGGTTAACATTTAAGACCTCAAACAAAGAAGATGAATTTTCTTTTAACGCTCGAGTTCCGAGAATTTTTGGGGCGTTACCGCAGGTTTCTCCAATGTTCCTCTAATCACTTTAAAATCATCAGGAAACTTTTGAGTTCTTACGAAATTTTGGCCCGCTTGATTGTTTACAACCCTGAGCTATCCCTCAAGTCTATCCAGCCTTTTATAATGTTCATTGGGCTGTATAAGTCTAGAAACCCTAGGGATTGGATTTGGTATGTGATGTGAGGATGGAGTCGAGCACATCGAAGACAAGTCCCGGGAAAGATCCGTTGATCGTCGAGGACGGACGGAAGACACGATCGCGAGCAAAATGAGTGAAAGAGACAATGGGATTGCTCGTTCAAGGAATGGTTGATGAAATGATTGATCTGGGAGAAGAAAGAAGAAATTTCTGCGTTGAAGTCGAAGGCCCAAACGGGTTGGAGCAACTTGATTCACGTGGACAAAGATAGAGGTTGGAGCAAACAACCATGCGACCACATGATGTAAAATACCATGCGACCGTATGGAGATATGAAGGGACTGCAAGCCTGGACTGGACGTCAACCATGCGACCACATGGAAATATACGTTGCGGTAGCATAGGAAAATAATTGGCCAAAAATTTTCCCGTTTCACATTTTTCCTTATTTGATTAGAATTATAATCTTACAAAACATTGTAAGATTCTAGTTATCTTATGCACATTTTTTACTAGTTTTAGGTCTAGAATAAATAGTTTTCCTTTTTCAATTATTGTAATAACTTTGACATTAATAATACGATAGGCAAATTGCTTTCAATTCATTGTTCTTCGTTGGACAAATTGTGTACTTATCAAGATTATTCTTGTGGCGTTCAAATCAACCAGATGAGATTTTTCAATATTCAATCAAAATGGTCAATACGTCGTTTGTGCTTGTTGGTTGTTTTGGTTTGATATTTTCAAATCAAGTCCAAACTTGATTACTTTGGCATTCTTGGGTTCCTAAATCAATTTCCTGTGGGTTTTCGTGGTATTTGCTACATGAGATCACATCATTTGGTATGAGAGCTTGGGCTCCAACAAATCAAGATTCTATCTTTATTTGTTTTTTGTTTGAGTTTTATTTTCCTTATTGTCATCGCTCTTTGTCTTCTTCGTTGTTCTAAGTCTTTGATCCGAAATTCAGCAATCAAAATTTCAAAAAAAAAATTTGGGCTCGTTTTGCGTCCAAATAAAATTTCATTTTCTTCGCTGGTTTCAAAGTTGAATTTTTTAGACAAAAAGAAAGAAAAAATTCGAATTTAAAAAAAATTATTATTTCGAATTTACCAGCAGTCTATTCGAAGATTTATTTTTTGTCAAAACAAATCTTCAAGAACCAATTTCTTGAGCTCAAATTTCCATTCTAATCACCCCCATTCAATTCCTTTTATTTGTTTCTTGAGTATTAAATTTCAAATTCTCACTCAAGTCCGGTTTGAATTCTATGAGAGTAAATTGTGGTTGAGTTCTATTTTGTCCTTTGAAGCACTTTGGAGAAAGCATTGAGTGGAAAAAGGTTGAGTGGTGAGAACAATCGAGGGAAAAAACAAAAATTGAGTGATACACGAGAGTAAATTTGTAAGGCAAAGAAAATCCTAGAGTTAAGATGTCTGACAAAGAAGGATCAACACCAGGCCGCAACAACAACCAAAACAACATGATAGAAGATATGATACGTAGGTTTGAACGGTTGTTTGAGGATGTAAGGGATATGTTGGATCGACAAGATATAGAGCTTGCCAATTTGCAAAGGGGAGTTCCAAACACACAGAGACAGGGTAGGCGAGAGCCTAGGATAGAATTGAATTTGAATTTGAATATAGTAGTGGTATGGATGAGGAGGGGATAATCGAGGCTGAAATGGGTAAGATGAGGAATAAAGGAGATAGGCTTGAACGGAGGGGTAGAAACTTGGTTAGAGAGATGGGGTAGATGGTAACATGGGCAACATAAAAATGTCCATTCCACCATTTAAGATAAGGAGTGATCTGGAAGCGTATTTGGAGTAGGAGAAGAATGTTGAATTAATCTTTGACTGCCACAATTATTCAGGGAAAAAGAAAGCAAAGATAGCAATCCTTGAGTTCACCGACTATGCAATCACATTATCTGATCAAGTGGTGATGTGATACGGGATAGGCAATCACTTGTCCGAGCTTTGGAGTCCAAGAGGTTGAAGTTGACAAGCCAAGGTACAAGTTTGGTGAAGGGGTTGAGGTCCGAATCGAAGGGGATCAACATGTTTGAAACGTTCGAAGATGGAACGAAAATGGGCATCTATTCAACCGCATAGATGTAATACCATGCGGCTGCATCATCATCAACAAAAGCTCTCCCAGCAGTGAAGTTCCCTTCTATGCTATCTTTCTTATTTTTGGCAAGTTTATTATCTTTGGACTCTAGAATTTCGTTATTTCCATAATTTTAGGTTTTCATATAAATAGGATTTATATTCTCATTGTATTGGGAACTTTTTGATATGAATTAAAATAAAGCTTTTGCTTTTCTCCTTTGTTCTTCCATGGACAATCCTTATCGAACTTATCAAAGATGAGTAATCTTTGTGGCATTCAAAACATGGGGTCGTGGGTTCTTCAATTTTTGAGCAAGGGGTTCATTGCATCATCGTTATCTTTGGGTTACTTGTTTCATCTTGTTGGGTTCAAAATCCAAAACTATCCGGGTGAGATTTCAAGGCTTTGTGATCAAGAGGTCGTTGGTTTAACATACCTTCGGTTGCTTGGTTCAACGTTTAGAAGTTAAATCCTAAACCTTGGTCGTATTTGGGCGTTCTTGGGATCTAGTTCATTCTCCTGTAGGTTCGATAGCATTCGTGCTAACCGGGTTCGCATCAAGTGATGACGTCGAGGAGAAGAAACAGGGAGAGACCGATTAATATGTGGGAAGACTTGAAGGCTATCATGATGAAGAGGTTTGTACCTAATCACTACTATCGAGTGCTTTATCAAAAACTGCAAGGCCTCTAACAAGGGTCGAAGAGTGTGGAGGATTATCATAAGGAGATGGAGTTGTTGATGATTAGGGCGGATGTGTAGGAGGATCGGGAGGCCACCATGGCCCTTTTTGAATGGTTTGAACAATGACATATCCAATGTGTTGTAATTAAAACATTACGTGGAGTTGGAATATATGTTACATATTGGAATAAAGGTAGAACGACAATTGAAGAGGAAGGGAATAGCAAGGTATTCTACAGGTACTTCGGGTTCTAACTCATCTTTGAAACCAAAGTGGGACAATAATAGAGAAAATAGGGCTATTTCTAAAGGTAAAGCTGAGTTGCCAAGGGAAAATGATGAAAATGCTAGCAAGAAGGTGGATTCACAACCGTCAAGGAATCAAGACATCAAATGCTTTAGGTGTCTAGGATCGGAGCACATCGCTTCTCAATACCCAAACAAAAGGGCAATGATCTTGCGGGACAATGGAGAGGTGGCAAGTGAAAGTGAAGACCGAGTAGAATAAGTCATTGGAGAGTTATTGGTCATGAAGCAAGCTCCTAATACTCAAATCAAGGCAGATGACTTGGAGCAACAAAGGGAGAATATTTTTCATACACGGTACCACATCAATAATAAGGTATGTAGTTTAATCATTGACGGTGGGAGTTGTACAAATGTAGCTAGCACTAATTTGGTTGAGAAGTTGGGATTAACTATGCTAAAATACTCTAAACCCTATAGGCTATAATGGTTAAATGAATGTGGGGAAGTTAATGTGAATCGTATGGTGTTAATCAATTTTTCAAATTGGTAATTACCATGACGAGGTGATGTATGATGTACCCATGCATGCAGGTCATATCTTGTTAGGGAGACCATGTCAATACGATAGGAAGGTGATACATGATGGGTATAAAAATAGGTACAGCTTTGTCAAGAGTGGAAAGTCTATTACACTTGCACCATTAACACGTGCACAAGTGTATGAAGACCAAATCAAGCTAAAAAAAAGAGAAGAAAAGAGTTAGAAAAAATGAAAGAAAATAGAAAGCTCGAGAGTAAGAGAGAAAATAGTGAGGTGGCTAAAGGAGAGAGAAAAAAAAAAGAGGAGTCACATGAGAGAAAAGAAGAGTCTTTCGAGATGATAGAAAAGCCAAAAGCCAATTTCTTTGCGGAAGGGAGTGAGTTGAAAAAGGCGATAGTGGAGAGGCAACAAATGATTCTTTTGGTGTACAAGGAATCACTCCTCCACTTTAAGGAAGCTAACATACCCTTCCCTAGTTTAGTTGTTTCTTTATTGCAAGAATGTGAAGATATATTTCCAAAAGACGTGCCTAATGGGTTACCACCTATTCAAGTCATCGAACACCAGCTTGACTTTGTACCCGATGCAGTCATTCCAAACCGACCAGCTTATCGAAGAAACCCCAAGGAGACAAAGGAGCTTCAAATGCAAGTTGAGGAATTGATGAGCAGGAAACATGTCAGGAAGAGCATGAATCCACGTGCCATATCAATCCTATTTGTGCCAAAGAAGGATGAATCTTGGAGGACGTGGGTGGATTGCAGGGCCATCAACAACATAATGATAAAGTATCATCACCTTATTCCTAGGTTAGATGATATGTTGGACGAACTATTTGGTGGATGCATATTTAGTAAAATTGATCTTAAGAGTGGTTATCATCAAATTCGCATGAGAGAAAGATGAATGAAAAACTACATTTAAGACTAAATATGGCTTGTAAGATGGTTGGTTATGCCGTTTGGACTCACTAATGCACTGAGCACATTTATGCGTTTAATGAATCATGTTTTGCATGCATTCATTAGAAAATTTGTTGTGGTGTATTTTGATGATATTTTAGTTTATAGCAAGGACATTAACGAACACATCAAACATTTGAGAAGTGTGCTTGTAGCTCTAAGACAGGAACAACTGTATGCTAACTTCAAAAAGTGCACATTTTGCATGGACAGAGTTGTATTTCTAGGTTTTGTGGTTAGTGCTAAGGGAGTTGAAGTAGACGAGTAAAAGATAAGAGCTATTAAAGAATGGCCAACACCTAAAACTATAATCGAGGTTAGGAGTTTCCATGGATTGGCTAATTTTTATAGGCGATTTGTAAAAGATTTTTGCACAATTACCACACCACTCAATGAAATTATTAAGAAGGGTGCAGGTTTTAAATGGGAAAAAGAACAAGAGCATGCATTCAACACTATTAAGGATAGGTTGTACGAAACACCAGTTTTAGAACTATTGAAGAAACATGAGCAGAACTACCCGACGCGTGATTTGGAACTTGTGGCGATAGTACATGCCTTGAAGATATGGCGCCACTACTTGTATGGAGGGAAGTACGAGATCTATACTGATCACAAGAGTCTCAAATATTTATTCACACAGAAGAAATTCAATATGCGACAAAGACGATGGTTGGAATTGGTGAACGATTACGACTGCACTATTCACTACCATCCGAGTAAGGCAAATGTTGTGGCCGACACCCTAAGTAGAAAATCAATGGGACAATTGACGTCACTGTCCACTTCTCAAATGGAGTTGGTCAAGGATTTGGAAAATTTGCAGATCGAGGTGGTTACCACACCAGAACAAGCTACTGCTCAATTAGTAGCTTTAATAATGTGACCTACTTTAAGAGATCGAATTGTAGAAGCACAGGGTAAAGACCCATTCTTGTTGAAGATCAAGAGTGAAGTTGGTACAAATAAAAGAAAGGACTTCGAAATAGCTGCAGATCAGGCACTGATGTTTAGAGGAAGAATTTGCGTGCCTAATGATGGAAGCATTGAGAAACGAGATATTGAAAGAAGCACATGCCACCCCATACACCGCACATCCCGGTGGTACGAAAATGTATCGAGACCTCCGAGATACATTTTGGTGGAAGAATATGAAAAGAAGTATAGGGCTGTATGTAAAAAAATGCATGGTATGTCAACAAGTTAAGGAAAAACACTAAAGACCGGCTGGATTATTAAATCCACTGGACATACCCGAGTGGAAATGAGAAAATATCAATATGGATTTTGTGGTTGGATTCCTAAGTCAGCAAGAAGAAACAACGCAGTATGGGTAATAGTAGATCGATTAACGAAGTCAGCTCATTTTCTGCCAGTGAAAATGACATTCAGTCTAGACCAATTGGCACAGTTGTACATTAAGGAGATTGTGAGATTACATGGCGTACCAATGTCCATTGTGTCTGATAGAGACCCAAGGTTCACATCCAAATTTTGGAAAAGTCTACAAGGAGCTTTGGGAACGAAGTTGAACTTTAGTACAGCATACCACCCTCAGTCCGATGGTCGGTCTGAAAGGACCATCCAATTTTTGGAAGATATGTTGAGAGCATGTGTTTTGGATCTACGAGGTAGTTGTGAATCATACATACCCCTAGTAGAATTCGCATATAATAACAGCTTCCAAAGCAACTATCGGGATGGCACTGTACGAAGCTCTCTATGGTAGAAGATGTAGATCCCTTGTTCATTAGGATGAAGTCGGGAAGAAGAGAGTTTTGGGGCCAAAAATAATTGAAAGGACAATCGAGACAATCGATAAGATCCGTGCAAGGATAAAGGCAGCACAGGATCAACAGAAGAGCTATGCGGATACAAGGAGAAAGGATTTAGAATTTCAAGCTGGAGATAAAGTCTTTCTAAAGGTAGCACCGATTAAAGGTGTACTTAGATTTGGAAAGAAAGGAAAGCTACGACCCCGGTATATCGGACCTTTCAAGATACTTGATAGGGTCGGAAATGTGGCTTACCAACTAGCTTTGCAGCCTGAATTGTCGGCAGTGCGCAATGTGTTCCATATATCGATGATGAAGAAGTATGTACATGATCCTAATCATGTGGTGGGTTATCAGACCTTGGAAGTACAAAAGGATTTTTGTACGAGGAACTATCGATTAAGATATTGGATCGAAAGGTGTATAAACTAAGGAATAAAGAGATTCAATTGGTCAAGATACAGTAAAATAGTCACGGAATAGAAGAAGCCACCTGGGAAAGAGAGGAAGAAGCTAAAGTCAAGTATCCAACACTATTTGCCCAATCACAAGGTAAATTTCGAGGACAAAATTTTATTTAAGGTGTGGAGAATGTAGAACCCCGATTAATTTTAGACACCTTAGTGGCACTAGAACATGAATATTGGATGGCTAAAGGATAATTCAGATTTTTTTTTGTCTCATTTGAGACCCATTTTTTCTTATAAAACATTCGAATTGGAAAATAATATCTTAAGAAAAGTTGTAGCTCTTTGATTTAGTTTTCCAACGCACTTAGAATTACCTCAATCGGATATCGGGACAAAAGGTTATGATAGTAATACTATAGGTTGTGCTGTATCAACCGAAGTACGCATAATATGAAAAGTCAAATTCCTACAAGATTTTTCTAGCACCTTCTTAAACCTATGACTCCCACATAAATGGTACCCATGTTAATGAGTATTAGGCCTTTCATTTACCCTTAAGTTATGAGATTTTCACCTATATATATAGCCCCAATGCACACTCATTTTTCTCACACCCAAAATAAAAGCTTTCTAAGCATAAAAGAGAGAGTTTTCAAGTCTAGAAAAAAAAGAGAGAAAAGAGAGGGAGAAAAACTAGTCTTTCCTAGAAGTTTTGGTGCTATCAAGAAGTGTTTTCCAAGCTTAAATTTTCAATGGTTTTCAAACATCAAAGGAGTGCATTTTTCAACAAGTTTCAAAACATCAAACAAGGTAGGTGGAGCTGCAAAGTTGTTAATTCATGTTAGGTTGTAAATTTCTTGCAAATGATGTTTCCATGTCAAATGGTGCATTCGGGTACGGCATGATCTATGTTAATGTTTGTATGTCAAATGATACCTTCGGTACGGTATACCCTTCCATGTTAAATAGTGCCTTCGGGTACAACATGAATGTCTGGTCGAGGCGTCGTATTAAGTCATGACTTTACGTAATTGGGATTTTACCGAAAATCCTCTATTAAAAGGTTTTGAAGTGACAAGTTTTGAAATGTATAGCTTAATCACGAATGCACCAATGACATCTATTGAGATTCAACTCACGGGTTTAACCCCTTCCCTATAGATTGAAAGGTTGCTACCTTGGGCATGGATGAATGAAAAGATGGAGAGTGATACAACGAGCCCATGGAAACCGGTGAACAAGTTATTTTGGTTTATTTTATGAAACGTTTCCAATGTCATGTCTTTAAACTATTTGAATAATGCTGAATGCGAGGATACGTTATATCTTCTTCAAATAAATTACATTTTGAAGTTTTAGAAAATTATTCAGTGTTTTGTTTAAAGTATTTGAAGTATTGTTATTAAAATTATTATTGTAAGATTTAAGCTTCCGCTAAGAAAACGTATACACTTATTACTGAACCACCGGTTAATGAAGTAAAGTAAGTAGCATTCCGGTCCACTAGGGGTCTAGGTTTTACAATTTACCTATGAATGAACGAGGTAGTATAGATGGGAATAAAAAAGTCGAGTTGCTAAAGTCACTCCATGAAAAGGTAAGAATGCAAATTGAAAAGAAGAACAAACACTATGCACACAAGTGAACAAGGGGCGAAAGAGCATTATATTTGAACCAGGTGATTGGGTTTGGGTACATTTAAGAAATGAACGCTTTTAGGAGTAAAGGAAATCAAAGTTTCAACCAAGACGAGACGAACTTATTCAAGTGCTTGAAAAGATTCACAACAATACTTACAAAGCTAGATCTCCCAGATGAGTACAATGTTTCAGCTACCTTTAATGTGTCTGATCTTTCTGTAGCGACCGAGAATTTTAATCTATGTTTCTTGAAAAACGTGTCGCTAACTCTTAAACCCGAGTTTTAAAAATAAAAACGCGTTCGTCTAGCCGCTATTAAATTAATTTAAATCAAATCCAATTTTAAATATTTTAATTTAATTAATTCCTTATCGTTTAAATCCGAGATTAATACAATAGATTAATATTCCGGTTCCAATAATCCATTAGTCCAATTAGGGTTATTCTAAGCCCAATTCCTTAAGTCCAATTAGAAAAATCTTCCGGCCCAAATTTCTGGTCCGTTTACAGCCTAGGGATTTGTGCCCTAGACTATTTCTACTGTATATATACCCCATCTCTACCCCCCTCAACCTCACTCACGCAGCAATCCAACAAGGGTAAGACCTCCGCTCTAAATTTTCATCGACACCACCTCCAAACCCAGGCCACAGCCGTCCAACCCACAGCCACCTCCAACCCATAATTTCCACAAGCTATAGCCACCACCTCCAACCCACAAGCCATTGCACACGGCCACTGCACAACCCAGAACCACCACCGCATCAACACCATCACCCCAACCCACAGGCTCCGCCCCTGCAGCCACCACACCAACACCCGAACTACCGCCATCCATCTCCCACGACCCAGCCAACCGAATCAACACCCCCAACGCCCACAGTCGAAGCCCAACCGAACCACCACCACGGCCACCAGGAGCAAGCCACCGCGCCAACACCACCACCACCTCACTGCAACCCAAAAACCACCTGTCATACCCGGTTTCGAACACCAAGAGAACACCCATCCCACCTTCAAATCAACCCCAAAGCAACCACAAATCAAAATCAAAACCCAGAAATAAGGAAGCCCACAAACTTACCTTGATCCCGACCCACCTTCTAGCCGGTTCGCCGCCGGAAAATCCAAGGAAAATCGCACCTCCAAGCCTCGGTCCCTCTTAGCCCATCGCCAAAAATCACCCCCAGTCACCCCCACGCCACCGGCATCCCCATAAGACGCCGGCGCTGCCGTCGCCGGCCGGAAGCGACGGTAGGGACGAAGCCTTCTCCCCGTCGCCTCCGTCGCCTCTCTTCTCTCTCTCTGCTCTCGAACGCGAGAAAGAGAGAGAGAAGTGTTTTTTTTTTATTTAAATTGATTTTTCAAAAATTATTCTTTTAGCCCCTAGTTTAGAAGTTAGTTTACTTCAGTCCTCCAAGTTTTAAAACTATCAATTTCAGTCCCAAAGTTCGATTTTTAATGAAAACAGCCCCAGAAATTATGTTTTAAAACAAATCAGCCTCAGTTTTCGAAAAAGTCCATTTCAGTCCCTTAGTACTTATTTTCAGTTTTAATAAAATTTCAATTTAGTCCCTATTTTAGAAAAGTTCAATTTTAGCCCTTAAACTTTTATTTTCAGTTTTAATAAATTCCAATTAAGTCCCTAAACTTTATTTTTATTGTTTTTAATCCTTAAAAATTTCGAAAACACTAATTGAAAGTTTATTTTCTATTTTTGGCTAGACGAAACGTACGAACGATTGAGGAACTGAGATTTTTCTTCCCGCTCCACTTTTCACGCAAATCAAGATAGATTGAGGTAGACTCGCCCTCATTAATTAGTTTAAATTATAATTGCATGTATTATGTGGTTTTATATGCTTTAATGCATAAGATGAGAATCTCTTATGAGATAGATTATGTTGTTATGCTTGTCGTAACTTATATGCTTAATTGTATGAGAAGAAAGAGAATCTCTTATGAGATAAGATGATGTTATGCATAACTTACTTGCTTAAATGCATGAGACAGACTACCCACACCCGATGATTTTAAAGAGCCTATGATTTTTCAAAGAAAATAAGCCCATGAGAATATCACTGTATAAATTGCATAATTATATGTTCAATTATTCTGTAAATTAATTACTGGCGATGAGTCTACTGAGTATTTCTTCGAAATGCTCATTCCACTATTTTAACCATATTTGCAGATTTTGGAGACGGCCGAGTTTGATGGGCAGTGGTGATGTGGACGAATTAATATAGTTAATTGCTTTTAATTTACTTTTTAAATTTCACTCATTTGAGCGTTATGAACTTATTTTGTCGTTTCCGCTATTTCAAACTTGAGTTTACAGTTTAATCAATTTTCCCTAAATTTATTCAAATGAAATTTATTGCCGTTAAGTTCACAAATTTCAAATGTGATGTTTTTAAAAGTTAGTTATTCCGCCAAATTTTCAGTTAAAGTTGGGTAAAGAGATGATGACGTAGCGTTCCGGGTCCGCGGAACTCGGGGCGTTACAGCTTGGTATCAGAGCCAGTCTGCGTTTCTGTAGACTGGCAAATTTAAAAAAAAAAAAAAAAAATTTCAAAGAGATATTTTACATTATTTAATTCTTAATAATGAAAGTTGCCACTGCCATCACTCAATTAGCCGACTCCAAAGGTAAAGATGTTTATGAAGTTTAAATGTTATTTTAATTCGGATACTTGTTTTGATGCTTTATGAGACTTAGAAGAAAGAAAGAAAGAAAGAGAAAGAAAGAAAGTGTATCCGAATTAGAAAGAAAGAAAGAAAGACGAATTTGAGTATAATTTGAAAGAGTTTTCCTTTAATTTTTACGTCCTCGTAATTTTAACTAGGAGAGATGGATAACCCCGCTTAATTGGACTTTGCATAATTGATTTAGGACATGGCACCCATTCGTAGAAATGCACTCAGTGATGCAGAACGATCCATTAGGGATTATGACCGTTTCAGGCCCGAACTTGAGTGGACAATTGCCCAACATGTAGAGCAGCTGAATATCGTACGTGAGCGGGCCATACAACATGGCTATGTGACCAATAATCACCGATCGATCCGTCACTTACTCTCGACTTTTCGAGGTGACTATGCGGAGGTAGCTAATAACATATATGTAGATGCTCTAGTGTCTCTTAATGTGGAGATGGAGTATGATGCCTTCTGCACGAGATTTGTGGCATACTGGCCTATGTACTTTGAGTACCGCTATGGGTTTGCTCCCGAAGAAGATTCAGAGGAAGAAGAAGCTGAGGAAGACGCTGATCCAGTGCTAGGAGAGTTCTCAGACGCTGAATCAGGCGTAACCGAAGGATAATAGAGAGATAGGAATTAGAGTAAGCTCGACATATTATTGTAAAAGAAAAAAAAAAACAAAATTTGCTGTTCGGCATACATGCCTTCCTACCCATGTATTTCTGTTAAAAGAAGTCAAATTTTGAATAAAATGATATTTGGGTTTCAATTTTCATTTTTGAGTTATCTGCTATCGTCTACATTGTTGGTACACGTAATTCGACCTATATGAACTACTTTTAAAATTTTATGAAGGTTTTGGCACCACCAACTCAAAGCGATGTCATACGGGAATTACTTAACGTGGTGCAAGAGATGAGACAAGCTCCGCAACCGGTTAACCCCACAATACCAGCGATAGAACAGTTCCGAAGATACCACCCACCTACGTTCGATGGAGGAGATAGTCCACTAGCAGTGGAAGAGTGGCTCCAGGGCATTGAGAAGATATTCAGGCACATATCTTGCCCTGAAGATAAGAAGGTAATTTGTGCCGAGTTCATGTTAATCGGAAGAGCTGGTTTCTGGTGGGAATTTGCATCACGGACAAGGAGCTCAGAGCAGCTAGCAGCTCTGACTTGGGACAAATTTAAGGCTGAGATTAGGGATAAATTTTTCCCACAAGCCCTCAGAGATCACAAGGAGTCCGAATTTCTATGTTTGGTACAGGGTGAAATGGACATAACTGAATACGAGAGGAAGTTCGAAGAACTGTCGCGTTATGCTCCACATCTGGTGGAGACTGAGTTCAAGAAGGCACGGCGTTTTGAGAGAGGTCTGCGCCTTGATATCCGACAGATTGTCAGTTCACATGAACTGCCAACTTACGGAGAAGTTGTGAAGAAGGCTCAAGCTGTAGCCTATGTCGGTGTGAGAGTTGGGAACCAAGGCAATCATACCGAGCAGAGGTATCAGGGAAAGAGAAAGTGGCAAGATCCCAATCGCAATCAGAGTCAGAACCGGAATCAAGCATTTACCAAGAGGCCAAATCTAGGACCAGCAGGGAGACAGATGACCAATTTCACTCCACCCTGCCCTAAGTGCCAGAGGCCGCATAAGAGAGAGTGCCTTTCTGGAAAGGGTGTTTGCTACAAGTGTGGCCAGCCGGGTCACTTTGCATCGGATTGTCGTGCCCCATCCGCCCAGGGTTCCAATCAGAAGGCGAACCCAGACCAGAACAGAAAAGGAAAAGCAAGAGTGTTTGTCATGGATGCCGCTGAGGATTCTGACGTGATTGCAGGTATACTATCTATCTCTAGTATTCCTGTATATGTTCTAATAGATTCAGGAGCTACGCATTCATTTATAGCCGAAGCATGTTTAGGAAGACTGAACTTAATATGAGAAGAAACTGGTAGTACTCTCGAGGTTAGTTTACCGTCGGGAGGAACTATCGATACCAATAAGATAGTTAAAGCAGTACAAATAGATTTTGATGGCCAAGTTTCGAAGGCAGACTTGAATATCATCCGAATGAACGATTTCGACATTATTCTAGGTATGGATTGGCTTAGCACCAACCATGCCGCAATCATGTGCCACGAGAAAGAGGTTATTTTTCGCAAAGATGGTGAAGAAGTATTCAGATTTCACGGGACGAAGATCAAAGCACTTCCTCGCCTTATCTCGGCTTTACAAGCGGAGAAATTATTAGCCAAGGATGACTGTCATGGCTATGTGGTTAGTCTTCGAGACAAACCCGTAGAGGAGATTACTCTGGACTCAGTGCCAGTGGTATGCGAGTACATCGATGTCTTTCCAGATGATCTATCAGGTACTCCACCAGATAGGCAAGTGGAATTTTCCATTGATTTGGTGCTAGGAGTTGCCCCTGTTTCTAAAGCTCTGTACCGCATGGCGCCGAAAGAGTTGCAAGAACTGAAGGTGCATGGAGGAAGGAATTGCTAGAGAAGGGTTTCATCAGGCCAAGTGTATCTCCATGGGGAGCACCTGTTCTATTTGTAAAGAAGAAGGACGAAAGCATGAGGATGTGCATCGACTACCGAGAACTTAACAAGTTGACGATAAAGAATAAGTATCCCCTTCCCAGGATCGAAGACTTGTTCGATCAGCTGAAAGGTACAGCTATCTTCTCCAAGATTGATTTGAGATCTGGTTACCATCAGCTAAAGGTTTCGCCAAGTGACATACCAAAGACAGCGTTCAGGACACGATATGGGCATTATGAGTTCACAGTAATGCCTTTCGGCCTCACGAACGCACCTGCAATATTTATGGACTTGATGAATAGAGTTTTCCATCAATATCTCGATAAATTCGTTATTGTTTTTATCGATGACATACTGGTCTACTCCAGAAATTCCTCGATAAATTCGTTATTGAGGACTGTGTTGGAAACACTGAGAGCAGAAAAGTTGTATGCCAAATTCAAGAAATGTGAATTTTGGCTTGAGCGGATAGGTTTCTTAGGTCACATTGTTACAGCTAAAGGCATTGAGGTTGATCCTTCTAAGGTTGAAACTGTAACGAATTGGCCAACACCTGCAAATGTTGGAGATGTGAGAAGCTTTCTTGGATTAGTTGGATATTATCGACGATTCATAGAGGGTTTCTCTAAAATAGCAGGTCCTATGACCCAGTTGACCAAGAATGGAGTTAAATTTCAATGGACAGAACCATGTGAACAAAGCTTTCAGAAACTTAAGAACAGACTTGTCTCAGCACCAGTGTTGACTATACCAGACGGGTCCGATGGTTTCGTTATTTACAGCGATGCATCCAAACACGGTTTAGGTTGTGTATTGATGTAGAATGGCAAGGTGGTCGCATATGCTTCAAGGCAGTTGAAGCCACATGAAAAGAATTACCCGACCCACAATTTAGAGCTCGCAGCTGTCGTGCATGCTCTTAAGATCTGCCGACACTATCTGTATGGGAGTAAATGTGAAATCTACACCGATCACAAGAGTCTCAAGTATTTCTTCACTCAGAAGGAACTGAACATGAGACAACGACGATGGCTAGAACTAGTGAAGGATTATGACTGCACTATTCTTTACCACCCGGGTAAAGCAAACAAAGTTGCAGACGCGTTGAGCAGAAAGAACGCTGGACATTTATCAGCTTTGGGAACAACGCAAGATCAATTGATTCGAGATTTTCAGAATTTAAGAATCGAAGTGCGAGTCCCATCAGTCCAAGGATCTAATAGATTGACAAATCTGATCGTTAAACTAGACTTGAGAGGTCGGATTGTAGCAGCTCAAGTCGGAGATAACTTCTTGGAAAAGATCAGATTCGAGGTTGGAACTGGTAAGAGAATAGGTTTCGAGATTGCCACTGATAAAGCGCTTATATTCAGAGGACGTCTTTGTGTGCCGAAGGATGAACATATCCTGAATGAGATTTTGACAGAAGCTCATTCAGCACCATATGCATGCCACCTAGGAGGGACAAAGATGTATCGTGATTTGCGTAATACCTTTTGGTGGAGAAACATGAAAGGTTGCATTGCAAAGTTTGTCTCTCGATGCATGACGTGTCAGCAAGTCAAGGCTGAACATCAGAGACCATCAGGGTTGTTAAATCCCTTGGATATACCAGAATAGAAATGAGAGAAAGTTTCCATGGATTTTGTGACAGGGTTACCAAAATCAGTAAGAGGTCATGACGCTATTTGGGTTATTGTAGACCGACTTACGAAGTCAGCTCATTTTCTACCAATCAATATGACTCTCAATGTGGATCAATTAGCCCAATTGTATGTTAAAGAGATCGTTCGACTTCATGGAGTACCAGCTTCCATTGTCCCAGATAGAGATCCGAGATTCACTTCAAGATTTTGGAAGAGTTTACGTGTCGCAATGGGTACTAAATTAAATTTTAGTACAGCTTACCATCCCCAAACAGATGGACAGTCTGAACGCACTATTCAGACACTGGAAGATATGCTTAGAGCTTGTGTGCTAGACTTGAGTGGTAATTGGGAGACTCATCTTCCATTAGTGGAATTCGCCTACAATAACAGTTTTCAGGCTACTATTGGTGTGGCACCATATGAAGCGTTATATGGGTGACGTTGTCGATCACCAGTTTATTGGGATGAAGTAGGCGAGATAAGAATTTTAGGTCCAGAATTGATTGAGAGGACAGTTGAGGCTATTGAGAAAATCAGACTACGGATCAAAGCTGCCCAAGATAGACAGAAAAGTTATGCCGATCAAAGGAGAAAAGACTTGGAGTTTGAGATTGGAGAGAAAGTATTCTTGAAAGTAGCTCCTATGAAAGGTACTATCCGTTTCGGCAAAAGAGGAAAGCTAAGACCTCGTTTTATCGGACCATTTGAAATCTTAGAAAAAGTAGGTAACGTGGCTTATCGTTTAGCGTTACCACCCGAGCTCTCGGCAGTACACAATGTTTTTCACGTTTCTTTATTGAGAAAATATATCCATGACCCTAGCCATGTGGTAAATTTTCAGACTATTTCGATTCAGAGGAATCTGTCTTATGAGGAGACACCTATGTGCATTGTGGAGAGAAAAGTCCATGTCTTAAGAAACAAAGAAGTTCATTTAGTCAAAGTCCAATGAGGTAGACAGGATAGCGATGAAGCTACCTGGGAAAAGGAGGATGAGATTCTGGTTAAGTATCCAGATATTATAGATAAAGTAAGTTTAAATTTCGAGGACGAAATTAATTTAAGGGGATAAGGTTGTAGCGACCGAGAATTTTAATCTATGTTTCTTGAAAAACGTGTCGCTAACTCTTAAACCCGAGTTTTAAAAATAAAAACGCGTTCGTCTAGCCGTTATTAAATTAATTTAAATCAAATCCAATATTAAATATTTTAATTTAATTAATTCCTTATCGTTCAAATCCGAGATAAATACAATAGATTAGTATTCCGGTTCCAATAATCCATTAGTCCAATTAGGGTTATTCTATGCCCAATTCCTTAAGTCCAATTAGAAAATTCTTCCGGCCCAAATTTCTGGTCCGTTTACAGCCTAGGGATTTGTGCCCTAAACTATTTCTACTGTATATATACCCCATCTCTACCCCCCTCAACCACACTCACGCAGCAATCCAACAAAGGTAAGACCTCTGCTCTAAATTTTCATCGACACCACCTCCAAACCCAGGCCACAGCCGTCCAACCTACAGCCACCTTCAACCCATAATTTCCACAAGCTGCAGCCACCACCTCCAACCCACAGGCCATTGCACACGGCCACTGCACAACCCAGAACCATGACCGCATCAACACCATCACCCCAACCCACAGGCTCCGCCCCTACAGCCACCACACCAATACCCGAACTACCGCCATCCATCTCCCACGACCCAGCCAACCGAATCAACACCCCCAACGCCCACAGTCGAAGCCCAACCGAACCACCACCACGGCCACCTCCTGCAAGCCACCGCGCCAACACCACCACCACCTCACTGCAACCCAAAAACCACCTGTCATACCCGGTTTCGAACACCACAAGAACACCCATCCCACCTTCAAATCAACCCCAAAGCAACCACAAATCAAAATCAAAACCCAGAAATAAGGAAGCCCACAAACTTACCTTGATCCCGACACACCTTCTAGCCGGTTCGCCGCCGGAAAATCCAAGGAAAACCGCACCTCCAAGCCTCGGTCCCTCTTAGCCCGTCGCCAAAAATCACCCCCAGTCACCCCCACGCCACCGACGTCCCCATGCAACACCGGCGCTGGCGTCGCCGGCCGGAAGCGACGGTAGGGGCGAAGCCTTCTCCCCGTCGCCTCCGTCACCTCTCCTCTCTCTCTGCTCTAGAACGCGAGAAAGAGAGAGAGAAGTGTTTTTTTTATTTAAATTGATTTTTCAAAAATTATTCTTTTAGCCCCTAGTTTAGAAGTTAGTTTATTTCAGTCCTCCAAGTTTTAAAACTATCAATTTCAGTCCCAAAGTTCGATTTTTAATGAAAACAGCCCCAGAAATTATGTTTTAAAACAAATCAGCCTCAGTTTTCGAAAAAGTCCATTTCAGTCCCTTAGTACTTATTTTCAGTTTTAATAAAATTTCAATTTAGTCCCTATTTTAGAAAAGTTCAATTTTAGCCCTTAAACTTTTATTTTCAGTTTTAATAAATTCCAATTAAGTCCCTAAACTTTATTTTTATTGTTTTTAATCCTTAAAAATTTCGAAAACACTAATTGAAAGTTTATTTTCTATTTTTGGCTAGACGAAACGTACGAACGATTGAGGAACTGAGATTTTTCTTCCCGCTCCACTTTTCACGCAAATCAAGATAGATTGAGGTAGACTCGCCCTCATTAATTAGTTTAAATTATAATTGCATGTATTATGTGATTTATATGCTTTAATGCATAAGATGAGAATCTCTTATGAGATAGATTATGTTGTTATGCTTGTCGTAACTTATATGCTTAATTGCATGAGAAGAAAGAGAATCTCTTATGAGATAAGATGATGTTATGCATAACTTACTTGCTTAAATGCATGAGACAGACTACCCACACCCGATGATTTTAAAGAGCCTATGATTTTTCAAAGAAAATAAGCCCATGAGAATATCACTGTATAAATTGCATAATTATATGTTCAATTATTCTGTAAATTAATTACTGGCGATGAGTCTACTGAGTATTTCTTCGAAATGCTCATTCCACTATTTTAACCATATTTGCAGATTTTGGAGACGGCTGAGTTTGATGGGCAGTGGTGATGTGGACGAATTAATATAGTTAATTGCTTTTAATTTACTTTTTAAATTTCACTCATTTGAGCGTTATGAACTTATTTTGTCGTTTCCGCTATTTCAAACTTGAGTTTACAGTTTAATCAATTTTCCTTAAATTTATTCAAATGAGATTTATTGCCGTTAAGTTCACAAATTTCAAATGTGATGTTTTTAAAAGTTAGTTATTCCGCCAAATTTTCAGTTAAATTTGGGTAAAGAGATGATGACGTAGCGTTCCGGGTCCGCGGAACTCGGGGCGTTACACTTTCTCTCTTTAATTTAGGTACAGATTCAAGATCGAATCTTTTTGAAGAGGGAGGGGATGATCTTAGTACAGAATCGAGCACATCAAAGGCAAGTCCCGAGAAAGACCGTTGATCGTCGAGGACATACTGATTATACGGTCACGAGCAAAGCAAGTGAAAGAGGTGATGGGATTGCTCGTTCAAGGAATGGTTGATGAAATGATGATCTTGGAGAAGAAAGAAACAAGTTCTGTGTTGGGGTCAAAGGTCGAAACGGGTTGGAGCAACTTGATTCAAATGGATAAAGACAGAGGTCGAAATAAACAACCATGCGACCGCATGGTGTAAAAGACCATGCGACCGTATGGAGATATGCATGGACTTCAAGCCTGGACTAGACGTCAACCATGTAACCACATGGAAATATACGTTGCGGTCGCATAGGTAAATAATTGGTCGAAAATTTTCCTTTTCCGCGTTTTTCCTTATTTGATTATAATTATAATCTTACCAAACTTTATAAGATTCTAGTTATCTTGTGCACAATTTTTACTAGTTTTAGGTATAGTATAAATAGTTTTCCTCCTTCAATTATTGTAATAACTTTGACATTAATAATACGATAGGCAAATTGCTTTCAATTCATTGTTCATCGTTGGACAAATTGTGAATTTATCAAGATTATTCTTGTGGCGTTCAAATTAACCGGGTGAGATTCTTCAGTATTCAATCAAAAAGGTCAACACGTCGTTTGTGCTTGTTGGTTGTTTTGGTTCAATATTTTTGAATCAAGTCCAAATTCGATTACTTTAGCATTATTAGGTTCCTAAATCAATTTCTTGTGGGTTTTCATGGTATTTGCTACGTGGGTTCACATCAGTATGCCATCCAAATTAGTATATTCAAACATCCCCGGAGTAAGTATAGCTGTGGAATATCTTTTTGTATGTAGTACAAGTACACCCAAATCAGCTAGGTAATATAGGTTAAATTTGGATATGGAATCTTATACTGCTTCTCATGTACAATTGTTTCAAATATCAACTTAATCAGGTCTATCCCAACCTTTGTTCTCAATTTAAACAACATTACTTCCCTGTCATGAGACAAATCAGATCGATGGGTAAGTGGATCCAAGTTATGAATCAAAATTTTGAAAATAAAAGTTTGTATTTTGACAAGCATGGAGGGAGGCGAAATTTAAGTTTTATGTGGCCAATTCATACCAGTTGACTCCAAGGCAACAACATCATTGGTAAGTTCCTCATCACTAGCTTCCACAATTTCATATATCCCAACCAGTCCCCAACTGCTGATGGGCTAAAAGTTGTTGGAATTTGGTTTAAAGATTAGAAAATTTGGTTAAGTATAAACTTGAAAAGTGACTTTGTGTCAACTTCGACCAAATATTTAGACTTGATTCGATAGTCAAATTATAGAAATAAATAGATTACTTGTTCTAATGATCGAGCATATCGTCGTAGTATATTTTGAATTCCAAAACCATTTTTGGATAAATGAGAATTGCAGTCCAAAGTTGGAAGAAAAACGAGGAGAAAAGAGGGCAAAATCAACTAGCACCGTCACTTGAGCGGAAGGCTAGCGTCAAGCGGGTGAAAAGTTTCTGCTGAAAATATGTCACTAGAGCTCGAGTGAAAGGTGAATGACATCCTAGCGACAACAAGGGGTGCATCCCTTTTTGAAGGTTGCTGAATTTTAGGGCGTGTTTCTTCGCTCACAACCTCTCATCTTCTATAAATAGGACCCTTTGGACGTCCATTATGCATTCATTATCATTTTCATTGAGTCTTGCATCAAAATCTCATCCAGAATCTCTCCAAAAATCATTAAAATTTTATTTTCTTATAGAGAAGAAAATTTATTTGAGTTCGTTGTTACTTATGGTTTGAAGTGCTTCTACTACAAGTTGTATTCGTTGTATCTTGGAGACAAATGTCATAATCCATTAGCATTGTTCAGAGGTAATTTTATCTTAAGGGGAAAATGTTTTATCACTTGCCTTAGATTTTCTTTCATCCTTCACTCTCCTTCATTTCTTTTCGTTTTCCATTCCATATTAAGTTCAATTACACTCTTGCGAATTAAAATTTACCATTCACTTTGTCAATTACAAACAACCATTTCACTATACATCTAACCAACATTCTTAAGCAAAAAAAAAAAAAAAAAAAAAAAATTGTGGTTGTTTATTGAAACCAAAGCATTTCTCTTCATCTTTGGAATAAACATTTGTGTGCTATTCCTTTTTTGTCATTTTCTGTGTTGAACTTCTATTTCTATAACAAACATGACCGTTGAGGTTACTTCTAGCCAAACAACTAATGGTACGAATCATATGGTTTCTCCTTTGGCTATACCAATACCAAACTCTAATAACCCTCATGGAAAAAAAACCCAAAAACGTTTGGTGTGTGGACTTCAAAAGATGGCTACAAAAGATGTTCTATCTTACTACTTTGAATTTGGGAAAGTTCTTAAAAGAAATCGCTCCTCCAGTACAAGAAAGATAAAATAATCGTGAATTGATTATTGTCTTAGATGAAAGGAAGCACTCGGATTTCCTTTTTAAAAATTATATACTAAATGGCTTTGACAATACATTATATAAAGTTTGAAGGAATCGGCCAAGAATATATGGGATTTATTGGAGAAGAAGTACAAAATCGAGGATACTAGAGCAGAGAAGTTCATCATTGGCAAATATTTAGACTACAAAATGGTAGACTCCAAGACCATGATAAGTCAAGTACAAGAACATCAAGTTCTACTTCAAGACATATATGCAGAAAAGATGGAATTGAGTGAATCCTTCCAAGTTGCACCCATTATTGAGAAATTTCCTCATTTGTGGAGAGATTTCAAGAACTAACTCAAGCACAAATGAAAAGAAATGAACTTTGAAGAATTGATAGGCCGTCTAAGGATTGAAGAATGATAAGTGCGGATTTCGTACTCATTTAGGCTGTTAAACTTATTTAGTTGTTAGTTTTCACATGTTGGCTTATACCTTATTTTGTTACTTTTGTTATTTAGGTTAATACCCGGGTCATTGGATGATTTGGAAGGATTTCAAGCGCGAATTGAGCCAAAAGATTTATTATGCAAAAATTCTGAAGTTTGGCGATCATTACCATCACTTATGTTTGAAACAATGTGTAACGCCCCGACCCCTAGTGGACCGGAACGCTACTTACTTTACATAACTTAACCGGTGGTTTAGTAACAAGTGTATACGTTTTAGCGGAAGCTTACATCTTCGGATAATAATTTAAGTAACAATACTTCAAATACTTTTAACAAAAACACTGAATCATTTTTCAAAACAACAAAATGTAATTTATTTGAAGAAAACATAATTTGTTCTCGCATTCTGCGTTATTCAAAACTTTAAAGAAATAACATTAGAAAACATTTCAGAAAAGTAAATCCAAATCACTTATTCACCGGATTTCCATGGGCTCGTTGCATCACTCTCCATCTTCTCCTCCATCCATGTTTGAGGTAGAATTCATTCAATCTGCAGAGATGTGATTAAACCCGTGAGTTGAAAAACTCAATAGGTGTCATATGTGCATTCATGATCAAGTTATACATTTCAAAACATTAACCTTATAAACTTTTCATACATGTCGTACCCGAAGGCACCATTTGACATGAAGGTATATGCTGTACCCGAGAGCACCATTTAACATACGAACATTTCTTCAACATAGAGGGATATGCCGTACCGGAGTACCATTTGACATACAAACATTAACATGAATCGAAACTTATAACTTAACACGATTAAACACATTGCACCTCTACCTACCTTGACTGATGCTTTTGAAACTTTGAAAACTTGGATTGAAAACTTCGATGAAACTTGGACGTTGAAAGAAATGCACTTCTTTGATGTTTGAAAACCGTTGAGAATTGATGCTTGAAAACACTCTTTAAACTTCTAGGAAAACTCGTTTTCCTCCCTCTTTTTCTCTCTTGGAAACTCTTTCTTTAGTATGTAAAAACTCTTGATTTTGGTGTGAGAAAAAAGAGTGAAATGAGGTCTCTATTTATAAGTAAATATCCCATAACTTAAAGCAAATAAAGGGTCAAATTTCATTTAAGAGAGAAAACATGGGTGTCATTTAAGTTTGAGGTTAAATGCTTCACTTTAGTGGGGTTTTTATTGCCAAAAACGTGGGTGGATCTTTGAGAAAAAATAATTGATGAAAATAAATATTTGAATTCTAGAGAAAAACGAGAATTTTCATTTCAGGCAGTTTCGGTCGACCGGTTGTAGTTCGGTTGACACTGCACAGCTTTCAGTATTTCTATCATAACTTCTTCTCCCGATATCCGATTGAGGTAATTCAAAGTGCGTTGGAAATTTAACTCAAAAAGCTACAACTTTTATTTAGGTATAATTTTCCAAATCGAGTGATTCCTATGTAGAAAATGGGTCTCAAATGAGACTAAAAATCTGAAGTATACTTTAGCCATCCAATATTCATGTCTTAGTGCCATTAAGGTGTCTAGAATTATTTGGGGTTCTACATCCCTCGCGCCTTAATTAAAATTTCATCCTCAAAATTTACCTTCTGATTAGGCGAATAGTGTTGGATACTTGTCTTTGGCTTCTTCTTCTTTTTCCCAAGTGGCTTCTTCTACGCCGTGATGATTCCACTGTATCTTAACCAGCTGAATCTCTTTATTCCTTAGTTTATGCACTTTTCGATCCACTATCTTGATCGGTAGTTCCTCGTACGACAAATCTTTCTGTACCTCCAAGGTTTGATAACTCACTACATGATTAGAATCATGTACATACTTCTTTATCATCAATACATGGAACATTGTGCATTGCCGATAATTCAGGTGGCAAAGCTAGTCGGTAAGCCACATTTCCGACTCTATCAAGTATCTCGAAAGATCCGATATACCAGGGTCGTAGCTTGCCTTTCTTTCCAAATCTAAGTATACATTTCATCGGTGCTACTTTCAGAAACACTTTATCCCCAACTTGGAATTCTAGATCCTTCCTCCTTGTATCTGTATAGCTCTTTTGTCGATCATGTGCTGCCTTTATTCTTGCATGGATCTTATCGATTACCTCGACCATCCTTTCAACCATTTTTGGTCCCAAAACTCTCTTCTCTCCGACTTCATCTCAATGAACAGGGGATCTACATCTTCTACCATAGAGAGCTTCGTATGGTACCATTCCAATAGTTGCTTGGAAACTGTTATTATAAGCGAACTCTATAGAGGTAAGTATGACTCCCAATTATTTCCTAGATTCAAAACACATGTTCTCAGCATGTCTTCCAAAGTTTGGTGGTCCTTTCAGACTGACCATCGGACTGAGGGTGATATGCTGTACTAAAGTTCAGCTTCGTTCCCATAGCTCCTTGTAGACTTTTCCAAAATTTGGATGTGAACTTTGGGTCTCTGTCAGACACAATGGATACAGGTACACCGTGTAATCTCACAACCTCTTTAATGTACAACTGTGTCAATTGGTCTAAACTAAATATCATTTTCACTAGAAGAAAATGAGCTGACTTCGTTAGTCGATCAACTACTACCCATATAGCATTATTTCCTCTTGCTGACTTCGGGAATCCAACCACAAAGTCCATCGTGATATTTTCCCATTTCCATTCAGGTATATCTAGTGGATTTAACAATCCAACTGATTTTTGGTGTTCTGCCTTAACTTGTTGACATACCATGCACTTTTGCACGTACAGTCCTATACTTCTTTTCATATTTTTGCACCAAAATGTATCTCGAAGATCTCGATACATTTTCATACCACCGGGATGTGCGGTGTACGGGGTGGAATGAGCTTATTTCAATATCTCATTTCTCAAGGCTTCATCCTTAGGTACGCAAATTCTTCCTCTAAACATCAGTGTCTGATCCTCAGCTATTCCAAAGTTCTTTTTCTTATCGGTACCAACTTCATTCTCGATCTTCTGCAAAAATGGGTCTTTATTTTGTGCTTCTATAATTCGATCTCTAAGAGTAGGTCAAATTATTAAAGCTGCTAGACGAGCAGTGACTTGTTCTAGTGTGGTAACCACTTCGATCTGCAACTTTTCCAAGTCCTTGACTAACTCCACTTGAGAGGTGGGTAGTGACGTCAATTGTCCCATTGATTTTCGAATTAGAGCGTCGGCCACAACATTACCCTTACCCGGATGGTAGTGAATAGTACATTCGTAATCGTTCACCAATTCCAACCATCGTCTTTGTCGCATATTCAATTCCTTCTGTGTGAAGAAATACTTGAGACTTTTGTGATCTGTGTAGATATCATACTTTCGTCCATACAAGTAGTGTCGCCATATCTTCAAAGCGTGTACTACCGCTACAAGTTCTAAATCATGCGTCGGGTAGTTCTGTTCATGTTTCTTCAATTGTCTCGAAGCATATGCTATCACTTTTCTATTCTGCATTAGTACACATCCCAATCCTTGCTTACATGCGTCGCTGTATATAACAAACCCTTCTGTACCTTCAGATATTGTTAATATCGGTGCTGATATCAACTTCTGCTTAAGTTCTTGGAAACTTTGTTCACATTTTTCCGTCCATTGGAATTTTACTCCCTTCCTTGTAAGCTGCGTCATTGGTCCAACTATTTTGGAGAATCCTTCTATGAATCTCCTATAATATCCAGCCAATCCAAGAAAACTCCGTACTTCGCCAACATTTGTTGGTGCTTTCCAGTTGGTTACTGCTTCTATTTTTGCTGGATCTACTTCAATCCCTTGTGCAGTAACTATATGTCCAAGAAATCCAACTCGTTCAAGCCAAAACTCGCACTTCTTAAATTTGGCATACAACTTCTCCTTGCGTAATACCTCTAAGGCTATTCTCAAGTGCTCTTCATGTTGCTCCTTACTCTTGGAATATATCAGAATGTCATCGATGAAGACTATGACAAACTTATCTAAGTATTGATGAAACACTCGATTCATCCGGTCCATGAACACTGCAGGTGCATTGGTTAGCCCAAACGGCATCACCGTAAACTCGTAGTGTCCATATCGAGTTCTAAAAGCTGTCTTAGGTATATCATTTGTCTCTACTTTCAGTTGATGGTATCCCGATTGTAAGTCGATCTTGGAAAATACTTTAGCTCCTTTCAGTTGATCTAACAAATCCTCGATCCATGGGAGTGGGTACTTATTCTTGTTGGTTAATCGATTTATCTCCCTATAATCGATGCACATCCTCATGCTTCCATCTTTCTTCTTTACAAACAACACCGACGTACCCCATGGAGATACGCTTGGTCGTATGAAGCCCATATCTAGGAGTTCTTGCAACTGCTTCTTTAATTCTTGTAGTTCCTTTGGGGCTATTCAATATGGGGCCTTAAATACTAGTGCCGCCCTGGGAATCAGGTCTATGGTGAATTCCACTTATCTATCGGGTGGAATACCAGATAGATCTTCGGCATACACATCTACGAATTCCCCTACTACTAGTACATCTTTAACCCTTATCGTCTATTGTTTCCCTCCTGAGATACTTACTAGATATCCTTGACATGTTTATTTTCTCAATATCTTCTCAGCTTATAAAGTCGATACTAGTCGAATAAGGGGTTTCGTCTTCATTCCAAGGAACGAAAATGGTTCATCTCTTGGTTTTTGAAATGATACTTCCATTTCCTTACATCGGATGGTGGCGTAATTACAACCTAACCAATCCATGCCTAGTATTACATCAAAATCCTTCATTTCTATCATGTATAGGTTCGCTTCCATTGGTTTTCCCTCAACTTCGATACTTACTGACTTAGCTATTCTATTAGTATTCAAAGAGTTGCCTGAAGGAATACTAACTTCTAATGTACCTTCCGACTTATCACAGGTAATACTAGATTTAGCCATAAAAGTTGTTGAAACAAAGGAGTGTGTAGCTCTTGAATCAAACAGTACATAAGTAGGTGTATTGGCTATCAGTATAGTACCTGGTTCGGGTTGCTGTTATCATCCTTCTTCTGGGTATGTGTGGGACAATCCCTAATGATATGCCCTGGCTTGCCACATCAAAAACAGACATTTTTCCTTTGTAAGCACTCGCAACGATGTGTCCTTCCACACTTAGAACATGGCGCGATAACCAGCACAATGCTCTTGCTGGCATTGGCTCCGCCATTAGGAGCTAGTGGTAGGGTTGAGCTTGGTTCAGGTTTTGCCTGCCTAGGTCTTGAACCACTCAAAGGAGTCTCTTATCAAGTTTTGGTTTGCGCGGGCCATTTCCTTTAGACAAAACATATGGTTCTTATTAGTTTCATTCTTCAAATACTAAAGCAAAGAAGATAGTATTTTATTTCTTGACATAAGGGAAGGTATTACAAGGATTTAAATCTAATCCCTATAAGTTCTACGGATCTTCTTTTGTGGAGCTTCATCTTCGGAGGAGTCTTCCGCCTCAGGTCCGGACTCTATGTCCATCTCAACCTGTAGCTCAGGCTCAGGATCATTCTCTAAATCATCCTCGAGTTCTTCTTCGGGATCTTCTTCCTCAGCCAAAGGTTCTTCCCCAGGCTCCTCATGGATTACATCATCCCACAAATCAATCAACGCATGGCAATACCTCTCAAACTCGAACAGGTTTGGGTTGCCTTCTAACATTTCATCCCTAACCATGACTCTCATATCTCCCCATTGAGGTGGGAGGGAGTGTATGAGGTTATTTATGGCGTCAATATGCGTGATCTCCATACCAGCATTAACCTCCATCATGCATCTCTCGTAGATGTCATACACATGTTCGCTAAGCGGTTGGGTCGGATCAATTACATAGTTTTCATAGGAATTGATAGAAATTCTACGGTTCAATGCTTCTCTATATGCCCTAGCTGTTCTACGAGCCATATCTATTGCATTTTCACATACATCATACTTTTTCTTTGCTTAAAGAAAACATGCAAATATTTAAACTTCCATATCATGCAATTTCCTTTAAGCCCTTAGCTTTTGCCCAAGTCCATTACATATCTATAAATAACACATCTAAATCATATCAAAACATCATAACACAAACATAATCATTAACTTTAAACATAAACATACCTGGGCCATAGGATAAGATTGATGGATGGATGCACGATGCCATAGAATACCTTAAACTTTTCATTTTCCTTTTGTTTTTTAAAAAAAAAAACATACTTGGTCCACAGAACCGGCTAAACCTTGCTCTAATACCACGCTATAACGTCCCGACCCCTAGTGGACCAGAACGTTACTTACTTTACTTAGCTTAACCAGTGGTTTAGTAACGAGTGTATACGTTAGTGGAAGCTTACATCTTCGGATAATAATTTAAGTAACAATACTTCAAATACTTTTAACAAAAACACTGAATCATTTTTCAAAACAACAAAATGTAATTTATTTGAAAAAAACATAAATTGTTCTCGCATTCTGTGTTATTCAAAACTTTAAAGAAATTACATTGGAAAATATTTCATAAAAATAAATCCAAATCACTTATTCACCGGGTTTCCATGGGCTCGTTGCATCACTCTCCATCTTCTCCTCCATCCATGCCCGAGGTAGAATTCCTTCAATCTGTAGAGATGGGATTAAACCCGTGAGTTGAAAAACTCAATAAGTGTCATAGATGCATTCGTGATCAAGTTATACATTTCAAAACATTAACCATATAAACTTTTCATACATGTCGTACCCGAAGGCACCATTTGACATGAAGGGGTATGTCGTACATGAGGGCACCATTTGACATACGAACATTTCTTCAACATAGAGGGGTATGCCGTACCGGAGTACCATTTGACATACAAACATTAACATAGAGGGATATGCCGTACTGGAGTACCATTTGACATACAAACATTAACATGAATCGAAACTTATAACTTAACACGATTAAACACATTGCACCTCTACCTACCTTGACTAATGCTTTTGAAACTTTGAAAACTTGGATTGAAAACTTCGATGAAACTTGGAAGTTGAAAGAAATGCACTTCTTGGATGTTTGAAAACCGTTGAGAATTGATGCTTGAAAACACTCTTTAAACTTCTAGAAAAACTCGTTTTCCTCCCTCTCTTTTTCTTTCTTGGAAACTCTTTCTTTAGTATGTAAAAGCTCTTGCTTTTGGTGTGAGAAAAATAAGTGAAATGAGGTCTCTATTTATAGGTAAATATCCCATAACTTAAAGCAAATGAAGGGTCAAATTTCATTTAAGAGAGAAAACATGGGTGTCATTTAAGTTTGAGGTTAAATGCTTCACTTTAGTGGGGTTTTATTTCCAAAAATGTGGGTGGCCCTTTGAGAAAAATAATTTATGAAAATAAATATTTGAATTCTAGAGAAAAACGAGAATTTTCATTTCAGACAGTTTCGGTAGACCGGTTGTAGTCCGGTTGACACTGCACAGTTTTCAGTATTTCTATCATAACTTCTGCTCCTGATATCCGATTGAGGTAATTCAAAGTGCGTTGGAAAGTTAACTCAAGGAGCTATAACTTTTATTTAGATATAATTTTCCAAAGAAAATGTTTCCTATGTCCAAAATGGGTCTCAAATGAGACTAAAAATCTGAAGTATACTTTAGCCATCCAATATTCAAGTCTTAGTGCCACTTAAGGGGATGGATTGGAGTGCAAAACTTGAGAAGATATTGAATTTGGGTCCAATTATGCAGTTGTATACCAGATGATCAGTAACTCAGCTGAGGTGCAGAAAATTGTATTGTATATACGCATAACTTGCAGGCATGTGCGTACGCAAGCTTGCTTGATACAGCGATTGAAGCTAATTTGCCTGTAACATGTGTACGCATAGACAAAGCCATGCGTACACATGGTACAGTTCTAGAGGGTTTCCCGGGTAGCTCGAAAACCCGATTTTTGATTTATTTCTCGACCCATTTCACTCCAACCCGACTCCTGTCCTTCTCCGCAAGATAAATACAAGCTTTTGGGACCATTTCTAGGGCAAGAAATGACAGAGGAAGCCGACAAAACACAAGATAAAAATCCGGGAGCTTACCTCTACAACCATGGTGATTTTGGGGGAAGAAGAAGGAGAATGCTCATTGATATTGAAGACTTCATCCATCTATCTCCTTCAATAAGCTTTTCTCTTCCTTTAATCTCATTTTTATCATCTTATTGTAGTATTTTGTTAGCTATTTTTCAATACATTATGGTTAGCTAAGTGTTAATGTGATTGGGGGTTATTTTGGAACCCTAGAATAATTTTCTAATGTTTATTGTGCTATATAGTTCATGTGATTAATGTGTTTAATCTATTGTGGTAAATGTTGATATTGTTATTCTTGATTGTTTGGGATGACAACTAAATGAATGGGTTGATACAATATATGCAATTTTGGGAATTTTAGTACATAATCGCTAATTTAACCAAAACCTAGTAGCGACTACATTTTGATGGATTATGAGGAATTTTCAATTGAATGTAGGTGGATTATCACTTAAGTTAGAAAATCGAGCTTGTGTGTTTGTGCTTAATTCAATTCGACTCTCTTGTGTGAATGCTTTCGTTAAATTTAATCTAGTGATCTTATCCAAGGTTGTTTGATGATTAGGGTTAGGTAAAGAGTTTATTTTATTCAACTAAAATCTAAGGAGAGTTTGAGGTAGTCGAGCTTGTGATAATTCTCGAATTGTTGTTAATCCTTTGTAAAATTGGATTGAAAAATCATTCTAGCGATGAAGAATACCCCTCGATCACATATTCGGTTCTTTATCATTTTAGTTCTTTGCTATTTTCATTTCTTTACCTTTCCTTAGTTTGTCGGATCATCAAAACCCCCCCCCCCATTTATTTTGTGCGTATTTTACTTTCTTTCCTTTAATTGACATGATTGAAAACAATCCTCTGCGGGAATAACCCTTACTTACACATTACTACTTGAACGACAAACATTTTTAGCAAAGTAAGTAAATTATTTTGACGCCCCTTTGGGAGCTTGTCAAAGAAGACAATAAACAAAATCGAAAGAAAATCTATTGTTCAACTTGGAGCAAATTTTGTTGAAACTGGTCCGAAGGTCATCAACAAAAAGCGTAAGATCTCTGGTGATGCACCAAGAAGAGAAAACTCCAAGAATGACAAGAAGTTTAAAGGCAATATCACAATTGTGAAAAAACTGGACATCGTTCAAACGAATGTCAAAAATTGAAGAAGACTGCACAAGCAAATGTGTTGAAAGAGACAGCCTATCTGAAGGAGTTCAAGATATGAATCTAATTGTTGTTATTTCTGAATGCAACAGGGTTGGTAATACAATGGATTGGTGGTTCGACACTGGTGCTACCCACCATATTTGTGCAAATAAGACCATGTTCTCAAACTGTCATGAATTGAAAGGAGAACAATTGTTCATAGAGAACTTGCAAGTTCGAAGGTTGAAGGACTTTGAAATATCACAATGAAAATGACTTACAGGAAAGAACTAGTCCTCAATGATGTCCTCCATGTGCCCGACATTCGTAATAACCTGGTTTCGGGGTCTATACTTAGAATTAATGACTTTAAACTTGTATTTGTATAGGACAAGTTCATACTTACCAAAAATGAAATGTATATTGGTAAGGCTTATCTCAGTGAAAGAATGTTTAAAATGAACATCTTTACAATTATGCCAAAAAGAATTATGAATAAAAATTCCAATTTTGTTTATATACTTGAGTTGTCTTGTTTACAACATAGTCGAATTAGGACACATTAATTACAAATATGTACACAAACTTATTAATCAAAGTTTAATTTCGACGGTTAAGATTGATCATAATCATAAATGTGAAGTATATGTTGAAGCAAAGTTTGCCAAAACACCTTTTCACACGGTTCAAAGAAATACGTCACCTTTAAAACTAATACATAGCGATATATGTGATTTGAAATTCGTTCAAACTAAATGTGGTAAGAAACACTTTATACATTTCATCGATGATTATACAAAGTACTTTTATATCTTTCTACTACGAAGTAAAGACGAAGCCTTAGATGTATTCAAATATTATAAGACGGAAGTTAAGAATTAACTTGGTAAATAAATAAAGAATATTCGTAGTGATAGAGGTCGAGAATATGGGATGCCATTTGAAGAATATTGTTCCAAGCATGTGGCACCTTACTCATCCTAATTGAATAATGTTGTTGAACACAAAAATTGAACTCTTAAAGAGATGATGAACGTAATGTTATTAAGTTCGGGTCTACCTTAGAACTTGTAGGGAGAGGCTATTCTTTCGGCAAATAACATTCTTAAGAAGATACACCCTTAAGAAAATGGAAGAAACTCCATATGAATTATGCAAAAAAGTCATCATCCATCCTTCCAACACTAAAAAGTGTGGGTTTTTGGCTAAGATTGAAGTACCTAAGCCTAAACAAATGAAAATCAATCCTAAGATAATTGGTTGCTTATTTATTGGATACACCAATATGGCTTGTCAATTTTGAATTTTGAGGAAAATGAAATGATCATCAACTTATTTACTGGGCTTGTCACCAATATGGCTTGGTCCTTACAATTTATTTACTTAATAACAATACAAATCCCCGAATAAAGACTTTAAATCATCTTTTTCTTATAATTTGGTCCTTCTGAAAAATAATATGTGCAACTCTAGTCTTGGAAATATTTACTATACAAATATAAATTTTTTCGTCGTCGGGTTAAACCTTCGGGAAACATTACAGTCCTTCTTACCTGAAATAATTTTTCATTTTACAAAAAAAAAAAAAAAAAAGCATGGTTACTTGGTAAACACCCATGAGATTAAATTTATTGAAGACATATCGAACTAATATTGATCTTTCATTTCTTATATAGGTCGAGCATGAGACTTGTCTAGGGGCTAGGCTCATGGTGCTAGATCATCACATTAAAATATAAACCTATTTTCATTTTTTTTATTTATTTTTTTAGGCTTCTATATTCCTTACACCTTAAAAAATTTCATCCTCAAAATTTACCTTATAGTTGGGCAAAGAGTGTTGGATATTTGTTTTTAACTTCTTCTTCTCTTTTTCAAGTAGCTTCTTCTATCTATTGTACTTTGATCAGTTTAATCTCTTTGTTCCGTAACTTAGTACCTTTCGATCCAATATTACAATCGGTAATTCCTTACAAGATAAATATTTCCGTACTTCCAGAGATTGGTAATTGACCACATTATCAGGATCCTGCATATATTTCCTAATCATCGATATATGAAACATGTTGTGAACTGTCGATAGTTCAGGTGGCAAAGCCAATGATAAGCTACATTCCCGACCCTATCAAGTATTTTGAAAGGTCTGATATAACGAAGTCGTAGTTTTCTTTTCTTGCCTAGCCTAAATATACACTTTATTGGTGCTACCTTCAGAAAGATTTTATCTCCAACTTGAAATTACAAGTCCTTCCTTCTGGTATCTGCATTGCTCTTATCTATCTTGCGCTACTTTTATCCTAGTACAGATCTTATCAACGGCTTCAACTATCCATTCAATGATCTCTGGTCCCAAAACTCTATTTTCTCGTACTTCATCCCAATGAGTAGGTGATCTGCATCTTCTACCATATAGAGCTTTATAAGATGTCATTCCAATAGTTGCTTGAAAACGGTTATTATATGCAAATTCCACCAAAGGTAGATACTATTCCCAACAGCCTCCCAAATCCAGAACTTGGGCTCTTAGTATATTTCTTCCTAAGTTTGAATGGTCCTTTTAGACCGAACATCGAACTGAGGATAATACGCCATACTGAAATTCAATTTCGTTCTCATAGCTCCTTGTAAGCTCTTCTAAAACTTAGACGTAAATCTTGGATCTCTATCAGATACAATGGAGACAGCGACATAATATAATCTTACAATCTCTCTAATGTACAACTATGTCAACTGATCTAGACTGAATGTCATTTTTACCGAAAGAAAATGAGCTGACTGACGAGTGTGTTTACGCACGAGTTTTCATCCTACTTTTGACTTAATTACAAGTTAGATTCTATGAAAAAGTGAACGTTTTTTATGTGTTTATTCATGTTGTGTTGTAGAGCTTTGGAGATAGTTTTGAAGCAACAAAGAGACAACGAAATGGAGTATTGAATCAAATAAGGAGAAAAAACGGGAAAAAGGGCAAAACGATCATTCGGCCATAAGTGTGGCGCCGCAAGGGCTCTGTTGGTGGCGCTGCGGCGCCACTGACAGAGGAAGCGGCGCTGCGGCGCCGTGATTATGGCGCCGCGGCAACGCGATGCGGTTTTCAAGATTTTTCGATTTAAAAAATAAAAAAGAGTAACCCTAGGGGCAAAAACGGGAGGAGGAGTATAAATAGACTTCTTGGAGACCATTGCTAGGGTTGGACAATATTGGAGAGGCACAAGAACACCAAACAAGATCTACAAAGAAGGAGAAACAATCAAAGAGGAGATTTTAGAAGACTCAACCAAGAAACTCAAGGAGGAAAACAAAAAAGGACTCATCTTTGAAGGATTGACAAGAGCAAGAAGGGATTTTGGTGCAAGATCTATTTTCTTCTTCTCTATCTTTACTTCAAATCCGGTGATGTATTCTATAATTACTATAGCTATTTCCTTGTGTATTATGAATAGCTAAATTCATTGTTAGGGCGAACATGTAATCTATTTGGGAACCTTTATGTTTTTAATTCAAGATTCTAGTTTTTTTTTAAATGGTTATGTGTTGAATTTATTCATGTTATCAATGCTTTGAATCTTTTGGCCAATTATTCAATGATTTCGTGGATAACAATTGCGTAGAGATGCGGATTGTTATTTAGACCAAGTAGTAAATTCCGGTAAATTGGCATAATGTGTAGAGATACCTATGTTAATTGCTGCGGTCATAATTGAATTCCTAGAACCAATGTTTCGTTTAATTAAATGTCAATTTGCATAGAGATATGGAATTGAATTAATTAAATAGGCTCAATGAGAACTCGAGAGGGGTAAATTGAATACAATAGGAGAATTCGATCGAACACTACGTTAGTTATGAATCTTGATGTAAAATATAAAGGTGATCAAATAGGTGAAATGTTCTGCCCTAACATTCTCCCCATTATTTAACTTTTATATCGTTTTTGTGCACATCACATTTTAGTTTGAATTTTTCTTTAGATTAAAAACAATCACCACACAAATTTCGGGTTTACTTTCATCAAATAAAAGTTGAAATAAATTAGGTTAGACATTAAAGTATAGTCCTCGTGGGAACGATTATCCGGACTCTTTGGTCCACTATATTACTTGTTTGACATTGTACACTTGCAATAGAAAAATTCACAACACTGACTTTGTTAGACGATCCACTATTACCCATATAGTATTATGTCCTCTTGCTGATTTCGAAAATCCTACCAGAAAGTCCATTATGATATTCTCCCACTTCCATTCATGTCCAATAGATTTAACAACCCCGTCTTTGATGTTCTGCTTTGACTTGTTGACACACTATGCATTTTATCATAAATAGGCCTATACTTGTTTTCATACTCCTCCATCAAAAATGTATTTCGAAGATCTCAATACATTTTCGTACAACCAGGATTGTGGTGTACGCTGTAAAATGAGCCTATACCAATATCTCATTCCTCAAAACTTCATCCTTAGGCACACAAATTCTTCATTTAAACATCAGTTCCTTGATTCGAAGCTATTCCAGAATCCCTTCTCTTATCAATACCAATGTCTTTCCTGATCTTCTGCAAGAATAGATCTTTACCATGTGCTTCTATGATTCGATCTCTGAGAGCAAGTCAAACTACCAAAGTTTGCTAAACAAGCAATAATTTCTCATGTGTGTTAACCACTACGAGTTGCATATTTTCCAAGTCATTGATCAACTCCATCTAAATAGTAAGAAATGATGCCAACTGTCCCATCGACTTTCTACTTAGAGCATCGGCAACAACATTAGCCTTACCCGGATGGTAATAAATAGTGCAATCATAATCATTTACAAGCTCCAACCATCATGTCTGTCTCGTATTCAATTCCTTCTGTGTGAAGAAATATTTGAGACTCTTATGATCCATGTAAATATCGCAATTCCCTCTATATAAGTAATGGTAGATTTTTAATGCATGATCTACCGCCACAAGTTCTAGATCATGCATTGGTAATTCTGGTCATGTTGCTTCAATTGCCTTTATGCATAAGGCAATCACTTTTTCGTGTTGCATCTGACACATCCCAAACTTTGTTTGGATGCATCACTATATATAAAAAAAACCCTTTTCGAACATTCGAGTATGGGTATATCAATTACCTTAACCTTCAATAGATGATATCCAAATCGTAAGTCGATCTTGGAAAATACTGTAGCCCATTTTAATTTATCAAATAAATCATTGATTCTTGGGAGGGGATACCTATTCTTGATGGTGAAATGGTTAAACTCCCGATAGTCGATACAGATCCTCATACTTCCATCTTCCTTCTTTACAAACAACACTGGTACACCCCATGAAGATACGCTTGGTCGAATAAAGCCACTATCTAACCATTCTTGTAAACGAATTTTCAACTTTTGAAGTTCATTTGGGGCCGTTCTGTATAGAGTTTTAGATACTAGTGCAGCTCCGGGAATTAGATCTATTGTGAATTTCACTTGTCTATCTGGTGGAGTACCAGGTAGATCTTTTAGAAATACATCTATAAATTTTTGTACCACTGGTACGTCCTCAATCTTTATCGTCGCCTATTTTTCTCCTGAAATGTTAACTGGAAACCCTTGATATGTTTCTTTTCTCAACATTTTCTCGACTTGCAAGGCTGATACTAGTTGGAGATGGGGTTTGGCATTTATTTCAAGTAAAAAATTGTTATTTTCTTTGTTTCTGAAAAGACACTCCCATTTTTCTACAATGAATGGTTGCATAATTTCATCCTAACCAATCCATACCCAAAATTGCATTGAATCTTTCATCTCTATCAAATACAAATTAGCTTCTAATGTTTTTCCCTTAATTTCAATATTTATTGACCTAGCTAACTAATTTGTAGTCAATGTTATGTCAAATGGGATGCTAACTTCTAGTGTATTCTCTGACTTATTACAAGTAATACTAAATTTAGCAATGAAAAATATTGATACAAAATAGTAAGTAGGTCTCGAATCAAACAGTACTTAAGTAGGTGTATCAGATATAAGTCAAATACCTGCTATTGCGTTTGAGTTCTCATCTGCCTCCTTCTGTGTTAGAGTAAAAACTCGTGCTTTTTCCTTTGTTCTGATCACTGCTGTCATCATTTTTTTGAGTAAATATGGGACAGTCCTTAGCAATGTGTCATAGCTTACTACAGCGAAAATAGGCATCCTTCCCATAAAAACATTCACCACAGTGAGGCTTACCAAACTTAGGACACGACGCTACTGCAGCTACTATGGCCTTACTAGCACTAGATCCGATATTAGCTTTCATATTCTACCATTTGCCCTTTCCTTTGTCTTGACCATTCCACTTTCTCTTTCCAAATCGTCATTTATCCTGTAGGTTGTACAATTGATTGTGTTGCTCTGCATTAGCCTTCTAATACCAAATAGTGTGAGCTCGTTCCAACATCTCACGGTATGATGTAAAACGATGTGACATAAAAATCATGCTTAGGTCTGGGCTTAATCCTTGCTTGAACCTTTGAGTCTTCTTAATTTTTGTGTCAACTAAGTGTGGACCATAGCTTGAGAGTTGGTTGAACTTTCACTAGTAATCAATAGGGACATATTACTTTGCTTGAACTGAATGAATTCACTCTCCATAAAATTAAAATTAATTAAGGGTATAGTGGGTATGTAGCTAGATATGTAAGAAATTAATGTTATTAATTAATTATCAATAAAATTAAAATTAAATAAGGGTATATTAGGTATATAATTAAAATATGTAAAGGTAAATTGGGTGGCAAATTGAACATTTTCAAGAAAGATTATTTTATCATCAATCTTCATATACACAAAAATATTAAAATATTTTATATGGATAAAACACATACATTGACACCACCTATGGTTGTACGATTACTTGTGTGAAATGTTCTTGTACCTGAAAGGCTAAAATACCATATCTTTGTATAATTGGAGTATTAACCGATCTTACAAAATGTATTTGACTAAATATAGTTTTTTCTGTAAATCTCATTGTGAGATATCTCTCTACACCACCTCAAATATATTAACATAATGTTAAACATAGTTTTCGTTACCTAAAAAGTACTATTGATATGAAATAATTTTATTCAAAAAAAAATAAAAAAAAATCTTCTTTAGCGAGATATGCAAATACATATTATATATATATATAATATCATAGAGCTTCGTGTAGCAAACCTTAATAATGTCTTCAAATCATTATGAAATTATTGAAATTTATGAAGCAAATAAAGAATGTGTATGGTTGAGAAATATGATACATCATATCTAAGTATCATGCAGATTAATTTCAACAAAAGATTATACAATTATATTGTATAAAGACAATATAGCTTCTATTATACAACTCAAATGAGGCTACATAAAAGGGAATATGAAAAAGAACATTTTTTTTTTCAAAATTCTTCTATACACGAGTTTTAGAATATTGGTAACATCGATGTTCAACTAATTCACTCGAGTGACAATGTAACTAACTTCACAAACCACTGTTCATATCTATATTTAAGAAATTGGTACACAAGATTGAAATATTGGACTCAAAGATCTTAAGTGATTAACATCAAGTAAAGTAGCTGTTCTCTTTTTTTATTCATCCAAGTTTATCCCACTGAGTTTTCCGAGTAAAGTATTAATGATGCATCATTTTCTTTATATTTCAAAATTTTAACAATTAACTGTATTATTTTTGGGTAAATATATTAATACCACAATTTTTGTTAATTACACTAAATTTTTATTAAAATACATATTCCTAAATTTTACTTATTTTTACACTAATGTTCTCAATTTTGTTTAAAATAATAAAAAAAATTATTATCAACTTATTAATTTTCACATTTTGTCTACAACGACAATTTTCATCCAAAATATTTGGTTTGAGAGCCAAAAAACGTATTTCTCTATCGCTTTTTAAATAATCAAAATAAATAACTAATATAAAATTTAAACAAATGTCCATTTTTTCAATGCACATTACTATAATATTTGGATGAAAATCGTAATTTAAGACAAAATATGCTAATTAATTGAAGGTTAAGAATGACAATTCGGTGCGAAAAAAATTGAGGATATAAAAATAAAAGTGAGCAAATATTAAAAATCTTCATTGTAAATAAAATATGATGCAGTTATGAAAAAAGAAAAAAAATTGTTGTGACGATATAATTACCCATAAGTTTTTCCACTAGATTTTTATGTAAGCCTGTTTGTCTACCATTAAAATAAAAGTTTTTTTTTTAAAAAGAACTCTTTTTCAATCATAAAATTAACGTAATAAAATACTTTCTATATAAATACAAAAAATTACTTTTTAGCCTCACATATTTTTTCGAAAGAAAATCACTATTTCAAATTTATTTGATACACATTTTTTTTTTCATTCTCATTTTTTTACTTATTTTTAACAACATATTATTTAATAAAATAATATTTTACATCACATCAATAACTTTTCATTTTTTTTTAACCATATATTTATCATTCATCACATTAAAAAAAATTTATTTTTCCCCAAAAATACTATCAAATGGGCCTTTTTTCCTTTAAATTTCATTAAATTGGTTGTCAAGGGGGCCTAAATTTATTACACAAATCTTTTGAGATTATTGCTCGTGTGTAAGTAAAAAAGAGAATCAGTTCATTTCAATTCGATACTCACAATCATCATCGACGCTTATCTTAAGGTTTTTGATTTAGTACTCAATAATTCATGAATGGTTATGTTGTCTAACACTTAAATTCCTTGCAGCTAATGTTACTATATATTTTTGAGTGATTGATAAATTCACGTGAGAAAGTAGCACAGGCAGATGTTACAAATTCCAATGTTCAGCAATTAACCCTAAATTGTCCTGAATTTTGACGAATGCCATAATTCTGCCTATTAATGATTGTAGATGAAATTAAACGTTGAAGGATGCATACATAGAGAGTTGGAGAGTGTATATGAAACTCTTTTACCCCTGCAAGATGTTGAGAAAACTTAAAATTGATCTATCATTCATTGTGGGATTACAGGTATTTTTTTTTTCCCTTTCTTAGTTTCAGTTTCTGCCCACTACATTTCATGAATTTGAGCAGTATATGGCGTATCTTTATTGATAATTCAAATGTCATAGGTATCTTAAAAATAGTTCTGTAATATCAATTAGTGATTTCCCGTTTAGAAGAATAGTGATATTGTTGAAGTGGATTTGTTTGGTTATTCTCAGAGTATTCACCACAATTGATGCGTATGTCATTTGAAGGAAGTATGAAATTCTCAAACTTTATCTTTCCTAAGGGAACAAGATTCAGGAGATTCAGCACGTATAGGGAAGCATAGCTCTTTAGCATGAAACTCTAGGAACATAGTTCACTAATCTGTTGCCCTGCACTTTTTATTAGTTTGCGACGTTTGCTGAATGCCTAACCCTAGTTCATTCACACCTGACATAATCTGAGCAAGTGATTTTCCCAGTCAGACATGATTGAATGAAGTTTGCCGAATACAATCACTTTCTTACGCTCTTCTCATTTTAGAGAATAGCATGACAGAGTAGGGATAAAATTATGTGGTATGTGTTGAATGAAGTTAGCTGTCGATTAGCGCATCTTCGGACTGGAGCATTCTGCACCACTTATTAATAAAACACACGGTCCAGTGCTCATTCCATTCTGTGGAGGCTGCGAACTGGGAAAATCTTCCTAGTTATAAATTGACTTCCTCAGAATATTACTTAATGATTTTTTTTAATCTTTTAAGTACTTAAACTACCATCATTATGACCATGTTTACGGTCTATCCCTCTTCTCTGCAGCACTGTTTCTTTCCATGCCCACTCTCCATGGACACTTGCTTCGTATCCCTATTTTATTTAGTTGTAATGTACTGATTGAATCTCCCTATTCTTTTGCTTTCCAACCCCTATTTCAATAGATGCATCGATCAACCATCAATTCCAATTTCAAATGTTGATAGTTTCCTGCCTCTCCTACTAGTTTTTGTACACTACACGTGCAATGTTAGACTGGTGTAGTTCCTTGCACTGCACATTAACCAAAGAGATCTGGTAATGCTCATCTTTGGAGTTGTATTGGTTTTGTTAATTTGGCTGATAGCTGCATACTGTTTTGTTGGCCTATCTTGTGTTGGCCTATCTTGATTGGGCATTCACTGTGTTTGTTGGGTGTCTATGAAACATGGCCGCTTAGTTTATGTAAGCAGGACAATACGAGAAGCTGGCTTATAATGAACTGGATATCTGATTTATAAGCGTAATGTTCATAAGCTTCGGCGAATGTCGAACCAATTGATGTCTTTCTTTTGCATGCCTTTTGACAGTACTATATACAAAAAACACCTTCTTGTCATAAACTTTCTATGAAGCACGTATTGTATGTATTTTTTGTTGACATTTGATAAAATTTAGCCCCTGTCTAGGCTCCGTTAAAATTAAATATACCTTCCCTAGCAAATTGAAAATTTTCTTTTATCAAAATTGTTTTGCTCAAAGTGAATTATCATGTACATGTACATGTGCAAGCATATATGTATTATAAAAGAATTCTAAGATAATTTGTATTTATAAACTTCATCTTTTGCATAATAGTGAGCATATTTAAATTTATAAACTTCTCATTTTACCTTTTTAGAGAAATGTTTATTGATTTCTCATCTTTTATATAACATGTAATTTTATATGTCAATGGCCAATTAATTCAAATATGATTTGAATAATTTAAAAAATAGAGCATTGAAATCTATAGCTTAATAAATGCAATGATTTATTTAAAAATAGAGAGTGAATTTTACTCTCAAAACTTGGAGAGCTCAAACCTGCTCTATATTTTAAAAGTTAAAATAGAGTCTCTTAGAGCTTACTTTTAAGCATTAACTCTCTAAAATAGAGAATGTGTTATATTTAGTGGAGATGCTCTAAGCAATTTTTTTTTCCTATTGATGCCAAGCAATAACGCTAGACGTGATATTTTATTTTCATCAATGTTATGGGCTATATGCACTTTCCTTTTCAATCCATATTGAGGCAATTTTGAAGATTCTATGTTACCTAAAATGTACTAATGAGAAAGGTCTATTTTTCTCAAGAATGCCTTCCTCCATGGTGATAAGATAGAAGAGGTGTACATGGACATACCTTTGGAATTTACCCCTCCATAGTGACTGGGAGCCGTGTAGGCAAAATTCTTTAAGATCAACTTAGCTAGGGATTGAAATGGGCTCACACAGGGAACCTATCTACAACTATGAAAATTGAATCATGACCTCTAGAAATTTTAGGCAACCCGAGAACAAAATCCATGCTAAGATCACGTGGGGAGAGTGATGAACGAGGAGACGAGTATATATCCCAGTGTTTTCCCATTCTGTCATCCCTAATTAACATGTGAGCAATGTCCGTCTTAAAGGAAGGCCAATAAAATTGATCCTCGACTAACGCAATCATTTTGCGTCAATCAAAATGACCAGCTAGACCTTTTGCATGTTCTCAAACAAGGAATTCATAAAGTGAGGTACGGGAGATACATAATTTGGTTCCTTTGAAAAGATAATTATCGTTGAACAAGAAAGCAACATGGTTAGGGGAGGAGTTAGCTAATAGTTCTGAAAGAATAAAGATGATGCTAAAGTTGGGACAACTGGAATAATCATCCTTTAAGCGCTCAAATCCCACCACCATAGTGCTCATAGAACAAAGAACCGTAGTGATATAACTAAGAGCATTAACCGCTTTATTTTTTTCTCCAACTTGATGGTGAATGACAAATGTGTACTTTTGAAGAAACTGACCTACTTAACATGTCCGTCACTCAAATTATGTTGGGAAATGAGGTAACTAATAGCTCAATGGTCAAAATAGAGATGAACTCTTGGGGTAACAAAATAATATCACCAGTGATGTAGAGATTCGACAATGGCATAGAACTCTGTCATAGGTAGAAGTCTTCTGTCATGCCTGATTTTGTTTTCCGCTAAAGGGATGGGATGACCATACTAACTTAAGACGCTACCAATATCGACACCATAACCATTGCAAGCAACCTAAAAACTTCAGAAAGATTAGGTTGGCACAAACAGAGGCCTTGATCAACTTTTGCTTAATGGCTATGAAGGCTTCTGGGCTTAGGGATTCCAATGAAAATCCCTTTTTTCATAGAATCAATGATGGGAGCGTGATAGTTACCTGCTATTGCTGCTGATGTTTTAAGGAATCTGGCTGCTGCTTATGTTCATGTTGAGCAGCTGAGGCAAACAGAGAAGATCAACACAGTAAACAATAGAGCTGGAATAGTATTTGACTAGGAATTTATGTATTGTATTTATGAATTTGTATAGCAGTATAGATGTAGACAATATCCTGTAATTGAATGAAAAATGGAATTTGAATGAAATAATCCCAAGGTAGTTCGAGAGGCCCGGGTTCTGTCCTCACTTTGTTCAATCACTCAATCAGTGATTAACCCAATTCCACCTTAATTACATTTATGGACATTCTACTATATTTCTATTACCTTTTTGCCCTTTTGCTAAATAACTGGATCGAACATTCTGGGAATAGTGGATGACTTGGTTGCCTCACTTCTTTCTTTCTTTCTTTCTTTCCCTCGCATAAGTGAATCTTATTGGAGGTCTATCATTACCCGCACCCCAAAATCCACCTAGTCCTCAAGGTGGAAGTGTGGTTCAACTTCAAAATTTGGAACCAATTTTGGAGTAAGCTTGCGGCAGCTGTTAACTTGTATAGTCAATTGACCACGTACAATTAGAATGTTATCCATAAAAATCCCATAACCAATTGGGCCTACACAAGGAATTCCCAAAGTTTTGAGTCCGATTATTCAAAATAACAGATGGTTGTTCTACAACTCGGATTTTACTTTTCATCACAACAATAACACAATCCCTTGTCTCTTTTCATTTGTAATTCCACATTTGTCAATTTTTTGAAGGGTTTTATGCCTTTGGCCGCCGTCGTCGAATAAATTATAGAGACCGTGGCTGTTTTCTGACTGATCGCGTTTGTCTGGAGAATGTTCTGGTGATATGGGTTGGATGTGTGGGTTGGGAAGTAATGAGGTTGTGAGATAGGCTATAGGAATTAGTTTTAACCTTGGGTGGGCCGTAAGTGGAATGGGCTTACTTCATTGAGTCATTCTTGTCTTCACTCGATATGGCCCTATCCCTGAGGTTTAAACATACGGACCTCAGCCCATATCATTGGCTTGGACCTGTTGATGAAATTGCCTTCCAGCACCTCTACAGGGATCATCGGCAGTGGAGCTTCCACCTTCTCCCACCTCCTTGGTTGCCTGTTATCTTCCCATTGATACCCAGCCAACGCCTCCAGTTAAAACTGCAGCAGCTTCGATTTTTCTCCAATTTGAGAACTGATTCAGGTCAAAGACCCTCTCCTCTCCAAAAAACCAACCGTTGGAATTATCACCTTGGAACACCGATAATTACAGTTGTTGACTTCAATTTTCTACTTTGACCAATTCGTCACGACGGATCCTTCCTACTCTACTTTTTCCTGCCTCGTTGGATTTCAGTGAAATTTCATAATCAACAATGGTTTCAGCCTAATTGATTGCAAGTCCTTTGTCCTTCCTTTCTCCTTTGTATCCCTCTCATTTCTTCATCATCATATCAAATTTCTCCCTCAACACTGTCATATCCCTTTGAATCTTGGATTTCATCACCCTTAGTCCTTGTTGTATCTCTGAATTTATACCATCGATTCTCGTTTCCAGGGTTCCTACACGATCTATAAGCGTTATCCTCCCTCCCAGTTTAGATTCTCTGATACCAATTTGATAGGTACCTGCTGTTGCTGCTGATGTTCTAATGAGTCTGACTGCTGCTGATGATGCTTTGGATCTGCTATGCCAACAAGGAAGAATTATATGCTATTCAATTGGACTATGTAATTGGATTGCAGTGCTACGAGTACAGAGTGGCTTATTAATGTATTTGATAGCCTAAGAACTGCATTATTATTCAGTGGAAGTGATGATGAACTAAACAACTTCCAGGGCAATTCGAGAGGCCCGAAAACTCTCCTCATTAACCTGACAAAACTCCAGAATGAATGAATCCCTCTAAGCCCTCCACCACATTAATTCTCCTTTTCCTTAACTGACTATGCTACCTTCTTCCACCCTTACACAACTAACTAATTGAATGAAATGTACAACAGATTTAGTTTGTTGACTTAGCTGCCTCCCTGTCAACTGTAGCCTCATCCTTCTTTCTTCTAGCATAGGTGAATCTAATCGGAGGCCTATCATTACTCATCCTCTGAAATCCACTTTGTCCTCGAGGTGGAAGTTGTTGTTGTCTGAACCATTCCTAATTTTGAAATATCTTACAACCAAACAATTTCCTTGCAAGAACTCTAGTCATGGTCACCGTGGAAAAAGGATGTTTCAACCCTTTAAAGTGGACGGACTTACTCAATCGAGCAACTATCATAAGTATAGTATTCAAGATAACTCCATAGCTAGTTGTCCCTACCACAAAATGCCCACTTTTTAAAACCGACAAGCCGAAATAAAGTTGTAGCGGACCACATTTTCGATTAACACTAACATAGGGTGTTGATCAATCTGCCCATGGAGTTTCATCATCCTTAGAACTCCATCTTTTCTCCCTCCCCTTTTTCAATCTCTATGAGGCCTACTTCGATCCCATTATTAGTTAGCACTACATGTAACTTTTTATTGCGGTACATGTGATCCGGCGTGCACTTCTCATCACAATAATAACACAGCCCCATCTCCTCTGTAAGCTATAACTCCGCAATAGTAACCCTTTTGAAAGTGGGATCCCCTTTGGCCACTATAGACTAGTGGAATATGGTGACTGCGGTGAATTTAGGAGCGGTGGGAATCGTTTGGTTGGATTGCTGATTGGGACTCATTGTTTGAAATAGGATAAATAGGAGGTCTGGGTTTGGATTGTATGTATTAATTTTATTCAGGACTTTAATTTGCTTGGGCCTGCTTCATTGATTCATTTCTATCTTTCCCTCCTTGGGCCAACTCCATAATACCGCCCAAACCTTGTGGCTTTAAACTTCTGTTCGCAGCCCGTAACATGGGTTTGAACCCATTAAAGAAATTTCCATCAAACAACTCATCTGGTAATGTTGGTAACGCAGCGACCGGGCTTTTGAACAACTTCCGGTAATCACTACGATTCTGACCATTTGTAATAGCTCCGATTTCCTCAAATTTGGGTGGAGTTTCAGAATTGAAGGTGGCTTCAGTAAAGGTATCTACCGATTCTTTTTCCTTCCTTTCACACCCTTGTCCATCCCATTTCTTATTCATCATTTTAAATTTCTCCATCATCATAGACATTTTTATCCTAAATTCAGAACCTAGCCCATCCCGCAACTCCAATTTTATTCTGTTGATTCTCCCTTCTAAAGACCCTACCCAATCAATGATTATCCCAGATCCTCCCTTATTACATGTATAGATTATGGACATTGTACTATATTTCTATTACTATTTTACCCATTTGCTAAATAATTGGTTGGAACATTCTGGAATAGTAGATGATTTGGCTGTCTCACTTCTTTCGTTCCCTCCTTGCGTAAGTCAATCTTATTGGAGGTCTATCAGAGCGGTGATAAAACTAAAGTCTTGATTGAATCTCCTATAGGAGGAAGCTAATCCATGAAACATATGGGTTTAAGTTATTGCTGCAGGTTTAGGCCAATCACGAATTATATAGATTTTTACTGGATCAACATAAATCTCATGGATGGAGATAATGAACCCTAAGAAGAGTACTTGTGACGGTAGGATGGAACACTTCTTAATGTTAGCGTACAATTTTGCAGAATGAAGAGTAAGGAAGACATGTCAAAGGTAATCTAAGTGTGCCTTACATGAACGACTATAAATCAAGATGTTATCAAAATAGACTATAAGAAATTTTCCAATGAAAGGTCGCAAGACATCGTTCATGAGACCTCGTAATAGTGCTAGGTGTATTGGACATCCAAAAAAGCATAACTAGCCATTCGTACAAACCATTGTAAGTTTTGAAAGCTATTTTCCATTATCCCATGGTCTAATTCTAATTTGATGATAACTACTCCATAAATCAATGTTAGAAAACCACAAAAGAAAATTTCTAGGACTCATAGATTTGGTTACAGATTCTGAGCCCGAGTCATGCATTACTTTGGATGATGAAACTCTACCAAAAGAAGATTTCTAGGACTCAGAGAGATTAGAGATAGTTTTATTTACTCATTTAGCCAAAGTTTATTTGTTTATTTATTGGATTTTTAAAAAAAAAAAAAAAAAAAAAAACAGATACTATATGTAAAGATTCGAAAATTTTAAAGTTTTTACCATTAATATTATTATAAATAATTTCTGCGTTATCAGATTTTTTTTCTAAATTAAAATTTTATGTGTTAAGAAAATGCCGAGATAACAACAAAACCAAGCAACTATCATCAGAGATTTGTTGAGAGCTATACAAGATTTGGGTAGATAACAAGCACAGGTTGGTCCCCAGAATGCAAATGTTAACATGAGTTCAATTGTAGAACAATTTCACTGCTACAAACCCCAACCTTTGATGGCAAGGCAGACCCATTGACAGCTGAGGAATGGTTAAAAGGAATGGAGCGAGTCTTCAAACATCTTTCTTGCATTGATGCTCAAAAGATATTATGTGCAGAATTCATGTTGGTTGATGTTGCAGGCCATTGGTGGGAGTCAGCATCGCGCACTAGAACAGAAGCTCAACAACGTGCTCTAACGTGGACACAATTCAAGGACGAAGTGATGGGAATATGCTTCCCACAATTGAGATAAAGTTATTTTGGATAAAATTGAATTAAGTTAGAGCGATCAAAGAATATTTTGGCAAATAAATCTTAAGGGATTATTTCACTCAGTAGTTGGATGTGACTTTATTCCAATTATGTTTCCCTTTAGTTAGTTAAAGTAGGATTTGGAGTCTGCCATAATTAAGCAAGAGTTTATACTATTAAGTCCTAGTGTAATCAAATTCTATGGAAGTTGTCCAACTCTTTGCTCTCGGTTAGATAAAAGATAATTTATTTTGATAACAAGTTGATTTTTTATTATTTAAATTGTTTGTTTGCATTAAAATAAGATAAAGCCTTATATATTATCCAAGTTATACTTTTGAATTTTTTTTATTAAAAATAGGGTAAAGAATTTACTTGGTTGGCAGCCTGCACGTGTGTGGATAGATATAAAATAAATTGTTGTATTAATTAGTAATTGGTTACAATGTCAATCAGGTAGTGATAGGTGTCATAGTAAGGATTGACTTGTAGGCATAATCATGATAAGAGAAAAGTGAAACCTAATCCTACCCAATTCTTTTATGTTGCACGTTCACAATTCTATTTGTACTAGAAGTCAAATTGTGAACACCCTAAGGGTGGAAATAAATACTATGCATATGTCCCATCTTTCAACACACAAATATTATACATACGGCTGGAGAGAGAGAGAGAGAGAGAGAGAGAGAGAGAGAGAGAGGTTGATTACCTGTACGTGAAAAAAAGAGAAGGGTGTGGAAAGTCAAAAGTGCATACATAATTTGTAATCAAATCTCTAACCCAAAGTAGAGAAAAAGATTTCTAATGTGCTGGCAGATTTTTTTTATATTTCAATAATAAGGTAAGATACTTTTGTGAAAGTGGTATATTTTCGTATACTTTTGTGTTCAATAATTTATACTTGAATTGCCGGTGGACCTTCGGGTTTGACCTAACGAAATGTGAAATCCTTCGGGAATTCAAAATGAAAAATGATGGGTATCTCGTTTGGTCACTGATATACTCCATAAATGGAAATGTTGTATGAATTGTCTATGTTATTGTTATATAATTGCGTATGGAAACTGCACGTATCTTATTGGGTGTTTTTAAAATACTCTCTTATAAATTTTTACAGGCTAATTAGGGTCGATTGGAATTGTGGCGGGATGGTGTAGCGGACTGCCTAGGGATTTCGGACATACGAAAATATTAAGTTTTACTGCCTTTAAATTTATTAGTTTGTTTTGTTCAATAACATTATTATCAAATTTATTTGTTGGGAATGTTTAAATGTTCCAAATTTAAATTTATGGATGTTCCAATATTTTGTTTATTAAAGAATTTTACCGTCCCGCATTTTAAGTAAATAAAAGTAAATGAATTTTTTTTTTTTATAACACTTCAAGATGTATAAAATTGGGGTGTTACAAATATATTCTTATTTAATATGCAATTTGTCTGTACACAAAACCATAAGCCCCTTTATATAAAAAAGGGTCTTTCATTCTGTTATAGAATGTACAACTGTAGTATATATAGGGATCCCTAATTAAGGATCTTTCATAATATATATATATATATATATATATATATCTTCTCCTATAAAATAAAATAATGAGATTATTCTCTCCTAATTAGATGGTATTAGAGCACTAAATTATTTTACCTGTGCGTGCTCTCTGTCAGAGTTCGACCTTCATGTTTTCCGCGATGACTGTGTAGTCTGCGTTTAGCCTTCGTGTTTCCAACGACGTCATCTCTGGTTGAAAGGTTTGGTTATTATTGGGCTCCTTTCAGTTGGGCCTTTTGTAGTTGGGGTCAATAATATCAAGTATTGGGCCATATGTATTAGGCTGCTAATTGGATTATTGTTGAATGTTGGACTGATTTAATTGGAGGCTAAATTCTAATCATTTCACGTGTGGTTGTTTTAACCTATTATTTTGGTCTGTTATTTGTTGGATTTGGGACAGTGTCTTTTAAGCTGCTTCTTTGATTTGTTATTTGGATCCTGTGGTTTGTTTCTATGGCTGACAAGCAAAAGAATTCAGTTATGACTGAAGTCATTCCTGTGATGTCCAAGTTATTTAGATTGGAGCATAAGTTGGGTGATCCAAATTATTTAGATTGGTGTAAGACAGTTCGGATTTATCTGCGGAGTATTTTTACGGACAATCATCTTATTGAAGATTCACCAACGAATAATACGTGTCAGACATGGTTAAGAGATGATGCCCGATTATTCTTACAAATCTGTAATTCCATTGACACAGAGATAGTTAGCCTGATGAATCACTGCGAGTATGTTAAGGAATTAATGGAATATTTAGAATTCATGTTCTCTGAGAAAGGGAATGTATCACTTATTTATGAAGTTTGTAAGGTTTTTACCGTGCTAAAGAACAAGATCAGTCACTTTGGACTTATTTTATGAATTTCAAAAGGACCTACGAAGAACTGAATGCATTACTACCTTTTAGTCTAGATGTGAAAGTTCAGCAAGCTCAACGGGAGCAAATGGCTATGATGTGTTTTCTAGCCGATTTTAATCCTTACTTTGAGACTGCCAAATCTCAGATCCTCTCTAGTGTTGAAATTTCATCCCTGCAAGAAACTTTTACTAGAGTACTTCGTACAGATACTAGTGCTTCTGTTGCTTCATTTTTACAGTCTTTTAGTGCTCTTATCAGTCGCAGTAGTAAAAATAATGCAAAAGGCAGGGTACAACATTCGGGTCAATCGAAGTTAGAATGAAGGGGGAGTTGTCTGCTACTACTGTCATGTGCCGGGTCATACTAAACACTCATGCCGAAAATTGCAGAATAAATCTCAGAAGCCTCATTCCGCTCATGTTGCAGCTATTATTGCTACACCCATATCATCTTCTCAGCAGACTATTATAGTCTCTGTAAATGAATTTGCTAAATTCACTTAGTACCATGAAGCATTGAAGAATTCATCTCACCCCATCTCTACCATTGCTGAGACAGGTAAACCCAATACATGTCTTCTCTCATCTTCCTCAAATTGGGTCATTGATTCTGGTGCCACAGATCATATGACAGGCAATCCTAGTTTCTTCTCCACTTTTCAGTCGCATACATATCCTTCTAATGTCACTTTAGCTGATGGCTTTACTTCTTCTATACTCGATTCAGGTACTATTAATCCAACTCCATTAATCTTCTTATCATCTGCCTTAAGTATACCGCAAATTTTTTTTAATTTAATGTTCGTAAGCAAACTTACTCGGACTTTAAACTGCTCTCATTTTTTTCTGATTACTGCCTTTTTCAGGATCTTATAACGAAGAAGATTATTGGTAAAAGACATGAGTCAAGAGGTCTCTATATTCTGGATACCCAAGTGCCCAAGTCCATTAGATGTTCAGGTGTCTTAACCCATTTTGAAGCACATTGTCGGTTGGAACATCCATCTTTATCTTTGTTGAAGAAATTGTGTCTTCAATTTCAAAATGTATCATCTTTAGATTGTGAGTTGTGTCAGTTTGTGAAACATCATCATCTGCTGTAAGTTCCTCGATTCAATAAAAGAGCTAGTTTTCCTTTTGAGTTAGTTCATTCATATGTTTGGGTCCTTATCCTTTTGTGTCCAAAACTGGATTTTGCTATTTTGTTATCTTTGTTGATGATTTTTCTCGTGTGACTTAGCTTTATTTAATGAAAAATAGTTTTGAATTATTTTCTCATTTTAGTGTTTTTTGAGCTGAAATTAAAACACAATTTAATGTTTCTGTACAAACATTGAGAAGTGATAATAGTGCTAAAAATATTTTTCCGGTTCTTTTCAAACTTACATGCTTCAGAATGGTATTCTCTATCAGTCCTTGTGTATTGACACTCCCTTTCAGAATAGTGTGGTCGAAAGAAAAAATAAGCATCTTTTTTAGACAGCCAGGGTACTCCTGTTTCAAATGCATGTTCCTAGATTAATTGAATGCCTTCATCTGTTCTTCGTGATGAGACTCCTTATAGTGTCTTTTTTTCCTACTAAACTCTTGTTTTTTATCGAACCTAGAATATTTAGTAGTACTTGTTATGCTCGTGATGTTCGTCCACAGGTAACTAAATTAGATGTCGAGTCCTTAAAATGTATTTTTCTGGGTTACTCTTTTTTGTTGCCTTCATAGACTGTAATCCTTCCAAAAACTGTTCATAAAGCATTATCACATACTAGTTGGCGTGATGCTATGATAGAGGAGATTACTGCTTTAGATGCTAATGACACTTGGAATTTAGTAAATTTACCTGCAGGAAAAAAAAAGGCTATTGGATGCAAGTGGGTGTTTGCAGTCAAAGTCAATCCTGACGAATCAGTGGCTAGGCTTAAAACTCGTCTTGTGGCTAAAGGCTATGCCCAAATTTATGGTGTGGATCATTTTGACACTTTCTCTCCTGTAGCTGAATTAACGTCTATTCGCTTATTCATTTCTATGACAGCTACACATAATTGGCCTCTACATCAATTAGACATAAAAAAATGTCTTCTTACATGGTGATCTCCAAGATGAGATTTATATGGAGCAACCACCTGGATTTGTTGTTCAGAGGGAGTTTGGAAAAGTGTGTCATCTACTAAGGTCCTTATATGGTTTGAAATAGAGTCCACGTGCGTGGTTTGGAAAATTCAATCAGGCAGTGGAAAAGTTTGGAATGCAAAAAAACAAGTCTGACCACTCAGTTTTCAGTCTTCTACAAATAGTCTGCATCCGACATTATTCTCCTTGTTGTGTATGTTGATGGTATTGTTATAATTGGCAATGATACTATGGAATTTCATCTCTAAAGTCTTTTCTCCACACCCAATTTCACACGAAAGACTTAAGGGTGTTGAAGTATTTCTTGGAAGTTGAGGTGACAAGAAGCAAGAAAGACATCCTCTTATCTCAGAGAAAATATGTGCTTGACTTATTAACTGAGACAGGAAAGTTGGGAGCTAAGCCAAGCAGTGCTCCAATGCTTCCTAATTTGCAACTTATCAAAGATGGTGACATATTTGAAGATCCTGAAAAGTATAGAAGACTGGTTGGGAAATTGAACTATCTTATAGTGACCCGTCCTGATATCACATATCCTGTCAGTATTGTAAGTCAATTCATGTCTTCCGCAACAATTCACCATTGGGCAACTTTAGAACAGATCTTGTGTTATCTAAAAGGAGCTCCTGGATGTAGGATACTGTATAGAAATCATGGACATACCCACATGCAGATTGGGCAGGTTCCAAGATTGGCCGAAGATCTACTACTGGCTTTGTTGGAGGAAACTTGGTTTCGTGGAAATTAAGGAGCAAAATGTTGTGTCCCAATCCAACGCAAAATCAGAATATAGAGTTATGGCACAATCTGTGTGTGAGATAATGTAGATATATCAACTGTTAACTGAAGTATGTCTTAAAGTTTGAATACCGGCAAAGTTGTGTGTAACAATCAAGTTGTTCTTCATATTGCTTCTAATCTTGTATTTCATGAACGAACTAAGCATATTGAGTTTGACTGTCACTTCGTTCGTGAGAAGGTGCAACAAAATTTAATTTCTACAGGATATGTAAAAATTGGAGAACAATTAGGAGATATTTTCACAAAGGCTCTAAATGGAATTCGGGTTGATTATATTTGTAACAAATTGGACATGATTAATATCTATGCTCCAGTTTGAGGGGAGAGTGTTATAGAATGTACAGCTGTAGTATATATAGGGATCCCTAATTAAGGATCCTTCCTAATATAAAATTCTCTATGTAAATATATATATATATATATATATATATATATATATATATGTATGTATCTTCTCCTATGAAATAAAATAATGAGATTATTCTCTCCTATTTACACAATCTAAACAAACTTGTAAAAGATAACATTGAAGAAATAACAAAATTCTACTTGATAAAAGCTACTAAAGTCTATATTAACGCAAATTCAACTTCTTTTTAGTCTTCCGCCTTGAGTTAACTTGTAGCGGTTTTCCTGTTGCATCACATAAAGTCATAATTCTGGCTTTGGAAGTTCTTGGTAGTATATCCAAGGTCCCACTAGTCTGTTATGTGACAAAAATCATAATTCAAAAATTTTAGATTTATTTATGTTGGAGGTTCACCATAATATTTTTGTTGTGCTATAATCGGAATGCCGTGTAAGTTGAAACAGTATGGGTGCTATAACCTATATACGTTTTTGTAATTCTAAACTCATAGAAGAAGATTCTTAGTGTTAAACCTTTGCTTCTGGGGGTTTCCTCCGCTCTTTTTTCCCTATCTTTTCTATCTGCAAGTTATATTTTCAGATTCTAGAGGGAACATCAAATTGGGAAGTCGAGCTGCTGCACAATTTATAAGAACATTGAGACCATACTGGCTTTTTGCACAATTTTTCACTCCATATTTGCTGCCTTTTTACAGCATGGGGAGTGGCCAGTTGACAAAATTCCCCTTGATAAGTGCTTCAAAGGATGAAAATATTTACTGCTTTTTACTAGCTCCCTTAGATATCACTCACTGAGACTTCCTATAGTTACTGCTTGAAGCTAGTGTATTCCCTTGGGAATTCTTTGAATCTTTTAGATTTTTGAAATTGACTCTGAGCCAGGGTCTCTAGAGCGTCACTATCACGAACAATGGCTAGCAATCACAAAGATGCTTTTCCTAAAATTCTTATGCAAGAACTAAAGTTTAACTTTGTGAACCGTTCCCACATTCATTATAGTGATGCATGAAAGAGTATTGAATTCAATTAAAATTAGAATGGTCCACATTTTGCTGTAGTGCCCCTGGATTATAGAATGATACATATTTCTTTCTTTTTTTTTTTTTTTTTTTTTTACATAATGTACAGTAAATACATATTTTGAAAAACTCGATGTAAAACTACTGAACTCTACCATAATACTAAAATACCTTGCTTGACCTCATTTAGCTTCTCTAGGGTCGGATTCATTTGTCTCCGACTTGACGCCAATTGTGATTGGTCAACATAGGTCAAGTTCATTTCTTTGTCCAACTTGACCATTTTCATTTTGTTCAACTTGAATGTGATTGACGTAGCTAAGACTGGTTGACTAGAGTCAAGTTGGGACTTGTACCAAGCTATTTGACCCCTTCGAACCGCTTGACTGGCTGACAGGGGTTGAGCTCATTTCCTTCAACTCGACTTCAGTCTAGTTGTCTTAACTGAGGTCCAGTTAAAAAATCTTCAAAAAGAAAACTTCTGTCAAGTTCCTTTTTGCCAACTTGATCTTCTTAAAATTCTTTTATCTAATCTAGTGATTTTCTTTTCATTCAACTTTAATTGATCCCAGCCTAGACTGCTTAACTCTGGTCGAGTTTGTTTAGAAGTGCTTCAGACATTTCAAGTTTGTCTTGATGAGCACTAGAAGACAGATGTTTGAAGTAACTGTTGCATTATTTGTATAGGGCTCATGATTCCATTTGGACTGTCTTTCGGTCTGTGTCATTTCATAATATTATCACATGCACACCGTTGTTTTTAAAAATAGATCTCAATATCTTAGAGACAGACAGAGCTTAAAGCATCACCATAAGGTTGAACCATCGGTTTATTTAGAGATTTAAAAACTAGTCATCCTGGTTGTTTAAAATCTCATATGCAACATCCAGCATAACTATATTGCTTAGTTGGCAAAAAGCCATCTCAAATGTTGAACATTGAAAAATGAGGCTAAATTAAGTTGTTAAGCCAGAATGTTTGAGAAGATGAGCATTCATAATATTTTTATCCTGGAGGGAATTTACTTGTTTGTACGGATCTCTCAGTTTCTGTGTATTGTCTATTGCTTGCTTAGTGTACACTCACTACAGAGGATGTTTGTCATGATGATTGAACCTCATATTGCATAATCTTGTTTCAATGTGGCAGGGTAGATGCTGCAGCATAATATGCTTGTCAACTGAAGTGGAGTTAAACACTGATGCCTGGAATTATGGTATGAGCTTAAAGTCAGACATTGCATTGGCCAATTTTAACATGGCAGGAGTACATGCCCCTACTAAGATAATTTCATGGTAATAGAGTCATCGACAGAGGTGGTATTCAATAGGGAACGGACTCGAACTTATAATCCTAGAAGCCTTCCTTTTATTCTTCGGGTGGTCTATGAACTTCCATGCACAAATTCGCCCCCATGTTGCCACACGGGAGGATATGGGGACATAACCACTTCCTAGCTAGATTTTGCCAAAATGAGCAAAAAAAATTGGTTGGTGTGTAAGAAATCAGCAGTATTTGTAGTTTTGAAAAATACGGATGACTAAAAATGCTTGTGTTTGCATTATATCTAAAAGATAATGGATTTATAATCTCATTTACGCGTCTGATGATGCAGTAATGTGCTACCTTATGGTTGAGTAAAAATGCTAGATAATTGATCACGTTGAAGGATCAAAGCTCTATCAATTTTTTAAGATGTGTCTATTTGTATAGTGCTTGTGAATTGTGCGTGTTTTCTGACTCATTTTAAGAAATGGTCATCAAATTATAATGGTTCTCATTTTGCCTTTCTTTCGGTCCAACATTGACCTTTTTGCAAACCCCACTAGGCTCATACATATAAAACAAAATGTTGTATAGTGAATCTTTTGGGTATCTTGCTTTCATTATCTTCTGAGGTGTTCATGGCTTCTTGGACTCCCTTTTCCTTCAGTAACTCTATTGGACATCACTTTTGCTTCTTTTTCATTTTATATGTATATTTTCAAGTCTCAAAAGAAAGGTCTACTTGTGGCAAAACGAGACAAGTTTGTTTGGAAAGAGAGCTCTTTTATCGTGTAATAGATAGAGTCAACAAATAAACAAATTGAAAACTTGTAAATGGGTCAAACACTTGTAGCAAAAGATATAGGATGTCAAACTAGTGGTCTTCGGAGTGTGGCATATTACCATTTGCTATATTTCGCTTAGAAGAAAAGTAAGAATAATTATTTTAAGTCAACTTAGGCACCTCTCTTTCTAAGCCTCTCCATGCGTTGTCCATTAAAGATCCATCACGATTAGAGTTATCCTGAATCAAATATAATAACTTATTCCTCTTTAAGATCATGCTTTTGAAACTTTCAAGAACTAAACTCAAATGGGTATTTTTCAATTTGTTATGTCCTACATTGAGCACGAAAGTAAAACTTTAACATTATATCAAAGGACTAATGACAACCTGAATTTAGTACTTAAAAAAAGCACACGAGCTTGAATAGAGACAAGGATTCTCCTAAATTTGTCAAACTCCTAGTATCCCAAAAACCCGTGTGCCCTACAAATGACATTAAGTCTCTGTTTGGGCTCTATTTTAATGTGATTTTGAGAAGCAAATATATTTTCGAATAGTAATTTTTTAGAGAATGTTTGATTAAAAGATAAGAAAAATTTGGATTTCCGTATAATAATTTTTTTATGAAATAATGTGATTGAAAATAATGGACCCTAAAATAACATAAAAAATGTGCCCCAACAAAGTTTTCATCACATAGAAAGTCATAGAGAGATGTTGTCTCTTAGTGCATATGCCAGTCCAAAATGGCCCACCTCTGTAGAAACTACAAGCCTAAGGGGACCCTTGTGTGTTTTTTTAATTGGAAAAACCAAAAACAGTGCATTTTCAGAGTACTTTGCTGAATGCCACACGATTGGCATCTTTGAATAGAAAGATTGATCCATTTCTACTTTTAAGCATTTTCAGACACTTATAATTTCTTGAAAGATGTAACTTCAAATCAATCTCTACCGTTGATTTATCATCCATTGGCCGTACTTCTTTGCAACTTATGCTTCAAAAAGTTTTATGTACATATAACTACGGAAGCTCTACTCAAATTCATGCAGTACACTGATATGTAAACAGTAACTATAGAGAAAATTGAGCGTATGGACAAATAATAGATGCATGAATCTCTCAACTTGTCGTTGCCTTCCAAAACCCTATGTGTCTATAGGATTCTAATCTATCATCAATTATTGTGTAATTAGTCATTTCTGGATTGAGCTATTACACTTTGCAGTCTAAGCCGTCCTTGAAAGGCGAAAGGGTGAATCCTTGTGTCATGACATTGGTTGGATGGACGGCAACATCGTAGCTGCAAATGATATGAATGTACGCGGAGGAATTGGACTTCTCTCAAGATGAGATGATAAAATTAAGTAAATGTTTGGTACAAATTCTTTAAAATTTATTTTTTCAAACTCGTTTTCAATCACATTCTTCCAATAAAATAATTTTTTTCTACTTTTAACTACACATTTCCGAAAAAATCATTTTTCACAAAATCTATATCAAATAGGCCCCAAGTCTAACTTCAGGCTCGAAGGCTAAAATAATGGTGACTATGCTAACATTACAGTGAAATTGAGACTCTTTCAAATCTTAAGAAAATCGAAGGATCCTCGACAAACAAATTCTTTCTACAATATTTTCTCCATTAAATATAAACGCGACCCTGTTACATATGACTTCCATTCAAACATTGAATTGAGCATTGGAGTTACAATGCATCGTCCCTCATTCTGAAGTTTTTGGGGTTATTTTTCAAGACCGTTGATGATTGACAAATTTGAATTGATCAAATAATTTAGCACTTTTCTAAGGTATTGACTGTGTGAAAAATGTGCCTTTCGGTAATGGATGGAATCAAACTTTGAATTTTTTTTCACAGACCACCTTAAAGTAGGTTTCAACACTTGTGCTGTGCTGTTATAGGAGTGGCCACAACCTCCAATTCCATTTGCTCATTACCTATACTTTTCCTACATATTTTTTGCATTTAGGGTAAGTGAAGGATAAGTTACTTTACATGAATAAAATAAGTTGGTTTTGAAAAGACATCTACATGAAAATAAGTGCTCGTTTTATCATTACTAAAATTTTAACACTTTTACAACATATCAAATTTCAATTTTAATCACGCGTTTCATAAGATTCATAACTATCACAACTTTCGTCAAGTTTTATCAACATCTGCAAAAACTCATAAAAATTTTTGTAAACAAACTCAAGTAAAAATTGCTCATTATAAGTATAACACTTAGGTGGATTAGAACTTGTTAAAGTCTATTTTCTTACTGATCGATTTTAAAAGTGAGTTTTATTTAAGTTGTTATTATTTGTATCAGAGTAAATAACCTTTTCAAAAGATGTTGGTCGTCAACGGACGATTTGAGAGGATTACTTCTAGTAAGAGCTGGTAATTTCGTGGAATTTTCTGGCTGGGAAAGAACTGTGGACGACAAATATGTGTACACTTTTCTATTTTTGTTCCCTTTTGTTGAATTTTCTTGGTGCATAGGCCTACCACTTCGATGCACCAATAGGGCGAGTCGGTTGTTTTTTTATGCACTAATTTCTTTTATAATTAGCACACAAAATAATGTGATTGGTAGATTGCTAAACTAAGCAAAATAATTAAGAAAATGTTACACACGTGGCACCTAATCGACAATTGATAGTCAAATAAAATTTCCAAAAAAATAATAAATTTTGTGGCATGTGGCATTAAATTATTCGATTTTAAGTACAATTAGGTGCCACAAGGTGATTGCCTTGATTTAAAAAGGGCCACTAAGGAGATTCCAAACCTATAAAGCTAAAACTTCATAGTAAATGCAAGCAATGTATTTTAATATCGTGGACATCATGTCTTAACAAACACACGTATACGTGTGTGTTGTCTATTAATTTGTTCTAAGATAAGTGTACAAATGGTGGAAACAATTTAATGGACTTACACTATGGTCTCTTTTACTTTTTTTTTTTCATAAAGATTATTATTACACTATTATAGCATGTTCCTATTTGATGGAAATTAAAATTAGAATTTAATAATTTTTTTATAAAAATTGATGAAACGTGTATTTGAAGAGTTGTGAATCATGTATAGTTAGAGTTAATCGTTGACTTTAACTTAAATTAAAATAAGATTTTAATCCCTATCAAACATGAATTTTAACGATAATTTTTACAAGTACCAATTACTTTAGATCTGTTTGATAAGCTGGATTTTTCATGGACCTTTTTTACTGCACCTGACATCTTTTTCCTTGGTTTTGAGGAATTTGTTTTCCCATGGGTTTAGTAATTTTTTATTTTTCACACAATTTTTTTTTTTTTTTTTTTTTTTTTTTTGACAATTGAAACAAATTATATCCATTTTATTAACAATTTTCATGAAAAATAAAGTCAAACGAACACCAAAAGATAGAAAATTTAAAACATTTTTCAGGTGAAAATTTTTACCAATCAAACATAATTAATTGATAATTCTCAGTAAAACAAGTTCTAGGTAATTTAATTTTTTGAAATTAGTTTTCTTTCCACACAAATTTCATTCTTGCAATCAAACGGACCCTTTTTTTTTCGTGCGATGAAACGTGCAATAATTACAAGGCACATTTATTGGAGAATATTAAAAGGTTTGTCAGTAATTCTAGAGTTCGAAGCCTAATAGTATCATGAGGTTATTTTGAAATTTCAATTTTTATTATAGGTTTTTGACAATCCCAACGTCAACGAAAACAGTAAAATTTTTATTGAGATAGGGCACCATAAAATTTGTTAGGATGTTACTATTATAGAAATTTAATTGACGAGACAATTAACTATTTACAAACCCCACAAAATTTGAAGGAATGGAATATTTGTACCCTTTCTCGGATGAATATTATCCACCTTTGGATTTGTCACATTTATTACAACATGTCGTTTAAAATTTTATTTTATCAATATATTCTGTACTATTCATATATAATCCACTAATTAGAATGATACAATGGCCATACACTTCGAGTATTCTTTTAAATGAGTTCGGAATTGACTACCTCTTTTACTCACCACTTCGTTCAATTCATTTACAAAGAATACTAACTTGGCCAACATTTGGTGTGGCTATTTAAAAGATTTTTTTTTTTTTAATCGAATTTTGATAAATTGGATGTTGACATATACAATTAAAAAGTGAAGGCCTACAAAACAACAATTTGAATAGGGCTGAGTAGGGTAGACACACATTATATACAATTTGTTAATTTAACCCTCTATAATAAGTCTGTCCAAATTATGGAAATACCCCTCCAAAATACCCATTTTCACTTACATTAGATTGCAAAATGGACAGGAAAAAAAAAAAAAAAATCATGAGTTTAATTTTGGAGCAGGACTACATGTACAAAAAAACTCACAAAAAGTTTTACAGATTACTCACAGCAAGGAGTGTGTGGATTTTATTTTTTTTGTGCAATAAAATATTCACATAGGATCCACCCCATGTGAGAGTCCTGTAAAACGTATGTGACTTTTTTTTTTTTTTTTTCTATACATCTAGAAAAATTCTTAAGCTTGAATATTGTCAGAGAAAGCCTGCAAATTGCATTAAAAAAAATAAAAAGTTGCTTACACTACAACTGAGAATAATCGATTTTTTGGAAGATTAGCTTATCAGACTTATGCTATTAATAACATAATTGTGATGTCCAACTAATTTTTGTTCACCACGGCGTACACTTGAAATAGTAAGCATGTTTGGGAAGGAAAAAAAAAAAAAAAAAAAAACAATTATTTGAAGAAAGTCCTTACACTTGGCAAGAAAAAAAAAAGGTACTAATATCAAGTTTAAAAAATTGTTAGCCTCGTAAGTGCATATCGATGATTCGAGTTAATAAATGGTTTGTGTTTCAAAATATTAACTATTGAGATTAATTAATGCTTGTTCAATTTGACCATTTAGTTAACATTTATTAGTTTTGCTAAAAAAATATCGAACTTGAAAGACTTCTATATTGTGCTATATCGAACTGTCATCTGTCAAACACTCTCTTAAAAAATTAAAGTGTGATCATACTACCTATAAACCGAGTAACTAGATGTGTTTTGAACCCTATAATGCCTATTCTACGATAAACCTTTTTCATTTAGCTCTTGTTTGGTATAAATTAAAATTTTACTAAGATTTTAAGTAAAAGTAAACAATTAAATTTAACCACGCCTTTCATATCAAAATCTGCTAAATAAAATTAATTTTTAAGTACACTAAACAAGTGCTAAGATCGAACTTTTTTGTCCTCCTAGGAGTTGCACTTGCAGGTTTTGCAGGTGAAATAGTGGAGTGGGTGGGGCTGGAAACTACTATGCAGAGGCACTGCTCCATTGTTTTGTCATCTGAGAAGCAGACAGAGGCAATAATAGCTTAATTTTGTTTCTTCAGTTACAACCAGCCCCCCCCCCCCCCCCCCCCCAACCCCTTCCCTCAGATGGACTCTTCCACAGCCAATTATCACTGCATTCTTCGTTTGGAATTGGGACACACATATATATACAGACATATATACACGCCTCTCTCTCTCACAGACATTTATACACGCCTCTCTCTCTCTCTCTGTCTCTCTCTCTCTCTCTCAAGAACACTTGTGTAGGCAGTTACTAATGTTAAGGTTTCTAATTATGTTTTTATTTGGCTGTTTTTAGGTACAAAATGCTTTCCAACGTGTTGTTTACCTTTCATGTTATAGGAAAAGGATGGTGACTCAAAGCTTATTTCACTTTTTGTTAAGCTTAAAACTAGTCCATATTTTTATACCAGTTTGCAATGACTTAGCTTGAATAAAAGTAGGGGTGTAAGCGGTTTGATTCTATCGATTTTTGATAGATTTTCGAACCAAATCGTTTACACCGGTTTGAAAAAAACTCAAATCTAAACCAAACCATTTTGAACGGTTTGAAAAAAATTCAAACATAAACCTAATGATTTGGTCCGATTTTAAACCGCCGATTTCGCCGTATATTTTTTTGGTCTGTCTACTTTTATGTCATTAATTTCATTGAATTCAATATATATTTATATCTTATTAACAATAAATCTAAAACAAACTAAATAGAGTAATGCTACACAACCCAAATTGGGTTACAAAATGGGGGTGCTCAAGTGATGTGACGTCCCCTATTGGAGGGGGCGGTTGGTGCAATAGGGGGTGCCACATCACTTGGGCACCCTCCCTTTTGTAATGCTACTTGGACAAAGTAGCATTACTCAACTAAATATATCTACTATAAAGTTAAATACCAAATAAATTAAAGTAAAATTACAATAAATTAAAACATATTTTTTTGTTCATCTTTTTTAGGCTAATGACGTTACGATAACATTACAATACAAGTCTACTAAACTAAATATAAGGCTCAAAAAATATAATGATGTCCAACAAGACCTCGTGATCATCATATCTGAAAAAAAATGTTACTGATTAGACAGCGAAAATAACCAACCACAATAATAAAACAATTGTTTATATATATATATATATATATATATATATATATATATAATATATATATAAATTACACAAACTTACTATTGTATGCTGTTACGAACTCAGTTTCTCACATATACTCAAACATCAATTAGTGTCACACATGATTCATTGTTTGTATAGTGAAGCAAATGCATTCATTACATCATCATTGTATTAAATACTAAATAGATAAGAGAATCATAAAAAATATGATAATAAAAAATATAAATCACTTGTCACAACTTTCATTGAATTATCCAATGCCTCCACTTCATCTAAATATTGGCACAGCACTATAAGGTTCCTTCTTAGTTTGCAACTAATTCTTTTCGCATACACAAACATCAACCATTATTGCACCTAATGAACTCCTAAAGCAATCAAGTATCCGACCTTCAGTTGAGAATGCAGACTCAGAAACTGTAGAAATTTGAATCGACAATACATCTTTGACAATTTGGGAAGACAATCTTATATTGATGAGCATTTATTTTTCACCACAATAAAATGTCGAATGGCTTCTCACTCAAATCTTCATATTGGTCGGACAAGTAATCTATCAAATTATTTTTCTTCAACATGGGTGGGCGAAAGCGGCGAGGCGAGGTTGCGTCGCATGAAAATGGGAAGGGAATGGTTAGGATTTTGGGTTTGATTAAATTGAAATGAGAAATGTATGTGTTATGAGTTTCTGGCTTTCTGCTTCTATTGTTATGGACTTATGGGTTATGGTCGTTCACAATTGGGTTTGGAAAGTTGGGTTAGAAAATTATCTATTCATATTGGCTGAAAAACATAAAATTGAGATTATTATAATTTATATATAAAGTATAAATTAGGATTATTGAGTAATAATAATAATTTGAAATTTTGGATAAATTTTCAAAAAAAATCATTTTTTTATTTTTATATATTTTTCGCCAGTCCGATTTGATTTTAAACCACAGTTAAAATTCTCAAATTTAAACCAAACCGTTTGGTTTGGTTCAAAACCATTTTGTTGACGGGTCCACATGGCACCAAATCAACGATTTCTAAAAAACGGTTTCGATTCGATTTTTCGGTTTGACGATTTTTACTTACAACCCTAAATAAAAGTTCTAATTATTGTTTTTTTTTCCTTTTTTTTTTTTAGGTCTAAATTCTTGTTTGAAAATGTTTAAATTTATAGCTTTTTTCTTACCTATAAATAAAATCCTACTTATTTTGACAATAAAATAAAGGTGACTTTTCTAAATACACAATGTACTTATCCAGCTTTGACAATGAAAAAATTATTATTATAAAACTTATTTGCTTTGTAAGTAAACGTTTTATGCTTAGCCAAGCATGAAAATATTGAGTGTCGAATTTTCGAAATTCTAAAACTATGTAGTCATAATATTTTACGCGGCACTAAAATTATTGTAGTTATAATATTTTACTAGGTATTATGAGAGAGAGAGAGAGAGAGAGAGAGAGAGAGAGAGAAAAAGAGTCAATAAAATTATCTGTATTATAATGAGAACCATATATTTATAAGCAATGATTAGGAATATAATAGTAATAATTTCTAGGGTTTTAGAGGGACGATTGTCACTCACTAATAAACTTACCATTTACAACACTCCTCCTTGAATAACATATTACAAATATATGTCTCATTAAAACACTGTTTCATAAAAATTGAATAGAACAAAAAAAAAAAAAAAAAAAAAATCAAACGAAAGAAAAAAAGTACTGTTATTTTGAAGTATTAAAGATAAATGTTGCCTCATTAAAACCTTGTAAGAAAAATGCAGTGGGATAAAACCTAAACGAATGAAAAAAAAATGGTACAACTACTCCCCCTAATGTTGATAACTGAAAATTTTTGAGTCGACACATTCAAATCCCGTGAACCAATTTCTTGAATGTAGAAGTTGACAGTGCTTTTGTAAATAAATCAGTCACATTGTCACTTGAGCAAATTTGTTGAATATCGATGTCCCCATTCTTCTGAAGTTTATTGTATGAAAGAGTTTTGGAGAAATATGTTTCGTATTGTTACCTTTGATATAGTATCATTTGAGTTGTGCAATACAAGCAGCAGTGTCTTCATACAGAATTGTTGAATTATTTTTTATTGAAGTTAAGTCGCATGATACTTGGATATGATGGGTCATGTTCCTCAACCATACACATTGTCTGTCTGCTTCATAGATTGCAATAATTTCAGAATGATTTGAGAATGTTGCTATCAAATATGCTTCACAGATCCCCATGATATAGTTGTTCTTCCATGTGTAAACATATATCTAGATTATGATTTAGTTTTATATGGGTTAGATAGATAACCTACATCTGCATATTTCAAATCTCGACTTTTGAGAATAAAATAATCTTAAATCAACAATACCCTTTAAGTAACGAAAAATATGTTTAACACCATGACAATAAATTTGAGTTGGTGTAGAGCTATATCTTGTAAGGAGATTTACAAAAAAAAAAAAAAAAAATTATGTTGGGTTGAGTAGAATTTGCAAGATAAGTTAGTGCTCCAATTGCACTATTATATGGTACTTCAGGACCAATAACATTTTCTCCATCTTCAAATGGATGGAATTAATCTTTTTTTCAAATCAAGTGATCGAATAATCATAGGTGATGTCAATTGATGTATATTATCTATATAAAAGAGTTGTAAGAGTTTTTTTTTTCAAATTTTTTTTTAGTATATGTAGATTGATGAATAAATAATCTTTCTGAAAAATGTTCAATCTACAACCTCAGATAAAATTTGGTTTTTTCAAATCTTTTATCTCAAATTTATTTTTCAAATAATCTCCAGTTTTATTAAGATCTTGAGGAGTTCCAATTAAATTTAAACCATCAATATAAACTGCCACAATTGTAAATCTAATATTTATTTTCTTTATGAAAACACATGGACAGATATCGTCATTTTTATAACCCTCTTTCCACAAATATTCGATGGGCGATTACACCACATGCGTACGAATTTTTTCAATCCATATAATGATCTTTACAATTTAATTAAGAATATATTTCTCGAACATATATCGTTTGCTCCTGGCTCTTTAAGTCCTTCATGGAGAATGTGTGTGTGCGCGTGCGCGCACGTGAACTATACAAATAGACTGTTACTACATCCATAATGCGCATATCGAACTTTTGTGACACATTCAAATTAATTAAGAATCTAAAAGTGAATGTGTCCATTACGAGAGAATATATTTTCTCTTAATCAATTCTTGATTTTTGTGAAAAATCTTGAGCTACAAGTCAAGCTTTGTATCTAGTAATTTCATTATTTTCATTTCTCTTTCATACAAAAATACATTTGTATCCAACAGAGATTATATTTTTAGGCATTCGAATTACAAGTCCAAACATTTTTCCGTTTCTCTAAAGAATTCAATTCCGTCTATATGATTTCTTCCCATTTTGACCAATTATTTCTATGTTGATAGTCTTTAACAGACCATGGCTCGTAATTCTCATTTTGCATATTATCAAGAGTCATGTTAAAGACAAAAATATTGTCTATAACAACATTATTGTGTTCCCATAATTTTTGAAATAACATATAATTTATTGAAATCATTATTTTTGGACACTTGCAGTTCTTTAGGAATGTATATTCAGGGTGTGTTTGAGCCACATTATTTTGGAAGAATGCATTCTGGAATAGTAGATTGATGAAAAATGTGTGGTTGAAAAAAAAAGGAAAAGTTATTGATGTAATGGAAAATATTATTTTATTGAAAAATGTGTGGTTGAAAATGAGTAGAAGAATGAAAATGAAAATTTTAATGTGTACCAAACAGGAGCTCAATATTTGATTGATTAATCTTTTTAATTTTTGCTGGAACATTTTCTACTGGTATATATGATTTTGTCACTTTTTGTGTCAACAAACATCTGATAATTGATTTGTAACTCTTTGCAAATGAATATTTTTTTCCACCTCTTGCTCATATTGATTGCTGCTAGGATCAAAATGAGATAGAGTTTTTTAATTCCAGAAAATGTTACCTAATTTTTTCATTATGTAGTTTATCCCTTCTCAGAGTTGGGAAAGTCATTTCATCAAAATGAAAATCTGCAAAATGTGCAATAAATAAATAATTCATTAAAAGTTCAAGGTAACTAATGACAGATGGTGAATCAAAACCCACATAAATCCCAAGTTTTTGTTGAGAATCCATTTTAGTACGTTGTGGGGATGAAATATGGACTTTGACAACATATCTAAAATTTCGTAGGAGAGAAATATTAGGTTCATGATCAAATACAAGTTGCAAAAATGAATATTGATAATAGATAGTTGGTCTTACACAAACCAATAATGCAGCATGTAATATGACATGACCCCAAACAGTTTGTTTTCATGAGTAATGGTCTAGCAATTAGTTGTAGACATTTAATAAACGACTATACTAAATCATTTTGTGTATGGACATGCGCAATTGAATGTTCAATAACAATCACAATTGACATACAATAATCATCGAATACTTTTAATCTAAATTCACCAGCATTGTCAAGACGAATTGTGTTAATTGAGTTATCGAGAAATTGAGCTCGTAGTTTTTTATTTGAGCAAGTCGTCTAGCAAAAACTACATTTTCTAGTGGAAAGTAGGCAAACATGTGACCTTCTAATAAAAAAAATCAATTAATATTATAAAATAACGAAATGATCCATATGATGTGTGTATTGACCCACATATATATCTCCATGAATTCTTTCTAAGAAAAATTGAGATTCAATATTAACCTTTGTAGCCGAAAGTCTAATGACTAACTTGCCTTATGAACAAGTTACACATAGATAATGACTAGGTAAAAGAATTTTCTGGTTCTTTAAAGAATGTTTATGTGAATTGTTTATTATTTGACGCATTATTATAGCTCCTGGATGTCCAAGTAGATCATGCCAAAGTATAAAACCTTTTTGATCAGCTAACTTCTAATTTTCGTGACAATATTTGATTAAACTATTTTTATAAATGTATAATACATGCCAGATGAGAGTGTATGAAGTTTTTCTTTCATCTGCTTTTTGCCAGATATAAAAGAAGTTATGTAAATATATTCAACAATATTTGCATCTATCGTCTCAATGTGATATTCATTGCAGCGGATATTTTTAGAACTAATCAAAATTCTTCTAGTTTTATTATAATAAAGTGTATCGTCAATATATAATTTTATATTATTTAGTAAAATAATACAAATCGTATTAACATTATTGTCTGCTAATATAAAGTCCAAAAAATATTTTTTTATCTTAAAGAATAGTATGTGTAGTTGCACTATCAATCAAGCAGGTGTCTTGACAATACATCATGAATCTATAACAAAAAATATATATTTTAAAAACATAAGTTTAAATTTAAAAAGAGCAAACATAATTCAATATCATGAAATGAACGATATTTAATAAAGTTTTAAAATTTTTGTGAAAAATAAAAACATATTTCAATTTGAATTTTTTAAACAAATGGGAATACAAACTAGTGTTGTAGGATGGCCTAATTGAATATAGCATTAGATAGGGGGCCTCATTATGGCCGATTTATATTGAGGAGAACGAACTACTGCAGTCTAGGGAGCGTTTTAGGATCCCAGACAATGTAGAGATGTTCGTGTCGACCCCAGACGAGTGAGCCGATTTTCCTAGACCCTCACTTTGAACCCCTATGAAAGGTCAAACCTATTTGTTGGAGCCAACACCATACGGAGAATTTAACTTCCATTGGAGAAGTGAGGCTATTATGGGTTCAGTGGAAGATCTTCCATGATCTTTGATAAATGATTGATATGACAACTCACTGGCAACAACCACTTACCCAACCAAACAGGTCAAGTCTAAACCTTGTGTCAAATTTTGGGCAACAAAATGGTATTAATATTAATATATTTATGATTGATTGATACTTATGACAAAAGGTTATTATTCATTTTCTTCCACTATAAAAGCTTACATAGTATGACATTCCAAAGGTAATGTAAGTTTAGGTTTTCAACTCTAACTTTGCAGTCTTTTACTTGAATCTACCAAAGTTGAACCCTTTTTATTCCCATATACAAGAGGCTCGTGTCTAGAGTAACTCCTATATTCAAACACTTATATCAAAAAGTAATTTGACTGTTCGGAGTGCACACGACCAACTTCGTCACCACTGGAGGAAGCAACGTGGCTAACGGTTTGTCGTAGTTTGCAGGAAATCTGCTTACAAGGATGCGAGAGGCATTGAAATTTGTTGGCCACGTTGAATGTACAAAATTTGAGGTTAACAACTCTAATTCCTTATTATACACCGTGGTAGTAATGGGACTTCGTATATTTAGCATATTTCATTAATCAATGAGATTCCTAACTCTTTATCCCTTATTTTATGTGGTGGTAGTAATGTGACTCTATGTACATTTAGTAGATTTTATTGACGGATAAGATTCTTTAACTCTATTCCGCTTATATTTTTTTGGTAATTCGGGTGTCTGAGTTTTGTCTGACTAATCCTGAGTAGTGACGGCCTACCCCCTGGTTCGCCACCCAGATAAATCTGGATACGATCACAGCTTATACACACTTCAAACCGCTTATTGTATGCTTTAGTAATGAGATTCTCGCAAGTGCCACCACGGTTAACTTTTGTATTTGTATCTTAGTTGCTGTCACTCACTCCTACCTGACCAAAACTAAAAGTTTATGTTCCTTCAAAAAAAAATATATATATATTTTTATTTTACCAATTTCATTTTGTGGTTGGATTATAAGTTTAAACTAAAGAAGAAACCTATTGATTAATTAAATATATAAAAAAGTATAAATAAAAGAAGTATGAAAAGTTTGTAAATTGGCCAACATCTTTTGAAGTAAGATTGCGTTGGAAAGCGAAATAGAGTAATGAGTAGAATAATAAGAAACAAATTTTAAGGCGAAAATATTATAAAGAAAAGTATTTACTTTTAGAAGATCAGAGCAGATGATTATCTGAAAAAGAATAAATAAAAAAAACAATTTTAAGGCCAAAATGTTCAAAAGAAAAGTATTTACTTTTAGAAGAACAGGACAGATGATTAGTACGTATTATGCTAATTTTCCATTTTAGGTAGTGAAAGTTACGACCTAATATGGAATTTAACAACACCAAAAGTTAGTCACATGCTTTTTCTTATCTCTCTCGCACACACCCCTATATATGCTACAATGTGAAGGACAATTATTCTTTCCTTTGTTAATTACTGAGAACATGTTAAAGAATATATTTGGATGGTTGGTTGATTTAACCGACGAAGTTGTCTTATGCGTATACTTTCATGTATTTTAAAGTTTTGTAAAGTGAATGGAAATATAACAAAGAAATTTGGGAAATATATATATGAAAATTCCTTCTAAGTAATCAAGGTACACATCATAGAAATCCAACAACAAATTGAGAAGCTGAAAAGAAAAAAGTGGCAAAATCGAAATTTTCCCAATAATTTTTTACTTCAGCCCCTCTATAATATGTGGGTAGGGGGTTAGAAATTACAAAATAATGAAATGAAAGGTACCCTAATTAATTAATGCAGGATTTGTGTAGTTGTAAGAGGGTCTGTTTCAAGTGAAGCTGTCTTCATCATAAACTCATCACTATTATTGCACAAAATCTCATCAAGATTAATACTGTCCATTTTGCCGTTAGTTTTCATATTTGATTCTGTTGTCAGCTTATTTGCTCTTTCTGCTTCAACAATCCAATCTGTAGTGCATAGAACATAAAACATGAGCAATGCACACGATCCCTGTGCTGCAAGCAAGCCTAGCCATAGCCCTGCAAACCCCATTTTCAGCAAAAATCCCATTAGAATGGCCACTGGCATTCCCACCAAGTAAAATGAGCCTAGGTTGATGTTTGCTCCGACTGTCGGCCGTGCGCTTCCTCTCAACACCCCACAACCGGTGGTTTGAGGGCAGTTTCCGAGCTCGCAGAGGCCAGATATTGGCAGCACCACCGCCGTGAGTGCAAGAATTTCTTGATCATTGGTGAAGAATTTTGCCCATTCATGCCTCATTAACGTCGTGAACAACATGGCGGCGAGGCCTAATGCCACTGCGAGAGTGAGCGAGACAATCATTGATATCCGGGCTTTCTCCGGCCTTCTGGCACCGAGCTCGTTCCCAACCCTAGTGGAGACTCCAAGACTGAGGGCTGAGGGGAACACATAGACTAAAGAGGTGGTTTGGATGAGAATTCCCATAGAAGCAATTGTTGCTTTGGGGTTGGGTAGGAATCCACAGAGCATAATCATGAATTCGTACCACCACCACTCAAGGCAAACTGAGATACAAGTTGGCACCGCCAAAGCCAGCAAAGAAGACCATCCACGAAGGCAGTCGAAGCTCGGAGCCACCCACGAGTCCTTGTACACGCCGGAAAAGTAAATGAATGAGCATATCAAGAGGAAAAGATTGAGATTAGTCCATGCCATTGCTAATGCCACCCCAGCAATCCCCATGTTAAAATATCTTACTAGAAGAAAATTCAGTGGGACATGGAGTAGAACTGATATAGCTGAACAATAGGTTAATGGTAATGTGATGCTTTGAGTCCTTAGATAAATTCTCAAAGGATGAAGGAGTGAAAGGAAAAAGAGGTCCGGAATGGCAAAAACGATGAAAGTATGAGCCATTGATGAGATTTCTTCATCTTGGCCACACCATAAGAGGATTCTTTTCATGTTAAGCCACATGAAAGAGATGGGAATAGAGGTAGAAAGAAGAAGAAGCACCGTTCTTTGTAAAGTAAGGCCAAGAATCTTCATCTGTTTTGCTCCGTAAGCTTGTCCGCAAATGGGTTCCATACCCATAGCCAAGCCAGAGATTACAGAGTAACCAGTTATATTAGCAAAACCAATGGAAAGGGATCCCCCTGCAAGCTCAAGCTCCCCAAGATATCCAAGAAAAAGCATGGAAATCATAGCCCTTGAATACAATATCAGACCTGTGATTGCTGTTGGCCCTGATATACTTCCAATGGCCTTGATTTCTTCAAGGGCCTAAACTCAAGAAACATGCAAATAATGAGTGAATATAAAGATAATATATTGTATTTTCAAGTACTATTTTTTTGCATTATGTTTATGAGTTAATACCTCAGAAGTAGTTGGCCATCTATGAAGTTCTTGGTCATGATCTACGTGAAAATCCACAGTTTTGTCGGGGTTTAAGAAATGGGAGACAAAGGAGGATGGAGAAGAAGGCTTTGAGTTGCACATAGTTAGGCTTGCTTTGTTGCAGGTTTTGTAGTGTTAATTGCAAGTAAAAAGGAAAGTTTCTGTCTGGGTTTTCTGTGTATTTGTTGTGTTGTTTTTGAAAACTCATGTAATGTGATGAGCCAAAGGCATACAAGAAAAGAGAGTATATATAACAGTGAAGGATTGGGACCCACTTTTGCTTTCAATAACGTGTCAACACACAAAGAAAGACAAATGCTGCAAAAAGCGGCTACTAGTTTGTGAAAGAGAGAGTGGGGGTCTGCCGGACTCATATCTCGTCTAAAAGTTTTTAAGTTGTTAAAGGCGTGGTCAATTTATTTACTCGAAATTTAGTCTTATATGCCTCTTTGGATGTGCGAAGTTTAAATGACAGATTGATGTACATTTATTTTTAGTGGGTTATACCAAATAACAGAATAAAAGCATAAAGTTCCTTATCTTGATGAATACAACTAAGTTAATTAATGGTAAGATTTCTCGATTGCTGATTGGTGGTTTTACATTTTTTTTTGTAACCGACCAGCAGGCTGTGAGTTTCAGGCCATGAAACTTGGTTAAGTGCCTACTTTTTGCATATGATTGTGATGGGATTTTTGCGGTAATTTAATGAAGACATGTTTTAAGCTTATTGGATAACCTTTTTTTCTTTTTAGGTTTTGATATCTGCCTTCAAATATACAGGAATAAAAAGGTTATCTCTGTATTGGCGAGTGGGAGGAATAAATGGATTGACAAGCAATCTGAAATTTGGTGTTGAATTGATATGACACGGGATTTATGCTAGTTCTCTATGTACATGCGCGTGTGCACCCACAATACTATAGAATGTGGCCATGGAAATGTTGGCATGTCTTAAACAACCATGCCATGTTACTTACTTACATTCCCTCAAAAGCCAGCCATGTGACGAACCACAACCCGAGCATGACTTATGTTGTCTAAAACTCATGTTTACAGCCAAACACTGGTTGGCTACTAGCACATTTTGAGAGGTACAAGTTTATGTGAGAATCATTTTGTGGCCCCATATGAATTTGGCTCTTGTTTTTGGCCGGGATTCTCATTAGTGAGTGGAAGGAAGAAGCAAGAGGTTATCTATGAGGATTTGAGTAGAATTCACCTTTTAAATTGACATTTTCAAGATAAGGTGTCCAATGTGCTTATAAATCTGCCTTCTATGAGTGATTAGGTCTCAGAAGCAGTCGTCTAAAGTTTCTATCAATACAACTGTCAAAGTCTTGATTTCACCTCCTAACCAAAAAAATCCACAAGTGTATTGGCTTTGTGGACCTTTGAGGAAAGCCAAATGAAGGGAAATGCTGTTTTGAGGTTGACCCAATGCCTGGTTGGAAAGCAAACAAAGTTCTTCAAATACTTAGTTTCTTGATTTGAAAAACGTTGTCGGTTGATTGTACATTTTGTTATAATTCAGAGTATCGTCGTCCCATACAGGCCTTTTGCAAGTCCTCAAAGTCTATATTGAATTATCATACCTTTTTTGCCTTCTAAACCGAGGTGGGCCTTAAATGAATGAACTATAAAAGAGGTGGGCGAGTCTAATGTGAACAAAAGTGTCAAATTTAGTGAATCTTTTCACCATAGTGTTTAGGGTTGTTGTGTGGAAAGAAATTGAATAGTATTGAACATTAAGATAAAAATTTAGTTCTATTTGACACTTCATATAGGAGTATGAACGATGGGATAATATTGTTTAGTTCTATTTTCATTATACCATGGAAATGTTTAATACCGTGAACCAGACATACACTTACGACGCAAAAGGACCACTAGTATGGTTAGTGGGAGTACCAGTAGATTGGGTGTAAGAAGAAAACCGGCAGATGGAAGAAAGGGAACAATCTGAAAAATAGTGTCACATTATTACGTGCAACAATTGCAACCATTTAATTTGTATCCCTTTCTCACAACAAAGGATTAGAGTGCCTCAAAGTGGGGGCATTTTCACCACCCCACCCCACCCTGTCTGTCTCTCTGTCTCTGTAATCTTTTATAAAACCAGAACAGAACAGAACTGTCGAAAACAGAAACCTTTAGCATCATCCTCTCAAAAATCAAGGCCTCACTGAATTTCTGTATGTATATTTTCCCCAAGCAACAGTCTGATAGAATCATTTAAATATCTAGTTTAAAGGAAAATGAACATTTTCTTTTAAAAATGCATCATTCATGTCAGATACACCATGTTGTGTTTACTTCTTTACTATTTGTTCAATATTATTCAATCAAGCATACTAAACATGACATCGTTGTAATATCGAGAAAAACTTGATGTTTCGTACCATCAATTTGAAGTTAGTTAAATACGCCATTTTTCACCAATTTTAGTCAAGCATACCAAACATGACACTAGACCAATAAAGCAATATTATTTAGTACTGACACTAGTCTACATGGCATTGGAGTATTATTAATTGATAGATCATCGTAGAAAGTAAGGACATGAATCTTATTTAAGATGACTTATTACTTAAAAATACATAGACATGTGATATAGTAGCACCAATGGTGACATTATTCATTCTAATATCAAGAGAATTAGCTCAATGTACGACAAATTCGAAGTCAGTTATATGCATACTTTTCGCCAATCTCTTTAATTCAGAACATAGAATCTTTTGCAACTGCAATAAACTCTCTTAATTTGAAGTACTGCTATCATTTTACATGTTATACTGGATTTGCATTCTTTGTGTAATGAATTTAAGAGTTCTGTTTCTTGTTTTATCATTGATTGATGTCATCTCACTAAATGTATATTCGTATTTCTTATTTTATTCACTCGAAGTATAATAATACATCAATATTAAAAACTTCCATTTCAGTTACATTCATCTTTATACACTTTGTCTTGTAAATCAAACACATTGTACGATAAACCACAACGGCCTAATAATCGTCGGTTAGAATTCGCCTTTTCGAGATAGTAGGTATATTTTAATCAATCTCTCTTTAACATGATCGTAATATCCATTGACCTCGATTTTTGTACCTCCAACATGATCAACAAATCCTAATGCCTCCCGCGTCCACGTAAAACAAGTTCATGCACACTAGGACAAATTGGTAGACACACGTGGCTTCCTCTAGTTGTTGTGGGGATAGCCGCATGCACTCTGACAGTCAAGTCGGTTGAAGTAATATGTATTTGAGTGTGAGAGGTGCTTTAGATCCTATGTAAAAAAAGGGTCGACTTAGGGGGAGAATACGTGATAATAAGTATCAATTAATTATAAGCATTTTGTTGCCTATAAGTCTGGCATAAGATTTAGACTTGACTTGATTGACTAAATAGGACGACGATAACAATAAATATCACATCAATCACTTGCTAAATATTGCATAAAAGATCTCCTACTAAGCCCCTTGCAGTCTCGTCCCACCATGAGGGGTTTGGTTCTCCATTTGAGGTCGACTCCGACAAATGGGTTCGGCTTTCCACAAATGTACAACCTCTTCACTGGGTTTTAGCCAAATTGCCTTTTGAGCAGAATGCCGTGGAGTGCGAGCTCAAATTCACCTGCTAATAGGATTCTCTGGAGCCTCATCGAATGAGGCGTAACAATATCATTCTTAGTCCTACTGACTTAAAAATCATTTTTAAACAATCTCTCTTTGACGTGTAAGCCAAAGTATATATGCCATGTTCTTCTTCTACCCAATTTACTTGTTGATCACAATCCCATATGCTACTTCGAAAGATTTTCTTACAAGTGTTTCTACATTCCAAGTTTCCATAAGTCGTATCGAGTTTGTAGGTTTATTGAGTACTGACGCTGGGCGTCGTAAGAGGGATCTCCCAACCAAATATTGTCAAGGTTTCTTTTTCTGTGAAAGCTCAAATCTAACTTTCATTAATTCATAAGACCTGTAAACATTGAATTGTATAAAACAAGTATACAATCAGTCCAACTAACCAAATTGCTATGTAAAGTGGCAAAAAGATGCAAGTTCCTGCACAATCGCATCTCCCCCTTGGACAGATAAAGTGACAAGAGCCACTACTCACGTCCCTCAGAAAACAATAGACATGAAAAAGTTTAAACCGACTAAAACCCGATTTCTTTTTCCGAGTTTAGAATCAATCACAACAAATTGTGGGTCCAGTGACAAAAAATTGAAGAATCCATGAATAAAAAATAATAATATATGAGTGTGTAATGAATGGTCATTAGGAATCTATTGTCATATATGGGAAAATGGAGTTCACCAATTAGGGTAATGAGAATTGAGAAATGACAGTATTCCAGAACCAAGAATGTGCATCTGATTCACATCAGCAGTTCTACATAAAATTGAAATGCATTAAGCAATCTTCAACAGAATTGCAAGCAGAATTCAAGAAAAAAAAAACATCTTTTTAAACAAAAAGGAATTATTCCAGTGTTTTCTGCTTTACTAGCAATTGTCATGTCAGAGCAACAAGGATCGTTAAGATCTGTAGTAATTTATATTTACTGATTAAAAAAAAAAGGATCGTTAAAATTAAATAAGAAAAACATTGAATGATTCTAATTCTAGAGTTTTCTTCTAGAAAAAAAAAATAAAGAAATAAATAAGAGAGAATGAACGGTAGAGTCTTCTTCAATGATAAAAAAAAAGAAGCAACCTGAGGTCACTACATGAATCATTTTTTGAAATTAGACTTACATTTATATCATGCTTAATATTTGTTCATTCACGAGATTTGAATAAAGGATATGGACGTGCAAATTTTAAAAATAGCATTTCCATGTGTTTCTAGAAAAGAAGCACGAAAAGATTTTAGCCTATTTGTTTAATACTGTCAAGTACCCGCTACCAAACAAGCCATAGTTTTTTTTTCTGCATGAAAACAGGGATGTCACTGGCAAACATGGCAAACCAGCCTTTTACTGATGCTAATAAATATAATGAAATAACATTAGAACTTATTCCAAAGTTTAAAGAAAAGGAGAATAAACTTCCATAAATAAGAAGCCATGCCTTGTTACGAGTACAAAGAGACATGCCTTTAGGTTTTATACGTACATTATGATTAAGGAATTTTAGCCACACATTGCTACACAAATTGCATGAGAATCCAAAAACATCAATAATGGACAACTGCATTACTGAAAAATGACATGATGTTTACCTTCAGGAATAAGTGCCAGTGACAAGCAACTTATCTTACAAAGTAAAGCAGCTTTGAGAATGATGTTAGAATCATTAGAGAAGCAAATAACCTCATCTGGATAGCCCACAAAAAATCTCCTTTGGTTGTATGTAATATGTTCATCTTATGGCACACAACATACAGGGCATCGTTTGGCTACGCCTAAAATATTTATAAGTTAACAAGTAGTAAATATTTTAAAAAAAAAAAAATCATCAAAGTTGGAATGCAACTTATTTTGATAGTAAGGAAGATTTAATTTCAAAATAAGTAAAAAAAATTTCACTTTTTTTAAGCTTAGCCAAAAGTGCTGAGGCACAACCATCCATTCTAATTGATTTGGCATTTTGTGTACAAAGAACTATTGGTCTGAGTAGCCAGTTTCAACCATAACTTATCTCTAAGGGATTTTCAATGTTGCATGGCATAGAGAGATTCACAGGTTCTGTGAAAATATCAGGCTATACACATTAGACAGTAATGCTCGTGGGGTTCTGAAGACAATGACATCCTGCAATGAGGTTTAAGAATATTCGTTAACAATGTTTTAAGAGGAATGAGCATAATGAACAGAATCCAAAATTCTTTTCATAGTGCAGGAAAATATCATTTCAATACATCTTGATGGATAACAATTTTCAACTCACTTGAAAAAGATCTACATCATGAAATAAATTCTCCTAATTAATTTGTGTCAAGTCTATTATCACTCACGTTATCATCATCATGATCGTTGTCAAATGTAATTCAATTATCAATAAGCACAGTAGTTTCAACAAATTATTCCAGAGAAACAATTAATGTGGGAAGAGAATAGCATAAAAGTAACAAGTGAATGTAGAGAAAAAAGAATAGGACAAAATTCTCCTGAAAAGTTGTATTTGTGTAATGTATGCATAGAGCAAAAATTATTGGAAAACGAAACATCGAATTCTCAATGTTGAATGACATGATTCCCAGAACACAAAATAACCAAATTTAGTAGTGGATTCTTCAAGTCATGGAAATCATTTGCATTCAAAATATTAAGCAAAGCTCCTAATAATTTCTTTTTGTTAAAATTGGAAATTACACGTTATATTACGTGTTCACCACCTCATAAAATTCAGCCCCTTTAATCTTAGCCATACACGCGTAATATGTTACACATATGGGCCGGACCTGTGAATGTCGGGGCCTGAGGCGAAATCCATAAATTAGGCCCCCAGGCCCCAAATCAACGTGCACGGCCTAGGCCTGGGCGCGGTTTGGTTTGTGTCGGTTTTGACTCCAAACCGAAACCAAAACCAAATTAGTCGATTTTGATAAATTTCAACCCAAATCAACCCACTCTAACTCTCAAACCAAACCGATTGGTTTGGTTTGATTAGTCGGTTTGGACTTTTAGTTTAAATTAATTTTTTTTTTTTAAAAAAATTGTCTAAGTTTTGGGTCCACTTAAATTTTAAGAACTAAAATAACTAAATAATTTTATATTACAAGAATTATTGATTAACAAATAAAATCAAATTAATAAAGACAATCAATAAAAATATTAAGAATTTGTTTTTTTTATCCATTATTTAGTTTAACTGTCTGAGTAGGAAAAAAAAGCTAAATATAACATAATGAGCTTGTAAAAGAAAATTTCAATGCTATTATTTACCGACAACATTATAGATTAGAGGGAATCGAGATATAGTTATGAAATTATGATTTATTTTTTTATTTTGATTTTTTTTTTTAAAAAAAAAGGTAAACATGTAAACGGGTTGGGTTGGTTCGGTTAACCAACGGGTTGAGGCTTCAAACCATAACCAAACCAACCGACCATGGTTTTGTTTAAAATAAAATCAAACCAAACCAATTACCTATGTCAAACCAACCCAAACCAACCCGAATCGATTTGGTTTGATTGGTTTGATGGTTTTTCGATTTTTTTGCCCAGGCCTACGTGCGCCTGTGCTATTATTGATTCTATAACAATAAATCATATAAGTCGATTAGACCGTAATTATATAAGCCGTCAAGGTTTCAAACATTTATAATTTCTTCAATAACGAGTTAGGACAAGCCATTGCTTACCTGAGAAGTAGAATTTCGACGAAAATTATGAAATGATACTCTTGAGAATTTTACCAGCACAACTCACGAGTTTAAAATAAAAATTTAACATTAAACATCATTGCATTAATGACCAATAAGTGACACCACATGAAGGTTGTAGACTTAATAGTTACCTAACCTTCATGTGCGAAATTCTGTTTTTTTTCTTCATTTTTAAATATGACACGTTTTCATAATAACTGCGTGTCAATAATTTTGTAATTTTGGCAATAAGTTTTCCCTAATAAATTTCATAACTAAGTAGATAAAAAAAATTAAAAAATTAAAACTTTATACTAAGGATAATAATCTTGAAATTTGGGCTTGTGAGGTCTGTTATATGGAGAATTGTGGGCTGAAGAAAAAATAAAAATTAGGCAGAAAAAATGGGGCCCCCTTCCACTTTGGGCCTGAGGCGCAGGCCTCCTCTGCCTACTCTCAGGTCCGTCCCTGCATATGGCATATAACTTGTTTTCTTCAACATGATTAATTGAAAAGTTGATTAACAACTAAAGTAGATTACCATGGAAGATCACTGAGTGGTATGATACAACAGGATCAATATTAAAAATTTCACAAAATAAAACACTGAATTTGACTTTCATAGTATTTTTCCAGGTATCAGACAACTCTCCATGCTGATAATTAGATTAGAAAGAACTGAACACAACCAAATGCCTAACACCAGCCCTCAGTGGCGGAACCAGGATGTTATAGTCGGTGGGTCCTAAAATGAAAGATATTGAGATGAAGAAGGAGGGAGCACGGGGGTTCTGCCCCGAATTTTTTTTTTGGAGTTGAGGGTAGCACAAACATTCATAATGATTAAAGAACCTGTACAATTAAAATGATAGAAGTTTGAATTACGTATTATTTTTCATTCTTAAATTGCTGCAAAAATGAAAAAATTATTAACTCGGAAACGCTCATCCGACCAATTACAGCAGTAGGCTGGCAAACTGAAATCAGAATTACTTTTTAAATGTGTTAGGCTGCTTGAAATCAAATTCAAATATCTATCCAATTTCGAGGCCTCAACCCATGCTACCAAACAGTTTCTTCAACAATTAGACGGATCTACTACAAGAGGTGAAAACACTTTGTTGCTACTGACAATTAACAACTTTAGGAAGAACAAAATATACAACTAAACCAGCAAAACGGACAAAAGAACAACACCTTAATATCAAAACAAATCACAACCTTCAACAACTCTCTGAATTCAAATCTTAATTAACTAAAATTCATTTTCAAAGCCAGATTTTCGATTTTCTATCTAAATTTGTACTTATATCTAACATGTTATAATGAAAAATTACAGTATACTTTATAGAACTGGCGAACCTAGGGGGTCCTGCAGGGTCCTGAGACCCCCCATTTTTTCCATTTTTTTTTGGGGTGAAAACCCCCCACCCATTTTAAAAACATCTTTCTCTATATGCAAACTCTTAATTACAAATTTTAAAATCTCGTAATTATTATTATTATTATTATTATTATTATTATTATTTGGTAAAGCTTTTTGTCAGTCATAATCTTGAAAATACACTCCCAAACATGTTTATTATAACTCTTAGAATTTCTACTTTAAAGGTTACTGAATTTTGGAATTTCATCCTAAAATGTCAATCGGGTTAAAATGATCGAAAATGGTTGAATGATAGTTTGATTGTATGTATTGAGAAAGATGTTTTTGCCAAGATCGAAAATGATGTAATTTTGAAGCGTTATCAAAGTATGAGAACACGTAGAGAACGATTGTAATAAAATATCTTACTTTAATTTTTTTGGTGAGTCTAACACATTCATATATTGAGTTCTCTTACTTTTTCCATTCTTTATATTTGAATTGCACTAACTTTATTTTAATTGTACAGGTTCTTTAATCATTATGAATGTTTGTGCTACCCTACTTCATTTCAATATCTTTCATTTTAGGACCCCTAACTCTAACCTCCTGGGTCCGCCTATGCTTTATAGATATTATATCCCAAAATCTGTACTTATATCTAACATCTAACATGTTATATCCCAAAATTGTAAAGTATTTTAAATTTTAAAAAAAATGAAAACTAGAAAAGAAAAAAAAATCTGAAAAATCTGGTTGGTCCCAGGACCCACTGGTGGGTCCGCCCCTGCCAACCCTTGAATATAGCCATCCACTTCAAACTAGTCAAAAGACTACAAGACCACTAGCTACACTTCAAATTAGTTGTAAGGCTAGCCTGCCAGTGCCAGGAACCATCAGACTACAACTAATTTCTTGTAAAGATACCATAAGCTGTTGGTAGAATATAGAAACAAAATTTTAAATACCTTCTCAGATTCGAGTATTATGAGTCTGAATAAAATGTAGATATTTGAAGAACTAGTATTAACTTTTCACCATAAAGTGTTACGTTCAAATGAGAACACTTGAAAAAAGAAGATGATAGACCTCCTGTTGAAGTTATGACACTTTTGTTGTAATCTAACCAATGTTTTTGCTATTTCATTTGGTTACATACTTTTTGTTTGTCTAGCTTATGTTATGTTAAAAAGTTAGGCAGCTTTTTTCATTCACTTTATGTAAGTATTTGTGTCAAGTAATGTCTAGTTTAGTAGGTGATATGATTAAATTATTTTATTTTAAGCACGTTTTGGCATGTAATTTGGCTATTTATACAGCCTTGAAAGTTTATTAATGTAGTAAGAAATCATCTAAGTTTTCTACTCTTCTTGCTTGTCCAAAAAACTCTGTGAAATTCGTGTTCCAGGTTCATACCGGATTCTTATGCCAAATACCATATTTGAGCTTCAGTTAACTCAAATCTAGTAAGCAAATACCGTATATAGAAAAACCAGTATTAAGCCTTGCTCCAAATACGGTAAGTGAAGGAATATTCCATTTTCTTAACTCAAATCCAGTAAGAACCATATGAAATCCAGTAAGTTCAACGACACTGAATCCGGTAAGTTTGAAATGAAATCTTTTTAACAGAAAATCAAACTCCTCTTCGAACCAAAATTTCAACATGGTATCGTAGCTTTAAAAACTGATCTTTGAGGAAGAAGAAAACGTTGAGTGGAACAAAAATTTCAGAGAGAAAACAAGTAAGAAACCTTTTATAAAAAAACCTTCTTAAACATGGCTTCAACTAGTTTTTCAGCATCTCTTCCTTCAGTGTTTAATGGTGAGAACTATGATTTTTGGGCTGCAAAGATGAAGGCTCATCTCAAAGCCTATGATCTGTGGAAAACTACAGAAACAGGGGTGGAACCTCCACCATTAAGAACAAATCCTACTGTTGCTCAGATTAAACAGCACAGTGAGGATGTTGTAAAGAAGTTCAAAGCCTTGTCTTGCATTCAATCTGCTATCTCTGATAGAATCTTTACCAGGATCATCACATGTGAAACAGTTAAAGAGGTCTGGGATAGATTGTAGGAGGAATTTAGGGGAAATGCAAGAACAAGGCAGATGCAAGTTCTTAATCTCATAAGGGAGTATAAAGCACTGAAGATGAAGGAGGCTGAATTTGTCAAAGAATATTCAAATGAAAGTGGTAAACAATATAAGGTTGTTGGGAGATGATCTACCAGATAAACGTGTGGTAGAAAAAGTCCTTATCAGTTTACTCGAGAAATTTGAAGCTAAAATCTCTTCACTTGAAGATTCCAGAGATTTTTCTACAATAAATCTGTCTGAGCTCATAAATGTCTTGCAAGCCACTTAGCAAAGAGGATTATTTAGACAGGAAGAACAAGTTGAAGGAGTCCTATTTTCCAAGGGAGAGTATAAAGCTCAAACAAACTTTGGAGGAAAGAAGCCATTGAATGAAAAGAAGAAGGGAGAATGGAGCAAAAATGCAAGCAAAAATGAAGGTTTTCACCATGTTCTCATTGCAAGAAAACCGGTCATTCACCAAAGTGGTGTTGGTACAGACCAGGGGTCCAATGTAAAGCTTGTTAACAATTTGGACACATTCAAAAAGTATGCAAAAATCAGAAGAAGAAATAGGATACGCAGTTGGCACAGATGGCAGAAAATCAGCAAGAGGAGCACTTGTTCACAGTCATGAATGCAATGACTTGTAGCAATAATTAGACCTGGTTACTAGACAGCGGATGTACTCATCATATGACATCCAATCCCAGTATCTTTGTCAACCTTAATGAAGGCTACAGATCAAGAGTCAAAGTTGGAAATGGAGAGTTTGTTGAAGTGAAGGGAGTTGGTGAAATTTCATTGCAGACTTCATTAGGTACTAAGTACATTTCTGATGTTTTTTATGTGCCTAATATTGATCAAAATCTGATTAGTGTTGGTCAATTGATTGAGAAAGACTATATACTAATTTTTAAGGATAAATGATGCACTATATTTGATTCACAAAATCAGGAAGTAATGACTGTTAGTATGAGGTATAGAAGCTTTCCTTTAGAGTGGAAAAAAGTGAATAATCATGCACTTACTTGCACTGAAATTGAATCTTCTTTATGGCATAAACGATTTGGACATGCTAACTACAAATCACTCAAACAAATGCATGAACTGGAACTTGTAGAAAGCATGCCTGAAATTAGTAGTATTAGTGGTTGTGTATGTAATGTCTGTCAATTGGGAAAGCAAGCTAGGTTGCCATTTCCTAAAAATCAGTCTACAAGAGCTTCAAACAAACTCCAGCTTATTCATTCTGATGTGTGTGGTCCAATGAGAACACCTACCTTAAATGGCAGCAAGTATTTTGTGCTATTTATTGATGATTTGACAAGGATGTGTTGGGTGTATTTTCCGAAGTTTAAATTTGATGTTGCTGGTGTATTTCAAAGGTTTAAAAATCTTGTTGAAAATGAAAGCAATTGAAAAATTAAGGCCATAAGATCAGATAATGGAACATAGTATTGTTGCAGCCAGTTTGATAAGTTCTGTGAAGACATGGGAATTCAACATCAATTGACAGTTCCATATTCTCTTCAGCAGAATGGTGTTTGTGAAAAGAAAAATAGAACGGTTATGGAGATGGCTAGGTGTCGTATGTTGGAGAAAAAGGTACCTAAAGAGTTCTGGGCTGAAGCTATTGATACTTCAGTCTATTTACTCAATAGGTTACCTACTAAATCCTTAGACAAAAAGACACCATTTGAGGCCTGGCATGGAGCAAAACCAGATATTTCACATCTAAAGGTATTTGGAAGCCTTTGCCATACTCATATACCTGATGTGAAGAGGGATAAATTGAGTCAAAAGCTGAAGTGGGAGTTCTAATTGGTTATTGTAATAATGCCAAGGGATATAAGGTATACAATCCTGTCAGTAAGAAGGTGATTGCTAGCAAGGACATCAAAATTGATGAAGAAGGCTCCTGGAACTGGGATTTGTCAGCAGGCAGTCAGTTTCAAGCTTCAAAAGTCATTCCTTCAGCAATTTAAGCTGATGTCAATGAAGTTGAAGAAGAAAGAGGTGATATTGACTCAGATTCTGAAAATGAAGGCCAAAGAACCAGATCACTGGCTGATGTGTATGCCATATGCAATTCAGCTCAATTAGAACCATCAAACTTTACTGAGGCTGAAAAGTTCGAAGAATGGAATAATGCTATGAACGAGGAGCTAAGCATGATTGAGAAGAACAAAACATGGGTGCTAGTAGACATGTAGAGGCCCGAATCTTTTCTATAGAGCTAGGCCCATAATTGTGTGATTAACTTCACATTAGGCCCAATAAAGGAAATATAAGCCCAAAAGATAGTCCAATACATGTTTAAAGGTAAAATGATGTTTATAAAGTATTTTCCTAAAAACGATTTGATGAAGATTGGACGGAATGCAAAGTATTTCATTTTATGGTTAAAAGTACACTTCAAATATTTTTAGTCTCCTTTGAGACCCATTTTCGACATAGAAAACATTCGAATTTGAAAATTATATCTGAATAAAAGTTGTAGCTCTTTGGGTTAGCTTTCCAACGCACTTTGAATCACCTCAATTGGATATCGAAAAAAAAATTTATGATAGAAATACGGTAGGCTGTGCAGCGTCAACCGGACTACCGGAAGACCAGAGAAACTACCGGTCGACTGGAAAAGTCGAAAACCCGCGAATTTTTGAAAATTAATGGCCACTACTTGCACCACTTAATTACCCTATTTAATATGACCTTTCACCCACCCCAAACCTCAACTATAAATACCCTCTTCACTCATTTGATTTTTCACACCAAAAACACTTTCAATTTTCTTTCAAAGTTGAGAGAAAAATAGAGAGTTGGGAGAGAAAAGGAAGGTGGTTTTCAAAGTGTTTTCCAGAAGTTTTAAGTGTGGGCAAAAATATTCTGCAAGAAGGTTTTTGTGATTTCAAAAGGTGTTTTCAAACAACAAAGGAAGGTCCAAATGTCCAACCTTCGTCAAAGTTTTTGAAGTTCATCAAAGTTTTTCAAAGTTGTTTTCAAAGTTCATCAAGCATCAAATCGAGATAGGTAGAGGTGCATAAAGTTGTTATACGTGTTTAAGTTATAATTTGTAGCAAGTAATGTTATATGTTAAAGGCTAATGTTGTGTGTCAAATGGTATCGTCGGTTCGACATGTACCTTTCATGTCAAATGGTTCCGTCAGTGCGGCATACATTTAAAGGTTAATGTTGTGTGTCAAATGGTATCTTCGGTTCGGCATGCACCTTTCATGTCAAATGTTTCCATTGGTACGACATACATTTTCATGTCAAATGGTACCTCCGGGTACGGCATGTTTTATGGAAGTTTTAATGTTAATTGTTATGAAATGCTTAGCTTAATCACGATTGCACCTATGACGCCTATTGAGTTTTCAACTCACGGGTTTCTACCCTATATCTACAGATTAAATGTTGATGCACCGGGTTAAATGATGGAAGAGATGGAAGGAGATGCAATAAGCCTATGGGAACCCGGTGAACAAGTGATTTAGATTTAAAGTCTTTAATGTTTCAAATGTTATTTCCAACGTTATTTCTTTTGAGTATCTTGAACAAGTCATGATTTTCACCAAATAAATTATATTTCGTTATTTTGGAAAGTTATAAAGTGTTTTAATTCAATATTCTTCAAAAAGAATGTTTGTTAAGATTTAAGCTTCCGCTAAGATATGTACACTTGTTACTAAACCACCGGTTAAGTTAAGTAAAGTAAGTAGCATTCCGGTCCACTAGGGGTCGGGACGTTACAGCGTGGTATCAGAGCAATGATTTTTAAACCGGTTCTGTAGACCAAGTATGTTTTCAAAACAAAAAAAGAAAATTTGAAAGTTTAAGGTATTCCATGACATATTGCATTCATCCATCGAATCTCATCCTACAGCTCAGGTATGTGCAAAGTTTAAAGTTATGGAAGTTATATTTATGGAAGTTATGATTTGATGCTTTGATAAGTTATGACACATTTTCAAGTATATATTTATGTTAAAGTTAAATGTGTTGTTTCAAAAATATGTATTGGACTTGGGCTAAAACTTAAAGTTATGGGCATAAAGAAAATGTATGTTATGATGTTATGTGATAAAAGGCATAATTGGGCATTTATGTGACAGAATGGTTAGATATTTACAAACGGCAAGGAAGACTACGGCTAGGGCTTATAGGGCAAATTTAAACCGTAGAATTGCTATCCATGTTTATGAGAACTATGTGACGGATCTTAATCGACTACTTAGCGATCATGTGCATGACATCTATGAGAGATGCATGACGGCGGTTAACGCTGGTATGGAGATCACCCATATTGAAGCCATAAATAACCTCATATATTCCCTCCCACCTCAATGGGGAGATATGGGAGTCACAGTTAGAGATGAAATGTTAGAAGGCAACCCAAACTTGTTCGCGTTTGAGACATATTGCCATGCTTTGTTTGACTTATGGGACAATGTAATCCATGAGGAGCCTGAGGAAGAACTTGTGGCTGAGGAAGAAGACCCTGAAGAGGAACCCGAGGAGGAGCAGGAGCCTGAACTAGAACCACAAGTGGTGATAGATATAGAGTCCGGGCCTGAGGCGGGAGATTCTTTCGAAGATGAAGCTCCACCAAGGAAACTTCGTAAAACTCATAGGGATTAGAGATCTAGATATTCCCATTTCCTTATGATGTCTTCTTTCATACTAAGTTTATCAAACTATTATGTATCCTGATTTCAAGAAGTATGACCTTGACGGACTATGAGCAAAAGTTCGACCAGCTTTCGAGGTATGCTCCACACCTGTTGGATACGGAAGCGAAGAAAGTCCGACGGTTCAGCAAGGGCTGAATTCGGATATGAGTATGATCCTTATGTCCCACGATTTCACGTCTTACCGTGGAATGTTGGAACAAGCTCATGCAATCTGGTATCAGAAGGCCAATACGGAGAAATCGGTTCAATTGGACAACTGACAGGATAAAGGGCAGTTTGGAAAATGAAGGTGGAACGACCAAGATAAAGGAAAAAAGCAAGTGGCAGAATAAGAGGGCTAATGGCGGAGCCAGTGCTAATAAGAGCATAGTGCAGGTCATTGCGCCATGTGCTAAGTGTGGAAAGACGCATCGTGGTGAATGTCTGCAAGGGAAGAATGTTTGTTACCGATGTGGGAAGCCAGGACATATCATCAGGGATTGTCCCATGTCTGCACCGAAAAAGGATGTCAGCAAGGATCAAGATTAGAAGGGGAAAGCACGAGTTTTTGCACTGACTCAGAAGGAGGCAGAGGAGAACTCGAATGTCATAGCAGGTACTCTATTGATAGCCAATATGCCTGCTTATGTACTGCTTGATTCAGGAGCTACGCACTCCTTTGCATCGACGATTTTTATGGCTAAGTCTAGTATTACCTATGATAAATCGGAAGGCATATTAGAAGTTAGTATCCCTACAGGTAACCCTTTAAGTACTGATAAGATAGCCAAATCTATTAGTATTGAAGTTGAGGGAAAACCTATGGAAGCAGACTTATACATGATAGAGATGAATGACTTCGATGTAATACTAGGCATGGATTGGTTGGGTAGTAATTATGCCACCATCCGATGTAAGGAAAGTGAAGTATTATTTCAGAAACCAGGAGAGGAACCATTTTCTTTCTTTGGAATCAAGACGAAACCTTTTATTCGACTAGTATCGACTTTACAAGCTAAGAAGATGTTGAGAAAATGAGTTTGTCAAGGATATTTGGTAAATATCCTAGGAGGGAAACAGGAGACAGTAAAGATTGAGGACGTACCAGTAGTACGGGAGTTCGAAGATGTGTTTCCAGAAGAGCTATCTGGTATTCCACCAGATAGGCAAGTGGAATTCACCATAGAGCTAATTCCTGGAGCGGCACCAATGTCGAAAGCCCCATATAGAATGGATCCGAAGGAACTACAAGAAGGAAGCAAATACAGGAACTCCTTGATATGGGATTCGTACGACCAAGCGTATCTCCATAGGGTGCGCTAGTGTTGTTCGTGAAGAAGAAAGATGGAAGCATGAGGATGTGTATCGATTACAGGGAGTTGAATCGATTAACCATCAAGAATAAGTACCCACTCCTTAGAATCGACGATCTGTTAGATCAACTGAAAGGAGCTAAGGTATTTTCCAAGATCGATTTACGATCTGGGTACCATCAATTAAAAGTGAAAACAGAGGATATACCTAAGACAGCTTTCAGGACTCGTTATGGACACTACGAGTTTATGGTGATGCCATTTGGATTAACCAATACACCAGCAGTATTCATGGATATGATGAATCGAGTATTTCATCAGTATTTAGATCAATTTATCATAGTCTTTATTGACGACGTTTTGATATACTCCAAGAGTAAGGAGCAACATGAAGAGCATCTAAGAGTAGTCCTAGAGGTGCTACGCAAGGAGAAACTTTATGCTAAATTCAAGAAGTGTGAATTTTGACTTGAACGAGTTGGATTTCTTGGACATGTAGTCCTGCCCAAGGGATTGAAATAGATCCAGCAAAAGTGGAAGCAGTAACTAACTGGAAGGCGCCGACTAATGCTGGTGAAGTACGGAGCTTTCTAGGATTGGCTGGGTATTATCGAAGGTTTATTGAAGGATTTTCCAAGATAGCTAGCCCAATGACGCAACTTACGAGAAAGAGAGTCAAATTTCAATGGACGGATATCTGTGAGAAGAGTTTTCAAGAACTTAAGCAGAGGCTGATATCTGCACCTGTGTTAACAATACCTGAGGGAACAGAAGGGTTTGTTATATACAGTGATGCGTCCAAGCAAGGGCTAGGATGTGTACTGATGCAGAATGGAAAGGTAGTAGTCTACGCTTCAAGGCAATTGAAGAAGCATGAGCAGAACTACCCGACGCATGATTTAGAGCTTGTGGCAGTAGTACACGCATTGAAAATATGGCGATACTACTTGTACGGAAGTAAGTGTAAAATTTATACGGATCATAAGAGCTTAAAATATTTCTTCACACAGAAGGAACTAAACATGAGACAGAGACGATGGTTAGAGTTAGTGAATGATTACGACTGTACCATTCACTACCATTCAGGTAAGGCAAATGTGGTGGCCGACGCCTTGAGTAGGAAATTGACGGGACAGTTGACATCACTACTCACTTGTCAAATGGAGATAGACAAGGACTTGGAAAGATTGACGATTGAGGTGGTTACTATACCAAAACAAGTCACAGGGAGATTAGCAGTTTTGACAATTCGACCTACTCTTCGAAAGCGAATTATAGAAGCACAAGGTAAGGACCTGTTCTTGATGAAGATCAAGGAAGAAGTTGGAACAGATAAGAGGAAAGATTTTGGAATAGCCGCAGACCAAGCATTGATGTTTAAAGGAAGAATCTGCGTGCCTAAGAAGGATTTGAGGAACGAGATATTAAAGAAGCTCATTCCACCCCGTACACCGCACATCCTGGTGGTACGAAAATGTATCGAGACCTCCGAGATACATTCTGGTGGAGAAACATGAAAAGGAGTATTGGACTGTACGTGCATAAATGCATAGTATGTCAGCAGGTTAAGGCGGAACACCAAAGACCAGCAAGATTGCTGAATCCTTTAGAGATACCTGAATGGAAATGGGAAAACATCACAATGGATTTTGTGGTTGGATTTCCAAAGTCAGCAAAAGGACACAATGCTATATGGGTTATAGTAGACCGATTGACGAAGACAGTACATTTTCTTCCAATGAAAATGACTTTCAGTATGGACCAGTTGGCACAATTGTACATAAAAGAAATAGTAAGGATACACGGTGTACCTGTGTCTATTGTGTTTGATAGAGACCCAAGGTTTACATCTAAATTTTGGAAAAGCCTATAAGCAGCTATGGGAACGAAGCTGAATTTCAGTACAACATATCACCCGCAGTCTGACGGACAGTCTGAAAGGACCATCCAGACTTTAGAGGACATGTTGAGAGCATGTGTTTTGGATCTAGGTGGTAGTTGGGAGTCATACTTATCCCTAGTAAAATTTGCGTATAACAATAGTTTTCAAGCAACTATTGGAATGGTACCGTATGAAGCTCTCTATGGAAGAAGATGTAGATCCCCTGTTCATTGGGACGAAGTCGGGGAGAAGAGAATTTTGGGACCAGAGATAGTTGAAAGGACAGTTGAAGCGATAGATCATATCTGAGCAAGGATAAAGGTAGCATAGGATCGGCAGAAGAGCTATGCTGACACGAGAAGAAAAGATTTAGAGTTTCAAGTGGGAGACAAAGTCTTTCTAAAGGTAGCACCAATAAAAGGTGTACTTAGATTTGGAAAGAAAGGCAAGCTACGATCCAGGTATATTAGACCTTTCGAGATACTTGATAAGGTTGGGAACGTGGCTTACCGATTAGCTTTGCCACCTGAATTGTCAGCGGTACACAATGTGTTCCACGTATCAATGATAAAGAAATACGTGCACGATCCTAATTATTTGATAAGTTATCAGACCCTAGAAGTACAAAAGGATTTATCTTATGAGGAATCACCAATTAAGATACTGGATCGAAAAGTGCATAAGTTAAGGAATAAAGAGATTCAACTAGTTAAGATACAGTGGAATAATCACGGAATGGAAAAAGCTACGTAGGAAAAGGAAGAAGAAGTTAAAGTCAAGTATCTCGCACCCCTTGCCCAATGGTAAGGTAAATTTCGAGGACGAAATTTATATAAGGGAGGAGGGGTTTAGAGGCCCGAATCTTTTCTATGGAGCTAGGCCCATAATTGTGTGATTAACTTCACATTAGGCCCAATAAAGGAAATATAAGCCCAAAAGATAGTCCAATACATGTTTAAAGGTAAAATGATGTTTATAAAGTATTTTCTTAAAAACGATTTGATGAAGATTGGACGGAATGCAAAGTATTTCATTTTATGGGTTAAAAGTACACTTCAAATATTTTTAGTCTCCTTTGAGACCCATTTTCGACATAGAAAACATTCGAATTTGAAAATTATATCTGAATAAAAGTTTTAGCTCTTTGGGTTATATTTCCAATGCACTTTGAATCACCTCAATTGGATATCGAGAAAAAAAGTTATGATAGAACTACGGTAGGCTGTGCAGCGTCAACCGGACTACCGGACGACCGGAGAAACTACCGGTCGACCGGAAAAGCCGAAAACCCACGAATTTTTGAGAATTAATGGCCACTACTTGCACAACTTAATTACCCTATTTAATATGACCTTTCACCCACCCCAAACCTCAACTATAAATACACTCTTCACTCATTTGATTTTTCACACCAAAAACACTTTCAATTTGCTTTCAAAGTTGAGAGAAAAATAGAGAGTTGGGAGAGAAAAGGAAGGTGGTTTTCAAAGTGTTTTCCAGAAGTTTTAAGTGTGGGCAAAAATATTCTGCAAGAAGGTTTTTGTGATTTCAAAAGGTGTTTTCAGACAACAAAGGAAGGTCCAAATGTCCAACCTTCGTCAAAGTTTTTGAAGTTCATCAAAGTTTTTCAAAGTTGTTTTCAAAGTTCATCAAGCATCAAATCGAGGTAGGTAGAGGTACATAAAGTTGTTATACGTGTTTAAGTTATAATTTCTAGCAAGTAATGTTATATGTTAAAGGCTAATGTTGTGTGTCAAATGGTATCGTCGGTTCGGCATGTGCCTTTCATGTCAAATGGTTCCGTCGGTGCGGCATACATTTAAAGGTTAATGTTGTGTGTCAAATGGTATCTTCGGTTCGGCGTGCACCTTTCATGTCAAATGGTTCCATTGGTACGACATACATTTTTATGTCAAATGGTACCTCCGGGTACGGCATGTTTTATGGAAGTTTTAATGTTAATTGTTATGAAATGCTTAGCGTAATTACGATTGCACCTATGACGCCTATTGAGTTTTCAACTCACGGGTTTCTACCCTATATCTACAGATTAAATGTTGATGCACCGGGTTGGATGATGGAAGAGATGGAAGGAGATGCAATAAACCTATGGGAACCCGGTGAACAAGTGATTTAGATTTAAAGTTTTTAATGTTTTTAATGTTATTTCCAACGTTATTTCTTTTGAGTATCTTGAACAAGTCATGATTTTCACCAAATAAATTATATTTCGTATTTTGGAAAGTTATAAAGTGTTTTAATTCAATATCCTTCAAAAAGAATGTTTGTTAAGATTTAAGCTTCCGCTAAGATATGTACACTTGTTACTAAACCACCGGTTAAGTTAAGTAAAGTAAGTAGCATTTCGGTCCATTAAGGGTTGGGGCGTTACAAGACAGGCTAAAAAAAATGTGATAGGTGTTAAATGGGTGTACAAAACCAAATTGAACCCTGATGGTTCAATCAATAAGTTCAAAGTAAAGCTTGTTGTCAAAGGATATGCACAACAATTTGGCATTAATTTCACTGATACTTTCACACCAGTAGCACGGTATGAAACAATCAGATTATTGTATGCTATTGCTGCTCAAGGAAGTTGGAAAATTCATCAGTTGGATGTTAAGTCAGCCTTTCTGAATGGCTACTTAAATGAGGAAATATATGTTGAACAGCCTGATGGTTTTACAGTGTCTGGAGCAGAGGATAAAGTGTATTAGTTGAAGAAGGCCTTGTATGATTTGAAATAGGCTCCAAGGGCCTGGTACAGCAGAATTGATGATCATTTGAGTAGTCTGGGTTTCAGCAAAAGTGTTAATGAACAAACACTTTACATCAATCATCTTGAAGAAGAAGTGATTGTCATTTCCTTATATGTTGATGATCTGCTGATAATCGGTAGCAGTGAAGCTCTAATTGAACAAGTAAAGGATGAGATGAAGCTGGCTTTTGAGATGACCGATCTTGGAAAAATGCAGTATTTTCTTAGCATGGACATAAGTCAGAAAAAAGAAATCTTTGTATGTCAAAGAAGATATGTTAAGGAGATGCTAAAAAAATTTAGCATGGAACATTGTAAGGAAGTCAGCACGCCCTTAGTTCAAAATTTGAAGCTAATGAAGGATGATGGAAGCAAAAAGGGTGATGAAAAAATTTATAGAAGCTTGGTGGGAAGTCTTTTGTATTTAACCATCACTAGACCTGATATCACCTTTGCTGCAAATATGCTTTCCAGATTCAGGCAAGAACCAAGTGAATTGCATTTTCAAGCTGCTAAGGGGGTTCTTAGATACATCAAAGGAAATGCAGAAATGGGAATCTGGTATAGAAAGACAAAAAATCAGAAATTGGTTGGCTATACTGATAGTGACTAGGTTGGTTCTTATGATGACATGAAGAGCACTTTTGGTTATTTATTCTATTTGGGGCCAAATATTATCTGTTGGAATTCAATGAAGCAAAAAATGGTTGCACAATCAACTGCTGAAGCAGAGTATATTGCAGCCTCAGAAGCAACAAATCAGGCCATCTGGCTAAGGAAAGTTTTGGAAGATCTTAACTATAAGCAAGCTGATGCAAGCTGTGATTTATTGTGATAATCTGTCATCAGTTGCTATGGTAAAAAATCTGGTGTTTCATGGTAGAACAAAACACATAAAAATCAGGTATCATGCAATCAGGGAAGCTCAAGAACACTATGAAGTGAAGTTGATACATTGATGTTCTGCTGATCAATATGTTGATATATGGACAAAATCATTGCCAAAGGAAAGATTTGAAACATTAAGAAGATGTCTTTGTATTTCCAACAAAAGTGCCAAGGAGGAGTGTTGAAGTTATGACACTTTTGTTGTAATCTAACCAATGTTTTTGCTTTATCATTTGGTTACATATTTTTTGTTTGTCTAGCTTATGCTATGTAAAAATTTAGGCAGCTTTTTCATTCACTTTATGTAAGTACTTGTGTCAAGTAATGTCTACTTTAGTAGGTGATATGATTAAGTTATTTTATTTTAAGCACGTTTTGGCATGTAATTTGGCTATTTATACATCCTTGAAAGTCCATTAATGTAGTAAGAAATCATCCAAGTTTTCTACTCTTCTTGCTTGTCCAAAAAACTCTGTGAAATTCGTGTTCCAGGTTCATACCGAATCCTTATGCCAAATACCGTATTTGAGCTTCAGTTAACTCAAATCCCTTAAGCAAATACCGTATATAGAAAAATCGGTATTAAGCCTTGCTCCAAATACGATAAGTGAATGAATATTCCTTTTTTTTAACACAAATCTGGTAAGAACCATATGAAATCCAGTAAGTTCAATGCCATTGAATCTGGTAAGTTTGAAATGAAATCTTTTTAACAGAAAATCAAACTCTTCTTCGAACCAAAATTCCAACATCTCCAATTCAATTTAATTGTGAAAGGCGAAGGAAAGTAGCAGAGGGAGGAAAAAATTTAGCTGGGGAAATGCAACTACTTTACATGCTATTCACACCGACAATTAGAGAGTTTTTAAGAGTATCACATGGTCTATAAGAAAGGAGGGAAAGAATGAAGAGAACATGCTGAAATTTAGAGAAGTCTGGTAGAGAGAATTGGCCTCTCGAATGCCAAATATCTTTTATTCATTATTGTTGTCGTACAATTACATAGCTTCACAGATTGTGTTCACTGTCATCCAATCTATTTTAATTTTTACTTTGATAAATACAATTGTATAAATATAAACTAAATTCTACATCCCAATCTTCTTGATTCTGGTTTTATCTTGAAATTGCTCTTGCTTTTGTTGTGCAATAGCTATTGCTTCAGGAATCTATCAAATTGGTATCAGAGCACTCCTTGGAATGTGATGTTAACACATAGAGTGAGAGAATTAGAGGGGAAAATTGAAAGCTATCATCAGAAAGAGGTGAACAAGGAGACGAACAAAGCATGCATAGGACTGTGGTGTCCAAAAGAGCAGTATCAAAGGTTAGAAGTACAAGTATTCGAAGGGGAAAACCTGGAGGCTTGGATTTTCAAGGCAGAACACTATTTTAGCGTAAATCAAATTGTTATGAAACGGAACGAAAGATTATGAAAATAATAAAATAAACAATTACAAAATGAACACCAAGATTTCACTATAATCAATAGCAATGTGTTTACAATAAAGATCTCAATGCACTAAACTAAGATCTAAGATCTCCAGTATGTTGTAGATATGTTGTTATCTCATATAGAGATAATACACACCGAATTATATTTATATGAAACCTTAAAATCAAGTTGAAGATGAATAAGAGACTAGACAAGTGTAAAACACGAAACCCCAGGTAATACTGTCGCTCGAGCAATGTCTAGAAAAACGCTAGCGATAGCTTGTTGTTCGAGCGACAGGTAAGCGAAGAGAAGGCGAGGAAATCTCTGTGGCTAAGTTTGTCCCGGTCCATAATTCTGATTTCTCATTATCCAACCCAAATACAACTCCAATCTTCAATAGAATTTGGGTCACAATTCAACAAATCTCCACCTTGAGCCAAATTGCACTACAAGGAACTCCAAGTCAACACCACTCTACATCTTCCAAACAAGTCTCAATGGACTAAATCAATGAAAAACACCAACCAAGCTCAAGCAATACTCAAACTTAGCAACAGGCAATGGTTTTGTCATCATGTCAACAAAATTATCTTTAGTATCAACCTTGCACACTACAATATCACCATGAGCAATCACTTCACACACAAAATGGTACCTCACATCAATGTGCTTAGTCTTCTTGTGAAACATTTGATCCTTAGTTAGAAAGAAGCACCCTGACTATCACAAAACACTGTAGAAATCTTCAAGTTTTCACTGATTTACCAATTAATCCCCTTAACTGCATAGCTTCCTTAATGCCACTGTAATTGCCATGTATTCTGCCTCTGTTGTTGACAAAGCTACTATATTTTACAAAGTAGCTTTCTAGCTGATAGCTCCAAGAGTAAACACATACCCTGTGAGTGATCTCTTTTTATCAAGATCCCATGCATAGTCTGAATCCACACACCTAATGACTCCATCTAAATTTCTTCCAAAGTGCAAACAAGCATTACTTGAGCCTTTCAAGTATTGAATATCCACTGCATTGCTTTCCAATGTTCATTGCCAGGATTTGTCATGTATCTACTAACTGCACTGACTGCATGTGCCAGGTCTGGTCTTGTACAAAACATAGTATACATCAACGAACCAACTACACTGGAATAAGGGACCCGAGACATGTACTCAATATCTTCATCAGATTGAGAACACAATTCAACTGACAATTTAAAATGGGCAGCCATGGGAGTGCTGACAACTTTAACATTCATCATATTAAAACTTTGAAGCACATTCTCTATGTACCCCTTTTGACTCAAATACAATCAGCCTACTTTTCTATCCCTCAAGATTTCCATACCAAGAATCTTCTTTGTTGCACCCAAATCCTTCCTCTTAAACTCCTTACTACGTTGAGATTTCACATTTTTGACCCCTGCCTTATCCTTGACTGCAATAAGCATGTCATCAATATATAATAGCAAATATGTTATTGATCCATCATCTCCATTTCTGAAGTACACACAACTATCATAATTGTTTCTGCTGAAGCCATGAGTAGTCATGAATGAATCCAACCATTTGTATCACTACCTTGGTGACTGTTTTAATCCATACAAGGATTTCTTCAAAAAGCACACATAGTCTTCATGCAAAAATGTTATCTTGACATCCATCTGCTCAATTTCCAACTCATTGTTTGCAACAGTCTCAAGTAAAGCTCGAATTGAACTGTGCTTTACAACCGGCGAGAAAACATCTGTGAAGTCCACACCTGGAATTTGACTGTAGCCTTTTGCTACTAATCTGGCCTTATACCTAGCATCTTCAATCTCTGATGTCCTTTATTTCCTTTTGAATACCCATTTATAGCGAACAACCCTTTTATCTTTAGGTAGTTTTACCAAGTCCCAAATACAATTTTTGTTTAGTGACTCTATCTCCTCTTGCATAGCAATCAACTGTTTGCTAGAATCACTACAACTGATTGCCTCTCTATATGCAATAGGTTCTTCAGTGGAATCAATTTATTCAGCTACATTCAAAGCATATGCAACTAAGTCTACTTTCCCATACTTTTGTGGAGGTCTAATATATCTGTGAGGTCTATCCTTTGTAATAGAATACTGTGGTGCTGCTGGTGGTATAGGAAAAATATTATTGTCTGACAAAACTGAGCTAGTCTGCTCTGAACTCTCTGATTGTTTCCCAGGATTAAATTCCAACTCCACTTGAGTTGGAGTGTTCCGCTCCTTAATTTTATCAGAGTCTTTACAAGACACACCATGAATCATACCAAGTTCATCAAATATTACATCCATACTAATCACTACTTTATTTTCTTCTGGACACCACAATTTATACCCCTTTACACCTGATTTAAACCTAAGAAAGACACTTTCTAGACCTAGGCTCCAACATTCCATTATTCACATGAGCAACATCCAAAAATCTTTAAATCAGTATAGCAAGAAGGTTTACCAGACCATACCTCTTCTGGTGTCTATTTCTCAATGGCTGTTGAGGGTGAGCGATTGATCAGGAAATAAGTTGTGGTAATAGCTTCAGCCAAAAAGTTTTTAGACAAACCAGCATTTGAAAGCATACACCGAACCTTTTCCATCAAGGTTCTATTCATCCGTTCTACCACACCATTTTGTTGAGGAGTTTTTGGCACTGTCAAGTGTCACAGAATGCCTTCAGCCCTGCAGAAGCTATTGAATTCATCTGAACAAAACTCTAACCCATTATCTGTGCGTAGACATTTAACCTGCTTTCCAGTTTGCTTTTCAATAATTGTTTTTCATTCTTTGAAGGTCCCAAACACATCATTCTTCTATTTTAAGAAGAATACCCAAACTTTCCTAGATAAGTCATTAATTACTATCAGCAAGTAATAATCACCTCTTCTTGAAGTACCTTGATCGGTCTCAAAAGATCTGAATGAATATACTCCAGTGTTCCCTTCGTGTTGTGTCTACCAGTAGTGAATCTGACTCTTTTCTGCTTCCCAAAGACACAATGCTCACAAAACTTCATGTTACCGGTCTTCTACCCATCAAGAAAGCCCATTTTACTCAATTCTGCCATTTCGTTTTCACTCATATGCCCCAAGGAGCATATGCCAAAATTTTGTCACTTTCTCGTCAGTCAAAAAGTAGTGATAGCTGATGTATCCCCTATAACTGTGGAAACCTGCAAAATGTGCAACTGCGTAGAGTTTTTATGTCCCTTCATGACAACAAGAGCTCCCTGACCCACTTTCAAAACTCCATATTCACTAATGTATTTGTGCCCCCTTTAAGTAAAGTGTACTTAAAGATATGAGATTTCACTTCAATTCTGGAACATGTCTGACATCAGTAGGTGTTCTGACAACACTATCAAACATCTTTATTCTGATTTTACCAACTCCAGCAACTTTGTAAAGTTTTTTTTCCCATAATCACTGCACCTCTCGAAACTCCTTCATATGTTGAAAACTAGTCCTTGTTGGGACATATATGAAAAGTACATGCCGAATCAAGGACCCATTCCTCACAAGGTTTGGAACCTATGTCAAAAATCACAAGAATCCTTCATTTACTTTGTTCATCTTTCACAAGGTTAGCCTCCGCTGTGTTAACAGATTGCTTTCCTCTTTCATTAGAACCCACTGCCTTATTTATGTTCTTCAATGAATAACCGAATTCCCCTTAAGTCTCCCATATGATGAAGGTCTTGAGTTCGAATCCTTGGGAACGTAATAGAAATCCATAAGGGCCAAAGTGGGTACAGGCTCACCCAAAGCGGACAGTATGTATGTTCTAGCAGCTTGGACGAGAGGTCCGGGTTGTTACAACACCACTACTACCTTTAACTTAAAGCTATGTCATAAATACTATTTTTACTGACATGTTATCTATGACTAATTGTGACCAATTTTATATTTAGTGTGACAGTTTGTGACAATGTCAGTCTAATTTGATTTGTGACTTTATGTAAGCAAGTCACGTACAGTCACAGTTAATATAAATTTAGTCACAGACAGTCACAATGAAGATAGACTCAGTCACGCTCGATTTTCGTCGCCATTACCATTCTGACACCACCACCACTCCCAATAATGTCAAGAACCAAACGTTCACTACCAACACCTTCAAAAAATCCCAACCACCACCACCACCACTGTCGGCATTACTGCACCACTACCACTACTACCACCATGTGTAGATTGTTTACAGCTGTAAGCAGTTGCGCGCTACATTTGAAGCCTCCAATCGTCAGCCAACCACCACCTAAGCTGTCGGAGTCTACTACCAGCATGACCATCTAAACTTCCTCTATGAACTCCGACCAATATTTTGACCTAATGACTATTTTTTGGGGGCACCACTTCTATGGTGATGCTCATGCCGTTACCACCACACCAGTTGTCCATGCTCATCAAGGAAAACCTATTCATGGTCTTATATCATCAAATAATACACACAATTCAGATTTACAAACCCATTCTTCGCACCCAACCGAACATGCACATTTTAGTCTCAATTTTCGACGCTAGAAGTGAGCCTCGCGGTTGCAAACCACCATCTCCGATATCCCCATACCATGTTGCATCTATTACTACCATGTGCTTCCATCAATTTGATCAGGGTGGGATGGGGTAGGGTGGGAAAATAATATAGAGAGAAAGTTTGATTAGTAGATGATGTGAGAAAGAGGTTTTACATTTGGAGAGAGAGAGAGATCAAGAATTTGTTCAAGTTTTTTGCAAGAGAGAGAGAGAGTTTTCTACAAATGGTGGAGATAGGGACGGGGTGAGTGGGATGGGATAAGGGAGGATAACTATAGTCTGTAGATATATAATATGCATGTATAAATTAATTACACACACACACACACACACATATATATAAGGTTTGTGTGTGTGTATATATGTATATAAAACAGATAATTAGGACTGATTATTGAAAACAAAACTACTAAAATTTAATTTTTGAAATTAAAACTTTAGATATAAGGTTTGAGGTAATTTTCTCAAGCTGAAATCCAAGTTTCAAAGCCCACTGGTGATCCATATCCATTGTCTCGATTTGACCCATTGAAAAGAAAATCCACTTTAAACACGTACTGATGTGATCCGGGATAGACAATCATTGGCCGAGCTTTGGAGTCCAAAAGGTCGAAGTCAACAAGTCAAAGACCAAGTTTCATGTTGGGGTCGAGGTCGAAAATTAATTGGATCAACACAAAATGGAGGGTCGAAGAAGGAAGTAACCGGGTCGCCTAAGCGACCACTTGGAGTAAAGGCAAGCGACCGCTCAAGCCCATACTGAAACTCACAGGTTGTCAAAGTGGTCTTCCAAGCGACCGCTTGGAATATAACCAAGCGACCGCTTGGTTATAAATTTCAGCGAATTTTCTATTTTTGGCGAGATTGTTTATTTTGACTACAATTCTTATTTTTAATAATTTCTATATTCTAGGACTCTAGAATTTCGTAAATTTTCATATTCTTAGGATTTATTGCTTTAGTATAAATAGGATTTATATTCTTCATTGTATTCAGAACTTTGATGAATTAAATTAATGGAGATTTTTCTCTTTCGACGCTTGGCTTCAAACAATCGAACTTATCAAATATATTGAATATTTGTGACGTTCAAAACATCGGGTCGTGGGTTCTTCAATTTGTGAGCAAGGGGTTCATTGCATCGTCGTTATCTTTGGTTTACTTGTTTCATATTGTTGGGTTCAAAATTCAAAACTATCCGGGTGAGATTTGGAGACTTTGTGATCAAGAGGTTGCTGGTTTAATATACCTTAGGTTGCTTGGTTCAACGTTTAGAGGTTAAATCCTAAACATTGGTCGTATTTGGGCGTTCTTGGGATTCGGTTCATTCTCTTGTGGGTTTGATAGCGTTAGTGCTAACTGGGTTCGCGTCAGGTGGTATCAGAGCTTAGGCCCCAAGATCAAGGTTATATCTTTTATTTATTGTTGAGTCTTTGTTTTCCTTTCTTTTGTGTTCTTCGTGTTCTTGTGTCCAGTATTCTGTTTTGAGTCTTTGATCCAAAAAAATCTCAAAAAATTTCAAAAGTTGTTTTTGTGCTCAATTTGAGTCCAAATCAACTTCCATTTTCTTTGTCTTTCTCATAATCAAATATTCGAGTTTTGTAAGAAATTTTTTTTTTACTGTTCACGTCCGAAATGTTTAAAAAAAATTATTATTATTTTTTTTATTTTTTGATTTCTTGGAAATTGATCAATATCCTATCATCTATCTTACATTCCAAAATCTATTATCTTCAATCCAATTCAATTTCCAATTCAAGAACCACTTTCTTGAATTTAAAAAAAAAAAAGTCCAATCAAAGTTGTCCAGTTAAAGTCCTTTGAGTCTTTGAGTCAAAATGAGTGATAGGATGGATCGATGGGAAATGATGTTGGTGGATATGGGAAGTATGTTGGATAGGTTGGAGGCGAAATTGAATAGAACTTATAGGGATCAATGCGATGATGTGTTTAATGTGAGTAGTCGGGAGAGACGGGAATGTAGAGATTCGGGTGAAGTTGGTGTTAAGAGGATGGGAGGTGCGAAAATAACAATTCCACAATTTAAGGGTAGGAATGATCCCGAGGCGTACGTGGACATGGGAAGAAAAGGTAGAATTGAGGTTTGAGTGCCATGATTATTCCGGGGAGAGAAAATTGAGGTTAGTTGTGAGCTCATTCGTAGACTATGCTGTGATTTGGTGGGATCAATTAACATCTATGCGAAGGTGTGGTGGGAGGAGTATTGAAATTTGGGATGAGTTGAGGAGTATTATGAGGAAGCATTATGCGCCTAATCATTTTTGTAGGAGGGATCGGCGTGATCGGGAATGTCGGGAGGAGTCTAGATTATATAGTGGAGTTGGATATTCAAGAGAGGAGAAAACACCAAGTGTGGAACATGTTGACAATACATCAAGCAGAAAGACTAGGTTGGATTATAAGCTTGAGTTCGCAAAAATTTGTGACTTGACCAACTCACAGAATAATCATAAAAAGAAGCAAATGAGTAAGAGAGAAAATTGTGAGGTGGTTAGTTGTGAAGGAAAAGGAAGAGAACTACCAAAGAATAAAAGGAAAGTTGAGAGTGAACATCCAGAAAGGAAGGTGGAGTTGTAAAAAGAAATTGAAGAAGAATTTTCGGAGGGGAAGAAAGAGTTGGAAGTGAGTTTAAATGAAAAAGAGCCTGAAGTTGAGGAGGTTGTAGTGAAAACTAACAATTCCCTCCCTATTTTGAATATTTCTGTTTTGCAGGTTACTGAAAATTTGATTCCAGAACACACTCCTACGGAAGTACCACCCGACCCAGGAATTAAGCTTCAGTTAGATTTTTCTTATTTGGAGAAAATTGATTTTGTGATTCCCGAGGAGAAGAAGGTGTTTCAAATGCACTGGAGGAACTACATTTGCAGAGGGTTGACTGAAAAACATGAATTGAGGGACAACGTTGACACACTGGAACTGCTATTGTTACAAGTGCTAGGGCCAAGTAAAGCAAGGAGGAGACACGGTTATTCATCAAATGAGGTTGCTATTGGAGCACTCCACATTTGCAAGATCAAGCAGTCGAGGCGAGCACATTCTGATTTATGTGAAGGTGATTGGATCTACATTCAAAGGAGGCGAGTTCGAAGTCAAAGAAGGTCCAAATTGCATCCAAGGGGAGATGGACCATTCCATGTGCTTGAATTGATTGGAGGCAAGGGCTACAATTTGAGCATTCAAGGTTTGGATTCGAGGACGAATCCTTTCGAAGAGAGAGGGGATGATGTGATCCGAGATAGACAATCATTGGCAGAGCTTTGGAGTCCAAAAGGTCAAAGTCAACAAGCTAAAGACCAAGTTTCATGTTGGGGTCGAGGTCGGAAACCAATTGGATCAACACAAAATGGAGGGTCGAAGAAGGAAGTAACTGGGTCGCCTAAGCGACCGCTTGGAGTAAAGGCAAGCGACCGCTCAAGCCCATACTGAAACTCACAGGTTGTTAAAGTGGTCTTCCAAGCGACCGCTTGGAATATAGCCAAGCGACCGCTTGGTTATAAATTTCAGCGAATTTTCTATTTTTGGCGAGATTGTTTATTTTAACCACAATTCTTATTTTTAGTAATTTCTATATTCTAGGACTCTAGAATTTCGTAAATTTCCATATTTTTAGGATTTATTGCTTTAGTATAAATAGGATTTATATTCTTCATTGTATTCAGAACTTTGATGAATTAAATTAATGGAGATTTTTCTCTTTCGAAGCTTGGCTTCAAACAATCAAACATATCAAATATGTTGAATATTTGTGGCGTTCAAAACATCGGGTCGTGGGTTCTTCAATTTGGGAGCAAGGGGTTCATTGCATCGTCGTTATCTTTGGGTAAGTTATTTTATATTGTTGGGTTCAAAATCCAAAACTATCCGGGTGAGATTTCGAGACTTTGTGATCAAGAGGTCGCTGGTTTAATATACCTTCGGTTGCTTGGTTCAACGTTTAGAGGTTAAATCCTAAACTTTGGTCGTATTTGGGCGTTCTTGGGATCCGGTTCATTCTCTTGTGGGTTCGATAGCGTTCGTGCTAACCGATGATGTGATCCGGGATATACAATCATTGGCCGAGCTTTGGAGTCCAAAATGTCGAAGTCAACAAGCCAAAGACCAAGTTTCATGTTGGGGTTGAGGTCGGAAACCAATTGGATCAACACAAAATGGAGGGTCGAAGAAGGAAGTAACCGGGTCGCCTAAGCGACCGCTCGGAGTAAAGGCAAGCAACCGCTCAAGCCCATACCAAAACTCACAGGTTGTCAAAGTGGTCTTCCAATCGACCGCTTGGTTATAAATTTCAGCGAATTTTCTATTTTTGGCGAGATTGTTTATTTTGACTACAATTCTTATTTTTAGTAATTTCTATATTCTAGGACTCTAGAATTTCGTAAATTTCCATATTCTTAGGATTTATTACTTTAGTATAAATAAGATTTATATTCTTCATTGTATTCAAAACTTTGATGAATTAAATTAATGGAGATTTTTCTCTTTCGAAGCTTGGCTTCAAACAATCAAACATATCAAATATGTTGAATATTTGTGGCGTTCAAAACATCGGGTCGTGGGTTCTTCAATTTGGGAGCAAGGGGTTCATTGCATCGTCGTTATCTTTGGGTAAGTTATTTTATATTGTTGGGTTCAAAATCCAAAACTATCCGGGTGAGATTTCGAGACTTTGTGATCAAGGGGTCGCTGGTTTAATATACCTTTGGTTGCTTGGTTCAACGTTTAGAGGTTAAATCCTAAACCTTGGTCGTATTTGGGCGTTCTTGGGATCTGGTTCATTCTCTTGTGGGTTCGATAGCGTTCATGCTAACTGGGTTCGCGTCACGTACTAATAACCTTCCATTTCCTTCATGATACAACTATATTCCAACCCCAAAAGTCCTACCCAAATCCTAAACCTTACCGAAATCCGACCTTCCGGTCTAGAGAAAGCTTTAATTCCACACTTTTTAAAAGGCTGAATAAGGCCAATTACAAGCCAAGAGAGAAAAAAGCCTTTATTTATACTATGATGAAAAGTACACAATTTGACATTAATGCAAAAAGTAAAAAATTGCAAATCATGGTGACCTATGGCGACGAGGCATTGGAAATAGTAGAAGATGAAGTAAATCAGGGTTCAATGGACGAGACAGTGACATAACAGCCTTGGGAAAATTTGTAGAGTTGTCTTTGAATTCCGTGGTTTAGGTTAACAATGCCACGAACCATGAAACATTACGGGAAGGATTCGAAACTAGGAAATAGTGGTGCTCATTGATTGTAGGGTGACCCATAAATTCATTGTAACTGATTTAGTGTAGAAACTCAAAATAGCATTTACCAAAATTGATGGTTACTGTTGGGTATTGACACTTAGTTGTAAATCAAGTTATTTGTGGTTTTAAGTTTAAGTTCTAGTTTTGGTTAGTGTCCAACTAGACATGTGGTAAAAATGTTTAAATATTGAGGCATTGTACTATCCTCAAATTAAAGGGAGAGGCATGTGGTCTAGTTGTGGTAGGATCTATTGTAATCTTGCTCTATAAATAGAGCCTTGTAATCTCGAGCCACACACAATGAAAAATACAATTTGAAATACTTTAACAGTGTAGTCTCTTGCTCTCTCCCGACTCCTCTGCTGGTTCAATACCAGCAGAGTGTATATTCTTTATTTTATTGTTATTATTTGATGTTTATGTTTATGTTTTAATGTTGATCACCACTGCCCTTCTTCCCACATGAAACCACACATTTTGTTTGTTATTGAACTCATTTTGTTGAGCTTAAATCAGCTCCTTCACTCTACTCGATCCAACAACTTTCTTCATACATTTGAATGATATCATTAACCTCACAACTTCCGCACTTATTTGTTCCAAAAAGATCTATCATCCATTGAGATCCTTCTTGTGAATCTTTATTCTTTATTTTTTAACAGTTACAGCATGATAATGGGCACGGGTCTAGCAGTTTAAAGGGTTGGAATTTGAATTGCATGATCCTAACCTTGTAGAACTTGGAAATAGTGGAGGATTGTCTTCCATCGGAGTTGGATAGTTCGGATATAATTTTGGGAATGAAATGGTTAAGCTCATTGGGAAAGCGCAGGTAGATTGGAATTCATTGTCAATGAAGTTTCAAGTGGGAGAATCGGCTATAACCTTACAAAGAGACCATAGCCTTAGAAAAACATTGGTTACCATGAAATCCATGTTGAAAGCTTTTCAGGAAAATGGAGAAGGGATTTTATTAGAATTTTGTAGTATTTTATCTGAGTTAAGTGAATTGTGGGTAGATGTGCAAAATAAGCTTAATGGATTGTTGACAGAATTTAAGAAAGTTCTTAGAGAACAATGTGGGTTACCACTACGGTGTGAAAAAGGTGATGCAGTCATTCTTCAACTAGGAACAACATCAGTGAGCACGCGCCCCTATTGTTACCCATATAGCCAGAAAAATGAAATCAAGAAGTTCTTAGAATGCAGAAACGGAATTACTTAGAAATTAAAAAATTTCTTTAATTCAATGAACAAGTTCGCCTAGATGTTCACGTGTATGTTATATCAAGAATAGAGAATTGAATTTTTACCTAAATCGGTCAATTCTTGAACTAATTATGAATTGCGAACTTTCAGTCTTTTAGTTCACGAGCTTCCAGCCTTTTAATTCCAAGAACTTGATGCTTCAAACCTCCAAATCTTCTATGGTATTCTCTAAAGTCAAGGCTATACCGGTGTGTGGACTCATTCTTTTAATTAAATCAAGAAACTAATTATTGATTTGCACAATTGAATAAAATGAGAAAATAATTATTTTCTCTCTCTTTTTCTCTTTCCAAATTTGAGCACTATGGAATTATGTATTATGATTGTTGTTCAATCCTGTAAGATGTCTATGTTTCATCTAATCCCTATTTATAAAGTAGAAATAGTTTCAATCTTGTACAATAATAATTCTACATTCAAATAAGAATTATAATTAAAACCCAAGTAGGAGTTTTAATTAAAGTCCAAATCCAATTAATTTACATTTAATTACATATGTAATCCTAGAACTTCAATTATAATTATAATTAAGTTTACAATTTTCATAATAATTACAATTAAGTACTAAACTTTATTGTAATTATAATTAAGCTCAAAACTAATATAATTACTGTAATTAAGTTTCAATACTTTATTGAGCTACTACATGGACCTGATCGGACATATATTATCAAAGTTTCAATAATTAGGTCATGTCTAGTCAACCCTAGACTACCCAATCTAGTTATTAGTCTTTGCTTTTTCAACTAAGGGCAAGTGACTGAACTTTTGGAATATATAAGATCATAGAAGCCAATAAATCTGTAATACTTTCCTCTGACCTACCGTATATATATTTTATCCCCATCCGAGATCTGATAATTAGGTACGAGCATAAATGACCATTTTCCCTTCTAATTATTCTCACTAATTTAAATATCATTTTCTTCAATAGTCTTGTGAACTAATCACAGATGTCAAAGTTTAGCCGTCGCTAGACATTGAGCTCAGATTTCAACTGTTCAACAGAAAATACTTAAGTAGTCACTGCCCATTTTTCAGGGCGACAGTTCCCGACAAGGATTCATGTTTTCCACTTTTCTCATTCTCAAGCTTCCAACTCACCAACATATTTGACAAATCAAATTGATCTCATCCATTAGTGAATCAAAAAACCATTAGAATCACGAAAAGGTATACATAACGATGTCAATGGATTTAGATGAAATACACATTGATTAAGTAGAGTTTAATTCTCCACACGATCATGGTATAGAATTAAGTTCGACACGTGGTCCGTTCAATACACTCCAAGTATATGTTGTCACCTTTAACTATTTATGCGATAAAGACAAATCACAAACCCGAATAGTGAATTGGTCAACACTACAACCTTCCAGTACAAGGTGTCAACCTTTATACATTGGTTGTTAACAAATTATTTATGATCAAAATATAAGTTGTGTCAAACTGTACTTCTCAATGCAAGTACCCAATTTATATTATGACAAGTGATCATATGCACTTTAATTCGCATGCTCAATAATAAATGAATGCAATAAATAAATAAGACCACAATTTATTTATTGTAAACTATTATTTTATCATTGCAAAATATATTTTATGAGCACACGATCCAACTAATCTCCCACTTGACCTAGAGTATAAATGTCATATCTTGCAAATCTCATGTCTTGCAAATATCCCTCGAAAACATTAGCTAATAGGCTTTTAGTAAACGAGTCTACAAGTTCATCCCAATAGAAATCTTATTGACAACCATATTTTCTCTACCAACTATTTCTCTTAAGAGATGATATTTTCATTCAATGTGTTTACCCAGCTGATGACTCTTGGTTCTTTAGCATTTGCAATGGTCTTATTATTATCCCAATATAGTGTAAAGGGCTATGCAAATGCAAGTACCACATCGATGTTCGTAAGGATTTTCTAAGTCATACAACCAATTTAGTAGCTTCATAAGCGGCCAAATACTTAGCATTATTGGTGGAATCAGCAATACGTGATTGCTCGAAACTTCTCCAAATAATGGCTCCATCATCAAGTGTAAACAATGATACTAATGTAGATCTATGATAGTCTTCATCACTCAGGAAGTTCGAATCCTTTCAACCTATCGAAACAAGATCTAGCGAAGAGCATATAATTCTTTGTTCTCCAGAGTTATTAAAAGATATGATTTATTGTCATTCAATGTTTTATTCCCAAAGTTAAATAGATCTTGACTCACCATACCAATAGTACGACAAATGTCAGGTCTATTGCACAGTATAATATACATGAGACTACTTTTTGTCAATGCACAAGGTATCCTACTCAAGGACTTAATCTTTTTAGGAGCCTTAGGTGATTGATACTTAGAGAGTTGGATTCGGTACTTGAGGCAGAATCTTGCCTAGCAAACTTGACAAGTATTTTGTCAACGTATGAGACTTGGAACAAATCTAACATCTTGTTCTTTCGATCTTTCAAGATTTAAAATCTTGAACATAGCTAGCTTTACTAAGTCCTTCATATGAAACTGTTAACCATGCTTTCATAGACGATGACATACCCACATTATTTTTAGTTAGTGGAATATCATCTATATAAGCACCAAGAAAAATATAATTTTATCTTGTATCTTCTTATAGATACAGGGTTGATCAAGTTCTGATTAAAACTATATGTCTTAATCACTTTGTCGAATCCCTTATTCCAAAATCTCGATGTTTGCTTCAATCCATAATTAGATCGATGCATCCACATCATCTATAACCTCCTTATATGAAGTCAGATCATCAACTTGTACCACAAAGATCACCAGATTGGCTCCACTCAACAAGTACCTTAAAGATGAACTGATAATCATCCTACTCTATCTAAGGAGCAATTGATATTGGACCGTGTCATTTGGAACATAATATTTTTATCAATGATGGCATTACCATTAGGTGAAGTCATTACCTCTTCATTACCTTCAATGTTCTATTGGATTAGATGACAACTCATCTCTTCCACTCAGATCAAGTTGTCCGGATATATTTGACACAATGGGATGTCTGTCCTAGGTTGTGTCCCAGGATTTGATGAGGTAGAATTGCTCTCACTCATTTCTTCCAACACGACCTTATTCTTGGACTGACGATTATTCATATACTTATCCTCTAGGAAGGTTATATTTGTGCTAACTGAAAAAATAATTTTTCTTCTCAATTATTTTATCCTTTCTTGCACCCGTTTACATACATATGCAGAGAAAGAAAAAAAGGAAATCTAATATCCTAAACTAGGAAACAAATTGAGCTAATAAATAACCAAAAAGAATATAATCCCTAATTAATTACAATTACTATAATTGGTTTCTTTCCTTTCTCGATCATTTTCTAAACCCCCTTAAGTTGAACAGTAGATATTGACCATGTTCAACTTGCGGATGAAATCGCCAAATACCTGTTTGGATAATCCTTTTGTGAATATGTCTGTCGTCTGCTCTTTTGTAGCGACATATGTCATACAAATAATTCCATTGTCCACTTTTTCTTTGATAAAATGTCTGTCTACTTCTATATGTTTGGTTCTGTCATGTTGTACGGGAATGAGGAAAATATTGATTGCTGCTTTATTATCACAATTGAGTTTGATCATAAATTCTATTTCGACTTTCAATTCCTCCAAGAGTTTCTTTATCCATAAACCTTATCATATTCCTTGTGCAACAGCTCTACATTCTGCTTCAGCACTACTTCTAGCTACCACATTTTTTTCTTTCTCCTCCAAGTTGTCAAATTTTCCCATACAAAGGAGTAGTAGCTAGTGGTTGATCATTTGTCTTCTGTTGATCCAGCTCAATCTACATCTGTGAATATTTCTACTCATTTCCTCTCATTTTTCTTGAAGAACAGTCCTCTCCCAGCAGTCTCTTTTAGGCATCTGAAGATTTTATATGTTGTTTCTAGGTGAGTCTCCTTGGGGGAGTATATATATTGACTAACCATGCTGACAGCAAAAGCGATGTCATGTCTAGTGTGTGATAGGTAGTTTATCTTTCCAATTAGTCTTTGATATGTGTCTATGTCTTCAAAGCTTATTGTATCCTTTGTTGCTTTTCCTTCCTTGATAGGTGTATCACTTAGTTTGCATCCTAACATACCAATCTCAGTCAACAGATCAAGGATGTATTTTCTTTAGGAAATACAAATACCTTTCTTTGATCTAGCAACCTCCATCCCCAAGAAGTACCGCAATTATCTAAGACATTTCTTTAATCTTTCCATCTCAGCTATGTTGTCTTCTGTTAGGATAATATAATCCACATATACAATTAGAATAGTTATTGTAAAATCTCTGGATTGTTGGAAGAACATGGTATGATCTGACTGACCTTGCTAATATCCTTAAGTTTTCAGAACCTTTGCAAATCTATCAAGCCATGCTCTAGGTGATTATTTGTGCCCATAAAGATTTCTTGAGTTTGCACACTTGATATTCCTCATCAGGTTTGTTGAAGCCCGATGGTATTGTCATTAAGACTTCTTCTTCCAATTCTCCATTGAGGAAGGTGTTCTTGATGTCCAGCTGTTGAAGGGGCCAGTCTAGATTCACCTCAAGTGGCAAGAGAGCTCTGACATTATTTAGTTTTGCCACTGGTGCGAATGTCTCTGTATAGTCGATGCCATTTGTTTGTGTATATCATTAGGCAACGAAACGAGCCTTATAACGTTCTATTGTCCCATCGACCTTGTACTTTATATTAAATGCCCATATACAGCCTACTAGTCACTTTCCTTTCAATAGATCAACTACTTTTCAGGTTTTATTTTTCTTTAAGGATTTCATTTTCTCCATCGGTGCTTCTCTCCATATTGGTAATTTCAAAGCTTATTGAATATTCTTTGGAATCTCTACTTCATCAAGGTTAGTAGTAAAGGCACAAAATTTTGTAAATAGAGCATTATAAGATATGAATTTTGAAATAGGATGTAGAGTACATGACCGAGTGTGTTTTCTGAGAGAAATAGGTAGATAATCACTATTTGGAGATTGAGGATCGTCAGGGAAATTCTCATCAGTTCCCATCATCGGTTTATAATCTGTTGGTGCCTTAAGTGTGAGAGTTACCTTATATTTTGATTTAGGCCTTCTAGAGTAAACCAATATCTCCTTGTCACTTTGATCTCCTCCATCTCTCCCTGAATTCAAGTTTTCTTTTATATATTGCACATTAGATGGTAGAGTGACTGAATCAATAAGTGAGAGATTAGATGGGAAAAGGTCAAGGTCAAGGTCAAAGTCTAAGAATTCCAGATTTGAGACCTGATATTCCCTTGAGTTCTCCCCCTGAAGAGAAGGTCTTGAAAAGTAAGGTGTTTTTTTGGAAGACGGTGACATCAAGGCTAACAAGGGCGTTTTTTTGGGACGGGCCAGAGCATTTGTAGCCTTTTTTAGTAGGGGAGTATCCAAGAAACACATATTTGATTGCACACAGTTGCAGTTTATTTCAATGAGATGAGTGAATGTGTACAAATGTATGTAGCCAAACACTCTTAGAGTTAAGTGTAAAGAAATACGGAAAGTAGGAAAGTATTTTTGGAGTCTTTGTAGGGGTGAGTCGAAGGAGAGAGACCAACTTGGCAGTCAGTTTATGTGATATGTCGATGTTAGAATGGCATCTCTCCAGAATGTCTTTAGCATATTTATAGTAAACATCAGGGCATGAGCGACTTCTAGTATGTGTCTATTTTTTTCTTTTAGCAATCTCATTTTGTTGATGGTATTAACAGATATTTTTTTAGATAGTCTTGTAAAGTAGCATTGAAGTATTCTATGTCATTGTCAGTTCGATGGTCGAAGGATTTGAAGTTGTCTTTGAAATTGTGTCTGAATCATAGAGTGGAAATTTATAAAAACTGATCGAACTCAATTTTTTCCATTAGTAGATAGACCCAGCATACTTGAGTGTGGTTGTAAATAAATGTGATAAACCATTTTGTTTGGGTACGATTAGGATTGCAAGAAGGTCCACATAGATCACTATGGATCAAGGCAAATGGTTTTGATGGTTTATACATGGATTTTGGAAAGGATGTACGTTGATGTTTTGCAAATCACAACTTTCACATTGAAACTCAATAGATTTTTTATTCATGAAATTGAAGGAAAAACATGCTTTAAGTATTGTAAGCTAAGATGACCCATTCTATTGTGTCATAACAAAATTTCACTATCCTTAGGAGTAAATGTAGAATTACAACTTAAGAGTTGACCTAGTTTACTCACATCAGCTTCCTTAAAATAGTAAAGTCGACATTCTTTAGCACTACCAATCGTCTTTCCGATGAGAGGTCTTGAAAGACATAACATGATGAAAGAAAGTTAGCAAAACAATTGGAGTTTTTTGTCAAGTAACTAACAGATAGCAAGTTACAAGATAAATTTGGAACATGAAGGATATGATCTAGTGTTATGGATTCAGAGATGCAAATAGAACATTTTTCTACAACAGGTGAAAGTGAGCCATATGCAATTTTCACTCTAATGTTCCTAGGACAAGTTGAGTATGAAGAAAATAGGTGATACACATCCTTCATGTGATCAGAAGCACCGAAGTCTATAATCCACACATTTTTATATCGTGGAGTGTTTAAGGTTCTAAAAAAGTTACCCTTGTGGGCTAATAAACTTTCTTAGGGACTTAAACACTCTCTAAGATGTCGCCTTGCTGGTAGACTTTGTCCATCTCTGACTTCATCAAGCTCGTGATTCGGGCCTGTGAGAAATTCAAACACTCTCTCATTTTTTTGCTTCTTCTTTTACAAGGCGACATCTTCAGGGCACTTCCACTCCTCTTCACTGCTTAAGTCGAGGTCCTGCCACAGAGATGCCATTTCCATGAAACATTCAGTTACATCCATTGTCCCCTGTTTGGTCTACCATAAATGTGTCTTGAGCTCGAAGATTTGCATCGTCGAAAGAAAGAGGCAGACTTTCGCTATCGACGGTTTTCATGGATTTTACAAGCCACACAATTACCATGAAATTTTTAGATTTCCACCATTGTAGTTAGGTAAGATCAGCCGGCTTCTTTTTCTCACCGGGAAGATATTCTAGTTTCCCATTTCCATCAATTACTAATTTAATCGACTAAGCACATTCTCGGAAGTTTTTTCCATTCAATTTCTCGACGGTAAGTTGGAATGATGAAGTTTCGAATGTATTGGAACCAATTGAGGAGTGAACCTCTGTTTTAGTGTCCGAGATGATTGACCTGGTGCTGTTGGTGGAGAATTCTACCATATATTGCTAGGTTAGAATAATTGTAGCCCTGATACCTTTGAAAAATAATTTTTCTCTCAATTATTTTTTCCCTTCTTACACCCGTTTATATACATATGCATAGGAAGAAAAAAAAGGAAATCTAATCTTCTTAAACTCGGCAATAAATTAACCTACTAAATAACCAAAAAGAATATAATCCTTAATTAATTACAATTACTATATCTGATTTCTTTCCTTTCTTGATCATTTTCTACACTAACAAAGACTTTTCTATCTAGAGGAGTATAAACATTTAGCCATTGGTATCTTTAGGATATCCAACAAAGAGGCACATCTCTGACCTAGACTCCAACTTTTCTGCATTCCCTTTTAGCAAATGAGCTGAACCCCCAAATTTTGGATATGATGTAAGAAGAACTTATATAAATTCCAAAATTTCAAGAGAGTATTGAGAACAGATTTAGAAAGAACTAAGTTAAGAATATATTCAATTGTTTTCAGTATATATCCCAAAATGAGATAGCTAGAGTTGTGAAACTCTTCATTGACCTAACAATATCTAACAATATTGTGTTTCTTCTTTTGAAAACGCAATTCTATTGGGGCATACTAGGCGTGTTCAATTAAGAAACAATACCATTTTCTATTAAATTGTCCCTGAATTCTCTTGAGATGTATTCACCACCTCAATTAGATCGAAATGTGTTAATACTCTTACCAGAATATTTCTCGACCTTAGTTTTATACTTTTTTTATTTCTCAAAAAGTATTTGACTTTCAAGCCATTAGGTAAATGTATGTAAGACTAGAGTACTCATCTATAAAGAAATACTCATTTTCATCTCTCAAGTGTATTCACAGGTCCATACATATCAGAATGAACTGATGACAATATCTCTGTCTCTCTCTCTCTTTCTCTCGTCGAAAAAAGGATAACTTGGTCATATTGCCTTCCAAACAAAATCACAAACTGACAATGGTTCGATCTTAAACGAGTGTAGAGGACCACCTCTAGTAAGTTTTGTATTCTGTTAAGATTGATTTGTCAAATGAGCAATAAATATGTATCACTAGTATGGTACGACATTTTATAGTTTATAAGAGTAACCTTTTTCATTTCATAGATGGAATAGTTTAAAATATAAAGACCATTAATCAAATGTCCAGCACAAGAAGGAACTTTATTATTAAAATGTTAAGTGTATCAGACATTAATTTTATAGAATAATCTTATCATGTTATATCTAAAACAGAAAACACATTTCTACTTCCTTTATGAGACATAATAATAGTCTCTACGAATCAAACTCTTACCATTACTAGAAAAAATACTCCCATGCTCTTACCAAAACTTTTTCTCTTGTGCCAACGATAATTTTAAACTGACCTTTACTGAGATTCTGCTTTCTTGAAGCACCCGCATTGGCATGCAAATATTATTAGTGGTTCCAAAATTTACAACTTAAGAATTTGTAGTATCAACCACTGAACAATACTCAGTAACGAAAGACTTCACCCATACTTTACTTTCTAGCTGGTACATCTGGGCATTCTTTCTCCAGTGTCATTTTCGGCCTAAGTTGGAATACTTGCCTCAAGGCTTTCCATATACTTTTAATATTTTTTTTTTGTTCTCATGCTTCTTGATAGCTTTTTTCCTATTCTTTCCAAATATGCCTTTTTGGCTTGGAACCAAAGGAGCCACCAAATGATGCACGAGCATTGCCATTGTACCCTTAAAGCCACTTTCCACATTACAATTTTATCATTAACTCAGGTAATGATATCTTCATCTTGTGCAAATAATAGTCCATAGTAAACCATGAAAAAATTATCAAGTATAGAATTCAATACCTTGTCAAACTGAGTTTCCTTGATAGATGGTTGCACCTAAACTTCCAGCCATGTTTAAAGTATGCAATCATAGTCAAACTATGAAACTTCACATGCATTATGGGTTTCATGCAGATGTTCTATAAGGTATAAATGGCTTTAAATGAGCATTCCTACTTTGTTGACCAAACATACTATCAAGGGTCTGTAGATTGAAGGAAAAACATTATGGAGGTACTCTGACTTTCAAGTATTTTGTTGTAATATGTTTGACATCAAAGTCAAAATGAAACAACTAGCCATCTTGTCTGCAGTCTACCACACAACATATCCAGCCTTTTGCACTTGTCATATAGTCTTAGTAGGTCCATTAGGACATATGTGAAGCACAGAGTTAAGTTTATCCATACTTAGCACAAACATTGAATTACGTTTCCAATCTACATAATTGTTTCCCATTAGTTGGTTTTGTTTTAGAATAACGGAAAAGATTGGCCAAGTGATATTTCGTATAAAAATAATCATACATTACAAATTAAAATTGAGCAGCAAATAATAATTTAGCATTTGATGCATGAATGCACATGTAGATCCATCTAACTATAACAGACCCCTCTATAGGAAAAGTCACTATGTTTACTGATCAAGTTAGGACCTTCCCACTAGACAAATCATATTTGACAACAAATGTCTGTATAAATCTAGTATCGTTTTATTTGGTAATCAAGATCATAAACAAAAGCCTCTATAGGAGGTTAGTAGATGAGCCCGATTTGAGTGTATAACCTTGGTCTAGATCTCTAGATACTTAAAAATAACTTCGCCATCTATAGGATGATCACAAATTATATTCTTATCTAGACAATTTTACTATAAAAGAATACAATCAAGCAACTTGAACTATACGATCCTCCTATAAGGAGTCCGTTGTATTACCGACACAAGGCAAACACGTTTCTTTGCTTATGGATTGACCAAAGGAGACCATGACTTTTTTTTAATTAAACATCCGCTTCCACTCACTATTTTTAAAGTAATGAATTTTAATTATAAATAATTACCAACTTCTCACTTTAATCAAATTAATATAAATTTTAATTATTATAAATTTTCCTTCAAGAAAAATTTAATCTCAATTAAATTCAAGAAAAAATTAAATAATTATCAACTGTTCATATTAATAAAATTAATATACAATTTAATTATTACGATTTTTCTATCCAGAAAAATTTAATCTAAATTAAATTAATTAAAGAAAAATCAGTATTCAATAATATACATCTTATTCATTGTATCACGAGAAATGACATAAATAAATCTATGTGTCATGATATCTAGAACGATAATATTTCAAACAATAATTTAAAGCATTCATAAAACGATAAATTAACAACTATTTGTGGCTAAAAAATGACTCAAGAATTAAATTAAAAACTAATTGGACCTAAGACCAATAATTAATTTAAATATTCAACCCAAAAATCTTCAAAGATCCAACAGTAGTTGTAACGCCCCGACCCCTAGTGGACCAGAACGCTACTTACTTTACTTCATTAACTGGTAGTTCAATAACAAGTATACATGTTTTCTTAGCGAAAGCTTAAATCTCACAATGATAATATAAAAACAATATCTCAAATACTTTAAACAAAACACAGAATAATTTTCTAAACCTTCGAAATGTAATTTATTTGGAAAAGATATATCGTATTCTTGCATTCATTGTTATTCAAAACATTTTAAAAACATAATATTGGAAACGATTCATGAACCTAAATAACTTGTTCACCGGTTTCCATGGGCTCGTTGCATCACTCTCCATCTTCTCTTTCATCCATGCCCAAGGTAGCAATCTTTTAATCTGTAAAGAAGAGATTAAACCCGTGAGTTGAAAACTCAATAGATGTCATTGGTGCATTCGTGATTAAGCTATACATTTCTAAACTTGTAACCTTAAAACGTTTTCATAGTAGAATTTTCGGTAGAATCCTAATCACGTAGAGTCATGACTTAATACGACACCTCGACCGGACATTCATGCCATACCCGAAGGCACCATTTGAAATGGAAGGGTATGCCATACCGAAGGTACCATTTGACATACAACCATTAACATAGATCATGTCGTACCCGAAGGCACCATTTGACATGAAAACATCATTTGTAAGAAATATACCACCTAACACGAATCAACAACTTTGCACCTCCACCTACCTTGATTGATACTTTAAAACTTGTTGAAAAATGAACTCCTTTGATGTTTGAAAACCTTTAAAAATTCAAGCTTGGAAAACACTTCTTGACAACACCAAAACTTCTAGAAAAACTAGTATTTCTCCCTCTTTTATCTCTTTCTTTCTATCCTTTCACTTACTTTCTTTCTTCTCTCTTTTGAAAGCTCTTCTTATCTCGAATGGTGTGTTGAACCACGAAATTGCCTCCCTCTTATATAGGAAAATGTTGGTTGGGGTCACCAAATGCATTCTTAAAGGTTGATTATCTTCACCTTCTTGGAGTTATGTGTGTAGGAGTAATTTAGGTCGTTAAATGCACCAATTGGTGGGGTTTAACTTTCCAAAACGTGGGTGGTCACTCCTTGGACATTTAAGAGGATAATTGAAGAGAGTAGAATCCTAAATTCTAGAAAGAACACGAGAATTCTTCATTTTCAAGCAACTTCGATCGACTGAATCGCAACTTCGGTCGACCAAATCGCAATCTTCGGTCGACCAAACCTCTGCAGGTTCGAAACCAATTAGTTGCAGTAACTTTCGGCTGACGGAAGGTCGACCGACCTGACCAACCGATTGATCGGATCGACCAACCGGTCGACCGAACCTACGTTAAGTGCCAAATACGGTATTTGTCAAATAATTGCAAATTTGAACCTTCATGACTTGTAAACATATTGGACCATTTATTGGGCTTTCTTTCCTTATGTGGTCTGGGCCTAAACTCTTCATAAAAAAATATAACAAGCCTACTTCAATTAAATTTTTGGGTTTCTACATCCTCCACACCTTAAATAAAATTTCGTCCTCGAAATTTACCTTGTGATTGGGCAAACAATGTTGGATACTTGACTTTAGCTTCTTCTTCTCTTTCCCAGGTGGCTTCTTCTACTCCGTGATTATTCTATTTCACCTTGACCAGATGAACTTCTTTGTTCCGTAATTTATGTACCTTTCGATCCAGTATCTGAATCGGTAACTCCTCAAAAGATAGGTCTTTTTGCACTTCCAAGGATTGATAGTTCACCATATGCTTAGGATCATGTATGTACTTCTTGATCATCGATATGTGGTACACGTTGTGCACTGTCGATAGTTGCAACGATAATGCCAATTGATAAGACACATTTCCAACTTTGTTAAGTACTTCGAAAGGTCCGATATAGCGAGGTCGTAGTTTGCCTTTCTTGCCAAATCTAAGCACACCCTTCATTGGTGCCACCTTTAGAAAAACTTTTTCTCCAACTTGGAATTCCAAGTCCCTTCTTCTTGTATCGGGATAGCTTTTATGTCTATCCTGTGCTGCTTTTATCCTAGTACGGATTTGTCAACTGCCTCGACTGTCCTTTCAACAATTTCTAGTCCCAAAACTCTCTTTTCTCCAACTTCATCCCAATGTACAGGTGATCTACATCTTCTACCGTAGAGAGCTTCATATGATGCCATTCCAATGGTTGCCTGGAAACTATTGTTATATGCAAATTCTACCAACGGTAGATATGATTCCCAGCTTCTACCTAGATCTAAAACACATGCTCTTAACATATCCTACAAAATTTGGATGGTCTTTTCAGACTGACCATCAGACTGAGGGTGATATGTCGTGCTGAAGTTCAACTTCATTCCCATAGCTCCTCGTAAACTTTTCCAAAATTTCGATATAAATCTTGGATCTCTATCAAATACAATGGACACAGGTATGCCATGTAATCTCACAACCTCCTTAATGTACAACTGTGCCAATTGGTCTAGACTGAATGTCATTTTCACTAGCAGAAAATGAGCTGACTTTGTTAGCCGATCTACTATTACCTATATGGCATTGTGTCCTCTTGCAGACGTCAGAAAACCTACTACGAAGTCCATTGCTGTGTTCTCCCACTTCCATTGGGGTATGTCCAGTGGATTTAACAATCCAGTCGGTCTTTGATGTTCTGCCTTAACTTGTTGGAAAACTATGCACTTTTCCACAAATAGTCCTATGCAACTTTTCATATTCCTCCACCAAAACGTATCTCGAAGATCTCGATAAATTTTCGTACCACCGGGATGTGCAGTGTACGGGGTGGATAAGCTTCTTCCAGTATTTCATTCCTTAGAACTTCATTCTTAGGCACACAAATCCTTTCTTTAAACATCAGTGCCTGATTCGACGCTATTCCAAAATCTCTTCTTTTATCAGTACTAACCTCCTCCTTGATCTTTTACAGGAATGAGTCTTTACTTTGTGCTTCAATGATCCGCTCTCTAAGAGTAGGTCGAACTACCAAAGTTGCTAACCGAGCAGTAGCTTGCTCTGGTGTGGTAACTGCTTCGATTCACAGACTTCTCAAGTCTTTGATTAACTCCATCTGGGTAATGGATAGTGATGCCAACTATCCTATCGACTTTCTACTTAGGGCATCGACAACCACATTGGCCTTACCCGGATTGTAATTAATAGTACAATCATAATCTTTTACCAATTCTAACCACCGTCTCTATCTCATGTTCAATTCTTTCTGTGTGAAGAAATATTTGAGACTCTTATGATCTGTGTAAATGTCAAATTTCCCTCCATACAAGTAGTGTCGCCATATCTTCAAGGCCTATACTACCGTCGCAAGTTCCAAATCATGTGTCGAGTAGTTCTGCTCGTGTTTCTTCAATTGTCTTGAAGCATAGGCTATCACCTTTTCATTCTGCATCAGCACACATCCCAATCCTTGCTTGGATGTGTCACTATATATAACAAACCCTTTCGTTCCTTCAGGTATTGTTAACACAGGTGCTGATATCAACCTCTGTTTAAGTTTGTGAAAACTTTGTTCGCATCTATCCATCCATTGAAACTTTACTCCTTTCCTTATCAATTGCGTCATTGGTCCAACTATCTTAGAAAATCCCTCTATAAACCTTCTATAATACCCGGCCAAACCCAGAAAACTTCGGATTTCACCAGCATTAGTTGGTGCTTTCCAGTTGGTTACTGCTTCTACCTTCGCTGGATCTACTTCAATTCCTTAGGCAGTGACTACATGTCCAAGAAATCCAACTCGTTCAAGCCAAAACTCGCACTTCTTGAATTTGGCGTATAGGTTCTCCTTGCGTAATACCTCTAGGGTTATTCTTAGGTGCTCTTCATGTTGCTCCTTACTCTCGGAATATATCAGAATGTCATCAATGAAGATTATGACAAACTTATCTAAGTACTGATGAAATACACGATTCATCATGTCCATGATGTCGCTTCGAGAATTAGGTCTATGGTGAATTCCACTTATCTATCTGGCAGAATGCCCGATAGATCTTCTGGAAACACATCTACAAACTCCCGTACTATTGGTACGTCTTCAACCTTCACTGTCTTTTGTTTTTCTCCTGAGATATTTATTAGGTTTCCTCGACATGTTCCTTTCCTCAACATCTTCCCAACTTGTAAAGCCGATACTAGTCGAATAAAACGTTTCATTATTATTCCAAAGAAAGAAAATGGTTCCTCTTCTGGTTTCTGAATTACTACCTCTTTTTCCTTACATCAGATGGTGGCATAATTACAACCCAACCAATCCATGCCTAGTATTACATCGAAATCATTCATCTCTATCACGAATAGGTTAGCTTCCAATGGTTTTCCCTCAATTTCGATACTTACTGATTTGGCTATTCTATTAGTACTCAAAAGGTTGCCTGTAGGAATGCTAACTTCTAATGTTCCTTCCGACTTATCACAAGTAATACTAGATTTAGCCATAAAAGTTGTTGATACAAAGGAGTGTGTAGCTCCTGAATCAAATAATACATAAGTAGGCGTATTGGCTATCAATAGTATACCTGCTATGACGTTCGAGTTTTCTTCTGCATCTTTCTGAGTCAATGCAAACACCCATGCTTTCCCTTTCTGGTTCTGGACATTGTTATCATCCTTCTTCGGGACAAATGTAGTACAATCCCTCGAAATATGCCATGGTTTACCACATCGAAAACATGCATTCTTGCAAACACAGGCTAAGATGCGTCTTTCCACACGTAGGATATGGCTCTATAACCGACAGATTGCTTCTGTTGGCATTGGGTCCGCCATTAGCTTTCTTGTGTTACCACTTGCCCTTTCCCTTGTCCTGGCCATTCCACTTCCTTTTACCCATAAAACCACTGTTCGATTGTTTGACCAGTTGACTATGTTACTCGGCGTTAGTCTTCTGATACCAGATGGCATGAGCTCTTTCCAGCATTTCATGGTAGAAGGCGAAATGATGGGATATAAGTATCATCCTTATATCTAGGTTCAACCCTTGTCCAAACCTCTTGAATTTCTTGTCCTCTGTATCCATCAGATGTGGAACATACCTTGAAAGTTGATCAAACTTCCTTTCATACTCAGTCAGGGACATAGTCCTTTGCTTGAGTTGGAGGAATTCACCTTCTTTGTGATCCCTTAAAAATTGTGGGAAGTACTTATCCATTACTTCCTTTTTAAATGGCTCCCAAGTCAATGCCACTTGTTGCTCTGGGGTCCTCGTCCTTGACATGAGTCCCACCAGTGACTTGCATCACCGGAGAACATGAACTCAGCGCACTGGACCTTCTGGGCGTCCGTGCACCCTATTAATCGGAATATTCTCTCCAACTTGAGAAGCCATTCTTCGGCTGCAAGTGGATCAGTTGCTCCATTGAAAGTAGGAGCCTTTTGCCTTCGAAATTGCTCGACAACTAAAGCATGGGTTGGAGGAGCATTAGGAGCTAATGGCAGGGGTTGAGCTTGGTTCGGGTTCTGCCTGCCAAGGTTTTGAACCGCTCGGAGGAGATCTCTTATCAAGTTGGCTTGGTTTGCACGGGCCATTTTCCTTTAGACAAAATGTATGGTTCTTATTAGTTTCACATTTCAAATACCACCAAAGAAGATTGAAATCTTTATTTCTTGACATAAGGGAACGATTATATGGATTTAAATCTAATCCTTATAAGTTTTACGAATCTTCTTTGGTGGAGCCTCATCTCCAGAGAAGTCTTCCGCCTCAGGTCCGGACTCTATGTCCATCTCAACCTGTGGCTCGAGCTCATAATCATTCTCTTCTTCAGGCCCTTCCTCTTCATCGAGTTCAATTACTACCTCTGATTGAGGTTCTAAGTTTTTCCTCCATAGGTCTAGGAGTGAATGGCAATATACTTCAAACTCAAATAAATTTGGGTGCTCCTCTAGCATTGTATCCCTAACCATGACTCCCATATCTCCCCATTGAGGTAGGAGGGAGTGTATGAGGTTATCTATAGCTTCAGCATGCGTGACCTCCATTCTAGCATTCACCGCTACCATGCATCTCTCATAGATGTCATGTACGTGTTCGTCGAGTGGATGGAGTGGATCAGTCACATAGTTTTGGTAAGATTGAATAGTAGTTCTTAGTTTCAATGCTACTCTATATGCCCTAGCAGTTCCACGAGCCTTAGTCTTTCTAGCTGTTTGATAAGTCCTAACCATATCTGCTACATAAAGCCCAATTATGCATTTTCTTGTCATATCGTATGATTCTTTTGTCCTTTAATGATTAGCCCAAGTCCATAACATGCTTTTTATATAGTACATCCTTGGTTTTAACACATACTTGAAAAATAATTTCAAAATACGCCATAACATAACAAAGCATCACATAAGCATAAACGTTTCATAAACATAAAATTTTAAACACACTTGGGCCGTAGGATGAGATTGATGGATGGATGCACGATGCCATAGAGTACCTTAGAATTTTCTTTTTCATTTAAAAAAAAAATACTTGGTCTATAGAACCGGCTAAACCTGGCTCTGATACAACGCTATAACGCCCCGACCCCTAGTGGACCGGAATGCTACTTACTTTACTTCATTAACCAGTAGTTCAGTAACTAGTATACATGTTTTCTTAGCGGAAGCTTAAATCTCACAATGATAATATAAAAACAATACCTCAAATACTTTAAACAAAACACTAAATAATTTTCTAAACCTTCGAAACGTAATTTATTTGGAAAATATATATCGTGTTCTCGCATTCAGCGTTATTCAAAACATTTTAAAAACATAACATTGGAAACATTTCATAAACCTAAATAACTTGTTCATCGATTTCCATGGGCTCGTTGCATCATTCTCCATCTTCTCTTTCATCCATGCCCAAAGTAGCAATCTTTCAATCTGTAAAGAAGGGATTAAACCCGTGAGTTGAAAACTCAATAGATGTCATTGGTGCATTTGTGATTAAGCTATACATTTCAAAAGTTGTAACTTTAAAACCTTTCCATAGAGGATTTCCGGTGGAATCCTAATCACGTAAAGTCGTGACTTAACACGACGCCTCGACTGGACATTCATGCCGTACGCGAATGCACCATTTGACATGGAAGGGTATGCCGTACCGAATGTACCATTTGACATACAAACATTAACATAGATCATGCCGTATCCGAAGGCACCATTTGACATGGAAACATCATTTGTAAGAAATATACGACCTAACACGAATCAACAACTTTGCACCTCCACCTACCTTGATTGATACTTTGAAACTTGTTGAAAAATGCACTCCTTTGATGTTTGAAAACCTTTGAGAATTCAAGCTTGGAAAACACTTCTTGACAACACCAAAACTTCGAGGAAAAACTAGTATTTCTCCCTCTCTTTTCTCTCTTTTTTTTCTCTCTTTCTTTTCTTCCTATCCTTTCTCTTACTTACTTTCTTCTCTCTTTTGAAAGCTCTTCTTGTCTCAAATGGTGTGTTGAACCACGAAATTGTCCCCCCTTATATAGGAAAATGTTGGTTGGGGTCACTAAATTCATTCTTAAAGGTTGAGTCTCTTCACCTTCTCAGAGTTATGTGTGTAGGAGTAATTTAGGTGGTTAAATGCACCAATTGGTGGGGTTTAACTCTCCAAAACATGTGTGGCCATTCCTTGGACATTTAAGAGGGTAATTGAAGAGAGTAGAAGCCTAAATTCTAGAAAGAACATGAGAATTCTTCATTTTCAGGCAACTTCGATCGACCGGATCGCATATTCGATCGACCGAACCTCTGCAGGTTCGAAACCAATTAGTTGTAGTAACTTTCGGCTGACGAAAGGTCGACCTGACCTGACCAACCGGTCGACCGAACCTACGTTAAGTGCCAAAAATGGTATTTGTCAAATAATTGTAAATTTGAACCTTCATGACTTGTAAACATATTGGACCATTTATTGGGCTTCCTTTCCTTATGTGGGCTGTGCCTAAACTCTTCATAAAAAAAATATAACAAGCCTACTTCAATTAAATTTTCGGGTTTCTACCGTAGTAATCCAACGGCAATAAAACTTCGTCAATGTAGTCGAAATTTTTTCCAAACAGATTGACCCGTGAAGAATGGATTCACACATACAGGTGCAATAATATGCTTCCACCTCAAATCAAAACGTAGGTCATTATTGTGCCCAGAGTTATGCTACATTACCCAGGCCGGTAAAGGGGCTTTACCTATTGTGCCCACCATCACTAAATATTAAAGTCATTATTTTATTCATTTTGCTGCAAATCTGTTTGTGATGAAAATAGTCAAAATGATCAATTAGAAAACTTGCTATTTTTTTTATTGATGGTGACCCACATTCCCTTAATTAAGACAATGCACTCGACTAGTGTATCTGCCCATCGTCGATATACTAGGCCGTTTTGCGCAGTTGATGACAAGAATTGCAAGAATTAAAAATCATATAAATCCTATGTCTCGTATGTTTACAATTTTGAATCTAATTGAAAGAAGATTAAATCAAGATGATGTAGTAATCCACCTTTTTGTTATAGACTCGAAATAATGAATTACAATCAAGAACTGACCACAAATAATGGGTTCACAGTTTGAAATAGTCCAAATCATTCAATCAACATATAATAAATTATTCATATACATCACTAGACTAGAACATGCAATTAAGATTCAAAACTAACAAGTACATTAATGACCTAGATTTCTCTTATACCAGTTGTTAGAATGCGGAAATGTAATTACTCATAAATTAAAATTTTCTTTAATTCAATAAACAAGATCGTCTAGATTTTCACGTGTATGTTATATCAAGAATACAGAATTCGAATTTTAACCTATATTTGATGATCAATTCTTGAATTAATTCTGAATCACAAACTTCCAGTCTTTTAGTTCACGAGGTTCCATGTTTTTAATTCCAAGAACATGATGCTTCAGACCTCCAAATATTCTATGGTATTCTCCAAAGTCAAAACTATACCAGTGGATGAGCAACTTCTTCTAATTAAATCAAGAAACTAATTCTTGAACAGGACAATTGAATAAGATGAGAAAAAAATTATTTTATCTCTTTTTCTCTCTCCAAATTTGAACACTAAAGAATTATGTATTATGATTGTTGTTCAGTCCCATAACATGTCTATGTTTCATCTAATCTCTATTTATAAAGATAGAATAGTTCTAATCCTTGTACAATAAAAATTTCACTTTCAAATAGGAGTTTTAAGTAAAATCCAAGTAGGAGTTTTAATTAGAGTCCAAATCCAATTAGTTTATATTTAATTACATGTGTAGTCCTAGAACTTCAATTACAATTATAATTAAGCTTACAACTTTTATAATGATTACAATTAAGTACAAAGCTTTATTGTAATTATAATTAAGCTCAAAACTATTATAATTACCTTAATTAAGTTTCAATAATTTATAGAGCTACCACATGGACTTGATTGAACATATATTATCCAAGTTTCAATAATTCGATATCCAAGGCAAAATATTGAACTCTTGGAATATATAAGATCACATAAGCCAATAAATCTATAATACTTTACTTTGACCTGCTATATATGTATTTTATCCCCATTTGAGATCCGATAATTAGGTATGAGCATAAATAACCATTTTGTCCTTCTAATTATTGTCATTGACTTGAGTATCAATTTCTTCAACGGTCATGTGAACCAATCACAAATGTTGAGATTTAGTCGTCTCTAAAGATTGAGCTCAGTTTTTAACTGTTCAATAAGAAAAAACTTAAGTAGTCACTCTAACCATTTTTTAGAACAACAAATCCCAACACGGATTCATGTTCTCTACTTCGTTCATTCTCAAGCTCTAAACTCATCAAGATATTTGACCAATCAAATTGATCTCACACATTGGTGAATCAAAGAACTATTAAAATCACGAAGAGATAAACGTAACCCTGTCGGGGGATTTAGATGAAACACACAACGATCAAGTAGAATTTAATTCTCCACATGGTCATGCTATAGAATTAAGTTCGACACATGATCTGTTCAATACAAATTAAGTGTACTTGTGTCACCTTTAATTATTTATGCGATAAGGACAAATCAAAAATCCAAATTGTTCAACACTGTTGACCTATGGTTGACCTCACATTTTGATTATAACAAACAAATCACTTTTATATCTAACAATCTACATTTGAGTTATTTTAGCAATTGCGGAAAAAGTGATAAATTGAAGCCAAAAAGATCGCCATCGAAATACATACAAAAGATGATCAATAAAAGCCGAGATAAAAGCCAACCATGCATGTAAAATCAAATCTCGCCAAGTCAAATATTGAAGATATTAAACTTAGACATTTGTGCAATCATATGTGAAGGTATAACATTTTGATACTTGACAATGAATCGTGAAAAGCTCAAGTTTGATTTTACGTACGAAAAATCACGATACAAAACGTTTTGCATGAAAAATATTTTTCAAAGGTAAAGGTCTCAAACTTATATTCAGAAATTGTCAATTACCATGAAAAATCATGTAAAAATGTCATTTGAGGGATTACATTTGTTAAAATGATAAAAGAAGGAAATTGGTGCAAATTTATTCATACCAGACATATATGACGTCCGGTAGGATAGTTTTTGCTCAACGGTAAAAAAAATATGAATGCTCTGAAATCAGACTAAAAAAATGGTTACTGACTCGTCCAGTAAGGTCGTCCGATTTGATAGAGTTTTGGCCGTTGCACTACTATAAATATCACCTCACTTCAAGCAATGAAAATACAATTCCTAGAACATTAAAGAAAGGTTCCTTTGTGATAAAACTTTTGATATTTACTATTTATTTATCTTTTCGAATCCCTTGCTTTTGAAAATCCTTTGATTGATCTTAACTTTGAAAAACACTTCATCAAAGTTTTTCAAATCAAACACTTGAGTTTCGCTCATTACTATCTATCAAAGTGTTAACCTACTTCTCTTTTTGTACTTAACTTTGAATTGATCATTTATTAAGAAGAGAAAATTTCATTTGTAAAATTTATTAGAATTTTGGGTTGTGTTGAGGTCTCAGAAAGCTCAACGTTGTAAAATGATCAGCATTTCTTGGTTGTAAGTCACTAGAAGCTTTGTAAAGAGTTGGATTGCACCATAAGTCAATCAACAAAGTGAAAAAAGCCTTGCTCGTGCCGCGGAGCTTGGTAACGAGGATGTAGATCATTGCCTTGAATCAAACCTCCACATTATATTGTTTGCATTCTCTCTCCCTTCTATGTAAAGCTTTTACTTTGTGCAAATTACTTTTTATTACTTGCTTTCATATTTGTGCATAGTTATCCTATATTATTTCATTGACTATTACATTAAAACTTAAATTTCAAAAAAATTTTGAAAACCAATTCTCCCCCATCTTGGTTAATCACTCTTGTGCTTTCAATTGGAATCAGAGCTGGGTGCCCATTTTTCAAAGATTTCACAATCTTGAGTAATTTCTAACTCCACGTTTCAAAATCTTGAGGGGCATTCCACAAACCGGCCTCCATTCTTTGATGGCACACACTATAATTATTGGAAGGCTAGGATGATGATTTTACATTCAATCAATTGATTACAATGTTTAGGAAATTATTGAATATGCTTATGTGCCTACCAAGACCTTTAAAATTGATGAGAAACCCGATCAAACTATTCCTAAAGCTAGAGAGGAATGCGATGAAGAAGATAAACGAAAATTATCCTTAAATGCTAAAGCCAAGATTTACTTTATTGTGCACTAGATAGAAATGAATTTAATCGAATTAGCACATGTGATTCAGCTTATGATATTTGGCATGCACTTGAAGTTACTCAAGTTGGCACTAGTAAAGTTAAAGAAACTAAAATTAATATGTTAGTCAAAGAATTCAAAAACTTCTTTGTAAAACAAGATGAATCTATTGTTAATATGATTACTCATTTCACCAATATCGTGAATGGTTTAAAATGATTCAATCGCAAATTTACTAACAGTGAACTAGTAAGCAAAATGCTCAAGTCGCTCTTAGAGGTATGGAGCCCTATAAAGATGTTGATAGAAAACACCAAGGATGTGAATGCATACCCTATGGAAGAACTTTATGGAACTTTGATGATCTGTGAATTTAACAATGCCGAAATCAAGCAAAAGACAAAAAAAGAAAAGCAAAGAGGAATCAAATGAGGCTCCAAAGCGTCAAATTGCTCTAAAATCGACAATTGATGAAGGAACAACAAGTAAAACCATGAGTGATGAAGAGCTCGATGATTTAGTCGTCCTCGTCAAGAAATGGAGAGGGTTTCGGAATAATAGAAAGTTTCAAAGGAAAGATGACAAATGAGAAAAGAGAAGAAAGAAGATCATTTGCTACGATTGTGACAAATCGAGTCAAAAAAGAAACGAGTGCCCAAACAAAAAGAAAAATATCAAGAAAAAGGCACTCAAAGCCACATAGGATGATAGTGATGATGAAGACCAAAATGAAAATGATAGCTAAGACGAAATTGCCAACATGTACTTCATGGCGATTGAAGATGAGCTACTGAAGAAAACAAAAAGTAAATGGTTCTTGGATAGCAGATGTTCAAAGCACATGATCGGAGATCAATAGCTATTATCAAACTTCAATAAGAATGATGGAGGTCATGCAACATTCGGAGACAATGCAAAGGAAAAAATTATTGGCATTAGTAACATTGGTAATCACTCATCCTCCTCTATTGAAAATGTATTATTAGTTGATAATCTCAAACATAATTTACTAAGTATTAGTCAATTATGTGATAAAGGTTATAATATAAAATTCAATTTTTCCAAATGCCTAATTAAGGATGCTACATCAAAAGAAGTGATTTTCATAGGAAGTTGAAGTAAAGATGTTTATATCATAAATATTGAATATGAAAATAATGAACATTGTTTTCTTGGCTTGAAAGATGAAACATGGCTATGGCATAGGAGACTAGGTCATGTTAGCATGGATCATATTTCAAAAATTTCCAAAAATTGTTTTGTGAAAGGATTGCTAAATTTAAAATTTGAAAAAGGTAAAATCTGTGACACATGTCAATTTGGAAAACAAGTAAAAAGTTCTTTCAAACCTGAAATTTATTCTTCAACTACAAAGCCATTGCAACTTCTCTACATGAATTTTTTTGGACCATCAAGAACGGCAAGCCTAGGCGGTAAACATTATGCCTTCGTTATCGTCGACGATTTTTCAAGATTTACTTGGGTCATATTCTTAAGCGTGAAGGATGAAGTCTTAAAAGCTTTTAAACACTTTTGTAAGAAAGTTGATAACAAAAAAGGTTATATCATTACAACTATTAGAAGTGACCATGGTGGAGAGTTTGATAATATCGCTTTTGACAACTTTTGTAACGAAAATGGATATGAACATAATTTCTCGGCTCCTAAAACTCCTCAACAAAATGGTGTAGTAGAAAGGAAGACTCGTACATTGTAAGAAATGGATGGAACCATGCTAAATGAAAGTAATTTACCAAAAGTATTTTTCGGCCGAAGCCGTTAACACCGCATGTTATATTATCAATAGAGTTTTAGTTAGTCGTAAGAAAACTAAAACCTCTTATGAACTTTGGAAAAATTGAATTCTCAATATTAGTTACTTTAAAGTTTTCAGTTGCAAATGTTTCATTTTGAACACAAAGGATAATTTGGGAAAGTTTGATTCAAAATTCAACATTGGAAATTTCATAGGATATTCATCGACTAGTAAGGCTTTCAGGGTTTTCAACAAAAGAACTCTAGTCATTGAAGAATTCATGCATGTCACATTTGATGAGACTAAACTTCTTGATCATGAGAAAGGTATTGATGATGATGTAGGTTTGGAAGCTCCTTTCGAACAAATGATTATTCAAGACCAAAACAAGAGAGTGTTTAATGAAGAACAAATGAAGGAGCCTAACGATCAAGAAAGTGAAGAAAAATAAACCCAGGCACAAAGCGATCCCCCATTACCAAAGGAACTAAAATTTTTTTCCTCTCATCCAAATGAGTTAATAATAGGCGATCCATCGAAAGGTATCACTACTAGAACATTTCTTAGACATCATCTTGGTAGTTGTGCATTCATTTCACAAATTGAACCTAAAAAATTTAAATAAGCCAAGTTTGATGAGTTTTGGATTCTAGCGATGCAGGAAGAGCTAAATCAATTCGAAAGAAACCATGTTTAGGATCTAGTCGCTAGACCAAACGATCTAACCGTAATTAGCACAAAATGGGTATTTCGAAATAAACGGGATGAAAATGGAATTATTGTGTGTAACAAGGTTAGATTAGTAGCTCAAGGTTACAATCAAGAAGAAGGCACCTATTATGAGGAAACCTTTGCATCGGTCGCTAGGTTGAATCCATTCGTAAGTTTCTTGCATTTACCCGCCATAAAAATTTTACTCTTTATCAAATGGATGTTAAAATTGCATTTTTAAATGGATTTATTCAAGAAGAAGTGTTTGTTGAACAACCACCCGATTTTACAAATCACAAGTATTCGAACCATGTTTTTAAACTTAGAAAAGCTCTTTAAGGTCTAAAACAAGCTCCTAGAGCATGGTATGAACGATTGAGCAAATTTCTACTCTCAAATGGTTTCTCAATTGGGAAAAGCGGTACTACTCTTTTCGTTAAAACTCACAAGGAAGATATATTTATTGTTCATATTTATGTTGATGATATTATTTTTGGCACAACAAATATTCACCTTTGTGAAGAATTTTCAAAAAGCATGAGCATGAAATTTGAAATGAGTATGATGGGAGAACTTAAGTTCTTTCTCGGACTTCAAATTAAACGAACATAGGATGGTATATTTATAAATCAAAGTAAGTACATATTAGACATGTTGAAGAGGTTCAAATTGAATGAGCTAAAGCCTATGAACACTCTGATGAGCTTATCAGTAAAGCTAGACAAAGATGATCAAGGCATTCCCATTGACGTCACTAAATATCGAGGTATGATCGGATCCCTTTTTTATTTAACTGTAAGTAGACACGATATTATGTTTAGTGTATGTTTATGTGCTAGATTTCAATCAAATTCTAAGAAATCTCATCTTAAAGCCATAAAAAGAATATTTAGATATCTTAGGAGATCTCAAACCTTAGGACTTTGGTACCCTAAAAGGACTCACATTAACCTACTTAGTTATTCGGATGCTGATTGAGCCGAATGTCAAATTGATAGAAATAGCACTAGCGATGCATGTCACTTTCTAAGTTTTGCTCTAGTATCGTGGTTTAGCAAGAAAAAAAATTTCGTGGCATTATCTACGGCTAAGCCCGAATACATCTCGGCTTCATGTTGTTGTGCATAAGTGTTATGGATGAAACAAACCCTTAGTGACTCTAAATTGTCTTACGATCATATTCCCATTATGTGTGATAACACTAGTGCTATTAACTTGTCCAATAATCCCGTCTTGCACTCCCGAACTACGCACATTTAAATTAGACATAATTTTCTTAGAGATCATGTTCAAAAATGAGATATCATGCTAGAGTTCATTAACACGGAAAACCAATTGGTCGATATCTTCACCAAACCTCTTACACACTTTCAGTTCACCCACATTAGATGAGGTTTAGGAATTTTATATGAAAATGATGTGAGAAATTAATTATTTAAAAAAATTGTATCGGACGCGTATAACGGACGTCTGGTACAAACCGGATTCATCCAACTGACAATCCCTGAGGTTGTCTGATTTGACAGAGTTTTTCAAACTTTGTTATATCGGACGTCCGATAGACCTACCGAACGTCCGGTACGAGGAAATCACAGTTTCTTAAGAACACGAACAGACTTATTCTTCTTCATTTTTCTTCCAATTTTTCACTTATTTTCTCACCCAAATTCATTCGTCTTCATCATATTCTTCTTTTTATCCATCACTTCTTCATCAACAACAAAATCCACAAGTTCAACTCTCCCAAAACACCAAATCTTCAAAGATTTCGGTCCAAAATTCCAAAAAATTTCGGTTTGTGCTACCTTAAATTTCAAAATTTTCACTACCAAATTGGTTCCAAATCCCCAATTAACAATCCCATTTGTTTGCCCACGATTTACACGTTCCAATCTCAAATTTTCAGTTCATTTTTTTACCTTATTTGGGCGATTTCGAGCCCTAGTTTTTCAAACTTATATCTCTTCTTCAATTTTTCAACAATGTCGAGGTCAAAGCGTGCCGGGAAGAGGCTAAAACAAACGGTTTGATGATCACCGCCCCCTCTTTGGACGAGAAAATGGACTTGGAACCCGAGTTACCAACGAACTCATTTGACATGTCACTCACTTTGATCGGTAAAAATGTATGCTTTGCTAATTTTACCTTTAATGCACCCGCATTTCATATTGAGTAATATTCATAAACATAGGTTGGGTTTCCATTTGCACGCTAGAAGAACCTCCATACCCCTGTCTAATGAAAGATTTTTACAAAAATATGGTTATCGTTCCACGTTTGGATAGCATTTCTTGTTTAATTAAAAATGTGTGTCACCATGAACAAAGCTCTTATTCGAGACATTCTCGAGCATGAAGCATGTGACACCCAGGTTTTCGTTCATAAAGCACATTGACGGTGGAAGGTTATAACTTGAGCGACGCTTGTCTTCGTGACGGGTAAAGATTTTGAAAACATTACGAAAATTAGCGCGAACCAATTAACTCTCCTGTGTAAAGTCTTGCAAAACATTATTGCCCATGTTATCTTTCCTAGGAATGGGCATCAGGATGAAGAGAACTATTTTAATCTATTCATTCTTGATTTCTTTCTTGTCAGTCAAAAGTTAGACTTCCTGACCATTGCATTAGGTCTCACGAAACTCATACACTCTTCATGATATGCCAAGGCCTTACCTTATGGCATGATTCTTACTAAAAAATTTAAACACTTTGATGTGTGTTTGGATGATGAAGCATGTGTCAAACTTCGTCCCACCGACACTATTAACACCCAAGCACTAAAATGCATGAAAATTATAAAAACACATGGTCAATGGGTGGCTCAAATGAAGGGGTTCGATCCATCCTTGGGACCTTCTACATTAGCATTCGAAGACGAAGATGAAGATGTCCCACGATTTACTGGCTTCTCTCATGATATTCTAGGCTCGAGTGCTCTTCGTCCCGTGGGTGGACGCTTCATCGGGGATCAATTTAACCTACTAGCACCTCCACTCACTTACATAATCGGTTGAAGGTTTTGGAAGTCCACTTCAACAAATGCAAGCACAACAAGTCACAATTCAAGCACAACAAGCCGTAATGCATGAACAACAAGATGCACTTCTAGCAAAACAAGCGGAAATGCAAGCCCAACATAATGCCTTCTTTGCTCACTTCTATGCATTTTTTCCTCCACCACCTCCTCCGAAGCCTTAGTCCTCATTTTCGTGTTTTGCCTATGTTTTTACTATGTCGAACTTCTTATGTACAATCTTCAATGTTTATGAATATATTTATTTCCCTTCATGAATATATTTATTTCCCTTCAATCCTCCGAAGCCTTGCTCATTATTTCTTTTTTCTTATGTCAAAATGGAGAAAATACATATGAGATGATTTACTACATGAAAACAATATACGTATGCTTGAATTATACGAATAAGAGGGAATACATATACAAGAGATAGGGGAAATTATCTATAAGCCTACATGTGCCTTTGTTTATCAAATTATTGAAAATCATCTCTTGTTTGTCATAATCAAAAAGGGGAAATTGTTGACCTATGGTTGACCTCACGTTTTGATTATAACAAACAAATCACTTTTATATCTAACAATCTACATTTAAGTTGTTATAGCAATTGTGGCAAAAGTGATCAATTGAAGCCAAAAAGATTGCTATTGAAATACGCACAAAAGATAATCAATAAAATTCGAGATAGAAGTCAAGCATGCGCGTAAAATCAAGTCTCACCAAGTCAAATATTGAAGATATTAGACTTAGACATTTGTGTAATGTGAAGGTAAAACATTTTGTTACTTGGCAATGAATTGTGAAAAGCTCAAGTTTGATTTCACGCACGAAAAATCACTATATAAAACGTTTTGAGAGAGTCTTGGCCGTTGCACTACTATAAATACCACGTCACTTCAAGCATTGAAGATACAATTCCTAGAACGTTAAAGAAAGGTTCATTTGTGATAAAACTTTTGACCTTTACTATTTATTTATCTTTTTGAATCCCTTGCTTTTGAAAAACCTTTGATTGATCTTAACTTTGAAAAACACTTCATCATTTTTTTCAAATCAAACACTTGAACTTCACTCAATACTATCTATCAAATTTTTAGCATACTTCTCTTCTTGTACTTAACTTTGAATTGATCATTTATTAAGAAGAGAATATTTCATTTGTAAAATATATTAGAGTTGTGGGTCATGTTGAGGTCCCGAAAAGCTCAACGTTGTAAAAGGATTGGTGCTCCTTGGTTATAAGTCATTGGAAGCTTTGTAAAGGATTGGATTGCACCATAAGTCAATCAACATAGTGAAAAAGGCTTTGCTTGTGCCGGAGAGCTTAATGACGGGGGACGTAGATCATTGCCTTGGATGAACCTCTACAATTGTATCGTTTGTATTCCCTCTCCCTTCTACTTAAAGCTTTTTACATTGTGCAAATTACTTTGTATTACTTTGCCTTCATATTTGTGCATAGTTATCCTATATTATTTCATTGACTATTCATTAAAACTTAAATTAATCTTCGAAAAAGTTTTAAAAATCAATTTACCCCCTCTTGGTTAGTCATTCTTGGGCTTTCAAACACTACAACCTTCCAGGACAAGGTGTCAACTTTTATATATTGGCCGTGAACAATTTATTTATGATCAAAATATACGTTTTGTTACAATGTACTTCTCAACATAAGTACCCAACTTATATTATTACAATTTACAAGCAATTCTAGGCACTTTAATCCGCATGCTCAAAATAAATGAATGCAATAAATAAATAAAACCACAGTTTATTTATTGTATAATACTATTTTATCATAGCAAAATATATTATATGGGCACACGAACCAAAAAAAGTTGGTTCAGAAAATGCTAGCGGCCGTATATAAGAGTTAATATTTGTCCTTTCTCTAGTTGGGTCTTGTTAGTAATAAAGAAGAAAGATAGAGGTGGCATTTTTGTTTGGATTATCGAATTCTGAACAAAGCGATAGTACCGAACAAATTTTCAATATTCGTAATAGAAGAGCTACTAGACAAACTATATGGGGCTACCATTTTCTAGAAGTTGGATTTGAAGTCAAGTTATCACTAGTTTCGAGTCTCTCTAGCGGACATTTCAAAAACTGATTTCTGAACACATGAAGAGCATTGCGGGTTTTTGGTTGTTCCCTTCGGATTAACAAATGTACCTGCCAGTTTCAAGCATTGATGAATGAGATCTTTAAAGATCAACTAAGGAGTTCTGTCATCGTGTTCTTTGATGGCATTTTGACGAATGTACAAGAGATCTTAGAATGGAATCTATTGTACTTAAACAACAAAAAGATTATATTTGAGCAGAGAAAAGTGGAATCCTGGGACACATAATAACAGGGAATAAAAGCCGACATTGAAAAAATAAAATCCATGATAAATTGGCCTGCAATCTTCATAATTTTCTAGGATTGCTGGGTATTATAAAATGTTCGTCAAAGAATACACGAAGTTAGCTTGGGTCCTAACGAGAGAGATCGAAGGATAATTTCTATTAGGATGAGATAGCAGAGCTAGCCTTCCAAAAGTCAAAGGAGAAAATAGTTTCCTATATTTGCCCTACCAAATATTCAGAGCATCGAGAAATGGTTTGGGGCTAATATCAAAGCAAGAACAACAGCCCATAGCTTTTTTCAGTCATGAACTTAATCCCACTGGCCGCAACAAGTCAATGTATGAACGGGAATTGATGGAAATTATCTTTGCAGTTCAAAAATGGAACATTACTTAGTGGGGCAACCTATTGATGTTAGGATTGACACTTTTGTTGTCCTAGATTAAGTGTTTTATTTGTAATTATTTTGTGTCTAAGTATTAGAAAGTATGAACTAATATTGTAATAGATAAGATGACATTCTCTTCGTGTTTCAGTTTTGTGTTTTGAGTTTTGAAATTCGTTTTGTGTTTTGAGTGTCTGTTTTGAAATTACTGAAAATGCATTCTTTTTGTCATTTTAAAAAACAGTTTTTCAAAACAGAAAACTGAAAACGTGTTTACCTTGCAATTTTTGAGAATATTATTTGATAATATTTTATTCAAGAAATCTGATTATTCAATTAATTTTAATAGTTTAATGTTAATCGATTGATGGAAAAAAATTAATGAGGTAGTATTGCTAAAATCCTCTCGTCTAATTCAAATGCTTTGTCTTATTTTTATGTTCTATCTAAAAAAATGCATATGTTGTCATTATCACATAATGCTTCATACAAAAATAACAAATTTTTCGAGCTATTTGATTTCAGACGGAATCAAATTATAAATATTAAAGGAACGATCACAAGATTACGGGACCCATTCTAACTTCATTTCTCTAAAATAAAGAAAACTTGTTTACATCTTAAATAAAGAAAACTTGTTTACATTGAACTAAATGGCCAACACATACATTTTGTTGTCTCAACACTTCGGAATTATACCAAATTCGTATTGCTATAGGGTGATTGCACAAATTTTGCCTCTCACTTGGCTAAACTGCTCCATTTTCAAGCATTCGGCAAATCATTCTCAACAATGAATCACATGTCATCCCTGTGCTTGTTTTTGTCACTGAGATGTGAACTAGTATCAATTGGACAATAAGTTCACCATTACCTTCCCGCCAAATTCATGCATGTACCAATATTCAAAATTGGCGATGTAGCCATTCGCCCTCGGCGGCGGCTAATTCCACCCATGTCATGCTGCCATCACATAAATCAACATTGCATACCTTGAGTTCCTGCCAAATGCACACACCACATACAAACCCATTAGAAATTTAGTTCAATTTAGTTAATCACTTTTTAGAACATCAGAAATATTGAATAGCAATAGGCTACATCTCTCATTTCCCTTTTCTAGAAATCCCTGTAAATTGCATTCCTATTGTTCTGCAAGATAGGGAAAAGCAAAAGTAGGCAACAAAAACTTCAAGAGGTATAGTGTATGTTGACTGTGAGTGCCAAACTTTTCCCTGGTCTATAAAATGACTTAATTTCAAGATTGTGAGGAAGTTTAAGTAAACCACTAAATTTAAATCTGTCTCATTGTTGGCTGACAGTATAACGAGCATAACGGTTTGTTTTTGAACTTAACAGAGTGAAATTCGAGGTAGGGGCTGTGGAGAGGCATGAGAGTTGAATTTTGATTAAGGGGATAGTTGAATAAAATAGCCAAAAGTAAATATGCAGATCCCAGAAAGTCAAAACAATCTACCATTGCATGGCATGCATTGAGTCTGAATAGAATGCTACTGTATTAAGAGATATAACCCACTTTTTACATACAGTTTCAGTTTTTACAACCATGGTTTTCTATCACCCATGTCAGTGGACAAGTATATAAATATCAGTAGAAGAAGATATGGATTATGATGTGTATAGAGTATCACGTCCTCCCCAAAACCCAGCAAAAAAAAGAAGAATAAACCTCGCCGAAACTCAACAAAACCTCGTTCCATATTTGTAAGTCCGACCGCTAGATGAATACTTATATAATGACTACAAACTTATTTCATTCTATTGTTTATGTATATTCTTCTCATATTATATATAAACAATTAATAACAAATCCACTTGCTTTCCATTAAAAGAATTTGCTAAAAATGCTATTCTCATGAGCTTAAACAAACTAGCTAACAAGTGCTTTGCCCGGGCCCCTGGTTCAATCCAATCTATCACATGCTATTTCAAACAATCACCAATATGAAAAAACTAAATAATAGAGGTCTTCCCATAACGACATCACGAAGGTCAAGAGTAGCGATCGTCAATTATTCAAAAGCAGTCTCATTGTACCTTTACAGTAAAATATAGAATAATTTTCCCACATTCAATTCATGAAAAAGCCCTTTCAATTCACTCCTCATATTCGTGTTAGCTTAATTCATGTAAAAGACTCTCATAAGTTGACAGGATAATTAAAATTGGTAAAGAGCTAAAGCTAGTAGTCTTACCTTCTAATCCGATCGTGCAAAAGGAGGCATATGAAATTTGAGTTCCTATCCCCATAGTACACAATAAAAATGGCAGAAGCAATCCAGAGAAAATTCAAGCAAATGACAGAAGCAATCACCAGGCATATCCTTGACCATGCCTCTGCCTCATGCTTTTACACCCAAATGACCCAATAGGTGTTCCGCCAGACATAGCCACAAATCAAATACTCGGATAATTCACGCCAGAAGTCCTCTCTTAACACAATTCTAGAAAGCAAATACAACTCCCCAAGACGTAAAAAATGAATAATCTTAAAAGCTTGATCAAAGAGGGGGGCCAATGTAAACAACCAAACAATGTTACTGTTGTATTGTATCAGTTTCGCAGTATCACTTCAGATCAAAAGGAAAGAAAATCTCTGGGCAGAAACTTCACAGACCCAGAAATCTCCCCACCCAAAAAGAATCATAAATGAGAATCAACAAATAATACCAATCTCCAAAACCTATATCAAAACAAATAATTCTTACAGAACCCACATTGAAAAATCAAATATTTAACAAAACCCACAAAATAATTTATAGTAGTCACAAAATTTAAAAACTCAAAAGCCATAAATTATAGACACCCACATAAGAATCAAGAAATTTTGGCGAGTGCTCAACATTTCAAACTCCTTGGTTTCTCAAATTACACCAATCAATGTATAATTAATTTACCCAAAAGGCCAAATAGATAGAAGGAGATTGACGTGAGAAATTGTGAGTTTTATAATTTTGCTTTGATGGGTATCTATGGGGCGGTGAATGGAGCGTGTGCTATCAAGATTGGCAATTTGATCATGATTCACGCCACAGATTCCTTTCTTGTTTCTTCCCCACGCCGACGTCGGTACCAGCACATTTCTTTCGTCGTCGATTGTAGTGTTTGAATGGGTCGCCGGCGACGAGAAGAGAGAAGCCGACATTAAGTTTTGAACGAAGGAAAAGAGGGATTGGAAGAACAGAGAAGGTTTTGAAAGAAGGAAAGAGAAGGCAGGGACGGTTTTGGGTGTTTCCCACGTTTTCAGTTTTTTCACGTGTTTGGCTTGAAAACACTGAAAACATCAAAAAGTCGTTTTCGTTTTCTTTGAATTTTTTTTTTTCAAAAATGCAATTTCCAAAACGAGAAAGAGAACGCATTTTCAATATTTTGAAAATCGAAAACAAAAAACGGCTAATAGAGTAAGTGGTAGTAGGTAGAAAATGATGTCTTCAAGTATGGTTTTTTGTAGAAGTATGGTCCCAACCGTTTTCTACCTTTATGAATGAAAAGATTGGTTTGATCTTCATTTTTGTTTTCAATATTCTATCAGTGGTATCAGAACCATACTGATCTTAGAAAAACAGAAAAAGAGTGATAGAATATTTGAGAGAAAATTCGACAGAAAACCTTCATCAAATAGCCGGGTGATTTGTAAGAAATGTGAAATGGCTTCAAGTGGTTTCTCAGTACTATTACCATCTTTGTTTATAGGAGACAATTATGACTTCTGGGCAGTAAAGATGAAGGTTGTAACGTCCCAAATTTTATTGACTTAAATTTTGAGGTGTTACCGATATCATTTCATTATCATACTTGAAGCGGAAGTATTTAATTTAAACTCTTAATCGATTTGAACATTCAATTATTGAATTAAATAAAAATAAAGAAATCACAAAACATCGTGACGAAATTCATTATCAAATATTTTCTTACAACTTTTACTTGACAACCCACACACCACCTGCACACTGCTCAGCCACCATGATAAGAATCATGTAGCAACGAACGCTACGCAACCCCGCAACAAGATTGAAAACCCAAGAAAATCCAAAGATAATCCCGATTTAGAGATTCAACCAAGAATGTTGAACCAAGCAACCCAACAAAAGCGACGCTTGAAAGACCTCTTGATTACAAAATCCGTGATCTTCACCTGATGTTGAACGCCTCAAGAAAATCTTGATAAGTTCACGATGTTCAAAGAAGAACAAGATTTGAAAGCAAATTTGCCTCGCAATTGTATTGAATAATTTGTCAAAGATTTTAAATGTAACAAACGAGTTTAGTATTTATCCTAGATCCCTAATCCTTGTAAAAAAATGTGCATAAGGTAATAAATATTACAAAATATGGAAAGAAATAGAATTCTAGTAAAAAAGGAATAAAATCGCATGAAAACAAGTCGTACCGGACGACTCTTCAGGACGTTTGGTTGGGATCATCCGGATGGACAGAAGTGCTCTACCGGACGTCCAGTAGAGTACATCCGGTTGGGGAGTCCACATCCGGTTTGGTAGAGATTGCACAACTTGGTCTACCGAACATCCGGTAGGTGCGTCCGATTGCTCCTTGTGCGTCCTGTTGGCCAAAACTTTCTTCGGCCAGCTTTATCTCGTTGATCCAAGTCTTTTCGGTCTTCGACCCTAACATGAAACTTGCTCTACTTTGCATCCCGAACATGGTTTCATCAATAGTGGCTTTGACGAGCATCCCCAACACCACTTTGACTCATTTTGCTCTCGATCGCGTCATTACCCTTTCTTTGATAATCAACGGGTCTCTTGAACTTGAATTTGTGATTCCCGCTTCCTGGATCATATCATACCATCCACGTTAACCGATCTAACCTGAAAATGTTAAAAATTTAAAGGAAGGAGTAATTTAAACTCAGTAGGATACGTGATCCTTCCCCAAGCACTTGAAGCACTGGATGTCCCGATTTCTGGTTGGCTGTGACTCTATCTTTGGTATGATCCTACTAGCACTCTCATCCATCCCCTTTGAAACAGTCCCATCTCCTTTGTTATCCCACCTCGATTTCCAATTCGGATTAGAACCCGAAGTACCCAATGGTTGCCTAGCTGTCCCCTTCCTTTTCAACTGTTTTTCAACCTTCGTGGCCACACGCAACATATCTTCAATGTCCACATAATGTTGCAATTCCATAGTATTAGCAATTTCTCTGTTCATCCTATTCAAAAAATGAGCCAGGTTGACTTCCCGATCCTCCTCCACATTCGCCCTGATCATCAAAATTTCCATCTCTTTATGATAGACTGCAACACTTTTCGATCCCTGATACAATCCTTCAATCTTTGATGAAACCCCCTGTAATAGTAACTAGGCACGAATCTCTTCCACATAATAGTTTTCAACTCATCCTAAGTACTAACCGTATGTTCCCGATTCCTCCGCCTAGATGTAACCGCTTGATCCCACCATGTTACGGCATAATCAACAAATTCAAGAATTGCTATTTTCACCTTCTTTTCCTCCGAATAATTATGGCACTGAAAATATCAACTCTACATTTTTCTCTCACTCTAAATAAGCCTCCGGATCACTCATTCCCTTAAATGATGGAATTGACATCTTAATGTTACCCATATTCCCATCGACATTATCTCCAAAGTTGATCCTACCACTTCGTTCAAACCTACCACCTCTATTCCTCATCCTACCCATTTCACCTACCATTGATGCATCCTCATCCAAATCACTACCATACTCATAGTCATCATGTCACTCTTTCTTAGGCTCTCTCCTACCCGGTTTCCTTGCATTTGAGTGTCCCCTATGACTATTCGACCTCGACGCCTCCAAGCTACCAAGCCTTTCGGTCACATCTCCAAGCACCCTCTCAAACCGCATTATTACATCATTTCCCATGTTGATTTGATTCAGCTGCCTGATTGAATTTGATCATTCTCTATCTGACATCCTAATTCTATAGAATTTTAACCTCACAAATATTCACTTGTGTATCACTCAAATATTGGCTTTTATCCTCTGCTAATCTCGCCACTCTTGTCTTTTACCACTCAATGCTTTCGGCCAAGTATCTTAAAAGAACAAGGTGAACTCACAAGTATAATCCCGTGTACACAGTCGAGTTTGATCACGAATTTGAAAGCAGAAAAGAAAAAAAGATGAACAAAGACTTAACAAGGACCAAGTAAATGAATTGGAACTAAGAAGTCAAAAGTAAGAAAGTGTAGGAATTGAATTGAAGTATTTTTTTTTTACTCAACAAATTGAAAATTAATGATGCCGAAAATTCCCGTTACAATAATAATAGTTTTTTTTCTTTTTTTTTTCTTTTTGGATTTTTTTACTCTTGGGAATTTGAGTAGAGAACCTGCAAAACAAACGAAACTTAATTCAGACCTTTAAATAGTCTAAAAACAACTTTTGAAATTTGTTTTTGAAATTTTTAGATCAAAGACTCAAAAAATTTACTGGACACAAGAACATGAAGAATAATGAAAGAAAGAAAAACACTTTTGAAATTTGTTTTTGAATTTTTTAGATCAAAGACTCAAAAAATTTACTGGACACAAGAACATGAAGAATAATGAAAGAAAGAAAAACACAAGACTCAAAAACAATAAAAGATATGACCTTAATTATTTTGGAGCCAAGCTCTGATACCAACTGATGAGAACCACGTAGCAACGAACACTACGCAACCCCGCAACAAGATTGACAATCCAAAGAAAGCCCAAAAATAACCCGGTTTAGATATTCAACCAAGAACGTTGAACCAAACAATCAATCATGAACGACGCTTGAAAGACCTTTTGATTGCAAAACCCGTGATCTTCACTTGATGTTGAACATCACAAGAAGATCTTGATAAATTTGCGGTGTTTTACGAAGATCTTGACAGCAAATAGCCTCACTTTAATTAATAATTTGTCAAAAAGTCCTTAAGATAATGATGAAATAAACTATTTATACTAATGCTAGAAAACCTATAAAATTCGTGCATAATCTCCCAAACATAGTAAAATATCAATAAAATTAGAATTTTAAAGAAACTAGGATTCTCGCCAAAAATAGGAAATTCGTCTTCAGTTTTGTTCCAAGCGATCGCTTGGTTATCTAGTTTTGCTGCCTTGAAATTTCGGTAAGTGTCTAAGCGACCGCTTGCCTATTTCTTCTAAGCAGTCGCTTGTATCATGTTGATCCAATTGGTTTTCGACCTCGACCCCAACATGAAACTTGTCTCTTTTTGTGTGTAGATCACGACGTCGTCCATCGTTGCTTGCATAAGTAATCTCATTTCTTGATTTACCTATTTTACCCTTGATCGCTTCATCGGACCTCCTTCGATAATCAACGCGTCTCGTTCCGAGCTTGGCTTCATCGGACTCGACTCCTGGATCACATCAACAATGTCTTAAAAGCTATACAAATGCATGCTTGGGAAACGAGGCACATGGGATTGAAGTTAACATGTCAATGGACAAGTTTCATGTTGGGGTTGAGGTCGAAAACAACTTGTGTAGAGGCCCAAATCTTTTGTATAAAGCTAGGCCCATAATTGTGTGATTAACTTCACATTAGGCCCAATAAAGGAAAAATAAGCTCAAAAGATAGTCCAATACATGTTTAAAGGTAAAACGATGTTTATAAAGTATTTTCTTAAAAACGATTTGATGAAGATTGGACGGAATGAAAAGTATTTCGTTTTATGGCTAAAAGTACACTTCAAATATTTTTAGTCTCCTTTGAGACCCATTTTCGAAATAGAAAACATTCGACTTTGAAAATGATATCTGAATAAAAGTTGTAGCACGTTGAGTTAGCTTTCCAACACACTTTTAATCACCTCAATCGGATATCGGGAGAAAACGTTATGATAAAAATACTGTAAGCTGTGCAGGGTCGACCGGAAAACCCGAAAACCCGAAACTTGCGAATTTTTTGAATTAATGGCCACTACTTGCACTACTTAATTACCCTATTTAATATGACCTTTCACCCACCCCAAATCTCACCTATAAATACCCTCTTCACTCATTTGATTTTTCACACCAAAAGCACTTTCAATTTGCTTTCAAAGTTGAGAGAAAAATAGAGAGTTTGGGAGAGAAAATGAAGGAGGTTTTCGAAGTATTTTTCAGAAGTTTTAGGTGTGGGCAAAAATATTCTGCAAGAAGATTTTTTGTGATTTCAAAAGGTGTTTTCAAACAACAAAGGAAGGTCCAAACGTCCAAGCTTCGTCAAAGTTTTGAAGTTCATCCAAAGTTTTTTCAAAGTTGATCAAGCATCAAATCGAGGTAGGTAGAGGTGCATAAAGTTGTTATACGTGTTTAAGTTATAATTTCTACCAAGTAATGTTCTATGTTAAAGGCTAATGTTGTGTGTCAAATGGTATCGTCGGTTCAGCATGTGCCTTTCATGTCAAATGGTTCCGTCAGTGCGGCATACATTTAAAGGTTAATGTTGTGTGTCAAATGGTATCTTTGGTTCGGCATGCACCTTTCATGTCAAATGGTTCCGTTGGTACGGCATACATTTTCATGTCAAATGGTACCTCCGAGTACGGCATGTTTTATGGAAGTTCTAATGTTAATTGTTATGAAATGTTTAGCTTAATCACGATTGCACCTATGACGCCTATTGAGTTTTGAACTCACGGGTTTCTACCCTATATCTACAGATTAAATGTTGATGCACCGGGTTGGATGATGGAAGAGATGGAAGGAGATGCAATAAGCTTATGGGAACCCGGTGAACAAGTGATTTAGATTTAAAGTCTTTAACGTTTCAAATGTTATTTCCAACGTTATTTTTTTTTAGTATCTTGAACAAGTCATGATTTCATCAAATAAATTATATTTCGTTATTTTGGAAAGTTATAAAGTGTTTTATTTCAATATCCTTCAAAAAGAATGTTTGTTAAGATTTAAGCTTCTGCTAAGATATATACACTTGTTGCTAAACCACCGGTTAAGTTAAGTAAAGTAAGTAGCGTCCTGGTCCATTAGGGGTTGGGGCGTTACAACTTGGATCAATGGGTTAGAAGCAACCAAAGATGGGAGTCAGCCGCATAACCACGCAATCGCAAAGAGTAAATACCATGTGATCACGTACACCCATGTCACGATGATGTGAGGAGCCATGGAGTGAACCACGTGATCACATGGATTTCAACCAAGCGATCGCATATTTTTAGTCTCCTTTGAGACCCATATAGAATGGCTCCGAAGGAACTACAAGTGTTAAGGAAGCAAATACAGGAACTCCTTGATATGGGATTCGTACGACCAAGCGTATCTCCATGGGGTGCGCTAGTGTTGTTCGTGAAGAAGAAAGATGGAAGCATGAGGATGTGTATCGATTACAGAGAGTTGAATCGATTAACCATCAAGAATAAGTACCCACTCCCAAGAATCGAGGATCTCTTAGATCAACTGAAAGGAGCCAAGGTATTTTCCAAGATCGATTTACGATCTGGGTACCATCAATTAAAAGTGAAGACAGGGGATATACCTAAGATAGCTTTCAGGACTCGTTATGGACACTACGAGTTTATGGTGATGCCATTTGGATTAACCAATGCATCAGCAGTGTTCATGGATCTGATGAATCGAGTATTTCATCAGTATTTAGATCAATTTGTCATAGTCTTTATTGACGACATTTTGATATACTCCAAGAGTAAGGAGCAACATGAAGAGCATCTAAGAGTAGCCCTAGAGGTGCTACGCAAGGAGAAACTATATGCCAAATTCAAGAAGTGTGAATTCTGGCTTGAACGAGTTGGATTTCTTGGACATGTAGTCACTGCCCAAGGGATTGAAGTAGATCCAGCAAAAGTGGAAGCAGTAACTAACTGGAAGGCGCCAACTAATGCTGGTGAAGTTCGGAGCTTTCTAGGATTGGCTGGATATTATCGAAGGTTTATTGAAGGATTTTCCAAGATAGCTGGCCCAATGACGTAGCTTACAAGAAAGGGAGTCAAATTTCAATGGACGGATATCTGTGAGAAGAGTTTTCAAGAACTTAAGCAGAGGCTGATATCTGCGCCTGTGTTAACAATACCTGAGGGAACAGAAGGGTTTGTTATATACAGTGATGCGTCCAAGCAAGGGCTAGGATGTGTATTGATGCAGAATGGAAAGGTAGTAGCCTACGCTTCAAGGCAATTGAAGAAGCATGAGCAGAACTACCCGACACATGATTTAGAGCTTGCGGCAGTAGTACACGCATTGAAAATATGGCGACACTACTTGTACGGAAGTAAGTATGAAATTTATACGGATCATAAGAGCTTAAAATATTTCTTCACACAGAAGGAACTAAACATGAGACAAAGACGATGGTTAGAGTTAGTGAATGACTACGACTGCACCATTCACTACCATCCAGGTAAGGCAAATGTGGTGGCCGACGCCTTGAGTAGGAAATTGACGGGATAGTTGACATCACTACTTACTTGTCAAATGGAGTTAGACAAGGATTTGGAAAGATTGAAGATTAAGGTGGTTACCACACCAAGACAAGTCACAGGGAGATTAGCAGCTTTGACCATTCGACCTACTCTTCGAGAGCAAATTATAGAAGCACAAGGTAAGGACCTGTTCTTGATGAAGATCAAGGAAGAAGTTGGAACAGATAAGAAGAAAGATTTTGGAATAGCCGCAGACCAAGCACTGATATTTAAAAGAAGAATCTGCGTGCCTAAGAATGAGGATTTGAGGAACGAGATATTAAAAGAAGCTCATTCCACCCCGTACACCGCACATCCCGGTGGTATGAAAATGTATCGAGACCTTCGAGATACATTCTGGTGGAGAAATATGAAAAGGAGTATCGGACTCTACGTGCATAAATGCATAGTATGTCAACAGGTTAAGGCGGAACACCAAAGACCAGCAGGATTGCTGAATCCTTTAGAAATACCTGAATGGAAATGGGAAAACATCACAATGGATTTTGTGGTTGGATTTCCCAAGTCAGCAAAAGGACACAATGCTATATGGGTTATAGTAGACCGATTGACGAAGGCAGCTCATTTTCTTCCAATGAAAATGACTTTCAGTATGGACCAGTTGGCACAATTGTACATAAAAGAAATAGTAAGGATACACGGTGTACCTGTGTCTATTGTGTCTGATAGAGACCCAAGGTTTACATCTAAATTCTGGAAAAGTCTACAAGCAGCTATGGGAACGAAGCTGAATTTCAGTATAACATATCACCTGCAGTCTGATGGACAGTCTGAAAGGACCATCCAGACTTTAGAGGACATGTTGAGAGCATGTGTTTTGGATCTAGGTGGTAGTTGGGAGTCATACTTACCCCTAGTAGAATTTGCGTATAACAATAGTTTTCAAGCAACTATTGGAATGGCACCGTATGAAACTCTCTATGGAAGAAGATGTAGATCCCCTGTTCATTGGGACGAAGTCGGGGAAAAGAGAATTTTGGGACCAGAAATAGTTGAAAGGACAGTTGAAGCGATCGATCATATCCGAGCAAGGATAAAGGCAGCACAGGATCGGCAGAAGAGCTATGCTGACACGAGAAGAAAGGATTTAGAGTTTCAAGTGGGAGACAAAGTCTTTCTAAAGGTAGCACCAATGAAAGGTGTACTTAGATTTGGAAAGAAAGGCAAGCTACGACCCAGGTATATTGGACCTTTCAAGATACTTGATAAGGTTGGGAACGTGGCTTACCGATTAGCTTTGCCACCTGAATTGTCAGCGGTACACGATGTGTTCCACGTATCAATGATAAAGAAATACGTGCACGATCCTAATCATATGATAAGTTATCAGACCCTAGAAGTACAAAAGGATTTATCTTATGAGGAATCACCAATTAAGATACTGGATCGAAAAGTGCATAAGCTAAGGAATAAAGAGATTCGACTGGTTAAGATACAGTGGAATAATCACGGAATGGAAGAAGCTACGTGGGAAAAGGAAGAAGAAGCTAAAGTCAAGTATCCCACACTCCTTGCCCAATTATAAGGTAAATTTCGAGGACGAAATTTATATAAGGGAGGAGGGATGTAGAGGTCCAAATCTTTTGTATAAAGCTAGGCCTATAATTGTGTGATTAACTTCACATTAGGCCCAATAAAGCAAAAATAAGCCCAAAAGATAGTCCAATACATGTTTAAAGGTAAAACGATGTTTATAAAGTATTTTCTTAAAAACGATTTGATGAAGATTGGACGGAATGAAAAGTATTTCATTTTATGGCTAAAAGTACACTTTAAATATTTTTAGTCTCCTTTGAGACCCATTTTTGACAAATAAAACATTCGAATTTGAAAATGATATCTGAATAAAAATTGTAGCTCTTTGAGTTAGCTTTGCAACGCACTTTGAATCACCCCAATCAGATATCGAGAGAAAACGTTATGATAAAAATACTGTAAGCTGTGCAGGGTCGACCGGAAAACCCGAAAACCCGAAACTTGCGAATTTTTTGAATTAATGGCCACTACTTGCACTACTTAATTACCCTATTTAATATGACCTTTCACCCACCCCAAATCTCACCTATAAATACCCTCTTCACTCATTTGTTTTTTCACACCAAAAGCACTTTCAATTTGCTTTCAAAGTTGAGAGAAAAATAGAGAGTTTGGGAGAGAAAAATGAAGGAGGTTTTCGAAGTATTTTTCAGAAGTTTTAGGTGTGGGCAAAAATATTCTGCAAGAAGATTTTTTGTGATTTCAAAAGGTGTTTTCAAACAACAAAGGAAGGTCCAAACGTCCAAGCTTCGTCAAAGTTTTGAAGTTCATCCAAAGTTTTTCAAAGTTGATCAAGCATCAAATCGAGGTAGGTAGAGGTGCATAAAGTTGTTATACGTGTTTAAGTTATAATTTCTACCAAGTAATGTTCTATGTTAAAGGCTAATGTTGTGTGTCAAATGGTATCGTCGGTTCAGCATGTGCCTTTCATGTCAAATGGTTCCGTCAGTGCGGCATACATTTAAAGGTTAATGTTGTGTGTCAAATGGTATCTTCGGTTCGGCATGCACCTTTCATGTCAAATGGTTCCGTTGGTACGGCATACATTTTCATGTCAAATGGTAACTCCGGGTACGGCATGTTTTATGGAAGTTCTAATGTTAATTGTTATGAAATGCTTAGCTTAATCACGATTGCACCTATGACGCCTATTGAGTTTTCAACTCATGGGTTTCTACCCTATATCTACAGATTAAATGTTGATGCACCGGGTTGGATGATGGAAGAGATGGAAGGAGATGCAATAAGCTTATGGGAACCCGGTGAACAAGTGATTTAGATTTAAAGTCTTTAACGTTTCAAATGTTATTTCCAGCGTTATTTCTTTTGAGTATCTTGAACAAGTCATGATTTCATCAAATAAATTATATTTCGTTATTTTGAAAAGTTATAAAGTGTTTTATTTCTGTATCCTTCAAAAAGAATGTTTGTTAAGATTTAAGCTTCCGCTAAGATATGTACACTTGTTGCTAAACCACCGGTTAAGTTAAGTAAAGTAAGTAGCGTCCCGGTCCATTAGGGGTTGGGGCGTTACAACTTGGATCAATGGGTTAGAAGCAACCGAAGATGGGAGTCAGCCGCATAACCACGCAATCGCAAAGAGTAAATACCATGTGATCACGTACACCCATGTCACGATGATGCGAGGAGCCATGGAGTGAACCACATGATCACATGGATTTCAACCAAGCGATCGCATAGAGTAAAATTTAGGCGAGTTTTTCAATTTCTGGGAAATTGCCTTATTTGATTAAAATTCTATTTTCTCTCCAACTTTGCAAGATTCTAGGACTTATTTCCATTTTTCATTAAGTTTTATGGTAGTGGTATAAATACTTTCTCTTATTTTATTGTATGGACCTTTTGACATTATTATTGAGATTTTATACAACTTTGAGAGTTTTAATTCCTTCATGTTCTTGGTGGTTTAAAGTTCTAACTTGAACTTATCAAAAGGAGATCGCAATCCTTTTGTGGCATTTCCACTTCACGGTTCTTGTTCCGGATAATCAACGGGTCAGATTTCTTGCGTGGAATCTTGGTTCTTGGTACGGATCGAACAACGGCTAGAGTTGATCTTTGCGCGGCATGATTTCAAGCTTTCTTGGGTTGGATTCATCTTGTTCATGGGTTCCTAACCTTGTTCTTGGTCGGGTTCACATCAGGAAGTTAGGTTACCTTACCAGTGAAACAAAGAGGTTAATCGACGTTAACCTTCTGCAAAAATGGAAGTCTGAAAACTCTATGGTGACGACTTGGCTAGTGAATTCGATGAAGCCATCCATAGGAAATACTTATCTCATCCTTCCAAGAGTAAAAAACTTCCGAGATGCCGTGAAAGAAATGTACTCTGACTCTGAAAATTCATCCCACATATTTGAAATTAAATCTCGATTATGGCAGACAAGGCACAGATCGAGAGATATTACAAAGTATTACATAGAGATGATGGGTCTCTGGCAAGAACTCGACCTAAGCGTCGATGAAGAATGGAAGTGTCTTGATGATAGTAAGAAACAAAAAAAAAAAATAAAGGGTGTATGAGTTCCTTGCAGGGCTTAACCACTAGTTAGACGATGTTAGAGGAAGAATCCTCGATCGGCGATAGCTACTTCATATTCGCGAGGTGTTCTCAGAGATGCGACAGGAAGAGGCTCAACGGTAGGTAATGTTGAAAGAGAACTCTAGATTCTCAAGTGAAGTTGTGGCCTTATTTGTGAAAGATAATAGGCCTCAAAATTTTAAAAAAATTACGCATAGGTCCGATAGCTATGGACCTGGAACTGAATCCTTTAAAGGAAATAGGCCATCAAATGTTGGGTTAGAAATTGGTTTAAATTTTGGATCTTCAACTGGAAATGGAGGATCGAGCCTATCATCAAAGGGACCGACAAACGTGTCAACCCAAAAACAACAACGAAGATGACTGATAATATCACAAATTGTTAAGTTCGTCCATTTATATTTGCATTATTATGATAAATTGAAGCCTAAATGCATTAAGTACCTTTATATTTTGATTTAGGTTGCAAATGGATGAATACAATGGAAGATTGGAGTTTTACACACCTTTTCTCTCAAGTTTGGTTCAAGAACTCCATGGAAGGCTAAATATCTTGGTGAAGCCACGAAGGATCTCGATCAGGTTTGGAGATTTTAACATCTTTTCATTCATGTAACGTACTCTTCATTGTCAAATAATTCTGGAATTTAGGTTTCTACCTTATTATACTTTTGAAGTTTGTTTAGCTTTTATTAAATCGTTCATGGATTCAGTTATGCCTTTTTTCATAGAATGACAAAAATATTTGTTGGATTCAAACTTCAATTGATTTATTGATGTTATTTAATTACTGTTTTATGCTTGAGCTATATAATCGTTTCTTGAATCATATGTCAATAAATCATAGCGAAATATGTTCTTAGGAGATCTAAATTCTAGAATCATAAGTGAAATTAAATTGATCTAGGTTTTTCTTCAAGAATTGGTTTTGAAGGTGATTTAATTCTTATTAGATTTTTCATAGAATTAGTCATGTTCTTTCTATAGTTTGATCGAATATTTATTGAATTTCAATTTCAATTAATCTCAAGATTAGCGTGGAAATGTACTTTAGGAGCTAGAGTTTTGGGTAAGATGCATGAATGACTAGTGTTGATTGATCCAACCCGAGAGAGTGAATTCCGAAGCTTCACTGCCTTAATTTACTGAATTTTATTTCAAAATTTTGATATTAATTTATTTGATCACAACTAAACTATCCTGCAAAATTAAGAGGACAATTCACCCCCTTTTGGAACCTTTGACAGCTCTTCCATCTCTCTGTGGATACGATACTCTAAAGCTACACTACAACACCGCATAACACTTTAGGCGTAATCAAATTTTGGCGTCGTTACCGGGGAGACGGTACAACTAAGGTGATCGACTGAAAAAAGGTGACATTGTTCATTTACTTTTAATTTTAGTTAATTTAATTTTCTTGTTTGTTATTTTTTTTGTTTTCACACATTTTTTTGTGTTTTGTGAGTAGTGATCGAGGCGAGCAAGGAAGCTCTACCGAAATACTTTTACCAGTGTTTGAATCTCTTCCTAACCCTCTCTTTGATATTGAATCTATTGGCACACATATCACACATAACACAATGACTGACAGTGAACACGAAGAGACACCAACTAGGACTTTGCAGGATTATCTCCACCCCATACGCATATCTACACCGTCATGCATTATGTTTCCACCCAATATGCCACGTATGGACCTTAAACCGGGAATGATCCAACTTCTTCCCACCTTTCATGGTCTTGAAAATGAAAATCCATACGTGCATATTAGGGAATTTGAAGAGGTCGTTGCGACTTTTCACAATCAACGTGGTACAATGGATGTAGTAAGGCTTAAATTTTCCCATTTTCACTCAAAGAATGGGCTAAAAGCTGGCTATATTCATTACGACCACGTTCAATTGGGACTTGGGCCGAAATAACTGAAGCATTCTTTGGCAAGTACTTTCTCCATCATAAAACAACTGCCCTGAAAAAGCAAATTTCTACTTTTACTAAAAAAGAAAATGAAACTCTATATCAAGTATGGGAAAGGTACAAAGAATTGCAAGTCCTATGTCCCCACTATGGTTATGAAAGTTGGCATGTAGTGAGCTATTTTTATGAGGGATTGTTACCTAGGGAGCGTCAATTTGTTGAGATGATGTGTAATGGTGAATTTTTGCAAAAGATCTGGATGAGACTATAGAATACTTAGACGACTTAGCTGAGAAAGCCCACACTTGGACTGGACCTAGTGCCATTGAAAGTATTAATAGGTCACGACCCACTGGAAACCCAAATAGCACACGTATTTATCACCTTAGGTAGGAAGACAACCTTAGAGCTAAGGTAGAAACCCTCACTAGAGAACTAGAAGCCCTACGTTAGGAGTCAAAAACCACTCGGTCTGCTTCCCGTACTGAGACCTTAGAGCCTTGTTTTGTTTGCAGAAGAAGTGGCCACCTTGCGCAAGAGTGCGCCACCTATGCTGAGATGAAGGGACTTTATAAAGAACACGGTAATACTTTAGGTATATATCAAAAGCTCTACGCCCCCTACTCCGAGACCTATAACCCAGGGTGGCGAAATCACTCTAATTTCAGTTGGAAATCTGACAACCAACAAACTGCCAATTCCAATAGTGCTTACACTGCACCTTCGCATCAACCTACGTCGTCTAGAAATTCCTTAGAAGACACTCTACATGTGACACCCCGAACTTAAGCTTCGAGCGTCACGTACTAAACATAAAAACTTTTACCTTTGCTACATGTAAAAACTCTTAATTAAAGGTATTACATGTTAGAAACTTATTCTCAATTTGGTAAAATATCTCTCATAAAATTTAATGTCCAGCAGAAGTGCTTGTCGACATGAAATTATACTTTACATATGCGGACTCGGCACTGCCACGGTAAGTTGGGGCTGCAAGTTTAACTATTTTTATAAAATTCATCCCAACTCCGTTTTCTATGAAATCTGTTGCATTAGAAATATATTTTCAAGTGGTTTTCTAGGATAAAATATGAAAAATTTCCAAGATCATATGATATGGACTTTTTACTGAAAACAGTGAGGTATTGCACAGAAAATTCAGTTTGACCCTTCGACGCTTAAAAATTTATATCTAAGGCCATGGATATCCAAATTGAGTGATTCTTGTGCCCATATTAAGAAAATCCAAAGAGGAACGTAGAAATATTTTTAGAGTCTCAAATAGACGTTTATGGAGTTGGAAATAATATTTTGAAGTTGACCCAGAAACTGTCCCGTTTCTGCCTCTTTTATCACTTGCAAGAAAAGTCTATAAAAATGTCTCTTAACATAACATGAAAGATATGATTACATAATTTACTTCCAGTACCATATTACATCATGTCTTATACATATTTTTATATAATACCATAAGAAAAACATATGGAAAGCAGTCGAACAAAACATACGAAAAGGAAACTTCGATGCAAAATAATTTTGTCCTTAACCCATCATCGATTATGCCAACTAACCTCCACCAACTCCACAATTATGGATCTGAAAATTTAGTATGGAATACTATGAGTATAAAGAATACTCAGTAAGATACCATGCTTGGATTTAACATGTTAATACTACACAAAAGAATGCAATCAAACACATACTTGCACATTCCGGCTTGCCGGTGCCCTTCGAACTTGTCCTAAGGCATAAGTAGATATCTAACTTTGTGGACTTGTCCACCACATTCATGTTATGGTTTTTCATGCATAGTTTAAGCATAAATATTATCATGAAATCCTACCACTTAAGCATAGAAAGTATCTTACCTTAAAATACTTGAAGAAATTTTGTTGAAATGCGCTAGGCTTTTGTTTTCTTTTTCTTTACGTATTCTCTCTATCTCTCAAAATTTTTACAAGAAACGTCTGGTTTTGTGAGGAATAAAATGCAGGAAATCATCCCTTATATAAAGGTAAGAAACTTAGGAATTAAGTAAATTAAGGATGACTACGCACCAAACCAAAATTGTGCCAACACGTGGGCTGAAAATTCCTCTCTTCATGCATGCATTCAGCCCCTAATTTCAGCTTGTCTCATAATTAAGCACCTCCTACTTGCTTAACAGCACCTCATGCATGCTTACATTAAATACCACTTCCATATATATATATATATATATATATATATATATATATATATATATATATATATCCCCTACAAAGGTAACGCCCCCCCTTTTCTCGGCCAAGTGGATGACAAGAAAGTTGTTTTTCTATAATAATAACATAGATGTAGAATTTGACAATTATCCTAAACCCCTAATTAACAAATCTTGATAGACTTTTAATAAATCGACCAATGCAAATTTGGCAACCATTAATAACTTTGGCCATACTAAAATTTTGAAAAGTTAAATTGCTATATAAAAAAATCAAATGAGCAAATTAAACAAGCATAGAATTTCGGAGTATTACATCCCTCATCCCTTAAAAAATTTCGTCTTCGAAATTACCTAGAATTTAGTTGAAAAGTTCTGGATACTTGGTCTTGATTTCTTCTTCTCTTTCCCAATTTGATTCTTCGACACCATGATTTCTCCATTGAACTCTCAGTGACGGAATTGCTTTCGTTCTCAGTTGTTGGATTTTGCGATCCAAAATTGCTGCTAGTTTTTCCTCATAAGTCATGTTTTGTTTGATATCCAGTGTTTGATAACTAACCACATGACTTTTATTTGACACATATTGTCGAAGCATTGACACGTAGAACACATCATGAATTGCTGACAAATCTCGTGGCAGAGCAATTCGATAAGCTGCATTTCCAACCTTCTGTAAAATTTCAAAAGGACCTACGAATCTTGGTCGAAGTTTTCCTTTCTTTCCAAAACGAAGAACTCCCTTCATCGGTGCCACTTTTAAGAAAACCTTATCACCCACATTAAATGTCAAATCTTTTCTTCTCTTATCAGCATAACTTTTTTGTCGATCCTGGGCTGCCTTGATTCTAGCTCTTATTTTATCAATCGCTCGACTAGTTTTCTCAATTATTTTGGGTCCTAAAACTCTTCATTCACCTACTTCATCCTAATAAAGAGAAGCTCTACATCTTCTACCATAGAGAGCTTCGTAAGGTGCCATCTTTATCGTAGCTTGATAGCTATTATTATAGGTAAACTCTACCAATGGTATATAACTTTCCCAACTGCCTCCTAAATCAAGGACGCGGGCACGCAGCATATTCTCCAAAGTTTGTATAGTCCTCTCCGATTGTCCATCAATTTGAGGATGAAAAGTTGTACTAAAGTTTAACTTGGTTCCCATAGCTCCTTGCAAACTTTTCCAAAAATTTGAGGTAAATCTTGGATCTCTATCCGATACATTTGAGGTTGGGATACCATGCAAACGGATGACCTCTTTGATGTATAATCGTGCGTATTGATCCATACTAAAATTCATTCTTACAGGTAGAAAATGAGCTGACTTTGTTAACCGATCCACTATAATCCACATAATATCATTTTTCCTAGCTGATTTTGGAAAACCTATAACAAAATCCATAGTTATATGCTCCCATTTCCATTGTGGAATCGTTAATGGTTCCAACAATCCTGATGGCCTTTGATGTTCAGCTTTCACTTGTTGACAAGTCATACACCTTCTAACAAAAACACCTATGCATCGTTTCATATTTCTCCACCAAAACATACTTCTTAGATCACAATACATTTTTGTACCTCCTGGATGGGCAGTATATGGAGTTAAGTGTGCTTTCTCAAGAATTTCTTTCCTCAATCCCTCATCTTTCGGCACATACAACCTTCCCTTAAAGAGTAAGGCTTTATCACTGCCTAATTCAAAATCCTTTCGCTTGCTAGTACCAACTTCAGATTTAATCTTTTGCAGAAAAGAGTCACCATCCTGTGCTACTCTTATTCGATCTCTAAGTGTTGGTCGAATTATTAGAGCCGTTATCCTGGTGGTAGTTTGGGTTGGTGGAGCAATTACTTCTAGATGTAAGTTTTCGAAATCCTTTAATAACTGGTCCTACATAGTAATTAGTACTGCTAATTGCCCAACCGCCTTTCTTCTAAGAGCATCTGCTACTACATTAGCTTTACCAGGATGGTAAATGATAGTACAATCATAATCCTTCACTAGCTCTAGCCATCTCCTCTGCCTCATATTTAATTCCTTTTGGGTAAAAAAGTACTTCAAACTCTTATGATCAGTATAAATGTCACACTTACTTCCATATAAGTAATGACGCCATATCTTAAGGGCATGAACTATCGCAGCCAATTCTAGATCATGCGTTGGCTAATTTTGATTCATATTGTTTCAATATTCTGGAAGCGTAGGCTATCACCTTTCCTTTCTGCATCAGAACACACCCTATGCCCTGTATTGAAGCATCACTGTATATAACGAATCCTTCTGATCCATCTGGTATTGTTAACACTGGAGCTATAACTAATCTTCGTTTCAACTCTTGGAAGATCTGTTCACATCTCTCTGTCCATTGAAATTTTATCCCTTTACGAGTCAACTGGGTCAATGGTCCTGCTATTTTAGAAAACCCTTCGATAAATCTTCTATAGTAACCAGCCAATCCCAAGAAGCTGCGTATTTCTCTAACATTGGTTGGTCTTACCCAATTATTTACTGCTTCTACTTTAGTTGGGCCTACTTCAATTCCTTGTGATGTGATTACGTGCCCCAGAAAACCTATTTTATCCAACCAGAATTCACATTTCTTGAATTTAGCATAAAACTTCTCTTTTCTTAGAGTTTCCAAGACAATCGTGAGATGTTTCTCGTACTCCTCATTACTCTTTGAATAGATTAAGATGTCATCAATAAAAACTATGACAAATTGATCTAAGTATTCATGGAATACTCTGTTCATTAGATCCATAAATATTGCCGGGGCATTAGTTAATCCAAAAGGCATTACCAAAAATTCATAATACCCATAACACGTCCTAAAAGCCATCTTAGGGATATCATCTGACTTAATTTTCAATTGGTGATATCCTGATCTTAGATCGATCTTTGAAAATACTGTAGCCCCCTTGAGCTGGTCAAACGAATCTTCTATTCTTGGAAGTGGATATTTGTTTTTTATTGTGAGGCGATTCAATTCTCGATAGTTAATGCACAGCCTCATTGTTCCATCCTTATTTTTCACAAATAACACAGGTGCACCCCAAGGTAATACACTTGGTCTAATGAAACCCTTATCAAGAAGTTCCTTCACCTGTACCTTCAACTCTTCTAGTTCCAACGGTGCCATACGATATGGAGCCTTTGATGGTGAAACTCTACTTGTCTGTCTGGTGGTACACCTAGAAGGTCTTCTGTAAAAACATCTTTATAGTGTCGAACTATTCGAACATCCTCAACTGACAACTTATCTTGTTTAATGTTGCTCATCGATACTAGAAATCTTTGACCTAATTCCTTTCTTGACGTCCTTTCAATCTGAGTTGTTGACACTATACGAGACGAGGTATTTGCCTCAGGTCCCACAAAACAAAACTCTTTCTCGCCCGATCTTCGAAAAATCACCATTCTCTCGGTACAATGAATAGTTACATAGTTTTTAGACAACCAGTCCATACCAAGGATAACGTCAAAGTCTTTTATCATTAATAGAATTAGATCTACCGCTATACCTCTACCATCAATTTCCATCTTAAGATCTCTAGCTATTTGGTCAGCGACAAGTATCTTTCTAGATGGAAGAGATATTTCTAAGGTATACGGGAGGAATTCACATTCTACTTTAGACTTTGCAACAAACGAAGAAGAAATAAACGAATGTGTAGCTCCAGATCTATAAGTACAAATGCAGGCATATTGGAAATAGAGATGATACCTGCGTGGACATTAGGGTCTCGCTCTGCTTCTTAGCTGGATAAGGAAAAAACTCTTGCTTTTCCTTTCTTGTCATCTCCAGCCTTCTGTGTCTGATTCTGGGGACATTCTTTAGCGAAATGTCCTGATTTTCCACACTTGAAACAAATATTCTTTCCCAATAGACATTCTCCTTTGTGAGGTCTATCGCACTTAGGACAACGTTTATCACCACCAACTCCTACTATCTCCGTCTTTCCTTTCTTTGGTGCATTATTCCCTTTTCCTTTACCGTTATTCTATCTATCAAAGTTCCACTTCCTCTTACTGAAGAAATTTTGAACTTGGTAAGAATTTCTAACATTTTGAGTTATTTGATAAGAAATAGTCTGGGTTCGCTTCAGGACTTCTCGATAAGTGTTCAGCTCGAAAACTGACACTATGTCACAAATATAAGGTTGAAACCCGCGTTCAAACCTTCTAGCCTGCTTTTCCTCCGTATCCACTAGATGTGGAGCAAACCTTGATAATTCCTCAAATTTGCGTTCATATTCCACTAGGGTCATGGTTCCCTGTTGGAGTCAGAGGAACTCCAACTCCTTTTGATCTTTCACAGCTGCAGGGAAGAATTTTTCTTCTATGAGTTCCTTAAACCTTACCCAAGTTATAGCCTGTTCTTCAGCAGGTGTTAATGACCTAGTAATCATGTCCCACCAATGGCTAGCCCCTTTCTTTAACATAAACACTGAAAATGTTACCTTTTCAGCATCTTCGCATCTTATAAATTTAAAGATACGTTCTAGTTCTTGTAACCAGTCTTCAACTGCTAAGGGATCTACACTCCCCTCGAACAATGGAGGGTTCATTTTACGAAACTGCTCTATCATCACAGTTCGATCCCTCGGGTTGGGTACTATTTAAGGTTGAACAGCTTGTTGGTTGGGCTCCTGACTTAGTTGGTACTTGTTGATTTAGTTTTCGTTGCCCAGTCAAAGGCGGTGTCTGTTGTTGTGGTTGTCCCAACTCTCACATTACGGCAAGTAGTTCTCGTGCAAAGTTTGCTACATTAATTTCTCCACCACTAGAACTAGCATTAGCATTGCCGCCGCCTAAGTTCATATTGGAATTCGGTGCACTATCGTGGTTGTGCTTTGGAGGCATTTCCTTTGAATGAAAGATATTCATCCAGTTAGAATTACTTCAAAACAACTTTTCTTCATATATATACATTATTATTTTTCACAAAAGTCATATTACGGTACGGTACATACATTCAAAAGTAGATGTACGTATTACATCCTATTATATTCCAAAAACAAAAATAGCTAAATAAGATGGTGTCTAATCTTCTATTTCTTCTGGATCCTTCTCGGGATCTTCATCTGGGTCTTCCTCTGGTTCTTCCTCTAACATACTTTGCTTCGAATTATCTGGTATTGGTACGGGAAAACTTTCATCTAGAACTCTCGAAAAGCACTTAGCCAACGGTCCCTTATCTAGCCTAGAATTGGTAGCTCGTAAGCTAGCATTCATGGATAAGGTTATAGTCTTCTTAAAGTTTCGCTGTAAATCGCGGCTAGTTTTATAACTTTCTCGAAGTAAATATGTAAGGTCCTCATATGAAAGGTCATCATCAAACCATAGCACAATTTCATTTATGACTGAAGCCCAAGGTTCTGGAACAGTTTCATATAACCTCCGTATCTTCACCTTATCCCTTATGCTATGGTGTATCTCCCATAACATCTTAATAATGCAGTCTAGTAGATCAAGATGTTGGTCGAGGCCATGGAGGGGATGCACACAATAATTATAGTAAAATGCCAATAATATGTCACGCTTCTTCACAAAACCACAAGCTTCTGTTCTTGTGGGGGTTCTTACCATTTGTGCCATAACTAGGACAAAAAATTGATTATGTTACTCTACAGGGCTCTAATAAATAATTGCATACAAGTGTTAATGACTTCATAATCTCAAACATGACTTGATTGAAAATATTCCTAAATCCAACAATAGATATAGTAGTCCATTGCATAAGAAAACTCATAAACTTTTAAAAACAAGTTTTACCTTGATCGTCGGTAGAAAGTCAGTTACTAGCTTGCTCGACGATGAAGGACGGTAACTTTCTTAAAAAAAATCTACAGAAAAGTATAACCGCTCTGATACCACGTTGTGACACCCCGAACTTAAGCTTCGAGCGTCACGTACTAAACATAAAAACTTCTACCTTTGCTACATGTAAAAACTCTTAATTAAAGGTATTACATGTTAGAAACTTATTATCAATTTGGTAAAATATTTCTCATAAAATTTAATGGCCAGCAGAAGTGCTTGTCGACATGAAATTATACTTCACATACACGGACTCGGCACTGCCACGGTTAGTTGGGGCAGCAAGTTTAACTATTTTTATAAAAATCATCCCAACTCCGTTTTCTATGAAATCTATGGCATTAGAAAGATATTTTTAAGTAGTTTTCTTGGTTAAAATATGAAAAATTTCAACCCCACATGCATATCTACACCATCATGCATTATGTTTCCATCCAATATGCCACGTATGGACCTTAAACCGGGAATGATCCAACTTCTTCCCACCTTTCATGGTCTTGAAAATGAAAATACATACGTGCATATTAAGGAAATTGAAGAGGTCGTTGCGATTTTTCACAATCAACGTGGTACAATGGATGTAGTCAGGCTTAAATTTTTCCCATTTTCACTCAAAGAATGGCCTAAAAGCTGGCTATATTCATTACGACCACGTTCGATTGGGACTTGGGCCGAAATGACTGAAGCATTCTTTGGCAAGTACTTTCCCCATCATAAAACAACTGCCCTAAAAAAGCAAATTTCTACTTTTACTCAAAAAGAAAATGAAACTTTATATCAAGCATGGGAAAGGTACAAAGAATTGCAAGTCCGATGTCCCCACCATGGTTATGAAAGTTGGCGCGTAGTGAGTTATTTTTATGAGGGATTGTTACTTAGGGAGCATCAATTTGTTGAGATGATGTGTAATGGTGAATTTTTGCAAAAGATCTGGATGAGACTATAGACTACTTAGACGACTTAGCTGAGAAAGCCCACCTTTGGAGTGGACCTAGTGCCATTGAAAGTATTAATAGGTCACGATCCACTGGAAACCCAAATAGCACAGATATTTATCACCTTAGGGAGGAAGACAACCTTAGAGCTAAGATAGAAACCCTCAACTAGAGAACTAGAAGCCCTACGTGCTAAGGAGTCAAAAACCACTCGGTCTGTTTCCCGTGCTAAGACCTTAGAGCCTTGTTTTGTGTGTAGAGAAAGTGGCCACCTTGCGCAAGAGTGCGCCATCTATGCTGAGATGAAGGGAGTTCATGAGGAACACTGTAATACTTTAGGTATATATCAAAAGCTCTACGCCCCCTACTCCAAGACCTATAACCCAGGGTGGCGAAATCACTCTAATTTCAGCTGGAAATCCTACAACCAGCAAATTGCCAAATCCAATAGAGCTTACACTGCACCTTCGCATCAACCTACGTCATCTAGAAATTCCTTAGAAGACACTCCACATGTGGCACCCCAAACTTAAGTTTCGAGCGTCACGTACTAAACATAAAAACTTCTACCTTTGCTACATGTAAAAACTCTTAATTAAAGGTTAGAAACTTATTCTAAATTTGGTAAAATATCTCTCATAAAATTTAATGGCCAGCAGAAGTGCTTGTCGACATGAAATTATACTTTACATATACGGACTCGGCACTGCCACGGTTAGTTGGGACAGCAAGTTTAACTATTTTTATAAACTTCATCCCAACTCCGTTTTCTATGAAATCTATGGCATTAGAAAGATATTTTTAAGTAGTTTTCTAGGTTAAAATATGAAAAATTTCCAAGATCATATGATATGGACGTTTTACTGAAAACAGTGAGGTATTGCACAGAAAATTCAGTTTGACCCTTCGACGCTTAAAAATTTATATCTAAGGCCATGGATATCCAAATTGAGTGATTCTTGCGCCCATATTAAGACAACCCAAAGAGGAACGAATAAATATTTTTAGAATCTCAAATAGACGTTTATGAAGTTGGAAATAATATTTTGAAGTTCACCCAGAAACTGTCCCGTTTCTGCCTCTTTTATCTCTTGCAAGAAAAGTCTATAAAAATGTCTCTTAACATAACATAAAAGATATGATTACATAATTTACTTTTGGTACCATATTACATCATGTCTTATGCATGTTTTTATATAACACCATAAGAAAAACATATGGAAAGTAGTCGAACAAAACATACGAAAAGGAACTTCGATGCAAAATAATTTTGTCCTTAACCCATCATCGATTATGCCGACTGACTTCCACCAACTCCACAATTATGGATCTGAAAATTTAGTATGGAATACTATGAGTATAAAGAATACTCAGTAAGATATCATGCTTGGATTTAACATGTTAATACTACACAAAAGAATGCAATCAAACACATACTTGCACATTCTGGCTTGCCGGTGCCCTTCGGACTTGTCCTAAGGCATAAGTAGATATCTAACTTTGTGGACTTGTCCACCACATTCATGTTATGGTTTTTCATGCATAGCTTAAGCATAAATATTATCATGAAATCCTACCACTTAAGCATAGAAAGTATCTTACCTTAAAATACTTGAAGAAATTTTGTTGAAATGCGCTAGGCTTTTTTCCTTTTTCTTTACGTATTCTCTCTATCTCTCAAAATTTTTACAAGAAACGTCTGGTTTTGTGAGGAATAAAATGCAGGAAATCATCCCTTATATAAAGGTAAGAAACTTAGGAATTAAGTAAATTAAGGATGACTACTCACCAAACCAAAATTGTGCCAACACGTGGGCTGAAAATTCCTCTCTTCATGCATGCATTCAGCCCCTAATTTCAGCTTGTCTCATAATTAAGCACCTCCTACTTGCTTAACAACACCTCATGCATACTTACATTAAATACCACTTCCATATATATATATATATATATATATATATATATATGTATGTATCCCCTACAAAGGTAACGTCCCCCTTCTCTCGGCCAAGTGGATGACAAGAAAGTTGTTTATCTATAATAATAACATAGATGTAGAATTTGACAATTATCCCAAACCCTTAATTAACTAATCTTGATAGACTTTTAATAAATCGACCAATGCAAATTTGGCAACCAGTAATAACTTTGGCCATACTAAAATTTTGAAAAGTTAAATTGCTATATAAAAAAATCAAATGAGCAAATTAAACGAGCATAGAATTTCGAAGTATTACACTACATGCATTCATTGAGGCACAAAGTAAAACAAACCAAAAGTTTGAGACTATGATTACCCAATTTGCTGAGGAAAACAAAGAAATCAAACATCATATGTCTAAACTGACCAATGCCTTAGCAGTAGTAGAACGTGGAAAATTTCCTGCTCAAATGCAACCAAACCTAAATGGGCAGCACATGGCACAAACTTCAGGACCACATAAGACCAATCTTAGGGAAGTAAATGTCATAACCACACGTTCGGGGAAAGTCTTAGAACCAACTTTGAAACCTAGGAAAACTGAAAAAGAGTCTCATGAGCTGGATAAGAGTAGCCCTAGTGAGGAGGTAGTAGGAAATCCAATGAGAATACCTTTCTCCCAAGCTCATAAGTCTACCTCGAAATATGTTGGTCATCATAGTGAGATTTTAGACACCTAAAGTAAGTAAAAATCATTCTACCGCTCTTGCATGTGATTTCACAGGTTCTTGCTTATGCTAAAATCCTTAAGGACTTATGCACTGTCAAAAGGAAACATCATGTCAAGAAGATTGCTTTCTTGACTGAACATGTGAGTGCTGTTATTGAGTAAAGGAACCCACCAAAGTATAAGAACCCTGGTTGTCCTACTGTTTCTTGCATCATCGGGAACCATGAGATTGGACAAGCCCTTCTTGATCTAAGAACGAGTGTCAACATCATGACCTATGCAATTTACTTGTCATTAGGTTTAGGTGAGATAAAACCTACATCTATAAGTCTACAATTGGCTGATCGGACCACTATAAGACCAAGAGGAGTAGTTGAGGATGCCTTAATGCAAATTGATAAATTTTACTACCCTGTTGATTTCTTGATTTTAGACTTAAAAGTGGGTGTGAATGTTAATTCTAAGATTTCCATCATTCTTGGTAGACATTTTCTTGCCACGGCTAATGCTCTTATAAATTGCAGGAACGGTCTAATGAAACTATCATTTGGGAATATGACCTTAGAAGTTAACATCTTTCATATCACTAAGCTGGCTGAGGAAGATGATGAGTGTCATCAAACCTACATGATCGATGCACCCACTCAAGAGGTAGATAATGATATGTTTTTTTGGACCAGCACGGGAAACTCTAGAACTAGATGAATTGGACGCGGCCGTTGATGGACATGCCCCCACTCCAGATTTTGCGTTTTTCCCTAATAACCCCACACATGTATTAGATGGAGGCGGATGAGCCAGACCAATGGTTGTGTGCAATGAGTTTGGTGCACCGTAAGAAAACTTGAGATCACCCTGGCTAGATGCGGGCTAAAAATGGGAACATTGGATCGAGCCAACGACGATAAACAAAGGCGCTGCTTGGGAGACAACCCAATGGAAGTTCATTCCTTTCACTTTTTAATTTATGCACTTTTATTTATTTTTTGCATTATTTTTAGGTTTAGTTTCATTCTTCGCATTACCATCTAATTGAGAACTTTTAGGTTAACCTTTCTTCGTGCTTATGTTGACTCACATACGCATCCAGGTAATATCTTTCCTTCCCTATTTAGTATTCATGTTTATGCATTGAGGACAATACAATATTTAGTTGGGGGAGAGTTACTTTGGATTTTACTATGATTATCATGTACCCTTGTTGAATTTGTCATGTTTGGTTAAATTTTTTCCCTAAGTTTCTGAGTTACTGCATGATTGTACTTTTGAATGACAAAATATGCCACTAGGAGTTAATTTTATTATGAAAGTTTAGATGTTAAGACACTTGCAGAATTCATTTTGTGCACACAAGCCTTGTGGTAAGATGGTAGTTAACACATGTAGCTAGAGAGGTCTCTTGTTAAGGTTTCTTTATGTGAGAATTGGTGAGAATTAAGAATCATATCACACTAAAAATGGTAATAAGCGTCCATTGGTTTTGTGAATTGGAAACTTTTTGTGAGAATAACATCACATGGTTTGTGGAAAGATGGTGGATTACTTGGGATATGATAAAGGTCAATTTAGGATCAACAATTGAGCCTCTCAAACCTTCATTTGCAATAAATACAACCCCTAGTCGACACTTTGAGCTATATACACATATATCGCTTCTTCTTTCTTATGCCTACATTATCCATACTTCTCCATATCGAAGCATATGCTTATTTTCCCACTTCTTTTACTTCCAAGTGTGTAGTAAGTATTTGATACTATTTGTGAAGAATAAAAGCAAGAAAAATGACAAGATTTGGTTTGTGTTCAAGTATTTGAAAAAAAAAATATTGAAGATGCTCTACTTGGTTGATTTTGGGGCTTGAAATGTTGAAAAATATATTGATTTAAAGATGTGATCCATTGGAATGCTTGATGTAATACTTAGCTATGTGCTTGGAAGTTTTGAATAATTATATCCTTCCCTTCATATAATCCAACCTAAACTTCATTACAACCCTTACATTGACCGTTTTGATCCCAAGTAGGCTGTGGTAAGAAGTTGATAGATTATCATTTGAAAGTATGCCTATCACAGAATCAATGTTAGCTTGTTACTATTCACAAATATTTAAGCCCCCGAATTTGAGTGTTCATCTTTCTCAGCTTCAAAGAGAGAAACCCCGTACTAAACACTTTGATACCCATGAGTTATGGAGTTGAACCTTTAGCTCGAGACATACTTGATGTTGCATGTGTTAGGGTTGGCGGTAAGATGGTTATGGCTTGACACACACTAACATATTTAGCATGTGTTTTTGACATCTTGATAATTATGACACTGTTAATTTCTTGTGGTGTTGAGTTTGAAGAGAGCATGGCATGTGGTTAAATTAGAACTTAACAATTTAACTTGTGACATAGACCATTCGTTCGTTCATCTTGTTTTGCATTAAATTGCTAAGGACTAACAATAAGTAAGTTCGGGGGTGTGATAATATCACAAATTGTTAAGTTTTCATCCATTTATATTTGCATTATTATGATAAATTGACGCCTAAATGCACTAAGTACCTTTATATTTTGATTTAGGTTGCAAATGGATAAATACAGTGTAAGATTGGATTTTTACACTCCTTTTCTCTCAAGTTTGGTTCAAGAACTCCATGGAAGGCTAAATATCTTGGTGAAGCCACGAAGGATCTCGATCGGGTTTGGGGATTTTAACATCTTTTCATTCATGTAACGTACTCTTCATTGTCAAATAATTCTAGAATTTAGGTTTCTACCTTATTATACTTTTGAACTTTGTTTAGCTTTTATTAAATCGTTCATGGATTCAGTTATGCCTTTTTTTTTCATAGAATGACAAAAATATTTGTTGGATTCAAACTTCAATTGATTTATTGAAGTGATTTAATTACTATTTTATGCTTGAGGTATATAATCGTTTCTTGAATCATATTTCAATAAATCATAGCGAAATATGTTCTTAGGAAACCTAAATTCTAGAATCATAAGTGAAATTAAATTAAATTAATCTAGGTTTTCTTCATGAATTGGGTTTGAAGGTGATTTAATTCTTATTGGATTTTTCATAGAATTAGTCATGCTCTTTCTATAGTTCGATTGAATATTTATAGAATTGCAATTTCAATTAATCTCAAGATTAGCGTGGGAATGTACTATAGGAACCTAGAGTTTTGGGTAAGATGCATGAATGACTAGTGTTGATTGATCCAACCTGAGAGAGTGAATTCTGAAGCTTCACTGCCTTAATTTACTGAATTTTATTTCAAAATTTTGATATTAATTTATTTGATCACAACTAAACTTTCCTAAAAAATTAAGTGGACAATTCACCTCCTTTTGGAACCTTTGACAACTCTTCCATCTCCTTGTGGATACGACACCCCAAAGCTACACTACAACACCTCGTAACACTTTGGGCATAATCAATGACCTTGGTGTGAACACTGTCATAGGCCGGGGGACAAAGAAGACACATGTTGGGAAATTCACGGGAAACCCACCGACTTGAAACCAAGGTAAAACACTAGGAGCAGGGGTACCAAGGTGAGACAAAAAATAATTCAACTTCGAATAGTGCATTCAACTCTGAACAGTTGGAACAACTTTATCAAATGTTCTCCAATCTTTAGACATCTGATCAACCTTCTCCAAAAGGTCATTCTAGTTCATTAGCCCACAAAGATAACTTTCTGAGAGCCTTAAACACTTCACGATATAAAACCTCTTGGATTATTGATTTCGGTGCGTCAGATCACTTGACGAACTTTTATCATTTATTCTCTTCATACACAACATGTATCAAAAAAAGCCATAACACTAGAATCTGTACTTCGCGTCCCAAATTTGTCCTATAACTTGTTATATATTATTAGGCAGCTAACAACAAAACTCCAATTGTTGTGCTAATTTTTTTCCATCATACTGTGTCTTTCAGGACCTTTCATCGGGGAAGACAATTAGCAGTGATGATGAGTGTGATGGACTGTACTACTTCGAGGAAGCCGATATGAGTAAATTAGATCAACATACAAATTGTAACTTTGCATCTATCTCTAAGAATAGTGAAATTTTTTTATGGCAATATGAAGATTTCCCATTTCAGAACGGATTCTGGGACAAAAGATCCAGTCAAGCTAATAGGTCATCCTAGCTTTCAATACTTGATACGTGTACTTCCATCCATTTTCTTGAATAAAACATCAATTGAATTTCAATGTGAAAGTTGTGAACTAGTAAAACATCAATGTACATCTTTTCCATATTTCACATACAAACCATCGAAGCCATTCACCATGATTCACGGTGATTTATGGGGACTTTCCTGCAATCCTTATCGTACCCACACTAAATGGTTCATAACATTTATCTACGACCACACTCGAGTATGTCGGGTCTATCTTCTAAAGAAAAAAACTAAGGTTCGCTCAGTATTTATAAAATTTCACTCTATGACATAAACCTAATTTCGAGCACAGCTTCAAATTCTGCGCACTTATAATGACACTAAATACTTTAATACAACTTTGCAAGACTACCTAAAAAAACATAGGATAGTCCACCAAAGTTTATATGTCAACACTCCCCAACAAAATAGGATTGCGAAACGAAAAAATAGACACATACTCGAAATTGCTCGTGCATTAATGTTTACTACAAACATATTCTAAGGAGATACCATTCTAACATCCACATATCTTATCTATTGAATGCTAAGTCGTACTCTCTTATTCGACTCGCCTCTACAAAAATTACAGAAATACTTTCCTACCTCTCGCCTTAGTTAAAATCTATCCCTAAGGTGTTTGGAAGTACAACATTTGTAAACGTTCACTCTCATCAGCGAAACAAACCAGAACCCCGTGCAACCAAGTGTGTGTTCATTGGGTATTCACCCATCCAAAAGGGCTACAAATGTTATGACCCCTCCACAAAAGAAAAAGGTATTTGTTAGCCTAGATGTCATTTTTTTTCAAAATGACACCCTACTTTAAAAAACTTTCTTTTCAGGGGGAGAATTTGAGTAAAGATCTGTTCTTGGATCGAGAATTTTTAGACTTTGATCTTTCCCTTTCTGACCTAACATATACATAACCCATTACCCTACCTTCTAATGTATCATATATAGAAGGAAGCTTGAATTAATGGAAAAGTGCTGAAAAATAGCACAACAAGGAGATAATAGTTGACTCAAGGAAGCTTAAATTAAAGTATAAGGAAAATCCCACAACCGAGGCACCAAGAGAGTCGGAACCAATAGTAGGACCTAATGAAAGCCCCTCCAGTAAATCTAAATCTCCAGATCTACCCATTGCTCTAAAAAAATAGACTCGATCATGCATGCTCCATCCTATTTCTAAATTCATATCTTATAATACTCTATCTACATGGTTTCATACCTTTACTGCTAACCTTGATGAGACAGAAATCCCAAGAAATATTAAGGGGCCTTAGAATCACCAAAATGGAGAAAGACAGTAATGGAAGAAATGGGAACCTTAAAGAAAAATAAAACTTGGGAAGTGGTAGATCTACAGAAAAGGAAGAGACATGTAGGCTGCCAGTGGGTCTTTAATGTGAAGTACAAGGATAATGGGATAGTGAAATGTTACAAAGTTCGTCGAATTGCCAAAGGGTATACACAAACCTATGGTATTGACTGCACAAAAACATTGGCACCGATGGCAAAATTAAATACAGTTTGGGTTCTCTTGTCATTGATAGTTAATCTAGAGTGGCCCCTTCAACAGCTAGACATTAAGGACGCATTTCTGAATGGAGAACTGGAAGAAGAAGTCTTCATAACAATACCACCTGGCTTCAACAAAAAGAATGAAGAAAATCAAGTGTACAAACTTAAAAAAAAACTTTATATGGCCTCAAATAGTCAACAAGAGCGTGATTCGATAGATTTACAAATAGTATTGAAAACTCAAGGATATCGGCAAAGATAGTCAAATCATACCATGTTCTTCCAACAATGTAAAGATGGGGCAAAGACAATCCTAGTCGTATACGTTGATGATATAATCCTAACCGAGGACAACATAGCTGAGATGGAAAGACTAAAGAAATGTTTAGCCACCAAATTTCATGGAAAAGACCTAAGACAAATGCGATATTTCTTGAAATGGAAGTTACAAGATTGAAAAAGGTTATTAGTGTTTCTCAACAGAAATACATTCTTGAACTTTTGACAGAAACTATCATACTTGGATGCAAACCAAGCGACGTCCCTATTGAGATAGGGAACATATCAAATGACACAGGACATTTAGTAAAATTTTATAGATATCAGAGACTAGTTGGCAAGTTAATCTATCTCTCACACACTAAACCTGACATTGATTTCGTAGTAAGCGTGGTAAGTCAGCCTATTAACTCTCCTAAGGAGGCTCACTTGGAAGCAGTAAACAGAATCTTCAATATCTAAAAGAAACCTCTGGGAAAGGATTGTTCTTTGAAAATAAAAAAAAATGGAAGTAGAGATATTCACAGATGTAGATTGGGTTGAATCAACAGAAGAAAGAATATCTAATTTTGGCTACTGTACATTTGTATGGGAAAATTTGGCAACTTGGAGAAGCAAGAAATAGAATGTAGTTGCTAGAAGCAGTGCTGAAACTGAATTTAGAGCAATTGTACAAAGGATATGTGAAGGATTATGGATAAAGAAACTCTTGGAAGAACCGGAAGTTCAAGTAGAGTTTATAATCAACTCTATTGTGATAACAAATAAGCAATCAACATTTCTCTCATCCCAATGCAACATGACAGAATCAAACATTTAGAAGTGAACAAACTTTTTATCAAAGAAAAGGTAGAAGATGGAACTATTTGTATGACTTATGTCCCTACAAGGGAGTAAACTGCAAATATCTTTACCAAATGATTGACTCAACAAAACATCGATGACTTCAGTCACAAGTTAAACATGATCAATATCTATAGCTGAACTTAGGGATAGCATAGAAAATCGAGAATGGAAATAAATCTAAGAATCGAAATATTGTAATTGATAGTTAATTGGAGATTGTGATTTTAGTTTTTTCCTAGAAGTTTGGTGCTATCAAGAAGGGTTTCCAAGCTTAATTTCTCTACGGTTTTCACACATCAAATGAGTACATTTTTCAACAAGTTTCAAAGTATCAATCAAGGTAGGTGGAGGTGCAAAGTTGTTAATTCGTGTTAGGTTGTAAATTTCTTGCAAATGATGTTTCCATGTCAAATGGTGTCTTCGGGTACGACATGATCTATGTTAATGTTTGTATGTCAAATGGTACCTTTGGTACGGCATACCCTTCCATGTCATATAGTGCCTTCGGGTATGGCATGAATGTTCCGTCGAGGCGTCGTGTTAAGTCAAGACTCTATGTGATTGGGATTCTACCAAAAATCCTACTATGAGAAGGTTTTAAAGTACAAGTTTTGAAATGTATAGCTTAATCACGAATGCACCAATGACATCTATCGAATTTTCAACTCACGGGTTTAATCCTTTCTCTACAGATTGAATGTTTGCTACCTTGGGCATGGATGAAGGAGAAGATGGAGAGTGATGCAATGAGCCCATGGAAACCGGTGAACAAGTTATTTAGGTTTATTTTTATGAAACATTTGTTAAGTTATGTCTTTAAAACATTGGAATAACGCTGAATGCGAGAACACGTTATATCTTCTTCAAATAAATTCTATTTCGAAGTTTTAGAAAATTATGAGTATTTTGTTTAAAGCATTTCAAGTATTGTTTTTCAAATTATTATTGTAAGATTTAAACTTCCGCTAAGAAAACGTGTACACTTGTTACTGAACTACCGGTTAATGAAGTAAAGTAAGTAGCATTCTTCGGTCGATCCCTTCCATTAGGGGTATGACGCTTTTCTCACCCCAAGTTTCAATATGCCTCTCACCATTCCTTCGCCTTGATGTTGTCAACTGGCCTTACAATAATTATTATATTTTTTATGATTGAGTTTAGGCCCAGCTCACATAAGGAAAGGAAGCCCATTAAATATGGTCCAATATTTTTACAAGTCATAAAGGTTTCAAATTTGCAATTATTTGACAAATAACCATTTTTGGCTCTTGAACAACGGTCGACCCTCCGTCAGCCGAAAGTTCCTTCAGCTAATTGGTTTAGAACCTACAAAGGTTTCGGTCGACCGAAGATGCGATCTGGTCGATCGCAATTGCCTGAAAATGAAGAATTCTCGTGTTTCTTTCTAGAATTTAGGCTTTCTACTCTCTTCAATTTCCTCTTTCCAAGAAGTGGCCACCCTCTGGTCCTCCACAGATTAATGTCCACCTAATGGTTCATTTAACCACTAAATTACCACTAATGAAGTAAAGTAAGTAGCATTCCGGTCCATTAGGGGTCAGGGCGTTACAACATTGTATCAGAGAAAAGGTTTAACCAGTTCTGTAGACGAAGTATTTTTTTTATGAAAATGAAAAGTCAAAGGTACTCCATGGCATCGTCCATCCATCCATCCATCTATCTCATCCTACGAACCAGGTATGTTTGAAAATTTATGTTTATGAAATGTTTATGCTTATGTGATGCTTTGTTATGTTATGGCGTATTTTGAAATTATTTTTCAAGTATGTGTTAAAATCAAGGATGTACGATATAAAAAAAAAATATAAAAAAAGCATGTTATGGACTTGGGCTTGTAATTAAGGGCAAAAGATATATACGATATGACATGAAAATGCATAATTGGGCTTTATGTAGCAGATATGGTTAGGACTTATCAAACTGCTAGAAAGACCACGGCTCGTGGAACTGCTAGGGCTTATAGAGCAGCATTGAAACTAAGAACTGCTATTCAATCTTACCAAAACTATGTGACTGATCCACTCCGTCCACTCGACGAACACGTACATGACATCTATGAGAGATACATGGTAGCGGTGAACGCTGGAATGGAGATCACGCATGCTGAGGCTATAGATAACCTCATACACTCCATCCTACCTCAATGGGGAGATATGAGAGTCATGGTTAAGGATACAATGCTAGAGGAGCACCCAAATTTATTCGAGTTTGAAGTATATTGCCATTCACTCCTAAACCTATGGAGGAAAAATTTAGAACCTCAACCGGAGATAGTAATTGAAATCAATGAAGAGGAAGAGCCCGAAGAAGAGAATGATTCTGAGCCCGAGCCACAGGTTGAGATGGACATAGAGTTCGGACCTGAGGTGGAAGACTCCTCTGGAGATGAGGCTCCATCAAAGAAGATCCGTAGAACTTATAGGGATTAGATTTAAATCCTTGTAATAGTTTCCTTATGTCAAGAAATAAAAAGTTCATCTTCTTTGTTGGTATTCGAAATGTGAAACTAATAAGAACCATACGTTTTGTCTAAAGGAAAATGGCCCGCGCAAACCAAGCCAACTTGATAAGAGATCTCCTCCGAGCGGTTCAAGACCTTGGCAGGCAGAACCCGAACCAAGCTCAACCCCTACCATTAGCTCCTAATGCTCCTCCAACCCATGCTTTAGTTGTCGAGCAATTTCGAAGGCACAAGGCTCCTACTTTCAATGGAGCAACTGATTCACTTGCAGCCGAAGAATGGCTTCACAAGTTGGAGAGAATATTCCGATTAATAGGGTACACGGACGCCCAGAAGGTCCAGTGCGCTGAGTTCATGTTCTCCAGTGATGCAAGTCACTGGTGGGACTTGATGTCAAGGACGAGGACCCCAGAGCAACAAGCGGCATTGACTTGGGAGCCATTTAAAGAGGAAGTAATGGATAAGTACTTCCCACAATCTTTGAGGGATCACAAAGAAGGTGAATTTCTCCAACTCAAGCAAAGGACTATGTCCCTAACTGAGTATGAGAGGAAGTTCGATCAACTTTCAAGGTATGCTCCACATCTGGTGAATATGGAGGACAAGAAAGTCAAGAGGTTTGAATAAGGGTTGAACCCAGATATAAGCATGATACTTATGTCTCATCATTTCGCCTCCTACCGTGAAATGTTGGAAAGAGCTCATGCCATCTGGTATCAGAAGACTAATGCCGAGCAACATAGTCAACTGGTCAAGCAACCGGACAGTAGTTATATGGGTAAAAGGAAGTGGAATGGCCAGGACAAGGAAAAGGGCAAGTGGCAACATAAGAAAGCTAATGGTAGACCCAATGCCAACAGGAGCATTATGCCGGTTATAAAGTTATGTCCTACGTGTGGAAAGACTCATCGTAGCGTGTGTTTGCAAGGGAAGAATACATGTTTCCGATGTAGTAAGCTAGGGCATATTTCGAGGGATTGTATCACATTTGTCCCAAGAAGGATGATAACAATGTCCAGAACCAGAAGGGAAGCACGAGTTTTTACATTGACTCAGAAAGATGCAGAAGAAAACTCGAACGTCATAGCAGGTATACTATTGATAGCCAATACGCCTGCTTATGTATTATTTGATTCAGGAGCTACACACTCCTTTGTATCAACAACTTTTATGGCTAAATCTAGTATTACCTGTTATAAGTCGGAAGGAACATTAGAAGTTAGCATTCCTACAGGCAACCCTTTGAGTACTGATAGAATAGTCAAATCAGTAAGTATCGAAGTTGAGGGAAAACCATTGGAACCTAACCTATTCGTGATAGAGATGAATGATTTTGATGTAATACTAGGCATAGATTGGTTGGGTTGTAATTACACCACCATTCGATGTAAGGAAAAAGAGGTAGTAATTCAGAAACTAGGAGAGGAAACATTTTCTTTCCTTGGAATGACAATGAAACCTCTTATTTTACTAGTATCGGCTCTACAAGCTGAGAAGATGTTGAGCAAAGGAACATGTCAAGGATACCTAGTAAATATCTCAGGAGAGAAACAAGAGACGATGAAGGTGGAAGACGTACCAATAGTACGGGAGTTTGTAGATGTGTTTCCAGAAGAACTATCAGGCATTCCGCCAGATAGACAAGTGGAATTCACCATAGACCTAATTCCCGGAGTGACACCAGTATCTAAGGCCCCATACCGAATGGCCCCGAAGGAACTACAAAAGTTAAATAAGCAGTTGCAAGAACTTTTAGATATGGGGTTTATACGACCAAGCGTATCTCTATGGGGTGCGCTGGTGTTGTTTATGAAGAAAAAAGATGGAAGCATGAGGATGTGCATCGATTATAGGGAGTTAAATCGATTAACCATCAAGAATAAGTACCCTCTCCCGAGAATCGAGGATCTGTTAGATCAGTTGAAAGGAGCTAAGGTGTTTTCCAAGATCAACTGACGATCAGGATACCGCAAATTGAAAGTAGAGTCAAAGGAAATACCTAAGACAGCTTTCAGAACTCGTTATGGACACTACGAGTTTACAGTGATTCCATTTGGTCTATCAATGCACCTGCAGTGTTCATAGACCTGATAAATCGTGTATTTCATCAATACTTGGATAAGTTTGTCATAGTCTTCATTGATGACATTCTGATATACTCCCAGAGTAAGGAGAAACATGAAGAGCACCTAAGAATAACCCTAGAGGTATTACGCAAAGAGAACTTATACGCCAAATTCTAGTGTGAGTTTAGGCTTGAACGAGTTGGATTTCTTGGACATGTGGGCACTGGCCAAGGAATTGAAGTAGATCCAGCAAAGGTAGAAGTAGTAAGATACTGGAAAGCACCAACTAATGCTGGTGAAATCCGAAGTTTTCTGGGTTGGGCTGGGTATTATCGAAGGTTTATAGAGGAATTTTCTAAGATAGCTGGACCAATGATGCAATTGACAAGGAAATGAGTAAAATTTCAATGGATGGATAAATGCGAACAAAGTTGTCAGGAACTTAAAACAGAGGTTGATATCAGCACCTGTGTTAACGATACCTGAAGGAACGGAAGGGTTTGTTATATACAGCGACGCATCCAAGCAAGGATTGGGATGTGTACTGATGCAGAATGGAAAAGTGATAGCCTATGCTTCAAGACAATTAAAGAAACATGAGCAGAACTACCCGACGGTAGTACACGCCTTGAAGTTATGGCGACACTACTTGTATGGAGGGAAGTGTGACATTTACACCGATCATAAGAGTCTCAAATTTTTCTTCACACAGAAGGAATTGAACATGAGACAAAGACGATGGTTGGAATTGGTAAAAGATTATGATTGTACTATTCATTACCATCCGGGTAAGGCCAATGTGGTGGCCGATGCCCTAAGTAGAAAGTCAAAGGACAGTTGGCATCACTATCCACTACTGAGATGGAGTTGATCAAAGACTTGAGAAGTTTGCGAATCGAATCAGTTACCACACCGGAGCAAGCTACTGCTCGGTTAGTAACTTTGGTAGTTCGACCTACTCTTAGAGAGTAGATCATTGAAACACAAAGTGAAGACCCATTCCTGCAAAAGATCAAGGACGAGGTTGGTACTGATAAAAGAAGAGATTTTGGAATAGCGTCGGATCAGGCACTGATGTTTAAATGAAGGATTTGTGTGCCTAAGAATGAAGTTCTAAGGAATGAAATACTGGAAGAAGCTTATTCCACCCCGTACACTGCACATCCCGGTGGTATGAAAATGTATCGAGATCTTTGAGATACGTTTTGGTGGAGGAATATGAAAAGGAGCATAGGACTATTTGTGGAAAAATGCATAGTTTGCCAACAAGTTAAGATGGAACATCAAAGACCGGCTGGATTGTTAAATCCACTGGACATACCCGAATGGAAGTGGGAGAACATAGCAATGGACTTCATAATAAGTTTTTCGAAGTCAGCAAGAGGACAAAATGTCATATGGGTAATAGTAGATCGGCTAACAAAGTCAGCTCATTTTCTACCAGTGAAAATGACATTCAGTCTAGACCAATTGACACAGTTGTACATTAAGGAGGTTGTGAGATTACATGGCGTACCTGTGTCCATTGTATCTTACAGAGACCCAAGATTTACATCGAAATTTTGGAAAAGTTTACAAGGAGCTATGGGAACGAAGTTGAACTTCAGCACGACATATCATCCTCAATCCGATGGTCAATCTGAAGGACCATCCAAATTTTGGAGGATATGTTAAGAGCATGTGTTTTGGATCTAGGTGGAAGCTGGGAATCATATCTACCGTTGGTGGAATTTGCATTTAACAATAGTTTCCAAGCAACCATTGGAATGGCACCATATGAAGCTCTCTACGGTAGAAGATGTAGATCACCCGTACATTGGGATGAAGTTGGAGAAAAGAGAGTTTTGGGACTAGAAATTGTTGAAAGGACAGTCGAGACAGTTGACAAGATCCGTGCTAGGATAAAGACAACACAGGATAGACAGAAAAGCTATGCCGATACAAGAAGAAGGGACTTGGAATTCCAAGTTGGAGAAAAAGTTTTTCTAAAGATGATACCAATGAAGGGTGTGCTTAGATTTGGCAAGAAAGGCAAACTACTACCTCTCTATATCGGAACCTTTCGAAGTACTTGACAAGGTTGGAAATGTGGCTTATTGATTGGCGTTACCGTCGAAACTTCGACAGTGCACAACGTGTTCCACATATCAATGATCAAGAAGTACATACATGATCCTAAGCATATGGTGAACTATCAATCCTTGGAGTGCAAAAAGACTTGTCTTATGAGGAGTTACCGATTCAAATACTGGATCGAAAGGTACATAAATTATGGAACAAAGAAGTTCATCCGGTCAAGGTAAAATGAAATAATCACGGAGTAGAAGAAGCCACTTGGGAAAGAGAAGAAGAAGCTAAAGTCAAGTATCCAACATTGTTTGCCCAATCACAAGGTAAATTTTGAAGACAAAATTTTATTTAAGGTGTGGAGGATGTAGAAACCCGAAAATTTAATTATAGTAGGCTTATTATATTTTTTTATGAAGAGTTTAGGCCCAACCCACATAAGAAAAGGAAGCCCAATAAATTGTCCAATATGTTTACAAGTCATGAAGGTTCAAATTTGTAATTATTTGACAAATGCCATTTTTGGCACTTAACGGAGGTTCGGTTGACCGGTTGGTCGGTTTGGTCAACCTTCCGTCAGCTGAAAGTTCCTGCAGCTAATTGGTTTCGAACCTGCAGAGGTTCAGTCGACCGAAGATGCGATCTGGTCAACCGAAGTTACCTGAAAATGAAGAATTCCCGTGTTCTTTCTAGAATTTAGGCTTCTACTCTCTTCAATTACCCTCTTAAATGTCCAAGGAGTGGCCACCCACATTTTGGAGAGTTAAACCCCAACAATTGGTGCATTTAACCACCTAAATTACTCCTACACACATAACTCTAAGAAAGTGAAGAGACTCAACCTCTCAGAATGCATTTAGTAACCCCAACCAACATTTTCCTATATAAGGGGAAGGCAATTTCGTATTTCAATACACCATTTCATACAAGAAGAGTTTTCATAAGAGAGAAGAAAGAAAGTAAAGGGAAAGATAGGAAGAAAGAGAGAAAAGAGAGCGAAAAAAACTAGTTTTTTTTCCTAGAAGTTTGGTGCTATCAAAAAGGGTTTCCAAGCTTAATTTCTCTACGATTTTCACACATCAAATGAGTACATTTTTCAACAAGTTTCAAAATATCAATCAAGGTAGGTGGAGGTGCAAAGTTGTTAATTCGTGTTAGGTTGTAAATTTCTTGCAAATGATGTTTCCATGTCAAATGGTGTCTTTGGGTACGGCATGATCTATGTTAATGTTTGTATGTCAAACGGTGTCTTCGGGTACAGCATGAATGTCCGGTCGAGGCATCGTGTTAAGTCATGACTCTACGTGATTGGGATTCTACCGAAAATCCTACTATGAAAAGGTTTTAAAGTACAAGTTTTGAAATGTATAGCTTAATCACGAATGCACCAATGACATCTATTGAGTTTTCAACTCACGGGTTTAATCCCTTCTCTACAGATTAAAAGTTTGCTACCTTGGACATGGATGAAGGAGAAGATGGAGAGTGATGCAACGAGCCCATGGAAACCGGAGAACAAGTTATTTAAGTTTATTTTTATGAAACGTTTGTTAAGTTATGTCTTTAAAACATTGGAATAATGCTGAATGCGAAAACATGTTATTTGTTCTTCAAATAAATTCTATTTCGAAGCTTTAGAAAATTGTGAGTATTTTGTTTAAAACATTTCAAGTATTGTTTTTCAAATTATTATTGTAAGATTTAAGCTTCCGCTAAGAAAACGTGTACACTTGTTACTGAACTACCGATTAATGAAGTAAAGTAAGTAGCATTCCGGATCCACTAGGGGTCGGGGTGTTACAAATCCCACCAATTAATTGCATAATCCGCAAAAGTGTTAATAGCTAACTTTAATTTTCTCTCCTCCAAATAGTCATGACAATCAAACCTCAATTCTACATTTTCTTCCCATGCCAAATATGTATCGGGATCATTCCTACCCTTAAATTATAGAATTATCATTTTTATACTCCTATCAACACCATATCCATAATAACTCATACAGTGCCCTTCAAACATGATGAATTGATTCCAGTTGGGATGTGATTCAAAGGAAATTGAACTGGACAACTTGTGATTGAATGATAGATTCAAGAAAGTGGTTTCTTGAATTGGGTTTGACCAGACAAAATTGAATTTTAACTCAAGGGAATAGTTGGATAATTTAGATGAGTGAATAATTTAATTTAAAAAAGTGGTTCTTGAATTTGGATTGGATTGAACACCAATGGATATTGGAATTAAGATGATAGGATATTGGAAAATTTCCAAGAAATCAAAAAAATAAAAAAATATTTTTTTAAAAATCTCGGACGTGAACAGTACCCCCGTGAACAATACCTTTTTTTTTTACAAAACTCGAAAATCTACCATGATAACAATGAAACAGACAGAAGTTGATTTGGACTCAAATTGAGCTCAAAAACAACTTTTGAAAGTGTTTTGAGATTTTTCTGGATCAAAGACTCTAAAACTGTTACTGGATATAAGAACACGAAAAATAATGAAGGAAAGAAAAAACACAAGACTCAAAAGCAATGAAAGATATAATCTTGATCTTGGGTCCTAAGCTCTGATACCACTTGATGCGAACCCAGTTAGCACGAACGCTATCGAACCCATAGGAGAATGATCCGGATCCCAAGAGCGCCCAAATACGACCAAGGTTTAGAATTTAACCTCTAAACGTTGAACCAAGCAACCAAGGGTATATTAAACCAACGATCTCTTGATCACAAATCCTCGAAATCTCACCTGGGTTTGTTTTTGCTTTTGAACCCAACAAGATGAAATAAGAAACCCAAAGATAACGATGATGCAATGAACCCCTTGCTTACAAATTGAAGAACTCATGACCCGATGTTTTGAACGCCACAAAGATTATTCATCTTTGATAAGTTCGATAAAATTGTTCATGGAAGAACAAGGAGAAAGAAATCGTTCAATTTTTTATATAATAATCAACTTGTTTAACATAATGAATTAAAACAACTACTTATACTAAACCCTAGAATATGGTAAAAACGAAATATTAAGAGTCCTAGAATTTAGAAATTACCAAAATAAGAATTATAGTCAAAATAAACAATCTTGCCAAAAATAGGAAATTCGGGTTCAGTTTTGTTCTAAGCGACCGCTTGGTATGTTTCTAAGCGGTCGCTTAGAAGGTCAGTTTTGCTCCTTCAATTTTAGGTAGACGACTGAGTGACCATGTAGAGGCCCAAATCTTTTGTATAAAGCTAGGCCCATAATTGTGTGATTAACTTCACATTAGGGCCAATAAAGGAAAAATAAGCCCAAAAGATAGTTCAATACATGTTTAAAAGTAAAACGATGTTTATAAAGTATTTTGTTAAAAAAAATTTGGTGAAGATTGGACGGAATGCAAAGTATTTCATTTTATGGCTAAAAGTATACTTCAAATATTTTTAGTCTCCTTTGAGACCCATTTTCGACATAGAAAACATTCGAAATTTGAAATTTATATCTATAAAAAGTTGTAGCTCTTTGAGTTAGCTTTCCAACTCACTTTGAATCACCTCAATCGGATATCGGAAGAAAAAGTTATGGTAAAAATACTGTAGGCTGTGCAGTGTCGACCGGAAAAACCGAAAACCCGAAACCCGCGAATTTTTTGAGAATTAATGGCCACTACTTGCACAACTTAATTACCCTATTTAATATAACCTTTCACCCACCCCAAACCTCACCTATAAATACCCTCTTCACTCATTTTATTTTTCACATCAAAAGCACTTTCAATTTGCTTTCAAAGTTGAGAGAAAAATAGAGAGTTTGAGAGAGAAAATGAAGGTGGTTTTCAAAGTGTTTTTCCAGAAGTTTTAAGTGTGGGCAAAAATATTCTGCAAGAAGGTTTTTGTGATTTCAAAAGGCGTTTTCAAACAACAAAGAAAGGTCCAAACGTCCAAGCTTCGTCAAAGTTTTGAAGTTCATCCAAAGTTTTTCAAAGTTCATCAAGCATCAAATCGAGGTAGGTAGAGGTGCATAAAGTTGTTATACGTGTTTAAGTTATAATTTCTAGCAGGTAATGTTCTATGTTAAAGGCTAATGTTGTGTGTCAAATGGTATCTTCGGTTCGGCATGCACCTTTCATGTCAAATGGTTCCGTCAGTGCGGCATACATTTAAAGGTTAATGTTGTGTGTCAAATGGTATCTTCGGTTCGGCATGTACCTTTCATGTCAAATGGTTCCGTTGGTACGGCATACATTTTCATGTCAAATGGTACCTCCGGGTACGACATGTTTTATGGAAGTTCTAATGTTAATTGTTATGAAATGCTTAGCTTAATCACGATTGCACCTATGACGCCTATTGAGTTTTCAACTCATGGGTTTCTACCCTATATCTACAGATTAAATGTTGATGCACCGGGTTGGATGATGGAAGAGATGGAAGGAGATGCAATAAGCTTATGGGAACCCGGTGAACAAGTGATTTAGATTTAAAGTCTTTAACGTTTCAAATGTTATTTCCAACGTTATTTCTTTTGAGTATCTTGAACAAGTCATGATTTCATCAAATAAATTATATTTCGTTATTTTGGAAAGTTATAAAGTGTTTTATTTCAATATCCTTCAAAAAGAATGTTTGTTAAGATTTAAGCTTCCGCTAAGATATGCACACTTGTTACTAAACCACCGGTTAAGTTAAGTAAAGTAAGTAGCGTTCCGGTCCACTTACAGACCACTTCACCTAGATGACTAAGCGGTCGCTTGGTTATCTCGGTTGCTTCCTTCTTCGGCTGCTTCTAACACATTGATCTAATTGGTTTTCGGCCTCAACCCGAACATGAAACTCGTTCTTTGGCTTGTCGTCTTCAACATTATGGACTCCGTTGCTCGAACATGTAAATGACCGACTTTATTAGCTCTTGAAGTCTCGCACTTGGCTCTAGTCTCTTTCCAACAAGTTTCGAGTTCTTGATGGTTTCTAGCGTAGCTCGGATCATATCAAAATGTGTCATCAGGATTTAAATATTTGCACCTGCAATAGAACCCATAAGTCATGTTTCGATACTTCTAGTCATATAATCCATGTAGTGCTCGTAGGGATGGAAAACGAGCCAGCCAGCTCGGACTGCCCGAGGCCCGGTCCGTCCGGGCTTAGGGCTCGTAAAACCAAACCAAGCTCAAAATTCAGGATCTGTAAAGTAGGCTAAAATGGCCCGTATCTGCCTATTTTTTGCAGGCAGCCTACAGCTGCTTTTGTATTTTATAGCTGTAGTGGTGATTTTCACTCTGACCGGTCTCTTTCCCAAATAAACGTTCTACTATATAGAATGGACAAAAAAATTTCAATCTAATTTCAAATTTTTGGCTATAAATATTAAGGTTAAAATCTTGTTTGTGCTATCAAATTTACTTCAACAATTTTCAACTTGCAATATTCTATTTTTCAGCTCTAATCTGTAGCGACCCGAATTTTCAAATACAAGTTTCATAACTTAAATTGTGTCGCTACGACATTCCGTCGAATTTTAGAAATTATCTTGTGCCTGTCGAATTGTCTAGCAAACAATTAATTTACGATTTCCAAACGATTTTAAACTTAAAATTTCCAATACTCGCTTATCGAGTCCAATCTCGAAAAATTTTAAAAGTATCAAATTCTTATCGATTTAAATCCAATTTTAATGTTCGATATTCTATTTAATGTCCGATTTTTATTAATCCAAATTTCCTCTTTTAGTCCAAATTTTATCTTTTAATTCAATTTTATTAAATCCTGTTAGCCAAAGAATTATTTTTCAACACAAACTCTAAGTCCAAATACTGCCTCGTTTTCTGTGCCCTAATCTACTGTTGATACTGTTCATTACCATCTTTCCCATGCCTCTCAACACTCACCAACATCTCCTCCTCACCAACATCTCCTCGGCACCACAGCAATCGGTAAGGTTTACCATCCATTTTTCTGCAATTTTGATCAATAATGTCACACACCCATATACGGTTCGTTACACTGTAATCACCCACGCACGAGATTTTAGCCACCAACAGTTTCAAACGCCTCCACCAAACTGCAAACTACATCCATCACCCAAACCCGACTGCAAATTTCAATCACCACCCCTTATGGACCACCAACAAACCACCACAAACCCGCCGCCTGCAGCCACCCAAAAATGGCAGCCTCGACTGTCGATCCGACTCTCCACTTCACCAAGTTTCACCCAAAATCCAACCACCAAAATCAAGAATAATAAAACCCATTCACTTACCTCGACTCCACCCACGTTTTTGGCCGGATTTTTCGCCGGAAAACCCAAGAAATTCCGATTCCTAGCCTCAGTTCTTGACCCCGTTCGACGCCCAATCAACCCCTCACTCGTCGGCACCCTCGCGACGGCAACGCCTCTGATTTTGGCCGGAGTTCGCCCCACTTCGCCTTACTTTCCCCGTCGCCGGATTTTCCCCTTCTCTCGAGCTCCTGTGCGTTTTGTGTGAGAGAGAGAGAGAGAGATAAGTAGATATGTGTAATTGTATATAATTGTTTAAGTTTTAAAAATTATTCCTTAAGCCCAAGTTTTCGAAAGTTATTTCATTTAGTCCCAAAAGTTTTAAAAGGTTATTATTTTAATTCTAAAGTTTTACAAATTTGTTTAATTCAGTCCTTAAGTTTTAATTACTTTTAAAATTAGTCCACAAATTCCAAAAATTCGTTTTTAGCCCTTCAAACTTTTAAATTCAGTTTTAATACTCTTTCAATTAAGTCCCTAAAAGTTTTAAAGTTTTAATTGAACTTAGTATCTTAAATTAAATTAATTTTATTCTTGTGAGACGAGATCGCGGGCAAAGTGTGAAGCACGGTAACGTTACAATTGTTCAATTTTCAAGAAAACTTTCAAGACTTCGAGGTGGGGTTTACATTTAAGCAATTGTGGTTATTTGTCCATGTTAATTCTTGATGTGTGATTTTGATTGTGATGTAATGTAATGTTTATACATATGAAAATGTTGCCAGGGACCGTAAATAGGTCCGGGATCGAAATCGGGTCCTTGGGAATGCCCACAGTGCTAAAATTTGCTAAGCTTATATCATGTTGTCAGGGACCGTAAATAGGTCCGGGATCGAAATTGGGTCCATGGGAATGCCCACAGTACATATTCTATAGTATGTTGTATGGATATTATGTTCACCACTTGATTGCATATTTTGACTTAATTTGGACTGATTGTTGTATCTCCACTGAGTATAATTCGTTATGCTCACCCCACTATTTTCCCAACCTTTCAGGTTAAGGAGCTTGGCAGGGTAAGGCAACGAGCGGGGCAATTTTAATTTAATAATAAAACTTTTGAATTATTAATTTTGAACAAGAATTTTAAATAGTTGGTTTCCATTTGACATTTTAAATATCGAATTTTAGTATCTTTGAAATGTTGGTAATTGTTTATTATTTTTGGCATTAACTTATGGTTTTGAGAAAATCGTTAAAATGATGTTTCCGCGTTTTGTGCTAAATTGCTATGGGTTTTAAAATTATATGCATGCTTTCGCTTTGTGGCGACCTTTGAAAATATTTATTTACAGGTTACTTTGACTTAAGTAACGCCTCGAGTTATTAGTAAATTTGGGGCGTTACAGTGTGGTATCAGAGCACGGTTCTACCTTTCTGTAGACTTGTGAAAATTTTACCAAAAAAAAATGTGTTTAGTATTTAATTTAAATGACACCCGCTCTTGCCGCGCCACGCCTACTCCGAAAAGGTAAAATGTTTTGCAAATTTTATTTGATGAAGTCTGAAAATTTTCAACTGCTGGATACCATGAATTTATTATATAACTGCATCTGAAATTAATTGTTACAATAGAAAGTTACATGAGAATGAAATTTTGCTATAGTTGATGCAGTTTGAAATGTTTGATAGTTTGTATCCAGTACATGCTATAAAATTTTTCCATGAGCTATTATGTTTGGGAATTGAACTTGTGATGTGAAGTATTTAAAAAATATTTGGAAATTATAAATTTAGTCCTCGGAATTAGGCTAAAACATAAAGTAACCCATTTCAGTAGAATTTACCTTCATAAGTGATATGCCAAAAGGAACATATGAGAAAGAGATGTGGAAAGAACTATTTGTGGAAAATTCAGTAGGAGAACATATTTCGGATTATAGATATTGGTTGCAATTTTATTATTTGTTTTCCTTTTGGAAAATTTGAGATAATAATAAAATTTGCTTTTAGCTCTACTGTGCTTATCTATGATTTTTCCTTTTAGATTTTATTATTCCTAAATGGCCACTGTGAATCTCACAACTTAGTGGATGCTGAGACAAATGTTGTTGTGATTTAGGGAAATGTCTCGTAGAACAAATCGAGTTCCCGCGAATCGGACTGGTGCAAGACAAGCTACCCCAGGCCAGACTACTACTGGCGATGCGGGAAATAATTTGTTAAGGGATCTCGTGAATGCTCTCCAGGGGCTCATTCAGCAACAAGCCCCAACAGCTCGACGAAATGCCCCTAATCCACAGGCTAATGCAGACAACACAAGCATGGTTGTTGAACAATTTGGCAGATATAAACCACCAACATTCAATGGTCGGACAGGACCTTTAGCTGCAGAGGAATGGCTAAGGGCTTTAGAGAGGATCTTTAAACATATAGCCTGTTCGGACGCTCAGAAAGTGTCATGTGCTGTGTTCCAGCTTGAAGAGGACGCAGATCATTGGTGGGAATCATATCAGTGCACCAGAACTGAAGCACAACAACTTGAATTGACATGGAATGGATTCAAGGAATTGATAATACAGAGGTATTTTCCCCAATCTTTCCGGGATCAGAAAGAAACAGAGTTCCTTGAACTTAGGCAGGGAAGTATGTCCGTGGTGGAATATGAAACGAAATTCAACCAACTGTCCAGGTATGCTATCCATCTGGTTGACACGGATATCAAGAAGGCTAGAAGATTCGAAAGGGGCTTACGCCCAGAAATTGGAGGAATCATGACAGGATTGGGACTCACTACCTATGCCGAAGCAATTGAGCGAGCACAAGCTATATCTTCTCGCTTAAATCTGGAAAAGACTACTCAGAAACCCGCAGAGGTATCAGTGAAAAGGAAATGGGACAGTCAGAATATGAGTAAAGGCAGATATCAGAACAAGAAGGGGAAATCATGGGGAAAAATGGATGAAAAGACTAGCACTGAAAAACCTGTATGCCCGAAGTGTGATAAGCGTCACCATGGAGAGTGCTTACTCGGGAAGGGGATGTGTTTCAGATGTAAGAAGCCCGATCATTTTGCTGGTGAATGTCCTGAATTCAAGGGTAAGGAAGATGCCAGGAAGGGAAAGGCCTGAGTTTTTGCTTTAACTCAGAAGGAGGCAGAGAAAGATCCAGATGTGATGACAGGTATTCTATCAGTATTCAATATACCTGCTATTGTTTTGATTGATTCCGGTGCTACGAATTCTTTCATCTCTGCTAGTTTTCATGCTAAGATTGGGAATGTATGTGAAAGTGTGAATGATGCCTTAGAAGTTAGTATCCCTTCAGGTGAAACTATTATCACTAATATGATGTCGAAAGCTGTTAAGTTTGAAATAGATGGGAAGAACTTAGAGGCTGACTTGTACTTAATAGACATGAGGGACTTTGACATTATTTTAGGCATGGACTGGCTTAGTTACAATCACGCTACGATTAAGTGTCATGAGAGGGAGGTGCTCTTTCAGAAACCAGGAGAATGTGAATTTACCTTCTTCGGGACAAAAGTCAAAACCATGCCCCGGGTTATATCAGTGTTGAAAGCACAAAGGATGTTGAGAAAGAGTACGAATCAAGGATATCTAGTGAGCATCACTAGTGTTCAGGCAACTGAGGTAACTGTTACAGATGTACCAGTTGTGCGTGATTTTGTGGATGTATTTCCAGAAGACCTAGTTGGTATTCCACCAGATAGACAAGTGGAATTCATGATTGACTTAGTACCTGGAGCTGCACCCATATCTAAAGCACCATACAGGATGGCACCGAAGGAACTTCAGGAGTTGAAGGTGCAACTACAGGAACTGTTGGATAAAGGATTTATTCGACTGAGTGTATCTCCTTGGGGAGCACCAGTTCTGTTTGTGAAGAAGAAAGATGGATCAATGAGGATGTGCATTGACTACAGGGAGTTGAATCGCCTCACAGTCAAGAATAAGTATCCTTTAACACGAATAGAAGATTTGTTCGATCAGTTAAAGGGTGCCGTGGTATTCTCCAAAATTGACTTGAGATCAGGTTATCATCAGTTGAAGGTTAAGGACGGTGATATACCAAAAACTGCATTTAGGACTCGATACGGACATTATGAATTCACTGTGATGCCGTTCGGGTTGACTAATGCACCAGCTGTTTTCATGGACTTAATGAATCGAGTATTTCATCAATACTTAGATCGGTTTGTAATTGTATTTATTGATGACATTCTGATTTATTCAAGAGACAAGGAACAACATGAGGAGCATCTCAACATTGTATTACAGACACTTCGACAAGAAAAGTTGTATGCAAAATTCAAGAAGTGCGAATTCTGGCTTGACCGAATTGGCTTTCTTGGACATGTGGTTACCGCAGATGGTATCGAAGTTGATCCAGCCAAGGTTGATGCTGTCACTAATTGGAGGGCACCAACCAATATAAATGAAGTTCGTAGTTTCTTGGGATTGGCCGGCTATTATCGGAGGTTTATCGAAGGATTTTCAAAAATTGCTGGATCGATGACCCAGTTGACCAAGAAGGGAGTGAAGTTTCAGTTGACAGAAACGTGCGAGAAGAGTTTTCAAGAATTGAAACAGAAATTGGTATCTGCACCAGTTTTGGCTATTCCAGAAGGGTCAGAAGGTTTTGTAATCTACAGTGATGCATCGAAACAAGGTTTGGGATGCGTACTGATGCAGCATGGAAAAGTGATTGCATATGCATCTAGGCAGTTGAAGCCACATGAGCAGAACTACCCTACACATGACTTGGAATTGGCTGCTGTAGTTCATGCTTTAAAAATATGGCGACACTATCTATATGGTAGTAAGTGCGAGATATACACAGACCATAAGAGTTTAAAGTATTTCTTCACTCAGAAGGAATTGAATATGAGACAGAGAAGGTGGTTGGAGTTAGTTAAAGATTATGACTATACTATCCATTACCATCCCGGTAAGGCCAATGTTGTTGCTGATGCACTTAGTCGGAAAGGTAAAGGACAGTTAGCTGCCTTAACCAGTCAAGAACAATTGATCAAGGATTTTGCCAACATGAGACTTGAAGTTGTAGCTCCTCCACATCACACAACTGCAATTATAGCTACTATGATTGTTCGACCGACTCTCAGAGACAAAATTAAAGAAGCTCAGGGTAAGGATAAATTTTTATGCAAGATTAAGGACCGAGTACTCTCTGGCAGTGTTAAAGGTTTTGAAGTATCAACTGATGACACTCTTCTGTTTAAGGGAAGACTGTGTGTACCGAAGGATGAAACTTTGAGGAAGGAGATTTTAGAAGAAGCACATTATTCACCTTATACTGCACACCCAGGAGGTACGAAAGATGTACCAAGATCTACGAATAATTTATTGGTGGAGAACATGAAGAGGTCAATTGGCTTATTTGTTGAGAAGTGCATGACTTGCCAACAAGTTAAAGCCGAACATCAACGTCCGTCTGGAATGTTGAACCCACTTGAAATCCCAAAATGGAAGTGGGAACATATAACAATGGATTTTGTCGTGGGACTTCCTAGATCAGTTAAAGGTCATCAAGCTATATGGGTCATAGTTGATCGATTGACAAAATCTGCTCATTTTCTACCGGTGAAAATGACTTTCAGTTTGGACCAGTATGCTCAGTTGTACATAAGAGAAATTATAATGCATGGTGTACCAGTTTCTATAGTGTCAGACAGGGATTCCAGATTTACATCCAAGTTCTGGAAAAGCTTACAAACAGCTATGGGAACTAGATTGAAATTTCAGTACAGCATATCATCCACAGACAGATGGACAATCAGAGAGAACTATACAAACTTTAGAGGATATGTTGAGAGCTTGCGCTTTAGACCTTGGTAGTAACTGGGAAACGCATTTATCTTTGGTTGAGTTTGCATATAACAATAGTTTCCAGTCTACCATCGGCATGGCACCGTATGAAGCTCTTTATGGCAGAAAGTGCAGATCACCCATCCATTGGGATGAAGTTGGTGAGAGGAAAGTTTTGGGTTCAGAAATAGTGGAACAGACTGTAAAGGCTGTGGAAAAGATCAGAGAATGGATTAAAACAGCACAAGACAGGCAGAAGTCTTATGCTGACAAACGACGAAAGGAACTACAGTTTGAAATTGGTGAAAAAGTATTCCTTAAAGTGGCTCCCATGAGAGGAGTGGTAAGGTTTGGACAGAAAGGGAAACTTAGACCAAGGTTTATTGGACCTTTTGAAATCTTGGAAAGAGTTGGAAACGTGGCCTATAGGTTGGCTTTACCGCCAGAGTTAGCAGCAGTACATAATGTTTTTCACATCTCAATGTTAAGGAAATATGTCCATGATCCTGATCACATTGTTAATTATACATCCTTGGATGTTAATAAGGATATGACATATGAGGAAACTCCTGCAGTTATCCTTGAGAGGAAAGTTCATACCTTAAGGAACAAAGATATCCCTTTAGTTAAGGTCCAATGGAATAGACATGGTAGAGAAAAAGCAACTTGGGAAAGAGAAGATGAGGTTTTAGCCAAATATCCAGACATTTTCAAATCAAGTAAGTTTAATTTCGAGGACGAAATTTATTTAAGTGGGGAAGGTTGTAGAGACCCGAATTTTCAAATACAAGTTTCATAACTTAAATTGTGTCGCTACGACATTCCGTCGAATTTTAGAAATTATCTTGCGCCCGTCGAATTATCTAGCAAACAATTAATTTAAGATTTCCAAACGATTTTAAACTTAAAATTTCAATACTCGCTTATCGAGTCCAATCTCGAACAATTTTAAAAGTATCAAATTCTTATCGATTTAAATCCAATTTTAATGTTCGATATTCTATTTAATGTCCAATTTTTATTAATCCAAATTTTCTCTTTTAGTCTAATTTTATCTTTTAATTCAATTTTATTAAATACTGTTAGCCAAAGAATTATTTTTCAACACAAACTCTAAGTCCAAATACTGCCTCGTTTTCTGTGCCCTAATCTACTGTTGATACTGTTCATCACCATCTTCCCCACGCCTCTCAACACTCACCAACATCTCCTCGGCACCACAGCAATCGGTAAGGTTTACCATCCATTTTTCTGCAATTTTGATCAATAATGTCACACACCCATATATGGTTCGTTACACTGTAATCACCCACGCACGAGATTTTAGCCACCAACAGTTTCAAACGCCTCCACCAAACTGCAAACTACATCCATCACCCAAACCCGACTGCAAATTTCAATCACCACCCCTCATGGACCACCAACAAACCACCACAAACCCGCCGCCTGCAGCCACCCAAAAACGGCAGCCTCGACTGTCAATCTGACTCTCCACTTCACCAAGTTTCACCCAAAATCCAACCACCAAAATCAAGAATAATAAAACCCATTCACTTACCTCGACTCCACCCACGTTTTTGGCCGGATTTTCCGCCGGAAAACCCAAGAAATTCCGATTCCTAGCCTCAGTTCTTGACCCCGTTCGACGCCCAATCAACCCCTCACTCGTCGGCACCCTCGCGACGGCAACGCCTCTGATTTTGGCCGGAGTTCGCCCCACTTCGCCTCACTCTTCCCGTCGCCGGTTTCCCCCTTCTCTCGAGCTCCTGTGCGTTTTGTGAGAGAGAGAGAGAGAGAGAGAGAGAGAGAGAGAGATAAGTAGATATGTGTAATTGTATATAATTGTTTAAGTTTTAAAAATTATTCCTTAAGCCCAAGTTTTCGAAAGTTATTTCATTTAGTCCCAAAAGTTTTAAAAGGTTATTATTTTAATTCTAAAGTTTTACAAATTTGTTTAATTCAGTCCTTAAGTTTTAATTACTTTTAAAATTAGTCCACAAATTCCAAAAATTCGTTTTTAGCCCTTCAAACTTTTAAATTCAGTTTTAATACTCTTTCAATTAAGTCCCTAAAAGTTTTAAAGTTTTAATTGAACTTAGTATCTTAAATTAAATTAATTTTGTTCTTGTTAGACGAGATCGCGGGCAAAGTGTGAAGCACAGTAACGTTACAATTGTTCAATTTTCAAGAAAACTTTCAAGACTTCGAGGTGGGGTTTACATTTAAGCAATTGTGATTATTTGTCCATGTTAATTCTTGATGTGTGATTTTGATTGTGATGTAATGTTTATACATATGAAAATGTTGCCAGGGACCGTAAATAGGTCCGGGATCGAAATCGGGTCCTTGGGAATGCCCACAGTACTAAAATTTGCTAAGCTTATATCATATTGTCAGGGACCGTAAATAGGTCCGGGATCGAAATTGGGTGCTTGGGAATGCCCACAGTACATATTCTATAGTACGTTGTATGGATATTATGTTCACCACTTGATTGCATATTTTGACTTAATTTGGACTGATTGCTGTATCTCCACTGAGTATAATTCGTTATGCTCACCCCACTATTTTCCCAACCTTTCAGGTTAAGGAGTTTGGCAGGGCAAGGCAACGAGCGGGGCAATTTTAATTTAATAATAAAACTTTTGAATTATTAATTTTGAACAAGAATTTTAAATAGTTGGTTTCCATTTGACATTTTAAATACCGAATTTTAGTATCTTTGAAATGTTGGTAATTGTTTATTATTTTTGGCATTAACTTATGGTTTTGAGAAAATCGTTAAAATGATGTTTCCGCGTTTTGTGCTAAATTGCTATGGGTTTTAAAAGTATATGCATGCCTTCGCTTTGTGGCGACCTTTGAAAATATTTATTTACAGGTTACTTTGACTTAAGTAACGCCTCGAGTTATTAGTAAATTTGGGGCGTTACATAATCTTCAATTTCTTTGCTCCAATATATAGTTTCTTTTGCTATACTTTCTCAATTTTAAGTGTTCAAAATTTAATAGCTACAAATGGATTTTACTAGTAATGAGTTCAACCAATTTAAGAGGAGTTTGAGTACTCCATTCGGCTACGATACATCTGAAAATACTCCAATTGACTTTGAAGATATCCAAGAGAAGAAGTATTCAAAACTAAAATTTGTATAAATTGCACAAAATTTACATTGTTAAAAAGAATTTCGAATTTCAAAAAAAAAAATAAAAAACTTGTGAGCTGGCTCGGTGAAGCTCGAGTCAGAAGCTCCAAGCTTTAAAATTTTGGTCGGGCTTTGGCTTGGATCAAGTAAAAAAAACCCTTTTTTTGTTTGGGCCACGCACAAGGCGCGAACTTAGGCTCACAAGCCGGCTTATTTCCATGCTTGATGCATGACAGAGCACAAGAGGGGAGAAAAATACAGAAGACATTTGTAACAATGTTTTCTTGTTTTAATTCATCTTACATAGTTATTTATAAGACAATATTGACTTTGGTGTCATATACATTGAATTAAAACTGTAGCTGAATGGCAACCTACAAAGTACTAAGGGTGATGTGAGCCACTGTTAATTTTGGTATCTTATTCACAAGCAAAAATGTGGATATGGATTAAACATGTATGTCATCATTAGAGAATTAATTTCTTACATGAGTAGAACATGAAGCTCACGTGCAAATGTATGTACAGCCTAGTTTTAAAGAATTTCTAGAAATAATGATTATTTAAAACTTTCTAATAATAACAGAAAATGTAAAAAAAAGGGTAATTTTAAATGTATTGTTTGTGCTACTATTCGTTATATAAATTCTAATCTGACTACGCATAAGTTTTTTTTTTTAATAAAAGAGAGAGAATTATCATATCTCAAATGTTAGATATCAGCATATGATTATTTCAAATTTTTTAATGTGAAGTTTTAGGAGAAAAAATATTTAGAACATTGATTGTACTCCTCAAAAAACTTATTTTTGTGAAGGTGCTATCAAAAAAGAGAGCTATATTGGACTTTGAGCTACATACTAACTATAAACCATGTAAAAAGTTCAAATTATCAAACATAAATGAATTTAAAGACCTTTCTTCGCCTAAATGAGGAAATTATCTCTGAAAAAAATTAGGAATTGCTCATAGTTTGCAGGTATGCTTATATAAGTAGTTATTGCAAAGATAAAGGTGTCGAACTGTCAATACTCAATAATAAAGGTAGGTTGATGTTAGCATCACAACTCAGGGGCTGTTTTCTCAAGTTTTTCGTAAGACAACCAAGTAGCGGACTTTGTGGCATATTTTGGTCACTCCACTAAATGCTCTCCGACTCTCTCTTGTGCGAATGATGTGGTTGAATAATTGGTCTAGTGAATATAGAGAACTTGTGCTCCTTATATTCGAGTTTGATTTGCTTTAGTTATTGATCGTAAGGGATAGGTGACAAGTGTGTTTTACTCACGAGTTTTATTCCATTTTTAACTTAATTGTAAGCTAGATTCTATGAGAAGTGGACAGTTTTTGATATGTTTATTAATGTTGTCTTGTAGATGGTGAAAAATGATGAAGAGATGGTAAAACGAAGTTATTGGTGTGGAGTAAGAAGAAAATATGGACAAAAGGGCAAAATGGTCAAAACACACAAAGGAATGGACGAACAGTGTGGCGCCGCGGTGCCATATTTGTGGCACTGCAGCGCCACACGAGCTGCAAAGGAAACAGAGAACATGGCACCGCGACGCCATGACCCACGCTATGGGATTGCACACCAGGCAGTAGCTACGTTAGATCTCCTGGCTACTGGAAGAGCATTGATTGATGTACAAGAATGAAAGTTGACACTGTGGGTTAATGAACAGCAAGTAAGTTTTGACATCTATCAAGCAAAAAAAGCCCCGAAAAAAGTCAACACATGTCATAAAATCAATTAATTGATGGAAAATGGGTGAGAAAAGCAAGAAGAAGTTATTCTATGATCTTCTAGTAGAGCACATGGCAACCAGTTATTCATTAAGGAATACATCTACTACTGGGAAATACTCATGAACCAAGGAGGTGGTTGACTTCCTATTGGCTCACGAAGCTATCCACCCGACAAAATTGAGAATTATGTGGAAGAGCTTTCGAAACCTCCAAATATTGTCAAATCGAATGAGGGTTTGAAAGCTTTACCGGAGTTGAAGCTGCGTCACAATCCTGTTGGTCATGCTATATTGAAGACAAATAAAAGACCAAGGGTAAAGTTTGGAAACATAAGAGAACTACCACCTGAAGATCCAACGTATGTAATTCAATTAAGTCAAGCTAATGACGTTAAAGAAGCGCTTCTTGGGAGGCAATCCAAACTTTCTTCCCTTTTATTTATTCTATTTTCTAGTTATATGATAGTTTAGTTTATTTAAAAATCATTATACATATCCCGTCTTTCCTTAGGTTTCTGAGTAATTTAGTTGATTATTAGATGTTTGAGTTGAGTAACCCTTGTTCCATATTTTAAATATCTAAAATTTAATTTTTTTAGGAACATGATGTCGCGAAACAATCAAACCAACATTGACAAGGAAAAAAAAAAGATAAATCTCAAGTTTGGGGGAGAAAACAGAAGAAGCACCAATCATTGAATCCAGTATCACAAACACCAAAATGTAAGGGGCAATGCAAACAATTCAGGGAAGTTCTCCTCATTTTCTTTAATTTTACATTGGGGACAATGTTAAGTTTAAGTTTTGGGGTGAAATTTAAATTGTCCAATTGCCTAATATTTTTTTTGTACGATTTGTGTGCATTAAAAAAAATTACTTGTTTTGCATGCTTGTGAGAGTTAGATAGCCTTGCCGACATTGATGTATGTAATTGAGGACATGTATAAGTTTATGAATTGTGGATAAGTGAAGTACCTGAAATAAATTTTTGTTTATTCATGTGGAATGTAAAATACCACATAAGTTGATTGTAGCACTGTACATGAATAGGTTGAAATAGAGAATTTAGATGCTAAATCCAGACAACCACTAAACATTGTCATATCTTTAAACTAAATCTAGGATATTTGGGTCGTTGAGCTATTGTAGGGAAACTTAAAGATAAATGTGGATTCCGTATGTGCTAAATTTTGTGTGGACTGTCTGAAACCAATAGGATGAAAAAAAATTCCCAATGAGGATAAACATAATAATCTCATTGTGAAATATATCTTCGTTGCCTTTATGACTCGAGTGAATAAGCATCGGTCTAAAGCTCCCTATATGGGTCATTTAGAAAACTTAATAGATAGACGACTGCACATAAGATTAATTAAAAATATACATATCTGAAAAAGATAGTACATAAAAAAGACGCACCACATGTCTTGATTAAGTCCCAAACATTTGTTTTAGAGGATTAGGCTTTTGACGAGGGGATAGTAACTTGGTTGATTTTTGGAGGTTGAAGCAGTGAAAAATAAAGAGAATCCTCATTTGTTGATATATTGAACTGCAATTAGTAAAATTCAACCAAACTTGAGTAGTGTAAGAAATTAGTATTGAAAATCAACTTTAGAATTCACCCTAGGAAATAAAAAGAAAACAAGTTTTAGGGTGTGCGAATCCCACGAGCGAAGTAAATATTTGACTTTTAAGGTTAGGAATTAGATCAACTTATTATTGTACAGCGTTGCACTTGATTCTCCACACATACACCCCCGTTTTTTATTGAATATACGATAATTTAGCTTTTGCACTAAAGCTTTGAAGTGGTTCATAAAGTTGATATTATGTTTTCAATCATGAGGAAGGCAAACTATCAAACTAAATTTATTTATATATTTTCTTTCTTAAAATTGTTTGTTTAAGTATTTGTTCGTCAGTTTTTAGTTTATTGTTAGCTCAAGGACAAGCAAAGTATTAAGTTTGGGGTGTTTGATGAGTGTATTTCACTCATACTTTAGATACCATCTAAACTTGATATTTAGCCAATTCCTATGAGTTTTAGAGCGTTTTAATGTGTGTTTTGATGTTGTGGTATATGTTGATGAGATTGAAGAAAATAAGCAAAAGTTGGTAAAATTGGAGAAAATTACTAAATTGTAAGAGATTCAAAGTTTGGGAACTAAAGTGAAAATACTCAAAGGTTGTGTCGGATCTCACAATGAAGATCCGAGAGTGCTAGAAGTCAATTGGATGAAGAACGATGTCAAATGGATGAAATATATTCGAAGTATGATCACATATTAATTTCCAACCGAAAAAGTTATGCTCTGAATTTTTAGTCACATATTGAGACCCATTTTTGACATAGGAAACAATCGAATTGGAGAATGATATCTGAAATAAAGTTGTATCCCTTTGAGTTAAACGTTCTAATATATCTTGAATTGACTCAATCGAACATCGTACGAAATAGTTATGATAAATATACTGAAGGACACGTAACTATTGTTTCACCCGAAGTGGGCGCCTCCTTGTTGAAAATTAGCGGAATACACCGCCATGCGGTAATAGGTTTTTTTTTTTTAATTTTATATTTTTGGACTCTCTTCTTGGCTTAACTCAACCCTAATTCATCCAAGAACTTCAAGATACTATAAATACAATTGAAAATACCTATTTTTCTAAGAAGAATTCAACCGGCCAAAAACACAATTGAAGGGGGACAAGATTGAAGACAATTCAAAGAGATTCAACTACAATTCAAAAGAGAAATCAAAGGAGACAAGAACATCAAGGAAGAAATTGAAGATCTACAATCCTAGTTTTTCTATCATTTTCCATGTCTTCTTATATGAATTTGAGTAGTTCCATAGATTACATCGTGAACTAAATTTATTTTTCTAGGGTTTGATGTAGCCAAACTTGATATTATGATTTGATTTTACCATAGTTATTTTTATTTGACTTTTCACATATGCTTTATTGTGTCATGATTTTAATACTTTCAATTAATTGGTCACTAGTTGAATGAATAAATGCTAGTCAATTTTGGCACTTGAGATAGGGAAATTTAGGCATGATCATATGATTAACAAATCATAGATTTTATGGATTTCGAGAGAGAGTATAGGATATATGAAGTTTTCTCCATAAAAGAATCATGAACTTGATAAATCTTTGATTTTCATTTGGAATAGAGATATTAGAATTAAAATCTAGGATTAATTTCTAGCCGATACTCTAGAGTGGGAGAGAAATACATTATGATTCTTTCTTTTAAACATAGAAAATTGATTAGAATAACTGGACATAATTGAATCATAATTGATAGTTAGATGAAATAATTCTCTAAACCTTTCCTATATTGATTTATTCATATAAATTGCACTCGTTGAATTTGTAACGCCCCAAGTTCCGCGAACTCGGAGTGTTACGTCATCATCTTTTACCCTAACATAACTGAAAAGTTTGGCGGAATAACTAACTTTTAAAAACATCACATTTAAAATTTGTGAACTTTAACGGTAACAAATTTCATTCGAATTAACTTAAAGAAAATTTGATTAAACATTAAACTCAAGTTTGAAAATAACGGAAACGACAAGGTAAGTTTCATAATGTTCAAATGAGTGAAATTTCAAAAGTAAACTAAAAATAATTAACTACATTCATGCCACCACTGCCCATCAAACTCAGCCGTCTCCAAAATCTGCAATATTGTTAAAATAATAGAATGAGCATTTCGAAGAAATACTCAGTAGACTCATCGCCAGTAATTAATTTACAGAATAATTGAACACATAACTATGCAATCTATACAGTGATATTCTCATGGGCTTATTTTCTTTGAAAAATCTTAGGCTCTTTAAAATCATAGGGTGTGAGTAGTCTGTCTCATGCATTTAAGCACGTAAGTTATGCATAACATCATCTTATCTCATAAGAGATTCTCTTTCTTCTCATGCAATTAAGCATATAAGTTATGACAAGCATAACAACATAATCTATCTCATAAGAGATTCTCGTCTTATGCAATAAAGCATATAAATCACATAAAATCACATAATACATGCAATTACAATTTAAACTAATTAATGGGGGCGAGTCTACCTCAATTTATCTCGAGTCGTAAAAAGTTGAGCGGGAAGAAAATCTCAAGCTCTATCGTCCTTTCGTTTCGTCTAGCCAAAAATAGAAAATAAACTTTGAATTAGTGTTTCGAAATTTTTAAAGATTAAAAACGATAAAAATAAAGTTTAGGGACTTAATTGAAATTTATTAAAACTGAAAATAAAAGTTTAAGGGCTGAAATTGAACTTTTCCAAAATAGGGACTAAATTGGAAATTTATTAAAACTGAAAATAAAAATTTAAGGACTGAAATGGACTTTTTTTCGAAATCTGTGGGCTGATTTATTTTAAAACATAAACTTAAAAAAAACTGAAATAAACTCTTTAAATAAGTTAGGACTTAAAATACAAAATTTCAAAGTTTTAGGACTGAAATTAACTAACTTCTAAACTATAGGGCTAAAATCGTAATTTTCTAAAAAATCAAATTTAACAAAAATCACTCTCTCTCTCTCTCATTCTCTCGTCAAACGCGAGAGCAGAGAGGGAGGAGGCGACGGGGAAGGAAAGGGCTTCGCCCTTTCCGTCGCTTCCGGCCGGCGTCACGTGGAGACGCCGGTGGTGTGGGGGGTGACTGGGAGATATTTTTGGATACGGGTCGAGGGGTAATAAGGCTAACCGAGGCTTGGAGTTCGATTGTTCTTGAGTTTTTCGACGGTGAACCGGCTAGGAAGTGGGTCGGGATCAAGGTAAGTTTATGGGTTTCCTTATTTCTGGGTTTTGATTTTGATTTTTGGGTCGATTTTTTGGGGGCGAAACGGAGGCTGCCTATTCGGTGGGGGAGTTTGGAGTTTTAACGTGTGTGTTCTTGTGGTCGCTCGACTGTGCGTTGGAGGTTGAGTCACGGCTTGCAAGTTGTGTGAATGTTGTTCGTTCGATTTCTTGGTGGGTGGTTCGAACGGCGGCTGGATTGGGCAAAACAGTTGGGTTATCAGGCGATTTTGGGTTGCAGAGAGGTGGTGGTTCTGGGTTTCGAGTGGATGGTTGGCTGCAGGTTGGTGGTGTGGATGCTAGAAATTGGTTTTCTAGCATCACACGTGAATCTCCTACACTGTTGATGCTAGAAATGGGTGTTCTAGCATCAGTTGTGAGCTGGAGGTTTTTCCAACGTGAGTTTCAGCTGAGTGAGGGATGGAGTTCGTACGTTCTTGTGGGAGGTTCGTTTTTGCAGTGGTGGCTGCAATGGTGAAACTTGTGTGGTGGAGCCTGTGGAGGTGGAGAGGTGTTGGTGGATTCTGGTTTCTACTGTGTACACTTCATGTCACTGGTGCTAGAAACTGATTCTAGCTCCATTGTGATCTTCCAGTTGATGCTAAAAATTGATTTTCTAGCATCAATTGTAAGTTTCCAATTTAGGAAGGTGGCTGGAACTCGCTGCATTTAGTGAAAATTTTTGGAGAATGTAACATTTCTTACCCCAGTTGCTTGGAGGCGTGAGTGTGAGGGGAGGAGAAATGAGGGGGGGTATATATGAACAGTAGAAAATTTTTAGGGCACAGAAATCAAGGTGGTAAGTGGGCCAGAAAATGAGTCGGAAGAATTTTCTAATCGGACTTACAGAATTGGGCTGAAAAGAATACATTTGGACTAACGAAATATCGGACCCGAAATAATAATATACCGTATTTAATTTCGGATTTAAAACGATAAGAAATTTAATAAATTAAAATATTCGAAATTGTACTCGATTCTAACAAATTTAAATTTGTTTAATAACGGCTAGACGAACACGCTTTTATCTTTAAAACTCGGGGTTAGGGCTTAGCGACGCGTTTTTCAAGAAAAATAAATCTAAAATTCTCGGTCGCTACAACCTTACCCCCTTAAATTAATTTCGTCCTCGAAATTTAAACTTACTTGATCTATGATATCTGGATACTTAGCCAGAATCTCATCATCCCTTTCCCAGGTAGCTTCATCGCTATCCTGTCTACCCCATTGGATTTTGACTAAATGAACTTCTTTATTTCTTAAGACATAGACTTTTCTCTCCACAATGCACATAGGTGTCTCCTCATAAGACAGATTCCTCTGAATCGATATAGTCTGAAAATTTACCACATGGCTCGGGTCGTGAATATATTTTCTCAATAAAGAAACGTGAAAAACATTGTGTACGGCCGAGAGCTCGGGTGGTAACGCCAAACGATAAGCCACGTTACCTACTTTTTCTAAGATTTCAAATGGTCCAATAAAATGAGGTCTTAGTTTCCCTCTCTTGCCGAAACGGATAATACCTTTCATAGGAGCTACTTTCAAAAATACTTTCTCCCCAATCTCAAACTCCAATTCTTCTCCTTCGATCGGCATAACTTTTCTGTCTATCTTGGGCGGCTTTGATCCGTAGTCTGATCTTTTCAATAGCCTCAACTGTCATCTCAATCAATTCTGGATCTAAAATTCTTCTCTCGCCTACTTCATCCCAATAAACTGGTGATCGACAACGTCGCCCATATAGTGCCTCATATGGTGCCATACCAATAATAGCCTGAAAACTGTTATTATAGGCAAACTCCACTAATGGAAGATGAGTCTCCCAATTACAACTCAAGTCTAGCACACAAGCTCTAAGCATATCTTCCAATGTCTGAATGGTGCGTTCAGACTGTCCATCTGTCTGGGGATGGTAAGCTGTACTAAAGTTTAATTTAGTACCCATCGCGACATGTAAACTCTTCCAAAATCTCGAAGTGAATCTCGGGTCTCTATCGGAGACAATGGAAGCTGGTACTCCATGAAGTCGGACGATCTCCTTAACATACAATTGGGCTAATTGATCCACATTGAGAGTCATTCTGATTGGTAGAAAATGAGCTGACTTCGTAAGTCGGTCTACAATAACCCAAATGGCGTCATGACCTCTTACTGATTTTGGTAACCCTGTCACAAAATCCATGGAAATTTTCTCCCATTTCCATTCTGGTATATCCAAGGGATTTAATAACCCTGATGGTCTCTGATGCTCAGCCTTAACCTGCTGACACGTCATACATCGAGAGACAAACTTTGCAATGCAACCCTTCATGTTTCTCCACCAAAAGGTATTGCGCAAATCACGATACATCTTTGTCCCTCCTGGGTAGCATGCATATGGTGCTGAATGAGCTTCTGTCAAAATCTCATTCTGGATATGTTCATTTTTCGGCACACAAAGACGTCCTCTGAATATAAGCGCTTTATCAGCGGCAATCTCGAAACCTATTCTCTTGCGAGTCCCAACCTCGGATCTGATCTTTTCCAAGAACTTATCTCCGACTTGAGCTGCTACAATTCGACCTCTCAAGTCTGGTTTGACGATCAGATTTGCCAATCTGTTAGATCCTTGACTGTTGGGACTCGCACTTCGATTCTTAAATTCTGAAAATCTCGAATCAATTGATCTTGCGTTGTTCCCAAAGCTGATAACTGTCCAGCGTTCTTTCTGCTCAAAGCGTCTGCAACTTTGTTTGCTTTACCCGGGTGGTAAAGAATAGTGCAGTCATAATCCTTTACTAGCTCTAGCCACCGTCGTTGTCTCATGGTCAGTTCCTTCTGAGTGAAGAAATACTTGAGACTCTTGTGATCGGTGTAGATTTCACATTTACTCCCATACAGATAGTGTCGCCAAATCTTAAGAGCATGCACAACTGCTGCGAGCTCTAAATCATGCGTCGGGTAATTCTTTTCATGTGGTTTCAACTTTCTTGAAGCATATGCGATCACCTTGCCATTATGCATCAATACACAATCTAAACCATGTTTGGATGCATCGCTGTAAATAACGAAACCATCGGATCCGTCTGGTATTGTCAATACTGGTGCTGAGACAAGTCTGTTCTTAAGTTTCTGAAAGCTTTGTTCACATGATTCTGTCCATTGAAACTTAACTCCCTTCTTGGTCAACTGGGTCATAGGACCTACTATTTTAGAGAAACCCTCTATGAATCGCCGATAATACCCGGCTAATCCAAGAAAGCTTCTAACATCTCCAACATTTGCAGGTGTTGGCCAATTCGTTACAGTCTCAACTTTCGAAGAATCGACCTCGATGCCTTTAGCTGTAACAATGTGTCCTAAGAAACCTATTCGCTCAAGCCAAAATTCACATTTCTTGAATTTGGCACACAACTTTTCTGCTCTCAGTGCTTCCAATACGATCCTCAAATGTTCTTCATGTTGTGCAGAATTTCTGGAGTAGATCAGTATGTCATCGATGAAAACGATAACGAATTCATCGAGATACTGATGGAAGACTCTATTCATCAAGTCCATAAATATTGCAGGTGCGTTCGTAAGGCCGAAAGGCATTACTGTGAACTCATAATGCCCATATCGTGTCTTGAACGCTGTCTTTGGTATGTCACTTGGCAAAACCTTTAGCTGATGGGAACCAGATCTCAAATCAATCTTGGAGAAGATAGCTGTACCTTTCAGCTGATCGAACAAGTCTTCGATCCTGGGAAGGGGATACTTATTCTTTATCGTCAACTTGTTAAGTTCTCGGTAGTCGATGCACATCCTCATACTTTCGTCCTTCTTCTTTACAAATAGAACAGGTGCTTCCCATGGAGATACACTTGGCCTGATGAAAGCCTTCTCTCGCAATTCTTCCAACTGCACCTTCAGTTCTTGCAACTCTTTTCGCCATGCGGTACGGAGCTTTAGAAACAGGGGCAACTACTGGTACCAAATCAATGGAAAATTCCACTTGTGTAGAGGCCCAAATCTTTTCTATAAAACTAGGCCCATAATTGTGTGATTAACTTCACATTAGGCCCAATAAAGGAAATATAAGCCCAAAAGATAGTCCAATACATGTTTAAAGGTAAAATGATGTTTATAAAGTATTTTCTTAAAAATGATTTGATGAAGATTGGACGGAATGCAAAGTATTTCATTTTATGGCTAAAGTATACTTCAAATATTTTTAGTCTCCTTTGAGACCCATTTTCTACATAGAAAACATTCGAATTTGAAAATTATACCTGAATAAAAGTTGTTTCTCTTTGAGTTAGCTTTCCAACTCAATTTGAATCACCTCAATCGAATATCGGGAGTAAAAGTTATGATAAAAATATTGTAAACTATGCAGTGTCGACCGGAAAACCCGAAAACCCGAAACTTGCGAATTTTTTGAATTAATGGCCACTACTTGCACTACTTAATTACCCTATTTAATATAACCTTTCACCCACCCCAAACCTCACCTATAAATACCCTCTTCACTCATTTGATTTTTCACACCAAAAGCACTTTCAATTTGCTTTCAAAATTGAGAGAAAAATAGAGAGTTTGGGAGAGATAAGGAATGTGGTTTTCAAAGTGTTTTTCCAGAAGTTTTAAGTGTGGGCAAAAATATTCTGCAAAAAAGTTTTTGTGATTTCAAAAGGCGTTTTCAAACAACAAAGAAAGGTCCAAACATCCAAACTTCGTCAAAGTTTTTGAAGTTCATCCAAAGTTCTTTTCAAAGTTCATCAAGCATCAAATTGAGGTAGGTAGAGGTGCATAAAGTTGTTATACGTGTTTAAGTTATAATTTCTAGCAAGTAATGTTATATGTTAAAGGCTAATGTTGTGTGTCAAATGGTATCGTCGGTTCGGCATGTGCCTTTCATGTCAAATGGTTCCGTCGGTGCGGCATACATTTAAAGGTTAATGTTGTGTGTCAAATGGTATCTTCGGTTCGGCATGTACCTTTCATGTCAAATGGTTCCGTTGGTACGGCATACATTTTCATGTCAAATGATACCTCCGGGTACGGCATGTTTTATGGAAGTTCTAATGTTAATTGTTATGAAATGCTTAGCTTAATCACGATTGCACCTATGACGCCTATTGAGTTTTCAACTCACAGGTTTCTACCCTATATCTACAGATTAAATGTTGATGCACCGGGTTGGATGATGGAAGATGACACGCCCAAAAGGGGGTCAAAATAATATTCCGTACTTTTCTAAAATTTGTTGTTCAAGTAGTAATGTGGTAAGTAAGGGTCATTCCTGCAGAAGATTGTTTTCAATTACGCCAATTGCAATAAGAAAGTAAAAATGCACAAATAAGTAAATGGGGGGGGGGGTTGTTGTTAACTAAACTAAGGAAGCGATAAATGCAAAATAAAGAAAGACAAGAACTCCAAAGTAAATAAAATGATCAAATGGGGAGAGTGTGATCGAGGGATATTTCTTCGCCGCTAGAATGAATTTCTAATCGATATTCGCAAAGGATTTTCGTTCAAAAGATCAAACAACAATTCGAGAATAATCACAAGCTCGATTACCTCAATCTCTTCTTACATATTGGTTGAATAAGATAAGCATCGTTACCCAACCCTTTTCATCAAACAACCTAGGATAAGCTCGCTAGATTTAATTCAACAAAAATATTACGACGAAAGAGACGAATTGAATTAAGCGCAAACACACAAGCTCGGTTTGTTAGCTTAAGTGATAATCCACCTACATTTAATAGAAAATTTCTCATAATCCATCAAAGTGTAGTTACTACTAGATTTTAGTTAAATTAGCGGTTACTTACTAAAATTCCCAAAATAGCATATATTGTGTCAACCCAATCATTTAGTTGTCATCCCAAACAATTAAGAATAACAATAACAACATTTAACACAATAGATTAACCACATCAATCTCAAGAAAGCATTAAAGCACAAATCAAAAGAAATTCATTCTAGGGTTCCAAAATAACCCCCAATCACAATAGGTTTATCTATCCATATAGTATTTACATAAACCCAACAAAATAATACTACAAATGGATGAAAATGAAGATAAAGAGAAGAAGATCTTATTGATGAAGAGATGGAAAGATGATGTCTTCTATTTCAATGGAGTTCCCTTCTCCTTCTTCCCCAAAATCCTCCAATGTAGTAGAAGAAGCTCCCAAGTTTTTCTTCTTTGGTGGTTGGCTCCTCCCTTCTTGCTTGCTCTAGAAATGAGCCCCAAGTGGTGTTTTTAATTGTGGAGAAGGGGAAAAACGGGTTTGGAATAAAAGGGGGTGAAATAAGAATTCAAAATCGGGTTTCGCGTGTTTTCCCGGGTTCTGCTCCATATTTTTCCTATGCGTACGCATAGGTCTGGGTGTGCGTACGCATAGTGTAAACATTTAAGCTTCAGTAGTTCAATTTGGCAAGTGTGCGTACGCACACTCTGTAGGCCTATGCGTACGCATAGGCCAAATTCTGAACTAACTTCATTTTTTGGTTTTTCACTCCAATTCACCTCCCTTCAAATCATACATCTTCCTCCCAATTGTGATAAACTTGGTTGCCAAATCTTGGAGTATTTTCTCTTCAATCGTTTTGGCTCAATTCACGCTCAAAATACCATATCGACAACCAACAACTCAGGAATTCACCTAAGGAACAAAAGTAACAAAAATAATCAAAAACTAATAATAGAAAACTAACAACTATCTAAGTTTAACGGTCTAAATGAGTGCTAAAACCGCACTTATCAGAAGAGATGGAAGGAGATGCAATAAGCTTATGGGAACCCGGTGAACAAGTGATTTAGATTTAAAGTCTTTAACGTTTCAAATGTTACTTCCAACGTTATTTCTTTTGAGTATCTTGAACAAGTCATGATTTCATCAAATAAATTATATTTCGTTATTTTGGAAAGTTATAAAGTGTTTTATTTCAATATCCTTCAAAAAGAATGTTTGTTAAGATTTAAACTTCCGCTAAGATATGCACACTTGTTACTAAACCACCGGTTAAGTTAAGTAAAGTAAGTAGCGTTCCGGTCCACTAGGGGTTGGGGCGTTATAGCGTGGTATCAGAGCAATGGTTTTTAAACCGGTTCTGTAAACCAAGTATGTTTTCAAAACAAAAAGAAAATTTGAAAGTTTAAGGTATTCCATGGCATATTGCATTCATCCATCGAATCTCATCCTACAGCCCAGGTATGTGCAACGTTTAAAGTTATGGAAGTTATGTTTATGGAAGTTATGATTTGATGTTTTGATAAGTTATGGCACATTTTCAAGTATATGTTTGTGTTAAAGTTAAATGTGTTATTTCAAAGATATGTATTGGACTTGGGCTAAAACTTAAAGTTATGGGCATAAAGAAAATGTATGTTATGATGTTATAGGATAAAAGGCATAATTGGGCATTTATGTGACAGAATGGCTAGATATTTACAAACGGTAAGGAAGACTACGGTTAGGGCTTATAGGGCAGATTTAAACCGTAAAATTGCTATCCATGCTTATGAGAACTATGTAACGGATCCTAACCGACCGCTTAGCGATCATGTGCATGACATCTATGAGAAATGCATGACGGCGGTTAATGCCGATAGGGAGATCACCCATATTGAAGCCATAAATAACCTCATACATTCCCTCCCACCTCTATGGGGAGATATGAGAGTCACAGCTAGAGATGAAATGTTAGAAGGCAACCCAAACTTGTTCGAGTTTGAGACATATTGCCATGCTCTGATAGATTTATGGGATGATGTAATCCATGAGGAGCCTGAGGAGGAACCTATGGCTGAAGAAGAAAACCCTGAAGAGGAACCTGAAGAAGAGAACGAACCTGAGCCCAAGCCACAGGTTGAGGTGGACATAGAGTCCGGGCCTAAGGCGGAAGATTCCTCTGGAGACGAGGCTCCACCCAAGAAGATGCGTAGAAATTATAGGGATTAAATTTAAATCCTTGTAATAATTTTCTTATGTTAAGAATAAAATGTTATCTTCTTCATTTGGTATTCAAGGAGGAAGTAATAGATAAGTACTTCCCCCAGTCTTTAAAGGATCACAAAGAAAGCGAGTTTCTCCAGCTCAAACAAGGAAATATGACCTTGACAGACTATGAGCGAAAGTTCAACCAGCTTTCGAGGTATGCTCCACACCTGGTGGACACGGAGGAGAAGAAAGTCCGACGGTTCGAGCAAGGGCTGAACTCGGACATGAGTATGATCCTTATGTCCCACGATTTCACGTCTTACTGTGTAATGTTGGAACGAGCTCATGCAATCTAGTATTAGAAGGCCAATGCGGAGAAATCGGTTCAATTGGACAACTGATAGGATAAAGGGCAGTTTAGAAAACGAAGGTGGAACGACCAAGATAAAGGAAAAAGCAAGTGGCAAAACAAGAGGGCTAATGGAGGAGCCAATACTAATAAGAGCATAGTGCCGGTCATTGCGCCATGTGCTAAGTGTGGAAGGACGCATCGTGACGAATGTCTGCAAGGGAAGAATGTTTGTTACTGATGCGGGAAGCCAGGACATATCATCAGGGATTGTCCCATGTCTGCACCAAAAAATGATGACAGCGAGGATCAAGATCAGAAGGGAAAAACACGAGTTTTCGCACTGACTCAGAAGGAGGCGGAGGAGAACTTGAACGTCATAGCAGGTACTCTATTGATAGCTAATATGCCTGCTTATGTACTATTTGATTCAAGAGCTACGCACTCCTTTGCATCGACGATTTTTATGGCTAAGTCTAGTATTACCTGTGATAAATCGGAAGGTATATTAGTAGTATCCCTAAAGGTAACCCTTTGAGTACTGATAAGATAGCCAAATCTGTTAGTATTGAAGTTAAGGGAAAACCTATGGAAGCAGACTTATACATGATAGAGATGAATGACTTCGATGTAATACTAGGCATGGATTGGTTGGGTAGTAATTATGCCACCATCCGATGTAAGGAAAAGAAAATATTATTTCAGAAACCAGGAGAGGAACCATTTTCTTTCTTTGGAATCAAGACGAAACCTTTTATTCGACTAGTATCGGCTTTACAAGCTGAGAAGATGTTGAGAAAAGGAGCTTGTCAATGATATTTGGTAAATATCCTAGGAAGGAAACAGGAGACAGTAAAGATTGAGGACGTACCAGTAGTACGGGAGTTCGAAGATGTATTTCCAGAAGAGCTATCTGGTATTCCACCAGATAAGCAAGTGGAATTCACCATAGAGCTAATTCTTGGAGCGGCACCAATGTCGAAAGCCCCATATAGAATGGCTCCGAAGGAACTACAAGAGTTAAGGAAGCAAATACAGGAACTCCTTAATATGGGATTTGTACGAACCAGCGTATCTCCATGGGGTGCTCCAGTGTTGTTCGTGAAGAAGAAAGATGGAAGCATGAGGATGTGTATTGATTACAGGAAGTTGAATCGATTAACCATCAAGAATAAGTACCCACTCCCAAGAATCGAGGATCTGTTAGATCAACTAAAAGGAGCTAAGGTATTTTCCAAGATCGATTTACGATCTGGGTACCATCAATTAAAAGTGAAAACAGAGGATATACCTAAGACAGCTTTCAGGACTCGTTATGGACACTACAAGTTTATGGTGATGCCATTTGGATTAACCAATGCACCAGCAGTATTCATGGATCTGATGAATCGAGTATTTCATCAGTATTTAGATCAATTTATCATAGTCTTTATTGACGACATATTGATATACTCCAAGAGTAAGGAGCAACATGAAGAACATCTAAGAGTAGCCCTAGAGGTACTACGCAAGGAAAAACTTTATGCCAAATTCAAAAAGTGTGAATTCTGGCTTGAACGAGTTGGATTTCTTGGACATGTAGTCACTGCCCAAGGGATTGAAGTAGATCCAGCAAAAGTGGAAGCAGTAACTAACTGGAAGGCGCCGACTAATGTTGGTGAAGTACGGAGCTTTCTAGGATTGGCCGGGTATTATCGAAGGTTTATTGAAGGATTTTCCAAGATAGCTGGCCCAATGATGCAACTTACGAGAAAGGGAGTCAAATTTCAATGGACGGATATCTGTGAGAAGAGTTTTCAAGAACTTAAGCAGAGGCTGATATCTGCGCCTGTGTTAACAATACCTGAGGGAACAGAAGGGTTTGTTATATACAGTGATGCATCCAAGCAAGGGCTAGGATGTGTACTAATGCAGAATGGAAAGGTAGTAGCCTACGCTTCAAGACAATTGAAGAAGCATGAGCAGAACTACCCGATGCATGATTTAGAGCTTGCGGCGGTAGTACACGCATTGAAAATATGGCGACACTACTTGTACGGAAGTAAGTGTGAAATTTATACGGATCATAAGAGCTTAAAATATTTCTTCACACAGAAGGAACTAAACATGAGACAGAGATGATGGTTAGAGTTAGTGAATGATTACGACTGCACCATTCACTACTATCCAGGTAAGGCAAATGTGGTAGCCGATGCCTTAAGTAGGAAATTGACGGGAAAGTTGACGTCACTACTCACTTGTCAAATGGAGTTAGACAAGGACTTGGAAAGAATGAAGATTGAGGTGGTTACCACACCAAGACAAGTCACAGGGAGATTAGCAGCTTTGACAATTCGACCTACTCTTCAAGAGCGAATTATAGAAGCACAAGGTAATGACTTGTTCTTGATGAAGATCAAGGAAGAAGTTGGAACAGATAAGAGGAAAGATTTTGGAATAGCCGCAGACCAAGCACTGATGTTTAAAGGAAGAATCTGCGTGCCTAAGAATGAGGATTTGAGGAACGAGATATTAAAAGAAGCTCATTCCACCCCGTACACCGCACATCCCGGAGGTACGAAAATGTATCGAGACCTTCGAGATACATTCTGGTGGAGAAACATGAAAAAGAGTATCGGATTGTACGTGCATAAATACATAGTATGTCAGCAGGTTAAGGCGGAACACCAAAGACCAGCAGGATTGCTGAATCCTTTAGAGATACCTGAATGAAAATGGGAAAACATCACAATGGATTTTGTGGTTGGATTTCCCAAGTCAGCAAAATGACACAATGCTATATGGGTTATAGTAGACCGATTGACGAAGGCAGCTCATTTTCTTCCAATGAAAATGACTTTCAGTATGGACCAATTGGCACAATTGTACATAAAAGAAATAGTAAGGATACACGGTGTACATGTGTCTATTGTGTCTGATAGAGACCCAAGGTTTACATCTAAATTCTGGAAAAGCCTACAAGCAGCTATGGGAACAAAGCTGAATTTCAGTACAGCATATCACCCGCAGTCTGAAAGGACCATCCAGACTTTAGAGGACATGTTGAGAGCATGTGTTTTAGATCTAGGTGGTAGTTGGGAGTCATATTTACCCCTAGTAGAATTTGCGTATAACAATAGTTTTCAAGCAACTATTAGAATGGCACCGTATGAAGCTCTCTATGGAAGAAAATGTAGATCCCCTGTTCATTGGGACGAAGTCGGGGAGAAGAGAATTTTGGGACCAGAAATAGTTGAAAGGACAGTTGAAGCGATCGATCAGATCCAAGCAAGGATAAAGGCAGCACAGGATCAGCAGAAGAGCTATGCTGACATGAGAAGAAAGGATTTAGAGTTTCAAATGGGAGTCAAAGTCTTTCTAAAGGTAGCACCAATGAAAGGTGTACTTAGATTTGGAAAGAAAGGCAAGCTACGACCCAGGTATATTGGACCTTTCGAGATACTTGATAAGGTTGGGAACGTGGCTTACCGATTAGCTTTGCCACCTAAATTGTCAGCGGTACACAATGTGTTCCACGTATCAATGATAAAGAAATACGTGCACGATCCTAATCATGTGATAAGTTATCAGACCCTAGAAGTACAAAATGATTTATATTATGAGGAAATCACAAATTAAGATACTGGATCGAAAAGTGCACAATCTAAGGAATAAAGAGATTCAACTGGTTAAGATACAGTGGAATAATCACGGAATGGAAGAAGATACGTGGGAAAAGGAAGAAGAAGCTAAAGTCAAGTATCCCACACTCCTTGCCCAATTATAAGGTAAATTTCGAGGGCGAAATTTATATAAGGGGGGAGGGATGTAGAGGCCCAAATCTTTTCTATAAAGCTAGGCCCATAATTGTGTGATTAACTTCACATTAGGCCCAATAAAGGAAATATAAGCCCAAAAGATAGTCCAATACATGTTTAAAGGTAAAATGATGTTTATAAAGTATTTTCTTAAAAATGATTTGATGAAGATTGGACGGAATGCAAAGTATTTCATTTTATGGCTAAAGTATACTTCAAATATTTTTAGTCTCTTTAAGACCCATTTTCTACATAGAAAACATTCGAATTTGAAAATGATACTTGAATAAAAGTTGTATCTCTTTGAGTTATCTTTCCAACTCACTTTGAATCACCTCAATCGGATATTGGGAGAAAAAGTTATGATAAACATACTGTAAGCTGTGCAGTGTCGACCGGAAAACCCGAAAACCCGAAACTTGCGAATTTTTTGAATTAATGGCCACTACTCGCACTACTTAATTACCCTATTTAATATAACCTTTCACCCACCCCAAACCTCACCTATAAATACCCTCTTCACTCATTTGATTTTTCACACCAAAAGCACTTTCAATTTGCTTTCAAAGTTGAGAGAAAAATAGAGAGTTTGGGAGAGATAAGGAATGTGGTTTTCAAAGTGTTTTTCCAGAAGTTTTAAGTGTGGGCAAAAATATTCTGCAAGAAGGTTTTTGTGATTTCAAAAGGCGTTTTCAAACAACAAAGAAAGGTCCAAACGTCCAAGCTTCGTCAAAGTTTTTGAAGTTCATCCAAAGTTCTTTTCAAAGTTCATCAAGCATCAAATCGAGGTAGGTAGAGGTGCATAAAGTTGTTATACGTGTTTAAGTTATAATTTCTAGCAAGTAATGTTATATGTTAAAGGCTAATGTTGTGTGTCAAATGGTATCGTCGGTTCGGCATGTGCCTTTCATGTCAAATGGTTCCGTCGGTGCGGTATACATTTAAAGGTTAATGTTGTGTCAAATGGTATCTTCGGTTCAACATGCACCTTTCATGTCAAATGGTTCCGTTGGTTCGGCATGCATTTTCATGTCAAATGGTACCTCCGGGTACGGCATGTTTTATGGAAGTTCTAATGTTAATTTTTATGAAATGCTTAGCTTAATCACGATTGCACCTATGACGCCTATTGAGTTTTCAACTCACGGGTTTCTACCGATCTACAGATTAAATGTTGATGCACCGGGTTGGATGATGGAAGAGATGGAAGGAGATGCAATAAGCTTATGGGAACCCGGTGAACAAGTGATTTAGATTTAAAGTCTTTAACGTTTCAAATGTTACTTCCAACGTTATTTCTTTTGAGTATCTTGAATAAGTCATGATTTCATCAAATAAATTATATTTCGTTATTTTGGAAAGTTATAAAGTGTTTTATTTCAATATCCTTCAAAAAGAATGTTTGTTAAGATTTAAGCTTCTGCTAAGATATGCACACTTGTTACTAAACCACCGGTTAAGTTAAGTAAAGTAAGTAGCGTTCCGGTCCACTAGGGGTAGGGGCGTTACAACTTGCCTATCCGGCGGAGTACCTGGTAGATCGTCTGGAAAGACATTGCTGTACTCGCATACTACTGGCACTGAGTCTAGAGTAATCTCCTCTACGGGTTCGTCTTGAAGACTAACCAAATAGCCATGACAGTCATCCTTGGCTAATAGCTTCTCCGCTTGTAAAGCCGAGATGAGGCGAGGAAGTGCTTTGATCTTTGTTCCGTAAAACCTGAATACTTCTACACCATCTTTGTGAAAAATAACCTCTTTCTCATGGCACATAATTGCGGCATGGTTGGTGCTGAGCCAATCCATGCCTAGAATAATATCAAAATCTTTCATTCGGATAATATTCAAGTCTGCCTTCGAAACTTGGCCATCAAAATCTATTTGTACTGCTTTGACTATCTTATTGGTATCGATAGTTCCTCCTGACGGTAAACTAACCTCGAGAGTACTACCAGTTTCTTCTCCTATTAAGTTCAGTCTTCCTAAACATGCTTCAGCTATAAATGAATGCGTGGCTCCCGAGTCTATTAGAACGTATACGGGGATACTAGAAATAGATAGTATACCTGTTATCATATTATCATGCTCAACATGGGAAAGGAAATACAGTATGGAGAATAGTTAAGATATGCACAAGAATACCAGAATAGCTAGTATACCTGCAATCACGTCAGAATCCTCAGTTGCATCCATAGCAAACACTCTTGCTTTTCCTTTTCTGCTCTAGTCTGGGTTCTTCTTCTGATTGGAACCCTGGACGGACGAGGCACTACAATCCGATGCAAAATGACCCGGCTGGCCACACTTGTAGCAGACACCCTTTCCAAAAAGGCACTCTCCTTTATGCGGCCTCTGGCACTTAGGGTAGGGTGGAGTGAAAGTGGTCATCTGCCTCCCTGTTGGTCCTAGATTCAGCCTCTTGGTAAATGCTTGATTCCGGTTCTGATTCTGATTGCGATTTGGGCCTTGCCACTTTCTCTTCCCCTGATACCTTTGCTCGCTATGATTGCATTGGTTTCCAACTCTCACACCGGCATAGGCTACTACTTGAGCCTTCTTCACAACTTCTCCTTAACTTGGCAATTCATGTGAACTGACAATCTGTCGGATATCAAGGCGTAGACCCCTCTCAAAACGCCGTGCTTTCTTGAACTCAGTCTCCACCAGATGTGGAGCATAACGCGACAGTTCCTCGAACTTTCTCTCGTATTCGGTTATGTCCATTTCACCCTGTACCAAAAGTAGAAATTCAGACTCCTTGTGATCTCTGAGGGCTTGTGGGAAAAATTTATCCCTGATCTTAGTCTTAAACTTGTCCCAAGTCAGAGCTGCTAGCTGCTCTTCACTCCTTGTCCGGGATGCAGATTCCCACCAGAAACCAGATCTTGCAATTAACATGAACTCGACACAAATTACCTTCTTATCCTCAGGACAAGATATGTGCCTGAATATCTTCTCAATGGCCTGGAGCCATTCTTCCACTGCTAGTGGACTTTCTCCGCCATCGAACGTAGGTGGGCGGTATCTCCAAAATTGTTCTATCGCTGGTGTTGTGGGGTTAACCGGCTGTGGAGCTTGTCTCAGTTCTTGCACCACGTTAAGTAATTCCCGGATGATATCGGTTTGAGTTGATAGTGCCATAACCTTCATAAAATTTTAAAAGTAGTTCATAAATGTTGAATTAAGTGTACCACAACGTAAATGGTAACAGATAACTTCTAAAAATGAAAATTGGAACCCAAATATCATTTCATTTAAAATTCGACTTCATTTAATGAAAATACATGGGTAGGAAGGCACGTATGCTGAACATTTTTTTTTTACAGCAACATGTCGAGCCTACTCTAATTTCTATCTCTCTATTCTCTTTCGGTTACGCCTGATTCAGCGTCCGAGATCTCTCCTAGCGTTGGGTCAGCGTCTTCCTCAGTTTCTTCTTCTTCTGAGTTTTCTTCGGGAGCAAACTCATAGCGGTACTCAAAGTACATGGGCCAATATGCCACAAATCTCGTGCAGAAGGCATCATACTCCATTTTCACATTCAAAGACACTAGAGCATCTACATATATACTATTAGCTACCTCCGCATAGTCACTTCGAAAAGTCGAGAGTAAGTGACGGATCGACCGGTGATTATTGGTCATGTAGCCATGTTGTATGGCCCGTTCACATATAATATTCAACTGCTCTATATGTTGGACAATTGTCCACTCAAGTTCGGGCCTGAAGCAGTCATAATCCCTAAAGGCTTGTTCTGCGTCACTGAGTGTCTTTCTATGAATGGGTGCCATGTCCTAAATCAATTATGCAAAGTCCAATTAAGCGGGGTTATTTTTCTCTTCTAGTTAAAATTACGAGGACGTAAAAATTAAAGAAAATTCTTTCAAATTATGCTCATACTCGTCTTTCTTTCTAATTCGGATATGCTTTCTTTCTTTCTCTTTCTTTCATTCTTTCTTCTAAGTCTCATAAATCGTTAAAACAAATATCCGAATTAAAATAACATTTAAATTTCATAAACTTCTTTACCTTTGGAGTCGGCTGATCGAATGATGGCAGTGGCAACTCTCATTAATAAGAATTAAATAATGTAAAATATCTCTTTGAAAATTTATTTATTTATTTTTTTTTTTGAAAATTTGCCAGTCTACAGAAACGCAGAATGGCTCTGATACCAAGCTGTAACACCCTAAGTTCCGCGAACTCGGAGTGCTACGTCATCATCTTTTACCCTAACTTAACTGAAAAGTTTGACGGAATAACTAACTTTTAAAAACAACACATTTAAAATTTGTGAACTTTAACGGTAACAAATTTCATTCGAATTAACTTAAAGAAAATTTGATTAAACATTAAACTCAAGTTTGAAAATAGCGGAAACGACAAGGTAAATTTCATAATGTTCAAATGAGTGAAATTTCAAAAGTAAACTAAAAATAATTAACTACATTCATTCCACCACTGCCCATCAAACTCGGCCGTCTCCAAAATCTACAATATTGTTAAAATAATAGAATGAGCATTTCGAAGAAATACTCAGTAGACTCATCGCCAGTAATTAATTTATAGAATAATTGAACACATAACTATGCAATCTATACAGTGATATTCTCATGGGCTTATTTTCTTTGAAAAATCTTAGGCTCTTTAAAATCATAGGGTGTGGGTAGTTTGTCTCATGCATTTAAGCACGTAAGTTATGCATAACATCATCTTATCTCATAAGAGATTCTCTTTCTTCTCATGCAATTAAGCATATAAGTTATGACAAGCATAACAACATAATCTATCTCATAAGAGATTCTCGTCTTATGCAATAAAGCATATAAATCACATAAAATCACATAATACATGCAATTACAATTTAAACTAATTAATGGGGGCGAGTCTACCTCAATTTATCTCGAGTCGTAAAAAGTTGAGCGGGAAGAAAATCTCAAGCTCTATCGTCCTTATGTTTCGTCTAGCCAAAAATAGAAAATAAACTTTGAATTAGTGTTTCGAAATTTTTAAAGATTAAAAACGATAAAAATAAAGTTTATGGACTTAATTGAAATTTATTAAAACTGAAAATAAAAGTTTAAGGGCTGAAATTAAATCTTTTCCAAAATAGGGACTAAATTGAAAATTTATTAAAACTGAAAATAAAAGTTTAAGGGCTGAAATTAAATTTTTTCAAAATAGGGACTAAATTGGAAATTTATTAAAACTGAAAATAAAAATTTGAAGGACTGAAATTGACTTTTTTTTCGAAATCTGTGGGCTGATTTATTTTAAAACATAAACTTAAAAAAAAACTGAAATAAACTCTTTAAATAACTTAGGACTTAAAATACAAAATTTCAAAGTTTTAGGACTAAAATTAACTAACTTCTAAACTATAGGGCTAAAATCGTAATTTTCAAAAAATCAAATTTAACAAAAATCACTCTCTCTGTCATTCTCTCGTCAAACGCGAGAACAGAGAGGGAGGAGGGGACGGGGAAGGAAAGGGTTTCGCCCTTTTCGTCGCTTCCGATCGGCGACGCCGGTGGTGTGGGGGTGACTGGGGGATGATTTTTGGTGACGGGTAGAAGGGTAATAGGGCTAACCGAGGCTTGGAGTTCGATTGTTCTTGAGTTTTCCAGCGGCGAACCGGCTAGGAAGTGGGTCGGGATCAAGGTAAGTTTATGGGTTTCCTTAATTCTGGGTTTTGATTTTGATTTTTGGGTCGATTTTTTGGGGGCGAAACGGAGGCTGCCTATTCGATGGGGGAGTTTGGAGTTTTAACGTGTGTGTTATTGTGGTGGCTCGACTGTGGGTTGGAGGTTGAGTAACGGCTTGCAAGTTGTGTGAATGTTGTTCGTTCGGTTTCTTGGTGGGTGGTTTGAACGGTGGCTGGATTGGGCAAAACAGTGGGGTTATCAGGCGATTTTGGGTTGCAGAGAGGTGGTGGTTCTAGGTTTCGAGTGGATGGTTGGCTGCAGTTTGGTGGTGTGGATGCTAGAAATTGGTTTTCTAGCATCACACGTGAATCTCCTACACTGTTGATGCTAGAAATGGGTGTTCTAGCATCAGTTGTGATCTGGAGGTTTTTCCAACGTGAGTTTCAGCTGAGTGAGGGATGGAGTTCGTGCGTTCTTGTGGGGGGTTCGTTTTTGCAGTGGTGGCTGCAATGGTGAAACTTGTGTGGTGGAGCCTGTGGAGGTGGAGAGGCGTTGGTGGATTCTGGTTTCTACTGTGTGTACACTTCATGTCACTGGTGCTAGAAACTGATTCTAGCACTATTGTGATCTTCCAGTTGATGCTAAAAATTGATTTTCTAGCATCAATTGTAAGTTTCCAATTTAGGAAGGTGGCTGGAACTCACTGCATTGAGTGAAAAATTTTGGAGAATGTAACATTTCTTACCCCAGTTGCTTGGAGGCGTGAGTGTGAGGGGAGGAGAAATGAGAAGGGGTATATATGAACAGTAGAAAATTTTTAGGGCACAGAAATCAAGGTGGTAAGTGGGCCAGAAATGAGCCGGAAAGAATTTTCTAATCGTACTTACAGAATTGGGCGGAAAAGAATGCATTTGGACTAACGAAATATCGGACCTGAAATAATAATATATCGTATTTAATTTCGGATTTAAAACGATAAGAAATTTAATAAATTAAAATATTCGAAATTGTACTCGATTTTAACAAATTTAAATTTGTTTAATAACGGCTAGACGAACACGCTTTTATCTTTAAAACTCGGGGTTAGGGTTTAGCGACGCGTTTTTCAAGAAAAATAAATCTAAAATTCTCGGTCGCTACATAATTCGTCAATAAAATTACTTTTAGATTAGATAATACCATTGATCACAACCATTAAGTCATCTAGATAAAATAAATGCTATATATTATAATACTTAGTAAAAATTTAATTACAATCCCTATGGGTTCGACAATCTTCACTCCATTACTATATTACAAAATTTGACACCGTACACTTATGACAATTTCACGTTGTACGAAACGCGTGACAAATTTTTGGCAAGAATCTTGTTTTGTAAGAATTAAAATCGGATTACAAGAATAATGTACTTCATACCATTCATACTAACAAATTAAAATCTTGTATTCCACCACCAAATCTTGTCTTCCACCACCAAATCTTGTCTTCCACTACCATTCATACTAACAAATCTTGTTTGGTAAGAATTAAAACAAGATTTTTAGAAAATTTTAATAAAAATTGATGAAATATGTGGTTGAAAAACTGTAAATTTCATGAAATATATGATTAAAATTAATGTTGACTTTAATTTAAATTAAAATCTTAATTTTAATTAGGGTACCGCTATTTTCATTCACACTTTTTATATTTATATCCACTTTTTAAAATAAAATTTTATGATATTTTAAAACCTATGTAAATTTACTGAAATAGACATAACTAAAATTAAATAAAAATACGCAACTCTATATTCATCTACTTATTTTTATTTTCATTCAATTACCCTAAATTTGTTTACTTTCTTTTAGAATTTGTATTTAACTAGAACTCTAATAGATCGAAGAAAATTATTATCCAAACCGACCTTTTTTATTTGGTTTAAGAGATATAGTGGATTTGTTTGGATTAAAATTTTTCCAAACCGACTATTTTGATTTTGAGTTCAGGTTGGGATCAAAACCAACCCAAACCAAATAATAATTTATGGTTGTTTGCTTTGACGGATTGAGTTTTAAGAACAAGAACGATAAAACTTCTAATCTAACATGGTTAAGTGAATAATATATGTTTATATATGGTTCGTTTGATTGCAAATGTGGAATTTGGATGGAAAGAAAACGAATGGTAAGGAGTTGAATTGCCTATAATTTGTTTTACTTTGAATTGTAATTAATTATATTTGAATGATATAATTTTTTACCTAATCCGTTTGACTTTGTTTTTCATGCAAATTATTAATTTTTGGGATACTTTTTTTTACAATTGAGGACAAAATTTGTTTGGATTGTCAAAAAGTTAAAAAATAATAATAATAGAAATTTCAAATTTTTTGTGATCGTATGACTTTATTTTTCATGCAAATTGTCAATTAAATGGATACAATTTTTTACCATTAAATCTGAAATATGTTCCCGTTGGCAAAAAAAAAAAAAAAAGACGAGCAACCTGGAATTGCCTTAAAGACAATTCCTTCAAAATAAGTAATTGGAGCGCGTGAAGTGGCAGTCCATAATTAATTATGCCTAGAAAATTTGGCTGGCAAACACTACAACTTGTGTGGAAACGGAAATGGAAAAGCTTTTCCTTTTTTTAGGAAAAATGGGTTGTATCAAACACACCCACAATGTTCAATTCGTTCAACTTTGTTCTTATTTCGTTAATCTTATTTAAAAGAGTTTATGATTTTAGGGAATATATGGATCTATACAGTTAGAAATATATTTAAAGTGGGATGAAGATATAAAATTATTTGGATATATAATAGTTAAATGAATGAATTTAATAAGGATAGATTGGAACATAACGTGGATGTAAATAGTATTTTAAAAAAATTAAAATTTAATAAGGATGAACTTAGAATGAAATGAAAATATAAAAAGTATGGATGAAAATAGCGGTATTCTTTTAATTATGGATCATACTATATGTATAAACTTTTTTATAAAATACTTTACTCACTACACACAATAGAGTAGAGACCACATAATCGACATTTTTGAATTTATGTAGGATTCACAATTTTTATGAGAGTAAGTACATCATATTTTTTTTTATATAAAATGTGTGAGTACATATAATTTTTACTAAACAAGGGCTAAGTAACGTAATTGTTTGTTGTAAAAAGATAGTTATTGACAAAAATAAATGATTATCAAATCTTCTGACAAACCACGTGGCGTTTAGTAATTGGCCCACCTAACAGCGCATTAGAGCTTCAGTCGACCCCCTCAGGTGCTTATCTGAACCAAACGCAGCAATTCCCTTCCCTTTGCGCCGCCTCCACTCGCCCGGATTTGAACAAACTGCCTCCCCGCCCCGCACAGCACCGCACCCTTTCAATTTTCCCAGAATCAATCAAATGAAATCTCTCGAGAAAAGCAAAAGTATTATGTAAATTCTTCCACCGATCATTTTTCGAGTCTATTTTTCTTTCTATATCAGCTTCATTTTAGGGTTTCACTTCAAATTTCATTTCGTAGACCAAAAATATTCCATTCGTCTTTATGTATACAATCTTCACTTGCTCTGCTGATTTGAATTGATTCCATTCGTGTGATTTGAATTGATTATGTTATCTTTTTCCGATGCGATTTCAGTTGAATAAATGGCGTCGATTCGAAGAACACTATCACCACACCATGATAGGCCGTACCAAAATGGATCGATTCCGCTTTCCATACAATCTCCATCTCAAAAGTTTCTATCGAACACCAAAACCACCTTGTCCCCACTCCGAAAATTTCTGGTCGGGATTTTCATCCAGAAGCACTCTCGAAAAAACAATCACTTTTCCTGGAAAAAGTCACTTTACCGCTGCTTATTGTTCTTTTTCTTGGGGTTTTTGCTTGGCACGGCCCCATTTAATAATGATCTCGGTGAATTGAAGAATCATGATTTAAGAAACAGTGATTTCGCTTTTGAAATCAAACCCCAATTTCTGAGCAACAAGCATAATGTAGAAAATGTAGCTGATAGGTCTAGGGAAAATGATTTTGTGGGCGGTACAGAGAAATTAAAGGTTGTTGAGAAGGGTAGAGAGAACGAGGATAGTAAAATATATGATTTTGTGCCTCTGAAACTGCTAATTGTGGTGACGCCTACTTATAATAGGGCGCCACAGGCATACTATTTGAATAGGTTAGGACAGGTATTGAGGCTAGTGAGGCCACCAGTGCTGTGGATTGTGGTGGAGATGAATGCTGCATCCATGGAGACTGCAGATATTTTGAGGAAGACTGCAGTAATGTATCGACATTTGGTGTGCCTGAAGAATTTGACTAATGTGAAGGACAGGGGAGTGCACCAGAGGAACACTGCACTCGAGCATATTGAGCGGCACAGGCTTGATGGAGTGGTATATTTTGCAGATGACGACAATATTTACTCCCTCGAGTTGTTTGAGAAAATCAGAGAAATCAAGTGAGCTATCATGCATTCTTTGTTCTAAATTACAGGAATATTGTACTTCATACCAGTGTAATTGTCTGCACGCCATGAGAGTTAAAAAAATAATGAAACATGAAAAAATTGGTTATTTTGGCATTGCAGGAGTTAGAATGTAGGAAATGATATAAAGAATTAAGGTTGTAGACCATAAGACATAGAATGTAGGTAATGATATAAAGAATTAAGGTTGTAGAGCATAAGACATTATCATTCCCAGAATATTGCTTTGTTTTTATTCTCAAATGATGATATGGTGCAAACTTTAGGGATAACTATCTGCTTTTGTCAGGCATTAGATGGTATACGTAGTCATTGTCACTTGTTGTCTTTGTCTTACCTTCTTGCTGGCATAGCATGGATTTGAGGACAGTATAGATATTCTTTCTCAATTGATCTTAGGTCCAGTGGAAATTGAAGATTCTATATTTGCTTGTTTTGTTTTTGAAGAATTAATAATTGCATTAACCATATGGTATCATGTAACATAATGGGGGGGGGGGTGACTTTTTGACTTTTCACTGTGATTTTTGGCTCAGAGATATAGATGGGAGGAAAAGAGGAGAGGAGAAATGGGGGAGACAAGGGAACCCTTCATTTAATGAGTCTATTGGTAACCATATTTACTGTCCTTTTCATTATTTAGAACCATCAAAGTGTCCTCATTTGAAAAATGTTGAATAAACTTGGAACATGGTTGTCACAAGTATGCAACTTCCTATAATGTTAGGACTTGGGCACAGGTACGTATCAAAGTGTCGGATATTTTATTTTCTAAAATATATGATATGGAGACATGGTTAAATGAGTCCAAATTTCGGACACGGGTACGTGGGTACGTCTTTCAAACTTCAATTTTTTTTACTAATCCAAAATGTCATTTTACATAACCAAAATCAATTGTTCACAAAAAAGAAAATGAGTATTGAATAAGGGGTTAAAACGAATAAAATAGAATTTGGGGATTTAGATTTCAATTATGGGAAGTTAGCTATTAAATGTTATATAAAGTAGAAAATGAGGGATTTGATTGCAATTTGGACTTAGTGGAACAGTAAGTAGCACTATATATAACCCGTTTTCATTTTATACAAAGAAAACCCTAAACCTTCGATACAAAGAGGGAAAGAAGAAAAAAAAAGAAAGAAGAAAGAAAGAAGAAAAAGAAGGAAAAATCTAGTGTTGTTGCCTTCCTCTCCCTCTCGGCGGTGGCGCTAGATTTACATAGAGCAGAAATGGAAAAGAAAAAAGGAAAAGAAAAAAAAAAGAAAGAAGTAGAAATGGCGTAATGTCCGGTTGAAACTTGGAGGATCCGACACATATTCTGTACCCATATTCATGTCATGTCGTATCGACACGGTTACTTCGTCCATTTCGAAGAGTCCCAGCATTAGAGGTAACTTCCATGTATTGATGGAAATATTGAAATATGACCACCAGTAATCGACTTCGGGACTGTAATGAAGTGACCCCTTGGAAAACATGTTTCTTTAACTTACGAAAATATATAAAATGTTTTAGTGGATGCTGATTTTTCAATGTACTCGAGTTTTCTTAATTTCTTTCACTCTTTCTTTTTTTATTCTCCTAGTGAATCATGGCTCAGTTTAGTAATAGCTTAACCGTATATTTTTTGGAATATTTGATCAAATGAATGCTGAATTGCCTACATCACATAAAATCCTAGATTTTCTTTTCCATTTTTACTTAATTTTAGGCAGAACTATAGCTGAAAGAGAGTCGGCATTTGAAAATTCATAGCAACTGCCTTTTTATTGACCACTTATGTTAATTTTTTTAGAACATAATTACATCTAAATAGATTCTCTTAAAATTGGTTCTTACTTAAATAATATTTTGTTGGAGTAAGGAGTATTTCCCTACCTTTGAGAAAGCCAAATGTTTCATTCCAATATTTATTTTCTTTGTATAATTACGAGAATTTGTACGTTTGAGTTTGGTGGGTGTGGTTTAGAGGTATTGGGCCTGGACTCGTATTGGGCTTGAGAGTTGGTGTTTGTTGTTGGGCTATTAGGTAGTGGGATGTTATGTGATGGGTTGAGTTAAGTTTTGTGGTATTGGAGTTGTAGATTGATTAATGGATCAAGGTCTAGGTTTGGAGGATGGGATTTTGGAGTTTTGGGCTAGAGCTTGTCTGGGTTTAAGAATGAGATTGGAGATGTGACAAACAGAAATTGCCCTTGGGAATTTTTGGCTTGTTATTTTGGGTTTGCAAAGACGTTGCTAAGCAAAAAAAAAAAAAAAAAATGGTTTAAAGAGTAAAGAGAGACATGGGAGTGCAGATCGTTGTGTATCGGTTGCTCGAGCGATGAGCTAGAGTTTTGAATTCTCGGATGAGGATCATACTTGGGTGGTTTTTGAATTCTTATAAAAGGATCATCTTGGTTTTTTTGGTGTACGCTGTTTTGTGGGATTTCTTTCAACTGTGACTTCTTGGTCAGCGATATATTACTATAATTTTTGCAGGTGTATTGCGTTAGAGCTTTTGTCGAAATACGAATTATGTGTTCGTCTGAGTTCTTTCGACAGATAGAGCTCACTGTGTGTCAACATACTTCGTAAATTCTTTTTGGAAATTCTTCTTAGGGGTGTGAGCTCTCTGGAGTGTCTTTTGAGTAGTTCTTGGTTGTTTTTGCACTATTTGTTGATCTTGGTCTCTTGTCGTCGCTAATTTTCGTAGATGATTGTTCTGATTTGGATTTATTTTTCGTAGGCACAAGTATTGTCACTGTCGCCAATTCATAATTACAAATTGATGCTTTTACCAGCATGCATCAATTTGAGGGGAAATGTCAATGAGATTGAATAAGATTACAGATATCGTCGAAGATTACAGTTGACGTTTATATTAACATTATATATAGATAGATTGTTTTTACCATATTTAAATTTTAGGTAACCTTTAATTAATATTGTAATTGATAGTTTCCTTATTTAGTTTTGACTTGGTTCTATATAATGAGAGAATCTCTCACATTGAGGGGTATCGAATCTTATTCAGTATTATTCACAAATACTCCAAACTAAATAAAACTCGGAAAATATAAAAATGGAAAAAAGAAAGACAATCTTGCACTTCCCCTCCCCTCCCCTCCCCAAACCCAAACCCAAACCCAAACATCGATCCGTGCACACCAATTTCTTCTTGACTTTTGACTCTCAATACCAAAACCCTCTACAACCAATGACCCTCCATTCACTCCCAACAAACTTCCATTGCACTCCGACATGGACATGGTCTCGAGATGGCTTTCAAAACAAATTTACTACCTGACATGCTTCTTTGCTCTTGCTTCTTTCATGAGTCTACTGCCATTGTTCTCTCTCGGCCTTCTGCCCCCTAAAGAAACTTCCTCTTTTCTCACAAGGACAAATTGGTGCCATTTTAATGAAAAAGAGCTCACCCCATTACAAATTCATTGAAGAAGATGTGCATGGATTGTTTCTTGTCTTAAATGGTGGAAGGTTGAGAGAAGGATAAGAATTTGGTAGAGGGGCTGACATATATGAGAACCCTCCGAATTTTAATTGAGGATGAGGATGAGGATGAGGATGAGGATGGGGATGGGGATGGGGATGGGGATGGGGAGGAGATGTCGGAATGGTGTCTGTTGAGTTGGGTGGGGGAAGGTAGGGCAACCGTGGTTGAATAAGAAGGATTAGTTTTCAGTTTATTTTATTTTTTCCTTTAATATTTATGTTGGCCTATTTAGGACTTAGGGTGAATTTGTCATTGCACAGTCACTATAACTACTATTTTGGACTGAAACCATCAAATGTCGTTAAGGACCAATTATACCCTCTATTGCATTGATACTTTAACTAAGGTGATGTGTCTGTGTTGGACACCGACATTTCTCAGACAGTACCATAATCATTTTTCTTTCTTTATAAAAAAATATTATATATTTTTTACTCAAAATTATTTAAATAACAAATAGGTACTCATATTTAAAATATTTAAACAAGAAAAATTAATAAAAATTTAAAACTAATTTTATAACATATAAATGAAGAATTAAAAAAAAAAATTAATCAACACTTTTTTGAAAAATTGAGTGTTAGCGTGTCAGACATATATCCCTGTCGGTGCATGATAGATCATACCTATTAACGAAAGGTTGAAGAGCTTAATGCCAAAAATTGGAAAAAATAAATAAATAAATAAAATTTTGAAATAGAAGTGCAAAGGGGCTATAGGTTGGGAAAGGTATGTACAATTTATCCTTCGTCTTTCAAATCTCCAAGAACTTTTGAAGGTGGGGGCGGGGGCTGCAGTTCTGTAAGAAAGTTGTTCTCATAAATGTTTTTGCGCAAAAGCTTGAGACATTTTATCTTTCAACCTCTCTTACCTTTTTCTTTGTCTATAACTTCATCTCTTCCATTAAGATTTTTAACATGGTAGTTAAAAGTTTCATATCGTTCTTTGACCAACATATGCATGAATATATCCTTAAAACCATTACTGTGATATCTTTTCTAAGAACTGGAAAAAGATGACCAAGAATGACGAGGAGACAGTTCTTCCTGTTAGTGTCTTTTTTGTCCAGCTATCTTGTACCTGCTTTGTTTTGGAGTAAATATATTAGCTTGAATAGCCTAATGTATGAAAGCAATTAACATTGATGCCTCTACTAATGCATAAAAATATGTGGATAATTCTCTTTTTATGGGATGAGAAACAGTGGATATGATCAGTTTTGGGTGACAGACAGATAAAATCCAGGAGCGACTTTGAGAATGTTTAAAGATTGCAAACTCTCGATTCCAATAGTTGCTAAAATTGCAAACACTTTTATTCACAAGTAATGAAAAGCTATATATATGTCTGACATAAGCTAGGAATTCATTTCTTATTGTGAAGGTATTCCAGGAAACTTCATAGATAATTGTTTAGTTTTACATTTTACGAAGGCAACATTCCTTATGCAAGGTCAAATCAAATGTTGAACTTAAAACTCTGCATTACTAAGCCAGTGCCTGATATCGAATTCTATATTGTGTATCTTTGCATAGAATTGAAACTCTCTTTTCTGACAAAGTTGTATACTGTACTACTGTTTTCATTTGATCCCTGCCTTGTTAATCAACCCAGTAATCAGATTAAATTGAACTTAAATCTCCTCAACTATTTTGTGTAATGGCTAAAAGCTGTCCGCAGTCCTGTTTCCTAACTCTACAGAGAACAAGTACTACATGTGAATCAGTGGTTCAGAAACTTTAGGCTCATAGGTTTTCTCTTAAGAATCCTGATTTCTGACATCAACCTGGAATCTGTTCATTTGAAAGTAAAAATGTCTGTCCACTATTCTCTAATTTGATTATTAGCTTTAGATATAAGGAAATAGGAGCAGATGGACCCTTTTTCCCTTGCTTTGGCAAAATCTTTCTTAATGATCTCAATACCACCATTTGCAAACATGAGTATTTCTCTGACTATCCTTGTGTATCCAATCTATTCAGTCGTTTCGGTACTTGGCCAGTTGGCATGTTGGCTCAAAGCAAAAGTAAAACGATACTTGAAGGTCCTGTGTGCAATGGAAGTCAGGTAATTGGATGGCACACAAATGAGAAGAGTAAAAGACTTCGCAGATTCCATGTTGACATGTCAGGCTTTGCCTTCAACAGCACCATACTATGGGATCCCAGTAGATGGCATCGACCATCTTCGAATCCAATCCGACAGTTAGACACAGTGAAGGAGGGCTTCCAAGTATACGTTGTCTTTTTTCATTTTGATTGCTGGCAATTTTAAGGATTTTGACGTTCACCTTAGAATGCATTGTTAAAATCCTGTTCGGATGTTGTGGATTTTTGCAGGAGACTACCTTCATAGAACAGGTCGTAGAAGATGAAACTCAAATGGAAGGATTTCCTCCAGGTTGTCATAGGATAATGAACTGGCATCTCCATTTAGAAGCTCGTGAACTTGTATATCCTAGAGGATGGACGCTTCAGAAGAACCTCGATGCAGTTCTTTCCTCCAAGTCATAGAATCTGATCTCATGCTAATCACCCATATTGTTTAATCCATGAGGTGTGTTATATGTTCTATTCCTATTACTGAAATGCATAACTATGACATCTTTAATAGGGTTGTCCTTGTTCCATAATGGGAAACATGGTCCTAGTGAAATTTGGTTGGGTCGGGGAAGTAAGTAAAGAGTTTGAACATCTAGCAATCCAAACCTCTGGAAAATTTTTTGAAACAATAGGAAGAAAGAATGGTAAAATCTTGGGCACAGCCTCCTTTACTGTCTCTGTATAATGAAATACATGTACATGCTTTTATACAAGTAAGATTGCATGTTCATTCAAGTCAATATTCTGCATACACTTCGTGCTGACACGTCTTTTTGTAGTTTTTAATCTTGAACATATGCAAAGTAAAAATTAGGCCTTTATGGGTGAAGGTAAATAACCATTTGTTGGTATTAAAAAAATGTGTCTGAGTAACTGTCAACTCAAGTTTTCAGGAAAAGGAAATGACAGTATGTGCTTGTTTTTTTTTATTTCGAAGCAATTCATTGAAGTAAGGCATTGTAGGCAGGTCTGAAGCTCTGCACTTAAGCACTCCATAAGAAAAGAGCATCAGATGGAAGAAGCATGGATATCATCTGTAGATTTTTGTCATATAGACGAAATTCATTTTTGTGGTGAGGATTTGGTGATTGTTTTGCACCCAGGCTAAAGATGTCGCTTGAGCTCTAGGGGTTGAAAATTGATGACTTTCAATTGTTATTGCAATCTGTGATTAATAGCCGTGAAAGCAGTAACAAAGTTGGATGTTGATAGTGTTACTTCCTGTATTTCTTTGCTTATAACAATGACAGAAACTCGCGTAAAGACTGGGATTCTCTTTGTTTCAAACTTTAAAGATGGATGTGGAAATGATAATTTGTTATTGGGAAAAATTTATAAGTAAGTGCATAAGTATGGTCCATTTCAATAATAAAAAAACAAGTTTCAAATTTCAAAAATTAAATTTTTATTTATGATTTAATTAATTAATTAAATATATAAAGGTTACAAATCTATACAATTTGATCACAAATTTAATTATTGGTCACATATTATCAAATTAATTGGTCAAAAATTATTTTGAGGTTACAAATTAAAGATTTTATAGGTTACAGTTTATTTCGAGGTCATAACACAATATAAAATTTTCATGTCACAAATAAAAACTTTTATGTCACAAATCACAATTATTATAAATCACGACTTATTATATAGTCACAAATTATCATATTATTGGTTATTGATTTACAATTTATTAAATTATATATTATTTCTTCGTCACAAATTATCTTTATCGTTGGTGAAATATTGTTTATTAGTCACAACTTAACTAATTTAGTGCTCACAATCAATTAAATAATTTGTGACCACTAACACTTATGACAACCACTGCCTACAACTGCACCATCGTTGCCACCATCTTCGCCAGAACCACCGTTGTCACTCGAGAGCACCACTATCATAAACAAATCATCACATTCACCCGACAAACCCATCGCAACCAACATCTCACCATCACCATCACTTTTGCACCTACTGCTACAACCACTACAGTCAACTGCCATCGCCAAAATATGGAAACTACCACCATCACTCCAACATCATACAGTACCGCACCCACATCATACAACAAAAATCAATGTCTCACCGTTGCCAAATTCACCGCACCCACATCATACAGCACCGCACCGCACCCATAGCAAATACTACCACGCCAACAACAAACACCACACCACCACAACACCCAACCACTGCACCCACAACCAACACTACTGTGATGACAACCAACTGCAAACACCGCAACAGAGCCGCTGCCACTACTATCAAAGTCAACGCAACCACACAATCACCACACCGTTACCGTATACACCACACATAAAATCGCAACCTACTGCACAGATCTGCACATTCCTTCCACCTGAAGTTGCCGATCCAAAGAGGTACAACTGCTGCTGGAGAAGAGAGAGGAGGTTGCTTGTAACGCCCCAACCCCTAGTGGACCGGGACGCTACTTACTTTACTTAACATAACCGGCGGTTTAGTAACAAGTGTACATATCTTAGCGGAAGTTTAAATCTTAACAAACATTCTTTTTGAAGGATATTGAATTAAACACACTTTATAACTTTCCAAAATAACGAAATATAATTTATTTGATGAAATCATGACTTATTCAAGATACTCAAAAGAAATAATGTTGGAAATAACATTTGAAACGTTAAAGACTTTAAATCTAAATCACTTGTTCACCGGGTTCCCATAGGCTTATTGCATCTCCTTCCATCTCTTCCATCATCCAACCCGGTGCATCAACATTTAATCTTATACATAGGGTAGAAACCCGTGAGTTGAAAACTCAATAGGCGTCATAGGTGCAATCGTGATTAAGCTAAGCATTTCATAACAATTAACATTAGAACTTCCATAAAACCTGCCGTACCCGGAGGTACCATTTGACATGAAAATGTATGTCGTACCAACGGAACCATTTGACATGAAAGGTGCATACCGAATCGAAGATACCATTTGACACACAACATTAACCTTTAAATGTATGCCGCACCGACGGAACCATTTGACATGAAAGGCACATGTCGAACCGACGATACCATTTGACACACAACATTAGCCTTTTGCATAGAACATTACTTGCTAGAAATTATAACTTAAACACGTATAACAACTTTATGCACCTCTACCTACCTCGATTTGATGCTTGATGAACTTTGAAAACTTTGGATGAACTTCAAAAACTTTGACGAAGTTTGGACGTTTGGACCTTCCTTTGTTGTTTGAAAACACCTTTTGAAATAGAAAAAACCTTCTTGCAGAATATTTTTGCCCACACTTAAAACTTCTAAAAAACACTTTGAAAACCACCTTCCTTTTCTCTCCCAAACTCTCTAGTTTTCTCTCAACTTTGAAAGCAAATTAAAAGTGCTTTTGGTGTGAAAAATCAAATGAGTGAAGAGGGTATTTATAGGTGAGGTTTGGGGTGGGTGAAAGGTTATATTAAATAGGGTAATTAAGTTGTGCAAGTAGTGGCCATTAATTCTCAAAAATTCGCGGGTTTCGGGTTTTCGGGTCGACACTACACAGCCTACAGTATTTTTATCATAACTTTTTCTTCCGATATCCGATAGAGGTGATTCAAAGTGCATTGGAAAGCTAACTCAAAGAGATACAACATTTATTCAGATATAATTTTCAAATTCAAAATTTTTCTATGTTGAAAATGGATCTCAAAGGAGACTAAAAATATTTGAAGTGTACTTTTAGCCATAAAATGAAATACTTTGCATTCCGTCCAATTTTCATCAAATTATTTTTAAGAAAATACTTTGTAAACATCATTTTACCTTTGAACATGTATTGGACTATCTTTTGGGCTTATATTTCCTTTATTGGGCCTAATGTGAAGTTAATCACACAATTATGGACCTAGTTTTATAGAAAAGATTTGGGCCTCTACATTCTCCTCCCTTATATAAATTTCGTCCTCGAAATTTACCTTACAATTGGGTAAGGAGTGCGGGATATTTGACTTTAACTTCTTCTTCATTTTCCCACGTAGCTTCTTCCATTCCGTGATTATTCCACTGTATCTTAACCAGTTGAATCTCTTTATTCCTTAGCTTATGCACTTTTCGATCCAGTATCTTAATTAGTGATTCCTCATAAGATAAATTATTTTGTACTTCTAGGGTCTGATAACTTATCACATGATTAGGATCGTGCATGTATTTCTTTATCATTGATACGTGGAACACATTGTGTACCGCTGACAATTCAGGTGGCAAAGCTAATCGGTAAGCCACGTTCCCAACCTTATCAAGTATCTCGAAAGGTCCAATATACCTGGGTCGTAGCTTGCCTTTCTTTCCAAATCTAAGTACACCTTTCATTGGTGTTACCTTTAGAAAGACTTTGTCTCCCACTTGAAACTCTAAATCCTTTCTTCTCGTGTCAGCATAGCTCTTCTGCCGATCATGTGTTGCCTTTATCCTTGCTCGGATCTGATCGATCGCTTCAACTGTCCTTTCAACTATTTCTAGTCCCAAAATTCTCTACTCCCCTACTTCGTCCCAATGAACAGGGGATCTACATCTTCTTCCATAGAGAGTTTCATACTGTGCCATTCCAATAGTTGTTTGAAAACTATTGTTATACGCAAATTCTACTAGGAGTAAGTATGACTCCCAACTACCACCTAGATCCAAAACACATGCTCTCAACATGTCCTCTAAAGTCTGGATGGTCCTTTCAGACTGTCCATCAGACTGCGGGTGATATGTTGTACTGAAATTCAGCTTCGTTCCCATAGCTGCTTGTAGGCTTTTCCAGAATTTAGATGTAAACCTTGGGTCTCTATCAGACACAATAGACACAGGTACACCGTGTATCCTTACTATTTCTCTTATGTACAATTGTGCCAACTGGTCCATACTGAAAGTCATTTTCATTGGAAGAAAATGAGCTGCCTTCGTCAATCGGTCTACTATAACCCATATAGCATTGTGTCCTTTTGCTGACTTGGGAAATCCAACCACAAAATCCATTGTGATGTTTTCCCATTCCCATTCAGGTATTTCCAAATGATTCAGCAATCATGCTGGTCTTTGGTGTTCCGCCTTAACTTGCTGACATACTATGCATTTATGCACGTACAGTCCGATACTCCTTTTCATGTTTCTCCACCAGAATGTATCTCGAAGGTCTCGATAATTTTCGTACCACCGGGATGTGCGGCGTACGGGGTGGAATGAGCTTCTTTTAATATCTTGTTCCTCAAATCCTCATTCTTAGGCACGCAGATTCTTCCTTTAAACATCAGTGCTTGGTCTGCGGCTATTCCAAAATCTTTTCTCTTATCTGTTCCAACTTCTTCCTTGATCTTCATCAAGAACAGGTCCTTACCTTGTGCTTCTATAATTCGTTCTCGAAGAGTAGGTCGAATGGTCAAAGCTGCTAATCTCCATGTAACTTGTCTTGGTGTGGTAACCACCTCAATCTTCAATCTTTCCAAGTCCTTTTCTAACTCCATTTGACAAGTGAGTAGTGATGTCAACTGTCCCGTCAATTTCCTACTCAAGGCGTCGGCCACCACATTTGCCTTACCTGGATGGTAGTGAATGGTGCAGTCGTAATCATTCACTAACTCTAACCATCGTCTCTGTCTCATGTTTAGTTCCTTCTGTGTGAAGAAATATTTTAAGCTCTTATGATCCGTATAAATTTCACACTTACTTCCGTACAAGTAGTGTCGCCATATTTTCAATGCGTGTACTACCGCCGCAAGCTCTAAATCATGCGTCGGGTAGTTCTGCTCATGCTTCTTCAATTGCCTTGAAGCGTAGATTACTACCTTTCCATTCTGCATCAGTACACATCCTAGCCCTTGCTTGGACGCATCACTGTATATAACAAACCCTTTTGTTCCCTCAGGTATTGTTAACACAGGCGCAGATATCAGCCTCTGCTTAAGTTCTTGAAAACTCTTCTCATAGATATCTGTCCATTGAAATTTGACTCCCTTTCTCGTAAGTTGCATCATTGGGATAGCTATCTTGGAAAATCCTTCAATAAACCTTCGATAATACCCAGTCAATCCTAGAAAGCTCTGTACTTCACCTGCATTAGTCGGCGCCTTCCAGTTAGTTACTGCTTCCACTTTTGCTGGATCTACTTCAATCTCTTGGGCAGTGACTACATGTTCAAGAAATCCAACTCGTTCAAGCCAGAATTCACACTTCTTGAATTTGGCATAAAGTTTCTCCTTGCGTAGCACCTCTAGGACTACTCTTAGATGCTCGTCATGTTGCTCCTTACTCTTGGAGTATATCAAAACGTCGTCAATAAAGACTATGATAAATTGATCTAAATACTGATGAAATAATCGATTCATCAGATCCATGAATACTGCTGGTGCATTTATTAATCCAAATGGCATCACCATAAACTCGTAGTGTCCATAACGAGTCCTGAAAGCTGTCTTAGGTATATCCTCTATTTTCACTTTTAATTGATGGTACCCAGATCGTAAATCGATCTTGAAAAATACCTTAGCTCCTTTCAGTTGATCTAACAGATCCTCGATTCTAGGGAGTGGGTACTTATTCTTGATGGTTAATCGATTAAACTCCTGTAATCGATACACATCCTCATGTTTCCATCTTTCTTCTTCACGAACAACACTGGCGCACCCTATGGAGATACGCTTGGTCGTACGAATCCCATATCAAGGAGTTCCTGTATTTGCTTCCTTAACTCTTGTAGTTCCTTCGGAGCCATTCTATATGGGGCTTTCGACATTGGTGCCGCTCCAGGAATTAGCTCTATGGTGAATTCCACTTGCCTATCTGGTGGAATACCAAATAGCTCTTCTGGAAACACATCTTCGAACTCCCGTACTACTGGTACGTCCTCAATCTTTACTGTCTCATGTTTCCCTCCTAGGATTTTTACCAAATATCCTTGACAAGCTCCTTTTCTCAACATCTTCTCAGCTTGTAAAGTCGATACTAGTCGAATAAAAGGTTTCGTCTTGATTCCAAAGAAAGAAAATGGTTCCTCTCCTGGTTTCTGAAATAAAACTTCTCTTTCCTTACATCGGATGGTGGCATAATTACTACCCAACCAATCCATGCCTAGTATTACATCGAAGTCATTCATCTCTATCATGTATAAGTTTGCTTCCATAGGTTTTCCCTCAACTTCAATAATAACAGATTTGGCTATCTTATCAGTACTCAAAGGGTTACCTGTAGGGATATTAACTTCTAATAAACCTTCCGATTTATCACAGGCAATACTAGACCTAGCCATAAAAATCGTCGATGCAAAGGAGTGCATAGCTCCTGAATCAAACAGTACATAAGCAGGCATATTGGCTATCAACACAGTACCTACTATGACGTTCGAGTTCTCCTCTGCCTCCTTCTGAGTCAGTGCAAAAACTCGTACTTCCCCTTCTGATCTTGATCCTTGCTGTCATCCTTTTTCGGTGCAGATATGGGACAATCCCTGATGATATGTCCTGTCTTTCCGCATCGGTAACAAACATTCTTCCCTTGCAGACATTCGCCACGATGCGTCCTTCCACACTTAGCACATGGCGCACTGACCAACACTATGCTCTTATTGGCATTGGCTCCGCCATTAGCCCTCTTGTTCTGCCACTTGCTTTTTCCTTTATCTTGGTCGTTCCACCTTTTCCCAAACTGTCCTTTATCCTGTCGGTTGTCCAATTGAACCGATTTCTCCGCATTGGCCTTCTGATACTAGATTGCATGAGCTCATTCGAACATTCCACAGTAAGAAGTGAAATCGTGGGTCATAAGGATCATACTCATGTCCGAGTTCAGCCCTTGCTCAAACCGTCAGACTTTCTTCGCCTCCGTGTCCACTAAGTGTGGAGCATACCTCGAAAGCTGGTCGAACTTTCGCTCATAGTCCGTCAAGGTCATACTTCTTGAAATCAGGATACATAATAGTTTGATAAACTTATCATGAAAGAAGACATCATAAGGAAATGAGAATATCTAGATCTCTAATCCCTATGAGTTTTACGAAGCTTCCTTGGTGGAGTTTCATCTTCGAAAGAATCTTCCGCCTCAGGCCCAGACTCTATATCTATCACCACTTGTGATTCTGGTTCAGGCTCCTGCTCCTCCCCTGGTTCCTCTTCAGGGTCTTCTTCCCAGCCATAGGTTCTTCCTCAGACTCCTCATGGATTACATCATCCCATAAATCTATCTGGGCATGATAATCTCTCGAACTCGAACATGTTTGGATTGCCTTCTAACATTTCATCTCTAACTGTGACTCCCATATCTCCCCATTGAGGTGGGAGGGAGTGTATGAGGTTATTTATGGCTTCAATATGCGTGATCTCCATACCGGCATTAACCGCTGTCATGCATCTCTCATAGATGTCATGCACATGATCGCTAAGCGGTCGGTTAGGATCCGTTACATAGTTCTCATAAGCATGAATAGCAATTCTACGATTTAAATCTGCCCTATAAGCCCTAGCCGTAGTCTTCCTTGCCGTTTGTAAATATCTAACCATTCTGTTACATAAATGCCCAATTATGCCTTTTATCACATAACATCATAATATACATTTCCTTTATGCCCATAACTTTAAGTTTTAGCCCAAGTCCAATACATATATTTGAAACAGCACATTTAACTTTAACATAAACATATACTTGAAAATGTGCCATAACTTATCAAAGCATCAAATCATAACTCCCATAACTTTAAACTTTGCACATACCTGGGCTATAGGATGAGATTCGATTGATGAATGCAATATGCCATGGAATACCTTAAACTTTCAAATTTTCTTTTTTTTTGTTTTGAAAACATACTTGGTCTACAGAACCGGTTTAAAAACCATTGCTCTGATACCACGCTGTAACGCCCCAACCCCTAGTGGACCGGGACGCTACTTACTTTACTTAACATAACCGGCGGTTTAGTAACAAGTGTACATATCTTAGCGGAAGTTTAAATCTTAACAAACATTCTTTTTGAAAGATATTGAATTAAAACACTTTATAACTTTCCAAAATAACGAAGTATAATTTATTTGATGAAATCATGACTTGTTCAAGATACTCAAAAGAAATAATGTTGGAAATAACATTTGAAACGTTAAAGACTTTAAATCTAAATCACTTGTTCACCGGGTTCCCATAGGCTTATTGCATCTCCTTCCATCATCCAACCCGGTGCATCAACATTTAATCTTATACATAGGGTAGAAACCCGTGAGTTGAAAACTCAATAGGCGTCATAGGTGCAATCGTGATTAAGCTAAGCATTTCATAACAATTAACATTAGAACTTCCATAAAACCTGCCGTACCCGGAGGTACCATTTGACATGAAAATGTATGTCGTACCAACGGAACCATTTGACATGAAAGGTGCATGCCGAACCGAAGATACCATTTGACACGCAACATTAACCTTTAAATGTATGCCGCACCGACGGAACCATTTGACATGAAAGGCACATGTCGAACGACGATACCATTTGACACACAACATTAGCTTTTTGCATAGAACATTACTTGCTAGAAATTATAACTTAAACACGTATAACAACTTTATGCACCTCTACCTACCTCGATTTGATGCTTGATGAACTTTGAAAACTTTGGATGAACTTCAAAAACTTTGACGAAGTTTGGACGTTTGGACCTTCCTTTGTTGTTTGAAAACATCTTTTGAAATCACAAAAACCTTCTTGAAGAATATTTTTGCCCACACTTAAAACTTCTAAAAAACACTTTGAAAACCACCTTCCTTTTCTCTCCCAAACTCTCTATTTTTCTCTCAACTTTGAAAGCAAATTGAAAGTGCTTTTGGTGTGAAAAATCAAATGAGTGAAGAGGGTATTTATAGGTGAGGTTTAGGGTGGGTGAAAGGTTATATTAAATAGGGTAATTAAGTTGTGCAAGTAGTGGCCATTAATTCTCAAAAATTCGCGGGTTTCGGGTTTTCGGGTCGACACTACACACTCTACAGTATTTTTATCATAACTTTTTCTTCCGATATCCAATGGAGGTGATTCAACATACGTTGGAAAGCTAACTCAAAGAGCTACAACTTTTATTCAGATATAATTTTCAAATTCGAAAGTTTTCTATGTCGAAAATGGGTCTCAAAGGGGACTAAAAATATTTGAATTATACTTTTAGCCATAAAATGAAATACTTTGCATTCCGTCCAATCTTCATCAAATTATTTTTAAGAAAATACTTTATAAACATCATTTTACCTTTAAACATGTATTGGACTATCTTTTGGGCTTATATTTCCTTTATTGGGCCTAATGTGAAGTTAATCATACAATTATGGGCCTAGCTTTATAGAAAAGATTTGGGCCTCTACATTGCTTACCTTCTCTGATGGGCAACGCTTCCTGAGACACTGGATATTGTGGAGATGGGTATAGAGTGAGGCCGCTGGAGATGATTTTAACACTAGGATTTCCTGTAATTTCCACTTTTGCATGCCTCAAAATTGCCTTAATTGTTTTAAGCTCGGTTGTTAGGCTGGAATATTTCTAGGGCCTTTGGCAGCATGTTTGGCCTAACTTAAAAGTAAAATCACTTAATTGGAATTATATATTTGTTTTCAAATATATTTGGATAAGCAATTTTTATTTTTATTTTAATTAGAGTGAGGTGAGATTTTCTTTCAAAATTTATTTAACTTGTTTTGATTTATTGAATTGAATTTGGTTCTTACAGTATTTATGACCCATATGTGATTCTTACAAATTAACAAATTTGTCATTTTCATGCATTTTAGATGAGTGTATTCAATTGAGACTTTTGAAAATTTTGATATACTTTTTTAAATGATAACTTATGTGGATTTCGTGGATTTTTCATAGATTTGTATAAAATTAGTGAATGTCTTTCGTAAACTTTTATAGACTTTCATTTTAAAACTTTTATAGATTTTTGTAGAATTCAAAAGACTTTTTAAAGACTTTCATTTGAAGTAAAATTCACGTGGATCCAGTACAATAATTTGAAATTCTCACATATGAGGTTGTAGTTCCCACATTTTTTCCTTCCCCTTTAGGTCCTCATATAATAAAAAATTATTTTAAAAATAAATAAAAAATTTAAGATCTTAATTAAATAAATAATAATCAAAATTATACATATATATGATAAAAGATATATTTAATATTTAATATTATTAATATAATACACTTTTAAAAATAAATAAAAATCAATATATTTAAATTTAATATAAAAATTTATAATTTAAAAAAAAAATAGATATTTTTCACAAAAAAATGAATGAAAAAAAAGTTACAAGAATTTAATTTAATTTTTTCATAGAAAATATAGAGAAATGATAAGAGATAGAAAGATAAATGGAAATAAATATAATCAATAGAGAAAATAAATTTTAATCATACCTCTAATGTTCATAGAAGGAAAAAGGAAAAAAATGTTGAAAAAATTATTATTATTATTATTATTATTATTATGTGTGAAAGTCTCCCAAAATCTCGTGATTAATGAGAGACGAAATTTGAGATTTTATATGAGTAAATATGAGTACTTTCTTCTTAAAAGTTAGTACTTCGGAGACTTTTATAAAAGCCTCTCAAAGTCATTAAAATTTGAATATCTCAAGACTTATTGAGACTTCTAAAAACTTTTAGTTGAATACACCGTGATTTTTAGAGACTTTTAAAAGTCTATAAAAGTCTCAATTGAATACGTCAATACTTTTAGAGAGTTTGAAAAATTTTACATTGAATATCCCTAAACATTTTAAATCCCAAAAATTCATTAAAAGTCTCAATTGAATACGTCCCCCTTAGTGTGCATCATGATGCCATTTTAAAAAAATAAAATTGAACGTCTAGCAAACGAATCAATCTTTTCAGGTTAATTGTATTGGTGGTCACTAAATATTTACCCTAGTTGCCATTAAATAAATGAATTTCAATTTGTAGCATTCGAGTAACATAACATAGTGTTGAAAAAGAGCTAGCCGAGCTGGCTCACAAATTGAGCTTGGCTTAAGCTTGCACGAGTCGATCCGTTAGTCCGACTTGGCTTGGCTTGGCTCATGAACTTTGTCATTTTTGTGGGTTAATTCTAGCAATGACTCTTCGCTTAGTTTAGTCCATCTCTTTTTTACAATGTAACTGCAACGCGCTAAAAAGGACAATCCAAGAGTTACACTTTTATCACGCCTTTGCTTCGCAGATGGGATGAGGGTGAGAGCTACCTACCTTACTGCCTGTGCTTTCGTTCAGGCCTTGCGAATCCGTTGCTTTTTTTTCCGGTCTTTATTTACGTTTTGCATTCCTCCTAAAACTACTAATTCACAAACACTATTCATGGCACTTACTAGAGGAAAAGGATCATATACAATATAGTTGTAAGGTCTTATCTTCGTATTAGTTGTAGTCTAGGCCTACTAATTAAGGAAAAACTAAAACATGTGCGTAGGAAGACATGTATGGATAGACTCCATTTGCATATTTGGTGGGATTAGGCATACTTCAATCTAATCCTTTGTGTAGAAGAACACAACTATTGCAAAAATTGGGATTTTAGTAGTAGGCGGCTTTCCTTAGCTTTGAGTTTTCGGAACAACCATGTTATCTCACATAGCGAAGCTTGCCCCTCCGGACTGATGCAGTTTTCGATTGTCTATTTGTCCCATTTTTTCTCATGGACATTGTAATTATTTTCTGTTGAATTGACTATAAATAGTCTACTTGCCCTATTCCTCGAGTGTGAGTATTCAATATTCGGATTTGTTACCTTCCTATCTCTAATTTATGGTCCTTTTAGTACTTCTCACTTTAGGAGAGAAGGACTGGACCACTTACAATAATTGATTTTTTTTATTTTTTTATAGTAACAATCATTGCAGTTTGAAGTACTTACGCATTTGGTCAGTGTTAATAATATCAAGGTAAAAGGTCGACCTGAAAACGTTAAACCACCATGGCAAGCACGACATTAATGAAATTGCGACTTAGAGATGAATTTATCCAACCATAAATAAAGTTTTCTTCTTTCATTTATGGCCTAAACTTGAGCCCACGAATCAAATCCAACGACATGTGAACCCTAGTCTACATTCTCTTCCAATTGAAGAGAACTTCGAGATGGGTATTGTACATGATCATAGATGAAATGATGAGTTTCACTAGGCAAATACCAAATTTTGTAGACCTTTAATGAATTAGCAAGTCAAAACTCCTGTTTGCTATGGAGGTATCTCTTTTCACAGCAAACTCAACTTTTGCATAGCTAACTCGAGATTTGAATAGCAAATTCCAGATTTCTATAGCAAACTTAAGATTTGATATTCTAATTCATCTAATGTCTACAAAAAGTTAGAACCCTCTTTTTTTAGGCTTAGGACTGATTATAAAATATAGGTGGAGTTGAAGTTATACACAAATAACATAGTAGTAAAGGTTTGTTGAATGAACAAAAAAATTATATAATTAAATCAATAAACTAAAACTAAGAATTTTAATATAATGTGTTATGTATCTCGCCGAATAGTATACTATAAACTTTATCTCAAAAATGCAATGACTTGCTCGCCAATGGCTCATTGAGCGGAGGGTCAGGCCAAGTCGTGCTTAACAATAAGGCTTGACTCGAGCCAATGCTCATCTTTGAATGAGTCTTAGCCCGGGTAGCTGATACGCGAAAATATGTTTCGACTTATATCACCTCAAGTGTATAGTTTGTTTCAAATAATAAAGTGAATTTTTAAGTCCAAGTATCGTTCCCACATAGATTTAATAGTTTAATTCTATCTATTCCGACCTTAACCAAATCAAGAATTGTGATATGGGTTTTTGTAACTAAATTATAACGAAAGTAATCTAATCATGCAATGATGGATGGATTTACCAAATTCGATGCAAATTATACTAAATGCAATTGATGTTCAAACGCAAATTGAGATAACTAATAAATAAGAAATGCACTAGGATCGCGAATCCACATGCAATGATCCATTTGTACTCTAGTTCTACAATTTGACAACACTTTTTGATTTGTGAAGAATCAATGTTCTTATTTCATTCAAAACTCTCTTTCGATTAATTTTGAACATATTTTCATACACGACCCGACATATCTTTATGACGAGAGCAACTATACAAAAATACATGGATTTTTGTGAACACTCAGAGATTCACGAAAGGCATGGCGGTATATCTCTATCCTCTATCGGACTCTACGATAATTTGTACCATGTCGAGCCTATTTTCCCTCTCTCGAATGGATGAAATATGCAACCACAATCACAAAATACGCGCATATAATTATGGATAAAAACCAATGTATATAAATCATTTAACAATCAAAATACACATTTTAATGTCAATAATGTAAAACTAAGAATTAAAACATCACATCACATGGTTCATCGTTCTCCTAGTACAGTAAAATCTAACCTAGCATGGAAAAACTAAGAAAATAACAGATATATGCAGGAGAAGATATCACACAATCAATGCTTGAAGAAAATTCTTAAATCTTGACGTTACTCTTCTTGTTCTTCTCCCTTTTTCTTGCTCTCCAAGCACTTCGTTTTATGTTAGAATTCGTTTCCCCCTTGTTCTGGATGGAATGAGGGTTTAAAATACATCCAAGATACGTTTTCATATGAGTTCTACCCAAATAAGGAAACTGAACTTTTTGCTCCAGAAAACAACCATGCGATGCAAGGTTTAACAATTTTGGCCGTCTGATTCCCCGCATGTAGTTGTACGACCACATAGCTTTTATAGTTTATACCATGCAACCACATGGAGTAAGCAACTTTCAAAATGTGTTGTTTTGGTCCCTTAACTTTGTTTTCTCATATTTTGACCTTGTTTCTTCAATCTTCTCCTTCCAACATCTCATGATTTCACCAATTGGTTACTTAGCTTGTTTTCATGCTCGATTCGCCGTCCAGGTCAACTTTTGGTTAATTGTATCTTGGTCCTTGAATTTTCATTTTCTTCCATGTTAGTCCTTTTTTCTCTCGTTTTCATATTCTTTTCATTATATCCATAAATATTGTCCTACAAACATAATTTATATCAAATTAAGCCATATTTCAACATACTTTGTAACAATTGTCCATATTTTGTGACCTAAATAAGTGCGCTAGACGCACTTATCAAACCCTAAACTTGAACTATCGTTTATCCTGAAAAAAGATGGTGACTTAACTCTACACAAAACATGGTTTAACAACCTATCGTGTCTCAGGATTAGAATTTAATAATCAACATAATGAACAATGTTAAAAGTGAAAAATCAAATCAACCTCCACTTATCATATGCATAACTCGATGTGTGTGTATATTCATGCAAATATATCAAGCTTATGATGGGTTCAAATCCCAACCCGTAGTAGTCCTTTCTTCGCTCGAGAGATATACACCCAAACTTATTCTTTTTGCTCAATTATCCCGATGTGCGTTCTAGAGTTAAAATCTAGTTAATTTACATCTTTACCCTCTCTTAGTTTGGATAGATCTCACAATCACAAGTTCACACTTCAACAAACAGAGATTCTCCTATTTCTTTGATTGTTTCAACATCTAAGACTAAACTAAGTTACTTGCCTTGCATTAATTGTATAATTCTTTTCAACCAAATGTCTTGTGGCTGTTTTCTCACTCTATTTTTCTTTTAACATATTTTCATTTGCTTTCTATATAACTCATGTAGCGAGCTTTAGGCCAATGATTCCCGAATCAGTTGATTTTAGGGTACCAGGTTTTCAAACATCCTTACAAGCTTACTTGCTCGAGTCATAAAAGGCTTCGGAATGAGTGTTTTTCTCACATAGATTAACGATATGCCCTTATTTTTTTAGACATTTAATTTCAAAAACCAACATCTAACTCAGGACTTTCACATCATCTTCGTCTCATTAGTTTAAGCCAATCCACATAATATAATTTCATGTATGGAACCCCTACTCATCTCAATGTTCCCCTGCAATAGCTAAACCATCTCCAAAATACTAAAACAATGGATTATGGATAAGTATACTCGAGGTTTTCCCAGTTTAACCTATCATGTTCAATTCTTCTATAAATCATGAACCCAATCACTATCTTAATATGCTAAACATGAGTGTTGTGTGCAAGGAATGTTAAGTTTCACATAGACAAGTATTGGATAACCTAGACATACACAATTTCTATTATTCATAGTTCATACATATTCCACTATTCACATCATTGCCGGCAAGACTATTAAAATCACACAAGCATACAACATAAATAAACAACTACTGAATTTTAAATAAACAATTCATTTTTGTTTTTTTTTTTTTTTTTTTTTTTTACAAACAAGCATACAAAAAGCAGTAACTTATATACTAACATCGATGAATAACGAAAAATTCATGCAAATTCTACCACCCCCAAACTTATACATAGCATTGTCCTCAATGTGCAAAATGTGAAAGTTTAATACAGAATTTTAAGGACAAAACTTATACAAAACAAAATGTGGGAAATAAGAAGAACTCATCTGATCAAAATGGAGGTTGTGGTTGTTGACATATGGTCGACTTCATCCTTAATGTTTTGATCATAATGAACAAGATTAATATTGCTTCTAACGATTGATTTTGAGTAATAATAGTTCAATGTTAAAATAAATCAAACATTATATATCAGACTTGAAATGAAGATCAAAGTGAAAGTTAAGCATTCAAGTGAAATCATTCAAGATGAGAGCTTAAAAAATAAATGCCAAGAAAGATCATATCAAGAGCACAAAAGACGACATCAAAGAAAGATCAAGACGAGAAGTATAAGAGTCAAGAGCCAAACATGAAAGAAACTTCGAAACAAGATCAAAGACTAGGCTTCTTAGATCATATGTAAAGGTATAACAATTTGATCTTTAGTAATGAATGACAATAGTTTAAAAATCATTTTGTGCACGAAAAATTATTTTCATTATCACTTGTATAAAATGTTTTAATCAAAAGTAAGATTGATTTTTCAAAGTGATACTTGAACTTAGATATTTTTAAAAAAAATTAAAACAAAAAGTCAACGGTCAGCTGGATGTCCGATTCACCAACGGTCAAATTTTTAACCGTTCTGACTTATGACCCACAATGGCTAATTTGGCCGTCTAGTTCAAATCCGGACGTCCGAATGACTCGTCCGGATTGTCAGAACCTTTCCGTTTTGATTGCTATAAATACAATTTCACTTTTCATTACAACAACTTGAAGAGAGTTTTCTTGTGAAATGTGTGTGAAAAATATTCTTCGAGCCTACATTTTTACATTCATTTCATTTATTTCTTCATAACAAAAACTTAGATTGTTGAACTTGAATCACACTTTTTGAATTATTTTTCTCATCAAAGTTTTTAATCTTTCTTTCTACTTAACTTATTTATATAAATCTTAATAGAGATATATATTTTTTAAGAAGTTCTTTGGATTTATTCATCTTGAAAACTTAGATTGATTGAATCAAATTTGTAAAATCATCATATTTATCAAAATTTCTCAGTTCTCTATTAGTGCTTAATTTATTACAATCATTCATTAAAAGAGAGACATATATTGAGAAGATTCTTTGAACTTACATTTGATTTATTTCTTCCTTATCTTCTCATTGAAACACTTTGATTGATTGAATTTAATTTTTAATTATCATATTCATCAAAGTTTTTCATCTAACACTTAAACTATCATTTATTACTATACATTGAAGTGTTAGCCTCTCTTAGTACTTAACTTGTATGTATTATTTATCAAGAGAGGAATTCTATTGTAAAATCACTTTGATAACTTGTGGGTGTGGGTCGGGTTGAGGTCTAGTTTAACTCAACATTGTATAAGGATCGGTGCTTCTTGTTTGTAAATCACTGGATGTATTGTAAAGTGTTGGATTGCACCATAAGTCAATCAATATATTGAAAATGTCTTGCTCGTGTCAGAGAGCTTGGTAACGAAAGACGTAGATCATTTCTTTGGATCGAACCTCCACAATTATATCGTTTGCATCATCTTTTCCTTTTTACTTATCACTTTCATATTTATGGTTATTATGTGAATTAATCTATTTTAGTCTTTACTTACTTGAATTTAGATTAATTATTTGAAAAAGATTTAAAAATCAATTCACCCTCCCTCTTGGTTGGTCACTCTTGGGCTATCAGTTGGTATCAGAGCAAGGTGCTCATTTTGAAATTAAGATTCTACAATCTTGAGCAATGGTTAATCATATTTTTCAAAATCTTGAAGGGCATTCTACAAATTGTCCTCCTTTCTTTGATGATACTCATTATAACTATTGGAAGGCTATAATGACGATATTTATTCAATCAATAGATTATAATGTTTGGGAAGTTATTGAATTTGGTCCCTATGTGGCTAAAAACGTTATTAAAGTGGTTGGTAAACTGGATCAAGTCATTCCTAAACATAGAGAGGAGTATGATGTTGAAGATAAAAGAAAATTATCGTTAAACGCTAAAGCAAAACATATACTTTATTGTGCTTTAGATAAAAATGAATTTAATAGTTTAAGCACATGTGATTCCGCCTTTGATATTTGGCATGCCTTAGAAGTTACTCACTTGGGCACTAGCAAAGTAAAAGAAACTAAGCTAAATCTCTTAGTTAAAGACTATGAAAATTTCTTTATGAAGTAAAATGAATCTATTGCTGATATGATTACTCGCTTTACCGATATTGTTAATGGCCTTAAAGGATTTGATCGTAAATTTACTAATGGTGAACTTGTGAGCAAAATGCTTAGGTCTCTCTCGGAGTATTGGAACTCACTAAGGATGTTGTTAGAAAATACCAAAGATATCAACACATATCCATTGGAAGGACTCTATGGAATATTGATGACATATGAGCTAAATTGCACCGAGATAAAAGATAAGACAATGAAAAGGAAAGAAGAGAAAATATGACAAATTGTTTTAAAATCCGTAGTTGATGAAGGCACTTCAAGCGAAAATATGAATGATGAAAAATTTGATGATCTAGTTCTTCTTGTTAAGAAATGGAAAGGTTTTCGCTCCAATCATCGATTCCAAAAGAAAGAAGAAAAGTACGAAGAGAAGAATAGATTTATCAAAAACAAAAAAAGCACTTCAATCAACATGTGATGAAAGTGATGATGAAAACCATGAAGAAGATGGAAGTCAAGAGAAAATTGCCAACATGTGCTTCATCTATTGATGATGAGGTAAATTCAAATGAATATTGTCCATATGACGAATTATCTACCTCTTATGATGAAATTCTTGAAAAATTTGAAAAGCTTGCTTTAAATCATTCGATGCTTAAAAGGAAGAATTATTTTTTTGGAAAATGAGGCAAAGAAAATATTGAAGACTCAAAATGATTTTGAAAAAGAAAAAGTCAATTATGATTCTTTAATTAAGGAGAATTCCTGTTTACAAGAGAATATTTTAGATTTGATTAAAATTGTTTACAAATTTACTCAATGCAAGAAATTTTTTGATTTAATGATTGATGAAGAAAAATGTGTTTTTAATAAAGGAGGAATTGGATACAAACCATTTTTAAAACAAGTCTCCTGAAAGTTTCTTTGTTAAAACCTCTACTTCCCCATTCCAAATGTCACATGTAATTTTTGCAATAAAAATGGACATGTATCTTTTAATTATTCAATCAAAAAGAGGTTTCACTTTGAGAGCAAATACAAGTGGATTCCAAAGTCCGCAAAACACTAACAATCAAGGAGCCAAAGTTGTATGGGTACCAAAGAACAAATATTGAATTATTTTTTGTAGGTACCAAAGAAAGTAAAGAGCAAATGAATCTTGGATAGTGGATGCTTAAAGTACATAACCGAAAATCAAGCTTTATTGTCAAGCTTCAAAATAAAGGGTGGCGGTCATGATTCTTTTGAAGATAAAGAAAAAATCATTGACATTGAAATCATTGGTAATCATTCATCTTCCTTTATTGAAAATGTTCTCTTAGTAGATAACATTAAACAAATTCTATTTAGTAATTGTGTAATAAATGATATCATATCAAATATGATTCTTCCTTATTAAGGATGCTACATCAAAAGAATGCGATGTTTATAGGAAGCCGAGATAATGATGTTTATAGCATAAACATTGAGTTTGAAAGTGAAGAAAAATGTTTATCACATTTAAAAGATACTTGATTGTGGCATAGAAGATTAGGTCATGTTTGCATGAACATACTTTCAAATATTTTCAAAAATTATTTTGTTAAATGTATGCCATATTTGAAATTTAAGAAAGAAAATTTGTGATGCATGTGAATTTGGAAAAACAAGTGAAGAGTTCTTTCAAATTAAAGCAACATTCTTCAACTACAAAATCTTTTTTACTTCTCCATATGAATATTATTGGACCATCTACAATTATAAGCTCAAATGGTGAGCATTATGCTTTCGTTGTTGATGACTTTCTAGATTTACTTGAATCCTATTTTTGAACCTAAAGCATGAAACTTTGAATTATTTAAACTTTGTGAAAAGGTTCAAAATTAAAAAGGATACACTATTATTTGTTCGAAGTGATCATGATGGAGATATTGATTTTGGTAATTGTTTTTCCTATGAACATTATTTCTTGGATCCTAGAACTCCTCAATAAAATGGTGTAGAAGAAAGGAAGAATCGCACATTGTAAGAAATAGCTCGAACTATGAAAACAGTTTAACACAAATTATTATTTTTTTAGCTAAAGCCATTAACACCGTCTACTATATTGTAAATAGAATTCTTGGTGAGTGAGCTTTTGAAAAATAAGAGTTCCCAATATCAGTTATTTAAAATTATTTAGTTGCACATACTTTATTTTAAACACTAAAATTTGAAAATTATCAATGAATTTGAAGTATGTGACTAATTTAATTCATAATAAATGTCATCATAAGATTGATTCTATTTGCATAATTGGTTGGAATATATATAAATTTTATCCAAATGATTATACTTTCGTCATTTCATCACTCATGCTTTGATTATTATTTTATTATACATGTGATGATTATCCTCTTATTTAAACTTGCATATATTTGGCATCTTGTGCTTAATTGAGGGGGAATATATTATTATGGTTGATTTAAAGTTTTGATCTTATATGACATACTCTTCCTCTCATATGTGCTGCATTTTCGCTTATGCTAAAAGAGGAAAGATAGATAGATTATTATGCATGAAAGGGGGAACATTGAAACAGAGAACATATAAATTACATGCATGTTTATAGAAGGAATATAAGTGAAAACGATAGGGGAAATCTTTCATTGTTTCCTATGATCATGTTTTGATCTTAAAAGATATATCTTTTTGCTTATGTCAAAAGGGAAAAATGAAATGAGATGATTATGCATGCTTTGATCTGATTTGAAAAATCATTTATATGCTTTGAACAAATTGGTTATTGATTTGTAAAAGTTAGGGGGAATATGAATTACATAATAAATTTAAAATGTATATTCCTTTAGCAATTTGATCAAAATTGTTTGATCTTACCATGCAAATAATCTTGTTTGTTATAATAAAAAAGGGGGAAATTGTTGACATATGGTCGACTTCATCCTTAATGTTTTGATCATAACAAACAAGATTAATATTGTTTCTAATGATTTATTTTTATTGATGATAGTTCAATGTTAAAATCAATCAAACATTATATATCGGACTTGAAATGAATATCAAAGTGAAAGTTGAGCATTCAAGTCAAATCATTCAAGACGAAAGCCTAAAAGATAAATGCCAAGAAAGATCAAGATCAAGAGCACGAAAGACGACATCAAAGAAAGATCAAGACGAGAAGTATAAGAGTCAAGAGCCAAACATGAAAGAAATTTCGAAGCAAGATCAAAGACTAGGCTCCTTAGATCATATGTGAAGGTATAATAATTTGATATTTGTAATGAATGACAATAACTGAAAAATTATTTTGTACACGAAAAATTATTTTCATTATCACTTGCATAAAATGTTTTAATCAAAAGTAAGACTGATTTTCAAAGTGATACTTGAACTTAGATTTAAAAAAATTAAAAAAAATTTAAAAAAAGTCAACGGTCAACCGGACGTCAGGTTCGTCATCGGTTAAATCTTTAATCGTTCTGACTTATGACCCACAATGGCTAGTTTGGTCGTCTGGTTCAGTTCCAGACGTCCGAATGACTTGTCCAGATGGGCAAAACTTTTCCGTTTTGATTGCTATAAATACGATTTCACTTTGCATTCAATACAACAACTTGAAGAGAGTTTTCTTGTAAAATATGTGTAAAAAGTATTCTTTGAGCGTACATTTTTACATTCATTTTTTCATAACAAAAACTTAGATTGTTGAACTTGAATCACACTTTTTGAATTATTTTTCTCATCAAGGTTTTTAATTTTTCTTTGTGCTTAACTTATTTATATAAATCTTAATAGAGAGATATATTTTTGAAGAAGTTCTTTGGATTTATTCATCTTGGAAATTTAGATTGATTGAATCAAATTTGTAAAATCATCATATTTATCAAAATTTCTCATTTCTTTCTTATTGCTTAATTTATTACAATCATTCATTAAAATAGAGATACCTATTGAGAAGATTATTTGAACTTACATTTGATTTATTTCTTCATTATCTTCTCATTGAAACACTTTGATTGATTGAATCTAATTTTTAATTATCATATTTGTAAAGCCCCGTAATTTTGGAATAAAATTTATTTATTCTATATATTATTTTCATTATTTTGAAAAGTTTATGGATTAAAATGAAATATGTTTTAAATTTTTATATTTTGGGTCAAATATTAGGTTTTGATATAAAGAGATTTTACATATCGATATTGGACTCATTGGATAGCTCGTATTTAATTATGTATTTTATTTAGGCCCAAGAAAAAGTCGATTCGGTTAAGTTAGGCCTAAGATATTGATGTTTGATGAAATTGTTATTTAATAATATTTATTTAATTGATTGTGTTGCAATCCACGTTTTCTAGGTGCTACTTTTCTTCAAATGTTAATAGTTATCCTATTTTTGGATATAAATTAAAAATCAAATGGTAATCCTATTTGTAGACTACAGTAGCTATCAAATCATGATTTGCTTTACCAAAATATTCCCTATCCAATTGATTTTACCATCACACGTGGAGTACTAATTATATTTCATATTTATTTTGATAAAGATTAACAGTTAATTGTAATTCAATTTTAATTAGAATAATTGTTAACTGTTAATTATGATTGGGTATATATTTTTATTTTATTTTTAAATAAAATTGAAATTTGAAAGTTGTATATATCTACATTAGAATTTTATCCTCTTATAATTAGATATCTTTTAAATTTGAATTCCTTTAGAAGATGATTTATTTGTTAAGAGTCCAATTTGATTTTAAATTAAGAGTTTTATTTGGAGTCTATTAAGTTATCATTATCTATTAACCACTATAAATACCATGCATATGTCACATCATTCTACACACAAAAATTAAACACTCACACGGCGAGAGAGAGAGAGAGAGAAGGAGAAAGTCAGAAGTACACACATCATTGTCAGTTAAAGGTCATTCCTCCAAAGCAGAGAAAAAAGATTTCATCGTGCATTCATATTTTTATTCCAATAAAAAGGTACGATACTTTTGTGCAAGTGTTTCGTTTCCTTGTGCCTTTATATTCAATTAAATATGCGTGAATTGTCAGTGGACCTTTGGTTTCTTAAGAAAGAGATATGAAATTATAAGAAGACCTATGATGGGTGTGTTGTTTGGTCACCGATATACTCCATAAGAGCAGAATGGTATGAAGTGTATAATTTATATTGTTATGTATTTGTGTATGAAAATTGCACGTATCTTACTGAGTGTTTTTAAAATACTCACTCTTACTAAAATTTTACAGGTTAGTTCGGGTCAATTGAAATTGTGGCGAAATGGTGCAGCAGACTGCCAAGGGATTTTGACATAACGAAAAATATTAAGTTTTATTGCCTTTAGATTTATTAGTTTTAAATTGTTCAAATGTTATTATTGACTTAGTTTTTTTTAATTTTAGTAGAAGGAGGGCGCCACCTCCGATAGTTTATTAATATGCCCTCACTTGTGGTGGAGGAATACTGTGGTTACACTTAAGAAATACTCAAAGCCAGTAAATGAGGAAGACTACTTCCTTTACAATGGAAATTTTAATTGCAAAAAACTAGGAAATAAAAATACTACCAAATACTCACCAAATACTCACAACAAAGAAACTAGAGCAATTTACCACACAATGAGTTCAACGTCTAAAATAAGGTAGTTCCCAACTATTCGTGTGTAATATTCCTCTGAGAAGTACCGGGACGTCGTCTCCAAAAAAAGGTTTTTAGGCGAACCTTCGCTGTCCTTTTTTGCTAGAAAATCTGCCATCATATTTCCTTCTCGAAACACTTGATAGACTTGGGCGTTAAGCAAGCGAATTAAGTCCATAATATCCTCCCAAAAATCCCAAAGCCACCATAAGGAACAAGTCCCGTTGTTCACCCAATGTGCCAAAATCTATGAGTCCGATTCAACTATGACATCCCTTATTTCCATAGCCCTGCATAGACGTAATCCATCAAGGAGTGCTCGGGTTTCAGCTACCATATTTGTACCAAACCCATAGTGGCGAGAAAAGCCAACCCAACAGGTTCCATTGGAGTCGCGAAGAAATCCCCCACCGCCGATTTTCCCCGGATTTCCTTTCGATGTACCATCAACATTTAGTTTGAATGTTTTCCCCAATGGTTTTTTCCAACTCACCCATTGTTTTTTTGGTTGTTTAATAGCCTGAACCGAGCAATTTAGAGCGCATAAGGACTGGACATCACTAGCTGAAATTTTGCTGACCTTTGTAATCATGGTTGCAATTTGTGATAAAAGCGACTTTATCATCCATATTAATTTCTGTCATATGATTGGGTGCCCTGCCAGCCAAGACTCGCACCTTGCTTTCCATTGCATCCATGTGATAGTAAGTGGAATGATGCCTCTAAGAACTACAAGCTGTGATGAGGTCAATGTGTACCACCACCACAGGTTCATTCTTCCCTTCCACGTTGAGACCTCTGGTAGGGATAAGTTAGAGTGTATTTCAAAATACTGCCAGACCTTTCTTGCCACTTCCCCGCCATTAAGCACATGATCGATTTTTTCGACCGAGGGGTTCCTACAACATTCACATTTAGAGGCCAGCGGGATTCCAAGCGCTTGAACCACTCCGTCAACTGGTAGGCAATTTAGCTTAGCTCTCCAAGATACAAAAGATATTCTTTCTGGTACTTGCGTTTGCCACAACCATCTTTTCCATGTACATGCAAGGCCTTTTTACGGATTAGCCCCATGCAGATTTCATCGAAAAAATTCCATCATTGTTGGGCATCCAAATAAAAATATCACATTCTCCCATAAATTCATCTGCGTCCCTTCAATGGAGCAGGCCTGGATGTTGCCCACTAACTCCCTTAGCCGAGCTCTATTCCACCTTCCATTAGCCATCAATAGATCTTTGATTTTTAATTGAGGTTCCACGATGTCAAACCCAGCCTCGGCCAAACTTTGAGTACCTCGCAAATTATCATACCAAAAATTTGATGATCCATCGCGGACTCAGCAATATGAGTTTTGCACAACTATAGGTAAAGCTGAAACGACCCCCTTCCAAAATCGAGAGTGTGTTGGTGACACTTTCGCAAATGCAACATGCGCATTTTACATATATTTTGCTCCAAAGAATTCAGCCCAGAAAGAGTCGCCTACCATCATTTTCCATGTGAATCTCATAAATAGAGCTTTTTGCACTTCGCTAAAGTCCCGAATGCCCAGTCCACCTTCCTCTAAAGGAAAACATATTTTTCACCATGCAACCCATTTTCATCTCTTGGAGCCCTCACTTGCATTCCATAGGAAGGACGAAAAAATGCGATTTAATTCATTATGGGTTCCCTTAGGTAGATTCAAAATCGACAATACATGGATAGGCATACTGCAAAGGACATGTTTTATCAAGATAATTTCCCCCCAAAGGAAAGTAGGAGACCTTTCCAGCTAGCAAGTTTCTTTTGAATTTTCTCCAACATAGGCTCGAACAGTTGCTTCTTTAATTTTTCAGTATACAGTGGAACTCCCAAATATGTACAAGGCCAGGCGCCTTCTTTAAAGCCTGACCAAGCCAATATGTTCCTTTTACGTGCGACATTTATATGTTTAGAGAAAAAAATGGACGATTTCAGAGGACTTACCATTTGTCCAGATCTAATCTCATAATTTTTAACCACCTCAAGGAGATAGCCAAAAGAATTTTTATTACCATTTGCAAAAATAAATAAATCATCAGCGTAAAATAAGTGACTGACCACCATACCACCCGAGTGAAATGGCTGGATTTGGTTTCTTTGGAATGCTTGATTGATCATTCTTGACAAGAGTTCTTGTGCCAAAATAAATAAATATGGTGACAGTGGGTCCCCTTGGCGTAATCCTCTAGATGGGTTGAAAAAACCCCTTGTTGTACCATTTAGCATGATCGAGAACCACGGAGAGGATATGCAGCTGAAGACGAGATTTCGCTATTGGTCAAAAAAACCCAGGTTTTGTAGGCTCATAAGGAGAAATCGCCAGTTTACCCTGTCGTATGCTTTGGCCATATCAATCTTTAATAAAATGTTTCCACCCCTCACATTTTTATGTATTTTATGAACCATTTCCTGAGCAATGGATATGTTGTAAAAAATACTTCTTCCTCGAATGAAGGCAGATTGTTCTCGAGAGATCACTTTTTCAAGTAAATGAGCTAACCTCGCCACCATAATTTTGGTTATCATCTTGTACAACACTGAGCAAAGACTAATCGGTCTAAATTTATCAAAGCTGTTGGGGGACTCCACCTTAGGAATTAACACAATATTGGTGGCGCCTAACGCGGTGGTTAGCGGGTTTCCTTTGAAGAATTCAGTGGCAACAGCAAAGGGGTCGTCTTTAACAATATTCCAAGCATTAATGAAAAACTTGCGCTAAAGCCATCAGGTCCGGGACTACTATCGACAGGAATCAACCAAAGAGCCACTTTAACCTATTCTATTGTAGGTAATTTACACAAGGATATGTTTTCCTCCCTTGTAATGACCGGTGTTAGGAGGTCCATGTCATGGTCGACCATAGCAATTGGTGATACGAACAAGAGATTTTTGAAAAACAGCACCGCCCCTTCGTGAATATTTTCAGCCGAATTTAGTATTGTGCCATCTTCAAGGATAATTTGATCAATGTTCTAGCTCTTCTTTTTATTCTTTACTGATGCATGAAAGAATTTTGTATTACCATCCTCCTCTCGAAGCCATTTAATGCGGGATTTTTGCCTCCATAAGGTTTCCTTCTTGTCCAACCACAAGCAGGAGTTCGTTTTCATTGTCCAGTGAATAATTTTCAGTTAGTGAGTTTTCTAGCTGTTGTAGTTTGTCCTCAAAGAAACCAAATTCTTGTTGCATATTTCCAAAATTCAATTTGTTCCATTCTTTTAACGCCATTTTCACATTTCGAAGCTTTCATCCAATACACACCATAGGAGAGTCGTTTGAGTTTACCTCCCAAACTTGTTTCACCAAAGGCAAAAATTTCGAATGTGAACACCACATTCATAGAAACTTGAAGGACCGAGGACCTTGAAGGTTCGAGTGTTCTGTACCTTCTAGGATCATTGGGCAGTGGTCAGATGTGGTTCGGTCTAAGTTTAATAAAGAGATTGCTGGGAATTTGTTTATAAAATTCTGGTCTACCAATATCTGGTCTAACCAAGCCCAAATACATCGTGTTCCTTATCTTCCATTACACCACGAGAATTTCGGACCAGCAAAGGAAATATTCATCAGGCCTAAGTCATGTATAAAGCTCCCTTGTTGCTGTAGATGATGCATACAAACCCCCCAGTTTTTCCTCGTTGCAGCGGACATTATTGAAATCGCCACCAACTATCCATCAATTATCTCTACTGTCTAGTGTTCTCAGCTGATCCCACAGTTCGCTTCTTTGCCTTTGACAGCAACTCGCATATACAAAAGAGGTAAGCACCCGGTCCTTTCCAATGGAGAACCACCCAGATATCACTTGTCTCGATACATTTATCAGCAAGAAAGCTAAATCACTTTCCCAGAACAACCAGAATTTGCCCCCTTTTGTGGCATTAGATTCAAAATTTGGAAATTTTAAACATCTCGCCCAAGTGTCAATTTTATCAATAGGTACAAACGGTTCCATTAATACGAAGATCGATGGCTTATACTGTTTTTGTAGCACTATTAACCTGCACTTGGAGGATCGTACTCCCCTTAAATTCCATATAAGAATATTCATCATTAATAAAAAAATTTGGATCTCATGGTGATTCCCAGAGTTACCTTCTTCCGAGCACTCCCCCTAACTCTTCTTTTAGGGCCTGAAAAGATATGGTCAGTGTCATAGTTGAGGACTCGTAGTTCAGGCAATTCGTTGTCGTATTCTCCATCGGATTCGATCTAATTCAGACTCATTTTGACTGATTTCACCCATATCATTGCCTTGGTGAAGAGGTTCTCCCCTGACCACTAAATCTGCAATGTTTCCATGATGTTCATCACCAGAACCTCTTGGACAGCATCAACATCACCTCTAAAAATGGTTTGGTCCAGAATGTCGTTCTAGAGGCTGTGTTTTCCTCTGTGTTTTCATTAAGTTCCTGTTCTGCCCCTTTCAGTTTTGCCTCACCATTAGGCGTGGTGAGGTATTCCATATGTTCTCCCAAATTTTCAGAGACTTCAAACTGGAGAGTGTCTTCCCCCGCTAGTTTCTCACATCCTTTATAGTTGTTTCAATTTTCCCCTCATTTGTCACAAACAGATTTATTGTCGACGGGATGAAGGTATTACACTTCAATATTCAGGTCTTTTTTTCTTCATTTCTGGTTCCCCACATTTCCACTTGCTCTAACTTTTCCAGCGCCAGTCCCACTTCCATTTTGTTCATCGCCAGACCCCCATCTTCTACCTTTTTTCGCCACATTTTTTTGGCGGCCTTGGGGGCAAGTTCTAGTTGGTTGGTTTCATCTATTTGCTTCTTGTTTTTACATGCTGCCTCCATGTGACCCTGGGCTTTACACCATTGACAGAATTTTGGAAGTTTTTCATAGATTATCTTTTGGTGTCGGCTTGATGTGTGATATGGTGCTCCCAGCCAGAAAGAATACATAGGCAGTTTGGATATGTCCATCTCCACACACACACGGGCTCCATCTGTGCATGGAGCACATGCCGTAAAGTTGTCCCTCTTCAAGAATCGACCAAATGTACCCGTAATAACACGCAACATAGATTCATGATAAAAATGGGGAGGTGGGCCTGGGAGAAAAATCCATACCGGAACCAGTGACGATTCTTGGTCTTCATCGAATTCTGGTGACGAGATAGAGAGTCGATAAGGTGTTCCGTCGATGTTTGATGATTCACAAGCACAAGCTATGCCAAAGTCCTCCTCCGTCGAAAAGCGAATGAACACGCTACGGGGACGCTGCATGGTACTTGCTGCGAAGAAACTCTTTAGGCCCCAGAATATGGTCTTCATTGAATTCTTTATGTAATTTTGTATATGGTCTAGTGATGGCCTTCTCTTCATAAATCTCAGAACCACAGAATATCGGAATGGAAAAGCCGTCTGTTCCAGTTCAGTTTTTGAAAAATGGAACCACAAAGCTCCCTCAGTCTCATTCGATTTTCTCATCTCTATCCTCACCTCCGGGATTGGTTGAGGACGAGACTGCACTATGCATGCATAGGTTGCATTCCCTCCCACCACCTTGACCAGCGGCTAGTGAGGGGCTGTCCTCGCCATTCACAGGAAAATTTTGCTAAGGTTCAAAAGTTGAGAGAATTTTTTTTAATTTTTGGTAAGCTTTGATATCTTGTCATTATTATTGACTTAGTTAGTTGAGAATATTTCATTTTTTTAAGATACAATTTCATGATTTAAGTTTATGAATGTTCCAATTTTTATTTAAATAAAGAATTTATTTTATTTGTGACATTCCCCATTTATTATAAAGAAAATTGAATTTTTCGTAACACTTTAGTGTTTTACAAAATTTGGGGTGTTACAATATTCATCAAAGTTTTTCATCTAACACTTGAGCTATCATTTATTACTATTCATTAAAGTGTTAGCATCTCTTAGTACTTAACTTGTTTGTATTATTTATCAAGGGAGGAATTCTTTTATAAAATCACTTTGATAACTTGTGGGTCATATTGAGGTCCCGTAAAGTTCAATAGTGTGGGTCGTGTTGAGGTCTAGTAAAACTCAACATTGTATAAAGGATCGGTGCTTCTTATTTGTAAGTCACCAGAAGCGTTGTAAAGAGTTGGATTGCACCATAAGTCAATCAACATAGTGAAAAGGCCTTGCCATGCCGGAGAGCTTGGTAGCGGAGGATGTAGATCATTTCTTTAGATCGAACCCCCACAACTATATCGTTTCCATCCTCTCTTCCCTTTTACTTATCGCTTTCATATTTGCGGTTATTATTTGAATTAATCTATTTAGTCTTTACTTACTTGAATTTAGATTAATTCTTCGAAAAAGATTTAAAAACCAATTCACCCCCCTCTTGGTTAGTCAATCTTGGGCTATCAATGGTGAAGATGGTGTAAGACAACTAGGTCCAGCTGTACTATAGCCTGGTGGTAGAGGTAGTCGTTCAAGAATCTGCCTCATCATCTCGGACTGCTCCCGAAATAATGTAGACTTCTCCTCACCTCAGTCTCAAGACTGCCCAAGCAGCCCTACATCTAATCAGCTTGTAGATGTATGCCGACATCAACAAATGGTGGTGGCGGTGTATCTGCCTGAGGCATATCAATATCCTCAGTCCCTTGACCCTGTACAGGCAGCTGCTGTCATTGGTTCGCCTCTCCTGTAATATTTTGTGTTTTTTCGACGCTCTATCCTAAGACTCTAGTGTGCTACGCTTGATGAACGGACTTAGTTTTTTGGGAAGTTCCTTGGATGGGATAGTGATTCATGTACCCTTACAAATGTCACTGATCAAACTCGGGAATACCAAAGAGTTGCGGCGATGCCTCCAGACACCCATTGTATTGATCTGCTCGTAGATTAGGGTAGCGAGATCGATCTTCTACCTTCGAACCAAATGATAAAGAAAATCAGCCTTAGGGTCTGAGAATGTGGTATGGTTCAAAGTCGTCTCGATGTTATGGCAGATAAAGAGCCATATAATAGCAATATAAGGCATGAGCTCGATTTGATACCATTCTTCTGTTTGTAGAGGCCACGCATTCTCACGCCCTAACAACACTTCGGCCACTTCATTCCATGGAAAATTCCCTGGGATTGGGACGATGTTATCCCAAGTGAGCTGATAGTAGTCCTGAATGACTTTCGACAGAAACATAATCCATTTTCTTGTACCCATGTCTGATGGAGGTATTCTAAACCTGGGGTGTCGATTTTGCTTTTGAAGTTGTCGTAGAATTCTTAGACTATGTTTTCATAGACCAGATGTGGTCTCTCAACCAATTTGCCCCAGCCACAGTTCTGAACTAGAGTTATCAATTCAAAACCCGGGAAGTCATCAAGCTTAACTGGCCTCTCGGGGTGTAGCTTCCACTAAGAGATCACTTCTATGTATTTGATGCGAGCCTCTGGGTTCAGAAAATGCAGCACACCCCCCTTCAGGTGTTCGTGTGCGGGCTATGCCTAAAGTAGAGCCAACCTTTTCTTTTCCATTTGAAGTTTGTTTAGACGGCATCCTGCAAAGTTCAAAGTATAAATATTAGGCCACATAATGGAAATTTATAGAGTAGAAGGTAAGAAATATGTTATGCAATGCATAAATCCCCAAAACGTGCTTCAAGATGCATGTAATAGGGTTAGTATTTCAAACATGTGCCTTACCAACTGAAACTTAGCTCGAATCATACAAGTTGTTTAGATCTTTCCATGTTCGACCAGGGATTCTCAGCCCCTGGTATCGTCGAGAAAAATTGAAATTATCTTGAGCGATCTCCGGGCATAAGGAAGTGTTCATGTTACTCTAGCGCTTATCCAAAATTCATGTAATTTGGACTTCATTTAGGCTGGGAAATCGAGGGGCAAAGTAGATGACATGTGAGGTGACACAAGGTGACATGACTTAGCCATGGTCGATGAAATGTGCAATAAAATATGGTTATGAGCACACAGAGGTTAACATGTGATTTACAAACCCAAACTAAGCTTAAATTGTCAAATTTCTCAAATTTATGCATGTTCGACTGAGGCTTTTCACCTACAGGCATCGTCGAGAAAAATCATTTTTTTCCCGAGCAATCTCTGGGCATATGAGAGTATGCATGTTAATCTAGCACATATAAAAAATTCAAGGCATTTGAATATCATTTGGATTAGATAATCGATGGACGAAGTAGGTGACATGAAGTGACATGAACTTCATGCGTTGATTAAGCCTTGTGTGCGAGAGGTATCCTGGGTTTGTGAGAAATAACGTGTCATGTTTGAGTCTTGTATGCGTCAAATGCAAGTCGTGTGAGTGAGAAATGAGGGAAGTGTCTCGTGGCTATGTTTTAAAATCGGCCTTTTTTTTAAAGTTCACTCTATGCGACCACATAGAGTAAAAATTTTGAGCCATTTAGGCTCGGCATGCCTGTGTATAACCGCATGGCTAGTAGTGCCATGCGGTCGCATGGACTATCAAAGAAAGAGATTTTGAACTATTTTCAACATTTCCAACCCTACACATCCTGACACCCGAAACCTCGATTTTTCGTGCCTAACAAGTTAACATGAGTGTAATGACTAATGAGTGTATATAACATGAAAAAATTGTAAAACACATTCAACTCTTCAAAAATTTGGTTTCGATAAATTTTTCCCTAAAATCCCGATTTTCCGTCTATGATTCCACCCCGTGATCCATCGCCCTCAAAACTTATCAAAACATATTTTAAACTATATGAGGTGCGTGTATGCCATGAAATCATTTTCAAAAGAACTTTTAAACCCGAAAGTACTTATCGTTTCGGGAAAACTTAGAAAATTTCTTTTTGCCTCGAAATATGTGATTTTGACCCTGAATCTCCCAAACATGACTTTAACACCTCGTGATTCATGCATAACACTAGTGGTGGCAATGGATGGAGCCGAGCCGGCTCGGCTCGTTACTCAACGAGGTCGTAGTCGGCTTCGCTCGTCAAAAGAAACGGTGAGCTCGTGGCTCGTGGGCCTTGACGAGCTCAGCTCTTTTTTTTTTATACACGTTTTTTTTCTAAATTTTTTTTTAAAAAAAATAGATTTTCGGTAAAATTTTATCTTATAAGTATTTTTATTTTGTAAACAATTTATTTAGACTTTGATAAAGTATATTTTTATAATATATTTTTTTATGAATTTATCTTATAAATAATACTTATAAGTTTTTTGTAATTACAATTTAATTTTTTTAGTTATAAATAATTTTTAATTAATATATTTTCATTTTCAAGTTTGTTTTGAAGAAAATATATTGATTGAAAATTATTATTTTATAAATGATAAAATTAAAAAAAAATATGAGAAATTGTCAAATGATTTTTCAAAAATTTTTTTTTTTTAAAAATAATAAAATATTAAAATATAAACCCTCTTCCTTTATCCGAGCTTGGGATCGGCTATTTCAATAGTTCAATTTCGAGTAGGCGGAGTTAAAAATTGTACAGGAACAACTTTTTACGTGTACAATTTTTTTTAAAAATTGTAAAGGTATTAAAATAAAAATTTCGTCATAAATATGATTAAATTAAATATCACTTACTTGACTACATGCAATTTTGGCATATTTATCTTGCAGTCGAAAATGAGCGTCTTGCCAGTCCTTCACGCACATTAATGCTTATAAAATATCTTCTTTTAGTCGATTCCTAACTTCAGAGAAAACCCTAGACCCTGCACTAAAAGCAGATTCCGAAACTACAGTGCTAACCGGAGGTGTTAGTAGATCTTTTGCCATTGTAGAAACTATTGGCCATCGACGTTCATACCTTCGCCAGAAGTCAACTACTTCTTCTGAATTTTTCCTTAGTGCATTGTTACTAGGCCAATTATGATTAAAGTAATCAAGTAATTCAGCAGGCAATGCATTCGGACTATTACTCGATGTTTGAGTACATGCAGTGGAAGACAAACTACTATTATTGGATGAACCATATGCATATCCAGTTTCACCATATCTATATGAGTTCATGCCTTCAAATAAATTTAAAATTTCAGCGTCGTCATCTCCTAAATTAGTGGGAGAAGTACTTGTAGAGCCGAAGGGTACACGAGTAACATGTGTACCCATTCGTGAAGCATATAATACATATATTTCAGATAAAGTTGCTTCCAAATTCCTATAGGTAATAGGTACGTTAAAAGTTAAAAGTTTTGACATTCGTTCAATTATAAATTTAGTACCCGATAAATTATATTGGGGGTCCATGACGCATGCTAATGGAAATAACATAACATGGGCAAGTCTTCCCAATATTTTCTAAACTTTAATTCCATGGCAATTATAACTGAACTAAAATCGGGGTCATCTTTATATCTATCAAAAGCCCTAGAAATTAGATAAAGACGTTGAAGGACCATAAAACTAGTAGGATAATAAACACCAGACAAAATATTTGTAGAATCATAAAAACATTTCAAAAAAGCTTTAATTTTAATAACTAAAGCCCAATCGGACTCATTCAAAATATTTTCGTCGTCGTCCCTCATATGCCTATTGTTATAAAATTTAGTAATTAAATGTTCGAATCCTTCACATGATTTTAATAATAAATATGTGGAGTTTCATCTATGCGCTACGTCACTAATAAAAGTTTTTGAATGCAACACCCCAGTTTCGGCACAAAAATTCTCAAACGCTTGTTTTCTACTAAGTGTAATAGTGATATAAATTAGTGCATTCCTAATTCATTGAATTTCATCCTTAACATATTTTAAACCATCTTGTACTATTAAATTTAAAATATGGCATAGACATCGAATATGAAATAAATAACCACCGAATTCGGGTTGAAGTACTCTTTGTAATTTCTCGATAACAGACTTATTTACATTAGAGTTATCGAATGTAAAAGAGCGAATTTTACTCTCGCGTTTATATTCTCTGATAATGTTCATAATAGCACTAAATATATTCGGAGCATTGTGCGGGTACTCAATAATTTTAAAAGCAATTATTCCTTTATGCATGATCCAAAATGGGTCTATATAGTGTGCAGTTGCAGCAATATAACCTCTTTTATTAATCCCTTCCCATAAATCCGAAGTTAAAGATATCACACCCCCATATTTTTCTAAATCGGCAATCAATATTTTCTTTGCAGTTTCAAAATATTCTATTGTATTAGAACGAAGAGTATTTCGACTTACCCCAACGTACCTTGGTTGAAGATATTCTTGCACAAAGGTAACAAAATGTTGGTTGTCCGTTTGTGCTAGTGGCAACTCAGATCCGGCAACGTACTTCACCATTCCTGTTCGAGTTCTTTCCTCCGAATACATCTACGTATTAAGTGGCGTAGTAGTAGCACCGCTGCCTGGACTACCAAATTGTAGTTGCGTTTGACCCACAGGAAGAAGACCATGTTTGGCCGCACATGTTTTGTAGTAACGGTTGAGGTGGGTAGTTCCAATGCCGTTTTGATAGGCCAATCGTTGTTGACAGTATTTACATACTGCTTTGGTTTCTAGAATTCCAGTGATCACACGACCAGTTTAAACCAATTTAAAATGGTCCCAACATTTTGCCTGCTTTCTTCTCCTTTCTCTTTCCTCTTGCATCGGGAATTTCAATAACAGGTTCATCATCCTGTTCCAAATCAATTGGAGCATCGACATCAACGTCATCCAAATCAATTGGATGACTACTTTCATGAACATTGTAATCTTCAATATTTTCTGGAATGGGTATTTCATCTAGACCGACGAACTCATTCCCAAATTGATTATGGGGCACATGTGCTGCATTCCTGACTCGACATCGAACAAGTTTTCAATAAATGAGCGTGGATCCATTTGTGAATAATTGAAATTGAATATTGAAGAAGAAGAAGTGAAGTATAATTGAGAAGTGGATGAATGAATATTATGTAGTAGTGTAGAAAATATATTGTAAAATCAAGATTATAATTTAATGATATGAATATAAAATGTAGAAGAGTATAGAAATAAGAATGAATGAATAATATTGATTATAATTGATTTGTAGAGAGTATAGTAGAGAATAAGAGATTGATAAAAAAAAATTGTTGTAATTGATGGGTATTTATAGGAACAAAATGAAATTTGAAAAAAAAAATTTGAGAACCAAAACGGTCACTGAAAAACTTCAGTGACCGTTCTGGTCACTGACTTTTAATTTTATTAGTTTTTTTTTAAATTGGAAATTTGGACGAGCCCACGAGCCGACTCGGGCTCGTGGCTCGCATTTGATGAGCTCACGAGCCCAAGCTCGTGGGCTCGTCCACGAGCCGTTCGTCGAGCGGCTCGTCCAAAATATTTTTGTTCGGCTCGTTGCTCGGGCTCCTTTTTTACGAGTCCGAGAGGCTCGTGGCTCGTTTTAGACTAGTCGAGCCCACGAGCGGCTCGGCTCAATTACCACCACAACATAACACATTCAAAATTAGTGTGAATCATGCATGGACTCTTCGTGAACTAAATAGGTGAACAATGACCTAAAACTACCAAAAATGCATAAAAATTATGAAACTTTCCTAATCTAATGCATAAAGCGAAATAAATAAAAGAGTAGAATGATGGGTTGCCTCCCAACCAATGCTAGTTTATTGTCTATAGCTCGAATTTACCGTGTGGTCTTCATTCTGTGGTTCTAGGTCAACTGTAGACTTTTCTTTGGAAAATTTACCACTCCAACAATATTTCAACCGCTATCCATTGACTGCAAAGGTTTCTTTACTGACATGATAGATTTCTACAACCCCATATGGAAACACCTTAGTAATTGTGTATGGACCCGACCACCCGGACCTCAATTATCCCAGGAATAGCTTGAGTCTGGAATTGAACAACAGCACTTTTTGTCCCACTTCGAACTATCGCCTCTAAATATGCACGTCATGAAACTTCTTTGTTCGTTCCTTGTAGAGTTTTGCATTTTCATATGCCAACCGACACTCATCCATTTCATTCAGCTGAAGTAAACGTTTTTCACCAACTGCATGCAAATCTAAATTCAATAGTCGAGGAGCCCAATATGTCTGGTGCTCCAATTCAACTGGTAAATGGCATGCTTTCCCAAAAATTAGGTGGTAGGATGACATGCCTATAGATGTCTTAAATATTGTTATGTAAGTCCACAAGGCATCATCTAGCTTCTTGGACCAGTCTTTCCTTGAAAAACTCACTGTGACCTCAAGTATCCTTTTCAATTCCCGATTAGAGACTTCAACTTGACCACTGGTTTGAGGTGATATGGGGTAGCCACTCGGTATCTAACTCCATATTTACTCAACAATTGTTCAAACTGGCGATTATAGAAATGTTTTTCCCCATTACCTATGATAGCTCTAGATGTGCCATAGCGAGTGAAAATGTACTTCTTTAAGAATCCAATCACCACTTTTGCATCATTTGTTGGAAATGCCACTACCTCTACCCACTTGGAGGCATAGTCAAGTGCTACAAGTATGTATTCATTTGAGCATGATAGAGAGAACGGACCCATAAAGTCAATCCCACATACATTAAAAAGCTCCACTTATAGAATACAATTTAGAGGCATCTCATTACGTTTCGATATATTACAATGCGTTGACACCTGTCACATCTCTTCACAAACTCAAAGGCATCTCTAAACATTGCAGGCGAGTAGAATCTCGACTGTAGAATTTTTGCTGCTGTCTTTGAAGCCCCAAAATGCCCTGCATAGGTAGATGAATGACAATGTTCAAGTATTTGAGACACTTCTTCTCAGGCACACACCGTCTAATGATCTGATCTTGTCCCTCACCTATAGAGTATGGGATCCTCCAAGAAGTAGTATTTCAACTCAGCGAAGAACTTCTTCCTCTGATGACTAGAATAGTCCGATGGAGTGATTAATATCACCAAATAGTTTACAATGTCAAAGCACAACTTCCATACGAAAAATCTGCTCATCTGGAAAACTTCATTTATCTCCACTGTATTTATCTGATCTCCTCGCTCAAATCGAGATAAGTGGTCGGCCACCACATTTTCATTCATCTTTTTATCTCGAATTTCCAAGTCAAACTCTTGCAGAAGTAAAACCCTTCGGATCAATCTTAGTTTGGCATCCTTCTTTGTCATCAGATATTTCAAAGCAGCATGATCGATTAGACTATGACCTTTGACCTAGCAAGATAGGATCGAAATTTATCAAAGGCATAGACCACAACCAGAAGGTCCTTCTCAGTAGTGGCATAGTTAAGCTGTGTGTCATTCAATGTCTTGTTCGCATAGTAGATTACATGAAATATTTTTTTCCTTTTTGCTGCCCTAATACTGCCCCTACTACGTAGTTACTAACATCGTACATTAGTTCAAACGGTAAACTCCAATTCGGTGCTATGATGACTGGTGATGAGATAAACTTTTCTTTCAGAGTGTTGAAAGATTGTAGACACTCCCCAGAGAAGTCGAAAGTGACATTCTTAACTAGCAAATTGCAGAGAGGCTTCGAAATCTACAAGAAATCTCTAATGAAGCATCGACAAAATCCAACATGCCCAAGAAAACTGCGAACGCCCTTAACTGATGTAGGTGGCGATAATTTCTCAACAACTTGAATCTTTGCCTTGTCTACCTCAATCCCATTAGTTGAAATGCGATGTCCCAACACAATGCCTTCATGTACCATAAAATGGCATTTCTCACTGTTCAACACCAACTTTGTCTCCTTACACCGCTGTAAAACAAGCTAAGATGCTCTAAACATTCATCAAATGAATAACTGAATACCGAGAAGTCATCCATGACGACTTCTATGAAGTTTTCCATCATATCGGAGAAGATGGTCATCATGCAATGCTGAAAAGTAGTAGGGGCATTGCATAGACTGAATGGCATCCTACTGCAGGCAAAGGTACCATAGAGAAAAGTGAAAGTAGTTTTCTCCCGGTCGTCTAGTTATACCCGGAATACCTATCAATAAAACAGTTGTGTGAGTGACCTACAAGCCTTTCCAACATTTGATCAATAAATGGAAGAGGGAAGTGATCCTTCCGAGTAGCATTATTGAGTTTACGATAATCAATGCAAACTCTCCATCTCGTAACAGTCCTGATGGGTATTAATTCATTTTTCTCATTTTGCACCACTATAATACCTCATTTTTTTGGCACAACCTGAACAATGCTGATCTTTGCACTATCTGAGATAGGAAAAATAATTCCAATATCTAAAAGTTCAATCATCTCTACCCTGACTACCTCATTCATGTTTGGATTAAGTCTCATCTGACCATCTATACTTGGTTTGAAATTCTCCTCCATGAAAATCTTGTGCATGCAGAGTGAAAGGATGATCCCTCTAACGTTAGCAATAGACCACCCAATAGCTATTTGATTCTTTTTTTAGTACCAAAGCAGTCTCTCCTCTTCCAACTCGTTAACTAAATTCGAAATTATGACCGAGAATGTAGAAATTCTCCCAAATAAGCATAACGCAGATAAGGTGGTAGTTGCTTGAGCTCTAATTTTAACGGTTGTTGGATCGATGGCAGTGGCTTTGTAGGATCGGTTCCCAACTCCTCAAAATTTTATTTTCGCGCATATGGCGGGATTATCTCCATAAATCGTGCACAAACCTCAATCTCACTAGAGTTAGTGTAAGTGGATTGAGAATGCATGATACAAGCTTCAAAAGCGTCAGATGGATGCTGCAATTGAAAGGTTTCATGAATTGCTCTATCAACCACATCAATACGAAAGCAACTGTCAATCTCCGTGGTATATTTTATAGCTTTGAAGACATTGAACGAAATCTAATCTTCCCTCAATCTCATAATCAACTGCCCTCGCTGTACATCTATAAGAGCCCTTCCAGTAGCCAAAACTGGTCAACCCAATATAAGTGGTACATCATTGTCTTCCTCCATATCTAGAATAAGAAAATCCGCTGAAAATATAAGTTTCTCCATTTTTACCAAGACATCCTCAATGATTCCTCGTGGATGAGATCAATCAGCCAGTTGTAGGGTCACCGCGGTTGCTTTAGCTTCTCCCAATTCTAGTTTTCTGAAAACAAAACGTGGCATTAAATTAATACTGGCACCCAAATCACATAAAGCTTTATCAAAGTAATAGTTTCCTATAGTGCAGGGTACAGTAAAACTCCCTGAATCTTTTAGCTTTGGAGATAGCTTTTTCTGAATTCTTGCCACTGCATTCCTCTGTTAGTATCATCATTTCATGCTCCTCCAGCTTGCGTTTATTGGATAGGATGTCCTTGAGAAATTTGACGTACCTGGGTATCTGCATAAGTGCTTCGGCTAACGGAATGTTGATGTGAAGTTTTTTGAAAACCTCCAAAAACTTCATGTTTTGTTGATCCAGCTCATGCTTCTTCAACCTCTAAGGGAATGGAATTAGGGGCTCGTATGGATTGATATGAGTGGTTACTTTACCCTGTGAAGTATCTGAACTCTACTTAGTAGTTGTCACTTTGGTATGGTCAGCTTTTCCCTCAATTACAGGACATGTTGTTTCTTTGTCTACACCTAGTCTCTTCACATTGATCTCTGGAAATTGAAACCCACTTCTTGTGGTTATTGCTTCAACATGTTTCCTTAGATTTACTTCAGTATTGCTTGGCAAGGCACCTGGTGTCCTTTCAATTCACAGAAAATGTTATCTGTCCCACATGCGTCTCCAGGTTCTTGATTGTAGCTCCCTGATTTTGGAGAGTTATTTCAGTCTTCCTCATGAATTGGTTATTTGTTTCCATATGTTTATCAGTTTTTCCATGAACTTCGTAAATATTTCATCCAGCTGAACCTTCTTCTCCTGTTGAAACTGTCCCTGTGGTCATTCTGATTTTGGAATTTGTTTTGGTTTCTACTTCAAAAGAAATTTGGATGATTTCTCCACTCGGGATTGTAAGTTTCAGAGTTTAGATTGTTTTGTTGGCATTGGCCCCACTATGCATAGTCCACCTATTCCATTCCGTGTGAAAGGATTGGGAATTCTACTGTGCTGTGTTCCGCCCTACATTCTTTGCAATTAGATTTTCTTGTTTGTGCTGCAGTTGCTAAAAGTGATATACTCTCTACCTCGTGAAATAAAGAATCGATTTTAGCAGATTAGGCCAAGTAGGTGTCTACCTCATAGACACCTGATGATTTCTTCTAAACCGCCCACTCAAGGGACCACATGGCTGAAGTATTAGCCATTCTCTCAAACAATTTCCATGCTCCATTGACTATTCTTGTGGTTAACAAGCCATTAGATGATGAGTCCACCATTCTTCTAAAAGAGGGAAGTAACCCTATATAGAATAATCGGATTTAGGTTTTCTTTTCAAAATCAGGTTGAGGGTACTTCCGTAGCATATTTTTAAACCTATTCCACACCTCATCAAAAGATTCAGATTCATTCTAACCAAATATCGATATGCCATGTCTCAACTATGCTACCTTGGCCGGTGAGAAGAACTTTGTATAGAATCTGTAAACTAGCTCATCTCATGTAGTTATACTTGCAACAAGAAATGAATCCAACCATTCCAGAGCTTTATCCCATAAGGTATGTGGAAATAGCCTCAGCCTAATAGCATTGTCTGAAATTCCTTGGTACCTGAAGTGTTGACACATATCAAAAAATCAGGATATATGTGTATGTGGATTCTCATTAGCCATCCCATAGAATTGATGCCCATCTGAAAGAGTTAGATGACATTTGTTTTCAGTTGGAAGTTTGGCTACCCAAATGGTGGATATACAATGCTAGATTAGCTTTGGACGATAAATGGTGCCATGAAATACCCAAGTAGCATATTTCCTTCATCTTCCGCCTCTGCATTTACTAGAGGTACATGATTGATTATCGGGTTGATTTGAATATTAGCCATTGGTACTTGCTGCTTTTGGTCTTTTTGTTGTGCTGCTACTTCTCTTTGCCTACTATGAAAGGTTCTTTCGATTTTTGGATCAGTTGGAATCAATTCACCGTCAATCGACCTTCGCATATAAGACCTGAGAGAAAAACAATGGTAGCACTCAGAAAATAAATAAAATTCAACTAAAGAAGTTCGAATTAGTGTTAAAGTAAATAAAATCAAACTAAACTGAATCCCCAACAACGGTGCCAAAAACTTGATACACGAAAATATGTTTCGACTTATATCACCGCAAGTGTACAGTTCATTTCAAGTAATAAAGTGGATTTTTAAGTCCAAGTATCATTCCCAAAGAGATTTAATATTTTAATTCTATCTATTCCGACCTTAACCGAAACAAGAATTGTGTTATGGGTTATTGTAACTAAATTATAGCGAAAGTAATCTAATCATGCAATGATGGATTGATTTACCAAATTTGATGCAAATTATACTAAATACCATTGATGTTTGAATGCAAATTGAGATGACTAATAAATAAGAAATGCATTAGGATTGCAAATCCCCATGCAATGATACATTTTTACTCTAGTTCTACAATTTGAAAACATGTTTTGATTTGTGAAGAATCAATGTTCCTATTTCATTCAAAACACTCTATCTCTGGATTAAGTTTGAACCTATTTTCATACACGACCCGACTATATCTCTATGACGGGAGCGACTATACAAAAATGCATGAATTTTTGTGAACACTTAGAGATTCACGTAAAACATAGTGGTATATCTATATCTCCTATCGGACCATACAATGATTTATTCCTTGTCGAGCCTATTTCTCCTCTCTCGAATGGATGAAATATGCAACCACAGCCACATAATCATGGATAAAAATAAATATATATAAATGATTCAACAATAAAAATATGCATTTTAATGTCAATAATGTAAAACTAAGAATTAAAACATCACATCACATGGTTCATCGTTCGCCTAGTACAGTAAAATCTAGTCTAGCATGGAAAAACTAAGAAAATAACAGATATATGTAGGAGAAGACATCACCTAATCAATTCTTGAATCTTAACGTTAATCTTCTTGTTCTTATCCCTTTTTCTTGCTCTCCAAGCACTCAGTTTTATGTTAGAATTCATTCTCCCTTGTTCTGGACGAAATTAGGGTTTAAAACATGTCTAAGATACGTTTTCACAATAGTTCTAACCAAACAAGGAAATTGAGATTTTCGTTCTAGAAAACAACCATGCGACCGCATGGTTTAACAATTTTTACCATCTAATTCCCTGCATGTGGTTGTGCGACTGCATGGAGTAAGCAACTTCCAAAATCTGTTGTCTTGGTCCCTTAATTTTGTTTTCTCATATTTTAACATTGTTTCTTCAATCTTCACCTTCCAACATCTCATGATTTTACCAATTGGTTACCTAGCTCATTTTCATGCTCGATTTTCCCTTCGGGTCAACTTTTAGTTAATTGCATTTTGGTCCCTGAACTTTCATTTTTTTCATGTTCGTCATTTTTCGCTCGTTTTCACATACTTTTCGTTATATCCATCAATATTGTCCTGCAAACACAATTTATATCGAATTAAGTCATATTTCAAAAGTAATCTAATCATGCAATGGTGGATGGATTTACCAAATTCGATGCAAATTATACTAAATGCAATTGATGTTTGAATGCAAATTGAGATAACTAATAAATAAGAAATGCACTAAGATCGCGAATCCCCATGCAAAGATCCATTTTAACTCTAGATCTACTATTTGACAACACGTTTTGATTTGTGAAGAATCAATGTTCCTATTTCATTCAAAACACTCTCCCTCTCTCGATTAAGTTTGAACATATTTTCATACACAACCCGACTATATCTCTATAATCGGAGCAACTATACAAAAATGCATGGATTTTTGTGAACACTTAGAGATTTACGTAAGGCATATCGATATATTAATATCTCCTATCAGACCATATGATGACTTATACCCTGTCGAGCCTATTTTCCCTCTCTCGAATGGATGAAATATGCAACCACAATCATATAATCATTGCTCATATAAGTATGGATAAAAATCAATGTATATAAATCATTCAACAATCAAAATACACGTTTTAATGTCAATAATGTATAACTAAGAATTAAAACATCACATCACATGTTTCATCATTCTCCTAGTATAGTAAAATCTAACCTAGCATGGAAAAACTAAGAAAATAACATATATATGTATGAGAAGACATCACCCAATCAATTCTTGAAGAAAATTCTTGAATCTTGACGTTAATCTTCTTGTTCTTCTCTATTTTTCTTGCTCTCCAAGCACTCTATTTTACTTTCGAATTCGTTCCCCCTTGTTCTGGATGGAATTAAGGTTTAAAACATGTCCAAGATACGTTTTGTAGAGGCCCAAATCTTTTGTATAAAGCTAGGACCATAATTATGTGATTAACTTTACATTAGGCCCAATAAAGGAAAAATAAGCCCAAAAGATAGTCCAATACATGTTTAAAGGTAAAACAATGTTTATAAAGTATTTTCTTAAAAACGATTTGATGAAGATTGGACGGAATGCAAAGTATTTCATTTTATGGCTAAAAGCACACTTCAAATATTTTTAGTCTCCTTTGAGACCCATTTTCGACACAGAAATAATTCGAATTTGAAAATGATATTTGAATAAAAGTTGTAGCTCTTTGAGTTAGATTTCCAACGCACTTTGAATCACCTCAATCGGATATTGGGAGAAAATGTTATGATACAAATACTGTAAGCTGTGCAGTGTCGACCAGAAAACCCGAAAACTCGAAACTTGCGAATTTTTTGAATTAATGGCCACTACTTGCACTACTTAATTACCCTATTTAATATGACCTTTCACTCACCCCAAACCTCACCTATAAATACTCTCTTCACTCATTTGATTTTTCACACCAAAAACACTTTCAATTTGCTTTCAAAGTTGAGAGAAAAATAGAGAGTTTGGGAGAGAAAAGGAAGGTGGTTTTTCAAAGTGTTTTCCAGAAGTTTTAAGTGTGGGCAAAAATATTCTGCAAGAAGGTTTTTGTGATTTCAAAAGGCGTTTTCAAACAACAAAGAAAGGTCCAAACGTCCAAGCTTCGTCAAAGTTTTGAAGTTCATCCAAAGTTTTTCAAAGTTCTTTTCAAAGTTCATCAAGCATCAAATCGAGGTAGGTAGAGGTGCATAAAATTGTTATACGTGTTTAAGTTATAATTTCTAGCAAGTAATGTTCTATGCAAAAGGCTAATGTTGTGTGTTAAATGGTATCGTCGGTTCGGCATGTGCCCTTCATGTCAAATGGTTCCGTCGGTGCAGCATACATTTAAAGGTTAATGTTGTGTGTAAAATGGTATCTTCGGTTCGGCATGCACCTTTCATGTCAAATGGTTCCATTGGTACTGCATACATTTTCATGTCAAATGGTACCTCCGGGTACGGCATGTTTTATGGAAGTTCTAATGTTAATTGTTATGAAATGCTTAGCTTAATCACGATTGCACCTATGACGCCTATTGAGTTTTCAACTCACGGGTTTCTACCCTATATCTACAGATTAAATGTTGATACACCGGGTTGGATGATGGAAGAGATGGAAGGAGATGCAATGAGCTTATGGGAACCCGGTGAACAAGTCATTTAGATTTAAAGTCTTTAACGTTTCAAATGTTACTTCCAACGTTATTTCTTTTGAGTATCTTGAACAAGTCATGATTTCATCAAATAAATTATATTTCGTTATTTTGGAAAGTTATAAAGTGTTTTATTTCAATATCCTTCAAAAAGAATGTTTGTTAAGATTTAAGCTTCCGCTAAGATATGCACACTTGTTACTAAACCACCGGTTAAGTTAAGTAAAGTAAGTAGCGTTCCGGTCCACTAGGGGTGGGGGCGTTACAGCGTGGTATCAGAGCAATGGTTTGTAAACCGGTTCTGTAGACCAAGTATGTTTTCAAAACAAAAAAACAAAAATTGAAAGTTTAAGGTATTCCATGGCATATTGCATTCATCCATCGAATCTCGTCCTACAGCCCAGGTATGTGAAAAGTTTAAAGTTATGGAAGTTATGTTTATGGAAGTTATGATTTGATGCTTTGATAAGTTATGGCACATTTTCAAGTATATGTTTATGTTAAAATTAAATGTGCTGTTTCAAAGATATGTATTGGACTTGGGCTAAAATTTAAATTTACGGGCATAAAGAAAATGTATGTTATGATGTTATGTGATAAAAGGCATAATTGGGCATTTATGTGACGGAATGGTTAGATATTTACAAACAGCAAGGAAGACTACGGCTAGGGCTCATAGGGCAGATTTAAACCGTAGAATTGCTATCCATGCTTATGAGAACTATGTAACGGATCCTAACCGACCGCTTAGCGATCATGTGCATGACATCTATGAGAGATGCATGACGGCGGTTAATGCCGGTATGGAGATCGCGCATATTGAAGCCATAAATAACCTCATACACTCCCTCCCACCTCAATGGGGAGATATGGGAGTCACAGTTAGAGATGAAATGTTAGAAGGCAATCCAAACATGTTCGAGTTCGAGAGATATTGTCATGCCCAGATAGATTTATGGGATGATGTAATCCATGAGGAGCCTGAGGAAGAACCTATGGTTGAGGAAGAAGACCCTGAAGAGGAACCCGAGGAGGAGCAGGAGCCTGAACCAGAATCACAAGTAGTTATAGATATAGAGTCTGGGCCTGAGGCGGAAGATTCTTTCGAAGATGAAACTCCACCAAGGAAGCTTCGTAAAACTCATAGGGATTAGAGATCTAGATATTCTCATTTCCTTATGATGTCTTCTTTCATGATAAGTTTATCAAACTATTATGTATCCTGATTTCAAGAAGTATGACCTTGACGGACTATGAGCGAAAGTTCGACCAGCTTTCGAGGTATGCTCCACACTTAGTGGACACGGAGGCGAAGAAAGTCTGACGGTTCGAGCAAGGGCTGAACTCGGACATGAGTATGATCCTTATGTCCCACGATTTCACTTCTTACCGTGGAATGTTCGAACGAGCTCATGCAATCTGGTATCAGAAGGCCAATGCGGAGAAATCGGTTCAATTGGACAACCGACAGGATAAAGGACAGTTTGGGAAACGAAGGTGGAACGACCAAGATAAAGGAAAAAGCAAGTGGCAGAACAAGAGGGCTAATGGCGGAGCCAATGCCAATAAGAGAATAGTGTTGGTCAATGCGCCATGTGCTAAGTGTGGAAGGACGCATCGTGGCGAATGTCTGCAAGGGAAGAATGTTTGTTACCGATGCGAGAAGACAGGACATATCATCAGGGATTGTCCCATATTTGCACCGAAAAAGGATGACAGTAAGGATCAAGATCAGAAGGGGAAAGTACGAGTTTTTGCACTGACTCAGAAGGAGGCAGAGGAGAACTCGAACATCATAGCAGGTACTGTGTTGATAGCCAATATGCCTGCTTATGTACTGTTTGATTCAGGAGCTACGCACTCCTTTGCGTCGACAATTTTTATGGCTAGGTCTAGTATTACTTGTGATAAATCGGAAGGTTTATTAGAAGTTAATATCCCTACAGGTAACCCTTTGAGTACTGATAAGATAGCCAAATCTGTTAGTATTGAAGTTGAGGGAAAACCTATGGAAGCAGACTTATACATGATAGAGATGAATGACTTCGATGTAATACTAGGCATGGATTGGTTGGGTAGTAATTATGCCACCATCCGATGTAAGGAAAGAGAAGTATTATTTCAAAAACCAGGAGAGGAACCATTTTCTTTCTTTGGAATCAAGACGAAACCTTTTATTCGACTAGTATCGACTTTACAAGCTGAGAAGATGTTGAGAAAATGAGCTTGTCAAGGATATTTGGTAAATACCCTAGGAGGGAAACAGGAGACAGTAAAGATTGAGGACGTACCAGTAGTACGGGAGTTCGAAGATGTGTTTCCAGAAGAGCTATTTGGTATTCCACCAGATAGGCAAGTGGAATTCACCATAGAGCTAATTCTTGGAGCGGCACCAATGTCGAAATCCCCATATAGAATGGCTCCGAAGGAACTACAAAAGTTAAGGAAACAAATACAGGAACTCCTTGATATGGGATTCGTACGACCAAGTGTATCTCCATAGGGTGCGCCAGTGTTGTTCGCGAAGAAGAAATATGGAAGCATGAGGATGTGTATCGATTACAGGGAGTTGAATCGATTAACCATAAGAATAAGTACTCACTCTCTAGAATCGAGGATCTGTTAGATCAACTGAAAGGAGCTAAGGTATTTTCCAAGATCGATTTACGATCTGGGCACCATCAATTAAAAGTGAAAACAGAGGATATACCTAAGACAGCTTTCAGGACTCGTTATGGACACTACGAGTTTATGGTGATGCCATTTGGATTAACCAATGCACCAGCAGTATTCATGGATCTGATGAATCGAGTATTTCATTAGTATTTAGATCAATTTATCATAGTCTTTATTGACGACATTTTGATATACTCCAAGAGTAAGGAGCAACATGAAGAGCATCTAAGAGTAGTCCTAGAGGTGCTATGCAAGGAGAAACTTTATACCAAATTCAAGAAGTGTGAATTCTGGCTTGAACGAGTTGGATTTCTTGGACATGTAGTCACTGCCCCAAGGGATTGAAGTAGATCCAGCAAAAGTGGAAGCAGTAACTAACTGGAAGGCGCCGACTAATGCTGGTGAAGTACGGAGCTTTCTAGGATTGGCTGGGTATTATCGAAGGTTTATTGAAGGATTTTCCAAGATAGCTAGCCCAATGACGCAACTTACGAGAAAGGGAGTCAAATTTCAATGGACGGATATCTGTGAGAAGAGTTTTCAAGAACTTAAGCAGGGGCTGATATCTGCGCCTGTGTTAACAATACCTGAGGGAACAGAAGGGTTTGTTATATACAGTGATGAGTCCAAGCAAGGGCTAGGATGTGTACTGATGCAGAATGGAAAAGGTAGTAATCTACGCTTCAAGGCAATTGAAGAAGCATGAGCAGAACTACCCGACGCATGATTTAGAGCTTGCGGCGGTAGTACACGTATTGAAAATATGGCGACACTACTTGTATGAAAGTAAGTGTGAAATTTATACGGATCATAAGAGCTTAAAATATTTCTTCACACAGAATGAACTAAACATGAGACAGAGACGATGGTTAGAGTTAGTGAATGATTACGACTGCACCATTCACTACCATCCAGGTAAGGCAAATGTGGTGGCCGACGCCTTGAGTAGGAAATTGACGGGACAGTTGACATCACTACTCACTTGTCAAATGGAGTTAGAAAAGGACTTGGAAAGATTGAAGATTGAGGCGGTTACCACACCAAGACAAGTCACAGGGAGATTAGCACCTTTGACCATTCGACCTACTCTTCGAGAACGAATTATAGAAGCACAAGGTAAGGACCTGTTCTTGATGAAGATCAAGGAAGAAGTTGGAACAGATAAGAGAAAAGATTTTGGAATAGCCGCAGACCAAGCACTGATGTAAAGGAAGAATCTGCGTGCCTAAGAATGAGGATTTGAGGAACGAGATATTAAAAGAAGCTCATTCCACCCCGTACGCCGCACATCCCGGTGGTACGAAAATGTATCAAGACCTTCGAGATACATTCTGGTGGAGAAACATGAAAAGGAGTATCAGACTGTACGTGCATAAATGCATAATATGTCAGCAGGTTAAGGCGGAACACCAAAGACCAGCAGGATTTCTGAATCCTTTAGAGATACCTGAATAGAAATGGGAAAACATCACAATGGATTTTGTGGTTGGATTTCCCAAGTCAGCAAAAGGACACAATGCTATATGGGTTATAGTAGACCGATTGACGAAGGCAGCTCATTTTCTTCCAATGAAAATGACTTTCAATATGGACCAGTTGGCACAATTGTACCTAAAAGAAATAGTCAGGATACACGGTGTACCTATGTCTATTGTGTCTGATAGAGACCCAAGATTTACATCTAAATTCTGGAAAAGCCTACAAGCAGCTATGGGAACGAAGCTGAATTTCAATACAGCATATCACCCGCAGTCTGACGGACAGTCTGAAAGGACCATCCAGACTTTAGAGGACATGTTGAGAGCATGTGTTTTGGATCTAGGTGGTAGTTGGGAGTCATACTTACCCCTAGTAGAATTTGCGTATAACAATAGTTTTCAAGCAACTATTGGAATGGCACCGTATGAAGCTCTCTATGGAAGAAGATGTAGATCCCCTGTTCATTGGGACGAAGTCGGGGAGAAGAGAATTTTGGGACCAGAAATAGTTGAAAGGACAGTTGAAGCGATCGATCAGATCCGAGCAAGGATAAAGGCAGCACAGGATCGGCAGAAGAGCTATGCTGACACGAGAAGAAAGGATTTAGAGTTTCAAGTGGGAGACAAAGTCTTTCTAAAGGTAGCACCAATGAAATGTGTACTTAGATTTGGAAAGAAAGGCAAGCTACGACCCAAGTATATTGGACCTTTCGAGATACTTGATAAGGTTGGGAACGTGGCTTACCGATTAGCTTTGCCACCTGAATTGTCAGCGGTACATGATGTGTTTCACGTATCAATGATAAAGAAATACGTGCACGATCCTAAACATGTGATAAGTTATCAGACCCTAGAAGTACAAAAAGATTTATCTTATGAGGAATCACCAATTAAGATACTGGATCGAAAAGTGCATAAGCTAAGGAATAAAGAGATTCAACTTGTTAAGATACAGTGGAATAATTACGGAATGGAAGAAGCTACATGGAAAAAGGAAGAAGAAGCTAAAGTCAAGTATCCCACACTCTTTGGCCAATTATAAGGTAAATTTCGAGGACGAAATTTATATAAGGGATGAGGGATGTAGAGGCCAAAATCTTTTGTATAAAGCTAGGCCCATAATTGTGTTATTAACTTCACATTAGGCCCAATAAAGGAAAAATAAGCCCAAAAGATAGTCCAATACATGTTTAAAGGTAAAACGATGTTTATAAAGTATTTTCTTAAAAACGATTTGATGAAAATTGGACGGAATGCAAAGTATTTCATTTTATGGCTAAAAGCACACTTCAAATATTTTTAGTCTCCTTTGAGACCCATTTTCGACATAGAAAAAATTCGAATTTGAAAATGATATCTGAATAAAAGTTGTATCTCTTTGAGTTAGATTTCCAACGCACTTTGAATCACCTCAATCGGATATCGAGAGAAAAAGTTATTATACAAATACTGTAAGTTGTGCAGTGTCGACCGGAAAACCCGAAAACTCGAAACTTGCGAATTTTTTGAATTAATGGCCACTACTTGCACTACTTAATTACCCTATTTAATATGACCTTTCACCCACCCCAAACCTCATCTATAAATACCCTCTTCACTCATTTGATTTTTCACACCAAAAACACTTTCAATTTGCTTTCAAAGTTGAGAGAAAAATAGAGAGTTTGGGAGAGAAAATGAAGGTAGTTTTTCAAAGTGTTTTCCAGAAGTTTTAAGTGTGGGCAAAAATATTCTGCAAGAAGGTTTTTGTGATTTCAAAAGGCATTTTCAAACAACAAAGAAAGGCCCAAACGTCCAAGCTTCGTCAAAGTTTTGAAGTTCATCCAAAGTTTTTTAAAGTTCTTTTCAAAGTTCATCAAGCATCAAATCGAGGTAGGTAGAGGTGCATAAAGTTGTTATACGTGTTTAAGTTGTAATTTCTAGCAAGTAATGTTCTATGCAAAAGGCTAATGTTGTGTGTTAAATGGTATCGTCGGTTCGGCATGTGCCCTTCATGTCAAATGGTTCCGTCGGTGCGGCATACATTTAAAGGTTAATGTTGTGTGTCAAATGGTATTTTCGGTTCGGCATGCACCTTTCATGTCAAATGGTTCCGTTGGTACGGCATACATTTTCATGTCAAATGGTACCTCCGGGTACGGCATGTTTTATGGAAGTTCTAATGTTAATTGTTATGAAATGCTTAGCTTAATCACGATTGCACCTATGACGCCTATTGAGTTTTCAACTCACGGGTTTCTACCCTATATCTACAGATTAAATGTTGATGCACCGGGTTGGATGATGGAAGAGATGGAAGGAGATGCAATAAGCTTATGGGAACCCGGTGAACAAGTGATTTAGATTTAAAGTCTTTAACGTTTCAAATGTTATTTCCAACGTTATTTCTTTTGAGTATCTTGAACAAGTCATGATTTCATCAAATAAATTATATTCCGTTATTTTGGAAAGTTATAAAGTGTTTTATTTCAATATCCTTCAAAAAGAATGTTTGTTAAGATTTAAGCTTCAGCTAAGATATGCACACTTGTTACTAAACCACCGGTTAAGTTAAGTAAAGTAAGTAGCGTTCCGGTCCGCTAGGGGTTGGGGCGTTACAGAGTTCTAACCAAATAAGGAAACTGAAATTTTCGCTCTAGAAAACAACCATGCAATTGCATGGTTTAACAATTTTGGCCATCTGATTCCCTGCATGTGGTTGTCCGACCGCGTGGCTTTTTACCATGCAAAATGTGTTGTTTTGGTCCTTTAATTTTGTTTTCTCATATTTTGACATTGTTTCTTCAATCTTCTCCTTCCAACATCTCGTGATTTTACCAATTTGGTTAATTAGCTCATTTTCATGCTCGATTCACCATTCGGGTCAACTTTTAGTTAATTGCATTTTGGTCCTTGAACTTTCATTTTCTTCCATGTTGGTCCTTTTATGCTCGTTTTCATATACTTTTCGTTATATCCATCAATATTGTTCTGCAAACACAATTTATATCGAATTAAGTCATATTTCAATATACTTATTAACAATTGTCCATATTTTGCGGTCTAAATAAGTGCGCAAAATACACTTATCAGCAGCCTAGAGGCTTGTGGGCCCATGGGCCTACTAGTGGACCAAAGATGTTTAATTAAAGAAAAATTTCTTATCTAAGAGATTAAGTATGGTCCATTCAAAACTAAGAAATAAGTTCAATTTCAAACATCAGATATTAATTAATTTTTATTTATGAAATAATTAATTAAAATATGTTTCATTAATACAATGTACTAAGGTCACATTCTATATTTTTTTGGTCACAAATTATCGAATTAACTCGTGGCAAATTGTATCTCGGTCATGGATCAAAAAATTTAGGGGTCACAAATTATTTCACGGTCACAAATCAAAAATTTTATAAGTCACAATTTATTCGTCGGTCACAAACAAAAAAATTTATAGGTCCAAATTTATTTATCGATCACAAATTATAAATTTTATAAGTTACGACTCAAATTTTTAGGTAACATATTATTTATTGGTCATAAAATATCCAATTTACTTGTCACAATTTCAAATAATTGGTCATTTATTATTTATTGGTAACAAATTAACCAATTTATTGGTCATACTAACAAAATAATTGGTCACAATCCCTTTTTATTGGTTACAATAACTAAACAATTGAAAATTACACCTAGTTATGTTTTTTAACTATCCAATTCAAAATTCAGATTTAAAAGCTTTTAATTCCATAATCAAATGATAATTCAAAATTTTAATATTAATAATATTATTATAAAATTAGTTAATCTACTTAACTATCCCACCCCATCCACCTATCACGATACTCATGACGTCAGTACCAAGCCACAGTGCTCAAGACGCCAGCACTGTAGCGGTATTGTTCTGAAGCTGCTAACCGTGGTGCTCAAGACGCCACCATCACAGCGGCATTGCTCTGAAGCAGCCAACACCATTGTGAAGTTGTTGTGCCCCCGTCACTCCGAAGTAGCCAAAGGCGCTCACGACGTTGCTGCGTAGTACGACGATGAAAAAAACAATGAAAACAACCTTCAAAACCAAAGCTAAACTCACCTATCCTGAATTTCAATTCACTGCCTCTTGTTTCTGCTTCCCTCTGTTTCTATTGCTTTCTCTCTCACTTTGGGGTCACTTGAATGGATAAATTATCTTAATAGGAGGTATATATAGAGTCCTAAAGGGTTGAGGTCGTGAATCTTGCTTAAGTGTCTCCAAGCAGGTTGTGGCTTCTTGCAACCATTTTTTATTTTTCTCTTATCTTGCATGGAGCCACATGTGACTTAGGAGATGTGTATCTATCCAATACAAAGTACTAAGTCTTTAGAAGACGTGGTGGAGGCCTTAGAGCTGAAGGAACTAAATGCTAAAGTGACAAGTCATCCAATGTTAAGGAGTTGTCTCTCTTTTGTTCATTTTTTATTTTTCTCTTATCTTGCACGGAGCCACATGTGACTTAGGAGATGTATATCTATCCAATACAAAGTACTAAGTCTTTAGAAGACGTGGTGGAGGCTTTAGAGCTGAAGGAACTAAATGCTAAAGTGACAAGTCATCCAATGTTAAGGAGTTGTCTCTCTTTTGTTCAATTCTGATTTTGTACCAGTCCTTCGAGGATTTGTATGGAATTTAGGGATAATATACTACATATTTTAAGTCTTCAAGGAGTGGTAGACGTTCCAAATGCTTAAGAGTGAAGGAATTGACCATTACAAAGATAAATCAATAGGCATGAGGTGGTCTCTTGTGGTTAAAATCTGATTTTGTACCTATCTTTGCAGTTACTAATCAAGTATCCTTAGTTTATTCTAATGTGTTTACAATCCACTTTACTTACCCTAAGATCCCAAAATATTTTATGGAGCTAATTCCTTAACCGTTCATTTAATAACTTACCCGATTGACACCGGATTCTCGACCGATTTCAAGTTTTCAACGATTTGCGCATCAATATTTATAACATAATATAAGCCTTATCTTATTATATTTTGATGTCACTTTATGTCTCGTGCTCTAAATGTGTCAATCACCTATCTAGGGTTTAAGCTTACCTTGATTGACCGAATGAAAACTTGAAACTTTTTCGATACTAATCTTGGACTTTTTGATATTCTCATTGCTTAACAAATCAATCTCCAACTCTAGATTGACTTAATTTTCTATCATAGCTCAACATAAAATTCATCACCTAGGTCAAGGAGTCGAAGACTAACACCATGTAAAGATCTTAAAATCTCAATAATCGAAAGCACCATTTTAAGGAAAAGCAATTAAGAACATTGATGCAAATGACATTGTAAATAGTATGAAATGCATGAATCATATTGGCCAAATGTGTAATGTGAAGTTCGGGATATTACATGATATCCTTTTTCTTTTGCTTTTTTTTTATTTACTTTCAGTGTTCTATTTAAATTTCTTGTCCTTAAGATCAAGAATCACTCGTTTATTATATTGTATCTGATGCGAATTTAATTTGGACTAGTTTTAGGTTTTCAAGTTGTTTCGTGAACGTTAACTCTGATTTTCAAAAATTGTCGGGTTTATTGGAATTTAATTGATTTTGTGATCTTTAACTTTAAAGTGGTACAATATGTATTAGCTCTATTCAAATAATGAGAATAGGCTTTGAACAAACACTTACAATATCCTTTGCAAGATTAACAATGGATCAATCGATCATTTTGATTTAGTTGAGGCTAGAACTAAAACTGGAAGAGAGAACAGAAGCCGAGAGAAAAACTTTGATTTGAACTGAAAAGCTTTCTTGATTGATCTCACTTCATCGAGCCATGTAATGCAAGATATCAAGATACAAGGAAGATACAAGTGAATATAAAAATACAATATGACATCAGCCACAGTGAACAAAAGATGACTGATAGAACACAACTTATAGCAAAATATATTAAAATATAACTGGAAAAACGTGGAGTTTAAATTGAAGTCTTCACATTAGCCTTCAATCTCCTCCTCGAAGCTTCCATTTAACACTCCAATTTGATGCTTCAATTCTTTAAAATGAGCCTTTGCATGTGGCTTAGTAAACAGATCTGCTAACTGGACTTGAGATTGACAATATTGCAAGTGAACCTTACCTTCCCTCAGCTTGCCTAATTGCATGAAATCTGACTTTAATATGCTTGGTCCTTCCATGATTAACTGAATTTTTGGCCACGGCAATAGCAGATTGATTATCAACTAAAATTGAAGTCGGATTAACTTGATTTTGATGCAAATCATTTAAAATTTTCCTCAGCCAAACTTCCTGATTAACAGCTGATGATGCAGCCATATACTCTGCCTCTGCTGTTGATTGAGCTACAATATCTTGCTTCTTTGAATTCCAACTAAATACACCAGACCCCAGAGTAAATAAATACCCAGACATGCTCTTCATATCATCCACAGAACCAACCCAATCACTGTCTGAATAACCAATCAAATCTAATCTAACTCCTCCTTCAAAGTAAATCCCATGATTGAGAGTCCCTCTGATGTATCTGATGACTCTTTTGGCAATAGCAAAGTGAGTTTACAAAGGATTTGTCATGAATCTGGATAGCAGGCTTGCAGCATACATTAAATCTGGTTTTGTTGAAGTTAAATACAGCAAACTTCCCATAAGGCTTCTATAATTTTTCTCATTGGCTGGTTGATCACCATCGTTCCTTGATAGCTTCGTGTTGGTGATAAATAATATTGAAATTTTTAAGATTAAAATCGTTTTCGAAGTGCTTAAATTAATTGTTTGCTAGACAATTCGACGAACATAAAATGAATTCTAAACTTTGACGGGATATGAGTGTCAATGCTCTTCATCCATGAGAAGCTTGCAAACTTCCCATAAGGCTTCTATAATTTTTCTCATTGGCTGGTTGATCACCATCGTTCCTTGATAGCTTCGTGTTGGTGCAATATGAGTGTCAATTAGCTTGCAATCCATCATTTTAAATCTCCTTAAAATGTCAACAACATACTTGTGTTGTGATACAAAGATTCCATCAGACTTCTGCTCAATCTCGATCCCAAGAAAATACTTTATTTCTCCCAAATTAGTCATCTCAAACTCCTTCTCAAGTTCTTGAGTGAATGAGTGAATCAGGTCTAGATTATTTCCAGTAATCAACAAGTCATCCACATACAATGAGATGATCAAAAAATTTGAATGAAGATTTGATTTTACATAGAGTGTGTGCTCACTCTCACTTCTTTGGAATCCATTTCCACACAAGTAACCAGCAATTCTACTATACCAAGCTCTTGGGGCTTGCTTTAAACTATACAAAGCCTTTCTTAACTTGCAAACATGATCAGGAACTGATCTTGAAATGATGCCATCAGGTTATTCTACAAAAACATCTTCTTCAAGTTCACCATTGAGAAAAGCTGACTTGATGTCTAATTGATGAATTGTCCACTTTCTTTGAGTTACTAAAGCAATCAGCAATCTGATTGTATCATGCCTTGCCACTGGTGCAAAAGTTTCAAAGTAATCCACTCCACATTCTTGAGAAAATCCTTTAGCTACAAGTCTGGCTTTGTACTTGTGGATCGAACCATCAGGATTTACCTTTGCTTTGTAAATCCATTTTACTCCAATTACATTATTATCAGCTGGTCTTGGTACTAGCATCCATGTCTCATTTTTCTGAATAATTTTCATTGCTTCTTCTATTACTTCAATCCATTCAGGATGTTTTGCAGCCTCTTCATAGTTGTTTGGCTCAACAATAGCCATGTAGCATCTTTCATAAACTTCATTCAATGGTCTAGTTCCTCTAGGAGGTGGACTAGAACTGGAAGTGGACTCAGATGGTCCATCATTTGAAGCACTGGATTCCATCACAGGTGGCTGAGCTTCTGGTTCTGTTACTGGATCATTCTGCTGCACTATAGGCACTGAAATTGAAGGTTGTTGTGGTTCAACCTCTTCCCAATTCCACTTAGCACTTTCATCAACCTTTGTATCCCTCAAGACTGCAATACTCTTTGTTTCCAGGTTATACACTCTATAACCTTTTGCTTGAGAGCTATAGCCAAGGAAAATTCCATCCACAGTTTTGTTATCCAATTTACTTCTCCTATGATCTGGAACATGGATATAGCACAAAGATCCAAACACCTTGAGGTGTTTCACTGTTGGTTTCACACTACTCCAAGCCTCAATTGGAGTCTTCCCCTTGACATCTTTAGTTAACAATCTATTTTGCAAAGAGACTGAAGTACACATAGCCTCAGCCAAGAATTTCTTTGGCAAATCCTTTTTCAGCCAACATGCTTCTTGCTATCTCCATCACTGGTCTTTTTTCCTTTCAGCCACTCAATTTTGCTGTAGAGTATAGGGTACTGTAAGCTGGTGATGAGTACCATTCTCTTCACAAAATTGATCAAACATCTTCGAAGTATATTCCTTGCCATTATCAGACCTTAACATCTAAATTTTGCAACCTAACTGACCTTCAACTAAGGCTTCGAACTTATTGAAGATGTGAAACACATCAAATTTGTTCTTCATAAAGTACACCCAATACATCTTGCGCAATCATCAATGAAGAGTACACAAATATCAATTTTGACTCAATGAGGGTGTTCTCATAGGTCCACAAATGTCAATATGCACCAGTTGCAATTTAAGAGTTGATCTCCAGGCTCCATCAGTTGGAAATGTTTCTCTATGCATTTTTCCATAATTGTAACTCTCACAAACTCCTCCTGGCTCTCGAATTTCAAGAAAATCTCTTACCAAACCTTGAGAATGTAGGTAGGCTAAGGATTTAAAATTATAATGACCATATCTCTTATGCCACAGATTTGATTCATCAAAGTTAACCTCAGCGGCATTTGCAATCACATTTTGCCAATAAATACTGAAACTCTTGTTCTTCATAGGCACACAAGCAATCTCAACATTATTTGAATCATGTATCTTGCACAAATGATCTTTAAAATGCAATGAATAACCATTTTGAACCGTTTGACCAACACTTAACAGATTTGATTTCAAACCAGGCACAAGTAAAACATTATCAATGTACCTCGTACCTTTCTTCGTTTGGACTGCAATGGTTCCCATTCCTTTAGCAGATACAACTTCACTGGTTCCCATCTTGATTGTGGCTTTGCAATCTAGATTCAAGTTGCAAAAAATCTCCTCTTTGCTTGTCATGTGATTTGTGCAAGACTGTCAATGAACCATGAATCTTTCTCCACCATGTTGGTCATATGAAATGCCAGAAATAGATGATTCTCAGCCTTCTTTTCATGAGCCAATGAAGCTTACTGATTTTGAATTCTAGGCTAATGATGGATAGGAGTTTGATTTGTTCATAAGCCAACAAGACACCTATAAGCTCTGTTAGAGTGAGACTTGACAGTATTTAGGATGCTCAATGGCTGTTGTAACAGTATCATATTTCTCAGGCAGAGTGATCAACACCTTTTGAACCACTCTTTTATCTGAAATTTTCTCACTATTCAGCTTGATTTGATTTACAATGTCAACAACTCTTGAGGTATAATCTTTAACTTTCTCAGTCTCCTTCATCCTGAGATTTTCAAACCCTCTACTCAAGGCATGCAATCTCAGAGCTCTGACTTTTTCGAACATTTAAACTCTTCTTCAAGTTTATCCCAAGCCTCTTTGGTTGTAGTTGCAGCAACTATTCTGGGAAATATTTTCTCTGAAATGGTTGTAAACAAAAAGGACAAAGCCTTCATGTTTTTCATGGATTGATCCTTTTGTTACTTCAACTGAGCAGCAGAATAGTTTGCTTCAACCTCAGGTGGATCATATCTTTGTTCAATCACATCCCACAAATTGTGAGCCATTAAAAATGCATTTATTTTAACTGACCAAAAATCATAATTTTCACCATTGAAAACAACAGGTAATGATAGTGAGGATGAGCTTGATCCAGACATTTTAACATTGAAATATTGTATATGACAATACCGAATTTAAGAAACTTATCGGATTTTAAAAAGGCTTACCGGATTTGGTGAAATGGAACTTACCGGATTTGAAGGCAAATACCGGATATAGAAATACGGTATGTGATAAATACCGGATATTGAAATTACCGGATTTGGAGATACTGGATTTGGGAATACCGTATTTGGAAATACGGAATTTGAAGGGAATTTTTCACTTACCGGATATCAGCTTACCGGTTTCCTTCACTTACCGTATATTAGCTTCTTCCTCTTCAACTACTGGTTTCAACTTCTTCATCCTCCTTCTTTCTGGTCCCCTTTCCAAAGATCCTTAGAGCTCTGATACCACTTGTTAGCTCTATTCAAATAATGAGAATAGGCTTTGAACAAACACTTACAATATCCTTTGCAAGATTAACAATGGATCAATTCGATCCTTTTGATTTAGTTGAGGCTAGAACTAAAACTGGAAGAGAGAAGACAAGCTGAGAGAAAACTTTTATTTGAACTGAAAAATTTTCTTGATTGATCTCACTTCATCAAGCCATGCAATGCAATATATCAAGATATAAGGAAGATACAAGTGAATATAAAAATACAATATGACATCAGCCACAGTGAACAAAAGATGACTGATAGAACACAACTTGTAGCAAAATATATTAAAATATAACTGAAAAAACGTGGAGTTTAAATTGAAGTCTTCACATTAGCCTTCAATATGTGAGCGATATAAGGGATCCAGAGCATCTGTTTTCCCTTGAACTGCTCAGTGTGCTTTCTGAGGAGTCCATAACTGTTGATGAGAAACTCGGCTGCATTCCGTGAGTATTGTTTCATGAAATTAGTCTTGGTTTCCATGTTAAAAGTTCAACCATGTTAGTAGGAGCAGTCTAACTCCTGAAAATTGTTTCTATATTTGAGAAACGTGAGAATTTTACCCTGCTACTTGATGGTGGATCATCTGAGATAGCCAACTTGGATTTTTTTTTTTAAAATTGTTCGAGGTTTAAACAGATTGAATTGCTAGAAAATTTTGGGCTTTGATTTATATCTTAGCAAATCAACTTTTGTTAAAGAAGACTAGTCTAAGATCTTTATAAATTGATTTTTGTTTTGCAGAATTTTCCACTAACTAATTTGAACAAATTGATCAATGAGATAATTAGTATTAGTTCAATTAATAGGATATTATACATACCTTAATTTCATACTTCACTTCTAATTTGGCATGATTAGAAGCATTTTCTAATTACTGAATTTCTATTGATTTATAGGATAACTTTTACTCCAACAATCCAACATTGCAACATGGAGACTGTAATTGGTCTGTGCCTAAGAGAGAAGTTGAAGGATTGTTTTCATCCACATTTTAAGGTTAGGTTCTGTCTCTAGAGTAATCAAGTATATGGGTTACTTAATTTGCATCTGGCTCTTTTTTTCCTGCAATTGATAAATCCAACTTTAATTTAGTATGTGGTATTATTGCATATCAAAGATTTTCTATTATCAACCAACCGAACTTGAATATCGGGATTTAGCAATTCATTTTATGTTTGATCTCTACAGGGTTCAAGTCGTAAGAGACGAGGAAGTTGATGGAATGACACTTGTAATAGGACGATCCGGTTAATTTAATTTTGTATATAAAGTATAAACTGTAGTTTTAACTTGTCTTCTTTTATACAAGTAGTGATGTGATCCGGGATAGGCAATCACTTGGCCAAGCTTTGGAGTCCAAAAGGTCGAAATCAACAAGCTAAAGACCAAGTTTGGTGAAGGGGTCGAGGGTCGAAAGCAATTGGATCAACACAAAATGGAGGGCCGAATGAGGAAGCCAAACGGACTTCTAAGCGATTGCTTAGAAGAAACAGGCAAGAGGTCGCCCAGCCCCTTACCGAGAATTCAAGGCAGCAAAATTGGAAACCAAATGACCTCTTGGAAAATAACTAAGCGACCACTTAGAACAAAACTGAAGTCGAATTTTCTATTTTTAGCGAGATTGTTTATTTATATTTTAATTCTTATTTTTGGTAATTTCTATATTCTAGGACTCTTAAAATTCGTTATTTCCATATTTCCTAGGTTTAGTATAAATAAGAATTTTATTCTTATTGTATTAAGAACCTTTTGATATGAATTAAAATAAAGCTTTTACTTTTCTCTTTTGTTCTTCCATGGACAATCCTTATCGAACTTATCAAAGATGAGTAATCTTTGTGGCGTTCAAAACATCGGATCATAGGTTCTTCAATTTGTGAGCAAGGGGTTCATTGCATCATCGTTATCTTTGGGTTACTTGTTTCATCTTGTTGGGTTCAAAATCCAAAATTATCCCGGTGAGATTTCAAGGCTTTGTGATCAAGAGGTCGTTGGTTTAATATACCTTCGGTTGTTTGGTTCAACGTTTAGAGGTTAAATCCTAAACTTTGGTCGTATTTGGGCGTTCTTGGGATCCGGTTCATTCTCCTGTGGGTTCGATAGCGTTCGTGCTAATCAGGTTCGCGTCAAGTAGTTTCTTTTTTTTAAGACGGGTGTAAGAGAAAGTTTGCTTATACTTCAATAGTTTGTTTTATATTTTAAGTGAATGGATTCAAATTTGTAATGAAATTATTATTTTTTTCGCAATCCAAAAATCTTTCACAAGGTGTAAATCTTTAATTTGGCTAGGTCAATTTCGTAAATTGTTGTAAAAATAGAAAAAAAAAATGTTGAATTAATAAATTAAAAAAGCATAAAATGACCTACGACAACAAAAAAAAAAATATTGCCCAAAAAAAGAATAAAAAAGGGTTTTTGCAACGTTCGACGAGTGTTGTAAAAACGTTTTTAGCAACGTTCAGTGGCTGTTGCAAAAAACTCTTTCGTAACATTCACTGAATGTTGCAAAAAAAGTTTTTGCAACGTTCAATGGCTATTGTGAAAAACTTTTTTGCAACACTCGTCGAACATTGCCGTATCTTAAGACTCTACGGCAACATCGCATCCCGCAACATACACGCGAACATTGCAAAAGGTAATAGGCAACATACTTTGCACGTTGCAAAGGCAAATTTTGGTGTAGTGTAGGGCATGCAAGAACAATTCTAGGAATAGACATTTTGAGAAATAAATCAAAACACGTTCTTATTTTGAAACGGAATTCTTATACTGATAAAAATTTGCAATGCATGATTCTAAATATGTTACTTTACCACTTGCTAGTAATTTCAAACTAAGGATCAATATCCTCTTGATGAATCAGATATAAGATACATGAAAAAAGTTCCTTATGCTAATGATGTAGGATCAGTTATGTACACTATGTCGTGTACTAGGCCTGATGTGGTTCATGCTATTAGTACTCGGAGCAGGTTTAAGGTCAATCATCCCCCTGCACATTGAACTACTTTAAAATGGCTATTGAGATATGGATCTATAGGTTTGTTTTGTAATTCCTGTAATGAAGGTGTAGTACTTAAAAGGGTAAGTATATGCAGACTTTGTAGGTAATACAGATAATAAAAAATCGACTATTGCTTATACGTTTATTTTTATGTGGAACTTTTGTTAGTTGAAAATCTCAACTGTAATCTATTGTAGCTCTATCAACTACAGATGTTGAATATGTGGCTGCAACTCGGGATATAAAAAAAGCCTTATGATTGAAAGGTTATTTATTTAAAATTAATGAACTCTCTAATCATGTTGTAGCTTATTCAGATACTTAAAGGAATGATCATTTATGTAAAAGTCATGTTTTCATGAAAAACTAAGCATATTGATGTGAAACTGCAAATTATTGGAGATATTATTGGAAAAAATATATAACCCAATGCAACCCATCAGATATGGGAACTGAGGTACTGCCTCTAAGTAAGTTTAAATTTTGTTTAAAAATGTAAAACATTGATGATGTGTAATATTTGTATATAGGACATTATTTTGGTATTGATTGGTCGTGTATGGAGCTGAAAACTTAGATCAAGTGTTAGTGCATATTCCTGTTGTAATACCATTGACATCGATGTGGACATCTGCTGGACTAAGATACCAAAATCCAGCCTTAATTTGACTATGATGAAAACTAGTCTTGGCCCAAATTCGGGCCTATTGCCTAATAAATCAAGGGAACAATACAAAACTAAGGTTTTTAGTATGTCCAATTCAATAATAAGGTAATAAGTTTCAAAGTTCAAAAATAAGGTTTTTATTAAATTTTATTTATAATTTAATTAATTAATTAATTAATTATTTAATTAATTAAATATATAAAAGTCACAAATTTGTCCAAATTGGTCACAAATACATTTATTGGTCACATATTATCAAATTAATTAATTATAAATTATTACGAGGTCACAAATCAAAATTTTTATTGGTCACAAATTATTTTCGAGGTCACAGATTGAAATTTTAATAGGTCACAATTTATTTCCGAAGTCACAGATCAAAATTTTAATAGGTCACAGATTAATTTCTTAGGTCACAATTAATTTCGAAATCACAAATATGAATTTTAATAGGTCACAATTTCTCACCGAGGTCACAACTCAGAATTTAATAGGTCACAGACTAATTTATTAGTCACAATTTATTGAATTTTATGGTCACAAACTGATCCCGATCAAGATCCACCACCAATACTTGGTCACAAATCTGTGACCACCGACCCGCAACCACCGCCTCGCCGCCGTAACAGTAAAAGAACCACCATGGTCATAGTAAAGGAACCACCATGGTCACAGTAAAGGAGCCACGCCTGACCACCTTCACCCTGGCCCTGCGACCGTCCACACCACCACCACCGCCTCGCCACCGCAACAGTAAAGGAATCACGCCTACCAGAACCGGTAGATCCACCGCACCCAACATCCCCCAGTAAAATCCCCCAGCAACCACCACCACCACCTGCAAAATCCCTAGCAATCGCCACCGTCGCCTCACCATCAAAATCCACCGCCTGCAAATTCCCCACCACCACCGCCTGCAAATTCCCCCACCACAACCACACCAACAAAATTCACCATCGCACCCAACCCCAACCACCACACCCAAACCCAAACCGACGACGGCACTATCTCGCCATCATCGCACTGCCGTCGTCACCACTTCCACCATCGCCGCCATCTGCACCACCACCACAACCACCATTTTCCAACCAACACCCCCATCACCACAGTTTGGCATAGGTTCACGTCGCGGCTTCACATCACGGCGCTCACCATCTACGACTTCACATCGTGGCTCTGCGACTTCGACGACGCTCACATACAATCGGAGTATGTAGTGGCGGCAATGGAGGAGTGGAGAAGAGAGTCGGTGGGGAACGGCGGTGGTAGAGAGAGAAAGAGACGAGGGAATTGAGACGGGTGGGAGGAGTGGTAGAGAGAGAGAGGAGAGAATAGGGTTTGATATTAGTTTAGGAATTATTAATTTAATTCAAAATAATTTATTAATTAAAACCTGATTATTGTATTATGAAAGTTGATTCTTGATTTAAGAAAATTGATCTTTAAAAACCTGGTTTTATGTAATTTCCTCTAAATTCAAATTACGTGAGGCTCAAACTCGGACCAATTAAATGGACAATGTCGCAGTTTGATTGTGCAGGTTTAGTGTTAAATGTCGCCTATTAATTTTGGTAAGCTATTAATTACTCTGACTGTTGATCTTAATATGAGATCAACAATGAGCATTTGAGTTATAAATAGAACACCCGATTGTCACCCTATTTCACTTCTAGTGTCTGATTTTTCTTGGGAGCCTTCTAAAATTTTTCGTGTCTTCTTCGTCTTCTCTGTGATTTTCAGCCCCTAATTGGAAATTTCTGTGATTTCTTTATGAAATAAAGAGTCTGAGTGATTCGTGATGAGAAAAGAGACGGTGTTTAAAAGTTGAGTTCTTCTTTGGGGAATTTGCTCAAATAGCCGGCCAACCCAATAACATTGAACAAATGGCCTTTGACTGAGAATAAAAATAAATAAATAATTCAAAATATTTTAATTGATAAAAAGACAAAATTGCCATTGATTTTTTTAACTCAAAACTCACCAAATTTTCACTCATTTTACGTGTTTCTTCAATAAGGAGTGAACCCTATTTCTCTCAGTGTAAAAATTTTACAGTGTCTTCTTCATTTTCTTCAACAGAATTCCTTTTCTTGCTACTACGACGATGAAATCAAACGCAAATCAAAGCTATACTTGTTTCAACTGGAATTCTTCTCCTTACTATCCCGATGTGCTCTCCATGTGCTTCCAATCGTAAAATTTTGTTGTTCATTACTTCACTTATTTTCTACAATATTTTGAGCATTTGAACAAGAATTTTTGTTTCTATATTAATTACATTGAGACTCTATTATATTTGAAAAAAAAAGAAATGTATTTTTAAAAATCTCATGTATATTGGTATTTAGACTGTTGAATATAGTACGAAATAATATGTTAGTTGATTTTATTTTCGCATTTGGTGTATTTTTCTTGCTGTGCGCAATTATTGGACGATAACGACACTACAGTCGTTATCAGTAGCGTAAAACGACACTACAGTCGTTATCTGTAGTGTAGACGACACTACAGTCATATCTTCCATGTAAAATGACAGTACAATCGTTATCTGTTATGGTATGTCCGTTATTAATAATATAATGTGGTTACTTCGATAATTAAAATATGATAACTATTGTCATATTACTTTGATATATACACGGCATATCTCTCAAATTTAAGTATAAAAGAATTAAGTAATGAGCATATCTCTCAAATTTTATACACGACATGTCTATCTTACAACTTAAATAAGTTCAAATTATCGATTATTAGGGTTTGGACGGGTCGTAACTGCTTATAATCGTGTGTATAGACAGAACGACACAACAGTCGTTCTACGAACAGTAACGACACTTGTGCCGTTCTCAATAACAAGATTGTCTATTGTCATAACATCACTTGTGCCGTTCTCTCAGATCTTTTTAATATCAGTAATGGCACAAATGTCATTATTAGTCATTGCAATTGTACATGTTTACTTCAAGTTAAATATTGTTTTGAAGCTCATTATTATAGATTGCTTCAAATTCAAGAAACCCCTATAAGAACGGCACTTGTGCCGTTTGGTATTTTATACAAGTCCATGAGAACGACACTAGTGTCGTTACTGACATTGAAAAATCTGAGAGAACGACACAAGTTTCGTTATGAAAATAAACAGTTGTTCTAACCATAAACACGTATATAAAAATCGGTAAGAATGAAATGTTGATATACGGTAAGAATGAAAAAAACTAATATCTGATAGGAGCACCTCAAAAATTGGTAAGAATGAAATGTTGATATACGATAAGAATGAAAAAAGCCAATATCCGGTATGTACACCTCAAATTCGGTATGTAATTGCTTAGGTTGAAATACGGTAAGTTTAGATTTTTCATATCCAGTATGTGTAAAAAAGATAAAATCTGGTATGAAACTCTAAAATGTGGTAAGTGTTGATTAACCAGTAAGTTGAAATACGGTATGCAATTCAAATACGGTATGCAACAAAAAAGAAATTCGGTTAGTGCAAAAAACCAAATCCGGCATTTTCAAATAACCTCATATACGGTATGTGCATCTAATATCCGGTAAGCCCTTTCCAAATCCGGTAAGATCAATATAACAATAAACAATTTTTTTATCAAAACGACACAAGTGTCGTTACTGTGATTATAACGACACTTCTACCGTTCTAAACATAAACAAGCGTACGAGAGGTCACGACACCTCCGAACCCCGATAATCGATAATTAAAACTTATTTCCGTTGTAAGATGGACATGCAGTGCAAAAAATTTGAGAGTTACACGCTTTAATTATATTTTTCTAACGGGCTTAGATAACAACTTGTTATTTCACCAACAAGATAACATATATTCTATCTCAATTCTATCATTATTTTTCACACGATCGACATTTTCGACTTTCTTAAGTCAGGGGGTACAATGTGTGAGCTTGTCGCGACGGAAAAGAATCAAAATAATGGAGAAATTTGAAAAAATCTGAGAGAACGACATAAGTGTCGTTATGAAAATAAACAGTTGGTTCTTCGGAACAGCACAAGTGTCGTTACTGTTTATATAACGACACTTGTGTCGTTCTGTCCATAAACACTAGTATGGGTGTCCACGACCCCTCCGAACATCGATAATCGAGGATTCGAACTCATTTACGTTGAAAGATGAACATGCTGTCATGTTTGTTATAGAGGTCCATGAGAACGACACTTATGTCGTTACTAATATATTGAAAAAATTTGAGAGAACGACACAATTGTCGTTACGACAATAGAGAGTAGGTTCTTCAGAACGGCACAAATGTCGTTATTGTTAATATAACGACTCTTGTGTCCTTCTGTCCATAAACACAAGTATGGACGTCCACGACACCTTCGAACATCGATAATGGATAAGTTAAACTCATAAGAACGATACTTATATCATTATTGCACTTGAAATAATCCGAGAGAACATGATCGACAAGTGACGTTATGTGTCGTTTTGTCACATGATGGACACTTCGGACCTCATTAAGTCATGGGGTACAATGCTTAAGGTCATTAAGGCGGAAAGGAAACAAAACATTTGAGAAATCATCAGAATGACACATATGCTGTTAAACGACACTTGTGTCGTTCTGTTAATAAACACGAATCTAAAACGACTGATCGACATTTCTGACTTCCTTAAGTCAGGGGGTACAATGCTTAAAGTCTTTAAGGCGGAAATGAAGCACAATATTGGAGAAATCATCAAAACGACACATGTGCCGTTTCACTACACAAGTGTCGTTCTGTCAATAAACACGAATTTTATACGTTTGATCCACATTTCAGACTTCTTTAAGTCAAAGAATACAATGCTTGAGGTCGTAAAGGCGGAAAGGAAGCAAAATATTGGAGAAATCATCGGAACGGCACATGTGTCGTTTCACGACACAAGTGCCGTTCTGTTAATAAAGACGAGTTTGAAAGGCCACGACCCCTCCGAACCTCGATAATCGATAAGTTGAACTCATATAAGTTGCAAGATGAACATATCGTGCACAAAATTTGAAAAATGCACTCATTAGTTGTATTTTCTAACGAACATAGATAACGCCTTGTAGTTTCACCAACAAGATATCACATAATCTATACAATTCTACCCTTACTTTACGCATGATCGATATTTTCGACTTCTTTAACTTAGGGGATACAATGCTTGAGGTCGTTAAGGAGGAAAGGAAGCCAAATATTGGAGAAATCATCATAACGGCACATGTGCCGTTTCATGACACAAGTGTCGTTATGTCAATAAACACGAATTTAAAATGTCTGATCCACATTTCTGACTTCCTTAAGTCAGAGAGTACAATACTTGAGGTCGTAAAAGCGGAAAGGAAGCCAAATATTAGAGAAATTATCAAAACGACACAAGTGTCGTTCTGTCAATAAACACGAGTTTGAACGGCCACGACCCCTCCGAACCTCGATAATCAATAAGTTGAACTCATTTAAGTTGCAAGATGAACATATCGTGCACAAAATTTGAAAGATGCACTCATTAGTTGTATTTTCTAAGGAACATAGATAACGCCTTGTAGTTTCATCAACAAGATATCACATAATCTATGCAATTCTACCCTTACTTTACGCATGATCGATATTTTCGACTTCTTTAACTTAGGGGATACAATGCTTGAGGTCGTTAAGGAGGAAAGGAAGCCAAATATTGGAGAAATCATCATAACGGCACATGTGCCGTTTCACGACACGAGTGTCGTTATGTCAATAAACACGAATTTAAAATGTCTGATCCACATTTCTGACTTCCTTAAGTCAGAGAGTACAATACTTGAGGTCGTAAAAGCGGAAAGGAAACCAAATATTAGATAAATTATCAAAACGACACATGTGCCGTTTCACGACACAAGTGTCGTTCTGTCAATAAACACGAGTTTGAACGGCCACAACCCCTTCGAACCTCGATAATTGATAAGTCCAACTCATTTAAGTTTCAAGATGGACATGTCGTGTACAAAATTTGAGAGATGTACTCATTAGTTATATTTTCTAACGATCATAGATAACGACTTGTGATTTCACCAACAAGATATCACATAATCTATGCAATTCTACCTTACTTTACACATGATCGACATTTTCGAATTCTTTAACTTAGGGGATACAATGCTTGAGGTCATTAAGGAGGAAAGGAAGCCAAATATTGGAGAAATCATCAGAACGGTACATGTGCCGTTTCACGACACAAGTGTCGTTCTGTCAATAAACACGAATCTAAAACGTCTAATCCCCATTTATGACTTTCTTAAGTCAGAGGGTACAATACTTGAGGTCTTAAAGGTGTAAATAAAGCCAAATATTGGAGAAATCATCAAAATGGCACATGTGCCGTTTCACGACACAAATGTCGTTCTATCAATAAACAAGAGTTTGAACGTCCACAACCCCTCCGAACCTCGATAATCGATAAATCAAATTCATTTAACTTACAATATAGACATGTTGTGCCTAAAATTTGAGAGATGCACTCATTAATTATATTTTCTAACGAGGATAGATAACGACTTATGATTTCACCAACAAAATATCACATAATCTATGTTAATTATACCCTTACTTTACATATGATCGACATTTCTGACTTCTTTAAGTCAGGGAGTACAATGTTTGAGATCGTTAAGGAGGAAATGAATAGGCAATAGACAATCTTGTTCTTGAGAACGACATAAGTGTCGTTACTGTTTGTAGAACGACTGTTGTGTCGTTTTATCTATACACATAATTATGAGCCGTCACGACCCGTCCGAACCCTGATAATCGATAATTTGAACTTATTTAAGTTTCAAGATGGACATGCCATGTATAAAATTTGAGAGATATACTCATTACTTAATCTTTTTATACTTAAATTTGAGAGATACGTCGTGTATATATCAAAGTAATGTGAAAATAGTTATCATATTTAAATTATCAAAGTAACCACATTGTATTATCAATAACGGACATAGCATAATAGATAATGATTGTACCGTCCTTTTACATGGAAGATAACGACTGTAGTGTCGTTCTACACTACAGATAACGACTGTACTGTCATTTTACGCTACTGATAATAGCTGGAGTGCTGTTATTGTCAAATAATTGGTACAGCAAGAAAAATACACCAAATAAGAAAATAAAATTAACTAACATATCATTTTATACTATATTCAACAATAAAAGCATCAATATAAATGAGATTTCTAAAAATACCTTTCTTTTTTTCTTCAAATATAATAGAGATTTAATTTAGTTAATATAGAAATCAAAACTCTTGTTCAAATACTCAAAATATTGAAAAAGATAGGTGAAGAATATAATGAATAATAAGATTTTAGGTAGCAAGCACAGGGAGATGAGAGGGCGTTGATACGATTGGAGATAAATTGGAAAATTTGATTGGATTGAAAGGGTATTTGAATCTTTTTTATGATAGTGATATTTTAGACATTTGATGATGTTTATTTATTGTATTTTTTAATTGAGTCCATATCACTTATAAACATTGAGAAAAGTCTATTTTTCCAATTACAATGTTTGAATGGGTGTTTTAACAAAATCTCCCTTCTTCTTTTCCATAGAAATAACTTTGATTGTTGATGAGTATATTTCATTCATGTTTTTTATACCATTTAATCTTGATATTTAGTTTATTTCTATGAGTTTTGGAACGTTTTGATTTGTGATTTCGCGTTATTTTATAGGTTAAGTGCTTAGTATGAATGATACAAAACTTGAAGAAAAGAGTGATGTTGGCATGAATCAAGGAGAAGTTGATATTGATTAGGTAAAATTCGATGATTGGAAGCTAAATTGAAATAAAGAAGTGAAAAACGATGAAAAATTGTGAAATCCAAAGTTTGAGGATTCAATTGTAACTTTTTAATAGCTGATTCGGACCACGAAACGATAATGGAAAATTACTAGGAGTCAGTCGGATGAAATTAGAAAGTTAAAAAGGAGTGAAATATGATGAAAATATTTTCACAAATCAATTTTCCACTGCACAAGTACACTCCAGATTTTTAGACTGGCTTTGAATTCCCTCAATTGGATATCGGGAGAAAAATTATAATAAAAATACTGAAGAATGTGCAATGCTGATTTTTTATCTGAAATTGGGTGCCTCGGCGCCACTCCTAAAGTTTCAGCAACACAACACCACAACGTGAAAAATAAGAATTCTTTTTCGTTTCTTTTTAAAGACCAATCCAACCCCAACTTTTGAAAGGACTCGATGATGAACAATTCAAGAGGGCTAAGAGGCAAGAACTCATCAAGAAAGCATGAACATCAAGAAGATGATCGATTCAACCACCAAAAATAGTTTTATTTTTCTTCTTCTCTAAATGTTTTTTATTATGAATTTGATTATGTCTCTTTCTTGTTATGAAGGAAGCACATGGGGAAAGAAAAGCAAAAAGAGCAAAGGAGGAAGAAGGCAACGGACCTAACTGATTTTGAATATGAAAACGGTGTCGTGGCAACTTACCAAAACGGTGTCATTTTACTTTTATTTTTTGTAGTAAGCTAGAGACGTTTTTTAAATTTTATCAGTTGGAAAGCACGTTTCTTACTGGTAGTATATCTACATCCATGTGCGTAGGTGAAATCAGCTTTTGAGAAAAATTCAGTAAAATTTGTTGAAGCTTTCAACAGTATTTCTCTCCCCTTGCTTCTTATTTTTCTCTGTTTATTCTCTTCCCCATTCTGTTTTGCCTTTAATTTGTGGAAATATAGCAGCTAACCCAGCTGATTTCAGTTCAACCTGGAGCTACGGTTGTGAGCGGTTACAGGTGGAACTCCAACCGTGACATTTCTATAGTCATGAAACAAACTTCTAATATAGGGTTTGATGTAACCAAAACTTGAGACTATGGTTTGATTTCATTATAGTTATTTCTTTGAGATTTTTCAGTCATATTTATTTGTGTTGTTATTTAGTTATTTCTTTGAGATTTTCCAATCATGTTTATTTGTGTTGTTTATTTTTAACACTTTCAATTACTTGACTACTAATTGAATGAATTAATTGTTTAAGTCTCGTCACTTGAGAGAAGGAAACTTAGGCGTGATTTTAGAATTACACAAACTAGAAAATTATAGGTTTCAAGAGAAAGTATAATTCCTTTGAAGCACGTTCCTCTTAAGAATTACGAATTTTTATGAATTTGACAAGTCTTAGTTATTTGATTCGGAATAGAGATATTGTAATTGAATTTTAGGAATAGTTTTACTCGGCACTCTAGAGAGGGAGTTCAATTAAATTATGGTTCTTGCTTATAAATTTGGAAAAATTTGATTAGAAATAAATATATAATTGAGAAACATAGTCGAGAGTAAGGTGAAATCATAATTCTAGACTTTCTTATATTGATTAACTCTTCAACTTGCATTCATTCGTTGAATTCGTCACTATCATCATTATATATAGTTGCAAACATTGATATTATAATTTAATTTTCTAGATAAAATAAGAGTTACACAATTATATTACTTTTAGTAATAAATTGAATTTCAATCCATGCGAGTTCGACATTCGAACTTGATCTTCATATTACAAAACTTGACACCATTCATTTGCAGTATACTTTATAGAAAACGCTCAACAATCATTCATCTTTAAGTAAGGATTTGAGATTTTTTTTTATTTTTTTTATTTTTTTTGGTTTTGATACAGAAGGTTCAATATCTAAGCCTATTTCAATGATACTTTGATTCCTTTGGTAAAACGTTTTGAGAGTCGTAAAGTTTTCTATAAAGATTTGTTCAGTTTGGTTCTATAAAGTTAGATTTTGTATAACAGATCCAAAACTCGCATTGACAAATAATTTTCTTTTGTCCGTCTTTGCGCAATAGGTTTTTGCCACCTTCAACATTGTCAATCAATATTATCAACCAACATTGTACAAAATAGATTGATCCAACAATGTGACTATCAATAACGACGTTTGTTACAAGACCATATGGATAACAAAAGAAGAGTGGAAATAACGAATCAACCCAATAGACTCACAATCAACAATATACTGAAAGACAGAGGATTGAAAAAATTGCAGTAAAACTTTTTGTTAATCAAACTAGAAAACCCGCAAACATCTCTCTCTCTCTCTCTCTCTCTCTCTCTCTCTCTCTGTGGTCACGTATATTGATTTGCTACCGTGTCCAATTCTCTTTTAAAGGCAAAACTATCTGATATTTTGGCTGGGGGTTCTATCCATCGCTATTCATCCATTGCCAATCGGAAAGTTTTTAACGTAATTTCTGAAACTTTGAAGGATCCGAAATGCTAGTCTACGAAAAAAAATTGAAATTAATCCAACTTTCACATATTGTGAACCCTGGAAATATAAATTGATTTGAAAATTTTAATTTCATGATATTTTCTCAAAATTAGACTTCAGTCCCTGAAGTTTGCATGATTGAACATTAATCATCCATAAAATATATTTTTTAAATTTGAAAATTTAATTCCCTATTTTTATTTTTATTTCTAAAAATTAATAAAATCCCAAATTCCAAGTTCAAAATTATAAGAATATTCAACCTTTGGTCTCATTGAGAATCCTGACTCCATCTAGAAATTACAGAACCTAAAGAGCCAACGGATAAACACCTAAAAGGGAAAACCACAATCACCCATCTCTAATTCCAAAGACCAATGATATTTATACAGCATTATGCACAGATTAACAATATGAATTATATTAACTAACTTCTCAAACTTAAGAGTCAGTGTTTCACAAGGAAGAGTAACCCGGCAAAAGTTGGACCTAAGCGTTGAAACTCATTTGCACCTTCGGAGTCAAAACCCAACTGGTAAGATGAATTTAGTTGAGTAAAAGGGTTAAACCACCTTGATTTTTTTAGAATTTTTTTTTTTTTTTTTTTTTGGCTTCCTTCAAAGGATGGTAGAAGTTTCTAGATGGTGGCGGTGGTTGTGGAGAAGGTTACGAGGGGAATGGCGTTCGTTTGGAACAAACAACCATAATGTCACAATGATACATGCTTGCTTCAAATATTTTTCTGCTTCCCTTTTCTAATAATTACATGCCCAATTTTTTCATTGTAATCCCGCGTGTTCAATTCCATGACCGAAAAAGAATTTAATTCCAGATAATCTACTCGGTATTTCTTGTTTACCACAATGATAAACAACAATTAAGAAGCCATAAATGAAGGGAGACAGGCTTTAGAACCAGAAATAGATGGCGCACTGAAAGGCTACGGGAGTGTAAGTTTTGACCTAAATGAATTAACCTCAACTGTTAGGAGTTCAGAAACTTAAATATGTTTTCGAAAAGCGCGAGACTTTGCTCCAACCACATTTTCAACCATTTATCAAATTTTCAATATTTCATTAACTTCTATCGAAATCTACTAAAATTTTTTTTTTTAGGTTTCAACATTTTTTATTCCATTGTAATAGTCTCTCTATAATAGAACTAACTAATACACCATTAAACTCCTAACTCGACAGATGCACACACACATCATGTTGTTCTTAAACAAAAACGAACATCTCAGATCATGGGAAGTTGCTTCTCAATTCAAGAAAAAACCTCAACCTCACCCAGGAGGAAAAAGAAACACAATAAACAGAAAGAACTATTATATATTGAAAGCGCGATGCAATTGGATTACATTCCCTACAAAATTAGCTCTCCATAGCTTTTGGTGGTGCACCCCAACCCCCAATTCAGCTATGGCTCCGGGTTTGGCATGGTACATGTGACCTGGGTAAGAACGTCTGAGATGTGCTACACTTTTTGAAGCTTTTGAAGAGTATAGGAGGACAATTCTTTCGTATCCCTGTTTCATATCTCAACTCTCATTGGGTAAATGCTGCACCACGAACCGACGAACAAGGATCTCAAGCATGCAAAGATCTATAACGCAGCAGCAGCAGACAAGCTTATGTTGTGATGCCAAGAAGTAATTGAGTCGACCTGCCACATGCATATTCATTAAGTTCATGAAAACAACACAGAAGCAAATAAGGCTGGCTATGATTCTCAGGCCTCCAACTATTTGCCAACAGTTGAGTATTTTAAATTTTCAGCAAAAAACGTATAATCAGCTAGGCTGCTACAATGTCGTAATAAACACGTTTAAGCAAAAAATTATAAAAATGAGATTTCCTTGTGTAATTCGATAGAAATAGTAGTTTAGAAACATGGACATAAATTCAGGAAACTGGTAAAGCATGCAAATGCAACTCGATATATTATATTCCAAACCACCGACCAACAACAGGAGTGCACATGCTCTAAAAATCTGAGTCAAGAATAAGTTCTGCTATAGATTTCTGTTACTACATTAAGCCCTTGTTTAAAAGTGATTACTTTAAAATCAATTTTCCCTCGTACTCATTTTCAATCACACATTCTCCAAAAAATCATTTTCCAAATATCCACATAAATTTACTAACCACATTCTCAAAAAAAAAAAAATCACTTTAATAATCATTTTCACACAAGCAATAAGTTATTACTCCTGAAGTCTGTAAAATAAGCTAAGACCCTTCTGATGCTCAGACTTCGATAGTGATGTATAGAATGACCTACTACTTGAAAACCGTTACTAAACCCTCATTGCAACTCCTAAGACCACTCTCAGTGGAGGAAAATTCACACCCTATAAAAAAAAGCTTGGGTCGCGAAGGGCACACAAAGACTCTTTGTATAGAGGAGAGACATGATCAATCACACACGCAGAGTCACCAGAGGTCACAGTAGGTTTGCATGAAGCTTAAGTTCAAGCATGGATTCCGGCAATGCTTGAAAACTAGGGTTTCTCTGCAATTTTAAACTATGGCAGAAAGATTAGGATTTGAAATTGAACTTCAGGTTTTTAATTTCGAAACCCTAATTAAAAACTCCTCAATTATCCTTTCACGAATTGGTCTTTTTAACATATTCTGGAATTTCTTTACCTTCTTCTCTCTTATTGGTTCCTAAATTAGGATTTGTAATCTGGAGCTAAATTTTCAAAAAGCCCAATTTTCCAGACCCTGATTTTGGAGGGGTGTACCGCTGCCAGAATGAAATAGAGGGTAGGGGTCGTTAGAATTATACAGAAGATTCAACCAAAGAATTTGGCTCCAGAGAACAAAAACAATTGGAAGAATTCCTTAGCTCTGATACCAGATAGAAATTTAAGGTTGAATAGTATTTTATTCATATACAATTAATCCTATATATAATGGTACAATCCCATCAACAGAAGGAAATAAATCTAAGGAAAGAAAAAAAAAACACAAAATATTCTCACTACTGTATTAATTCTTAATTAAACTAGTTAAAGTAGAAAATAATCTCTTATTCCAACTGAAAGGAAATGAAATGAATAATAAAATGATAAAACATAATTGAAACAAATTCATTATCCACCACATGCAGCCATTGGTGCCAACACGACTACTCGTCATGGCCACTACCACAAGTCATGACAGCCAAAAGAACACCACCCTCTTACCAATATGAAACAAACAGTGTCATTTGAAAGAAAATAAGAAACTTGCAGTTATCTTCCCCAAAGCTTGTTCCCAGCTTTCCCTTTCCCCTCCATTTACTCTGCCACTAATCCATAGTACCGCCACTTAATTGTAAGTCGCAAACCAACAAAAGCATTATTTTCACAACCACCAGAATCAGAACTCCATTCCAAAAAACTCCCCTACCTGCCTGCAAAGCATCAGAAGTGACATCTGCCATCACTAACACCCCAAATCCCCGCAAAAAGAAACATCGTGCGGGAGGAAATGTTGACGTATGGAAAGATGGGATATGGACGTCCTTTTGTGTGTCACTACCATTAGGAGAGGTAGTCTTTTTTTAGGATATGATTTGAGTCAGAGAGAGAGAGAGAAAGATCGAGAATGGGGTAAAAAAAAAAAAAGAGAGAGAGAGATAAGGATGCAGCATGGGCTGTGAGAGAAAAGAAAGGGAGGTTGCATTTGCAGTTGGGCTGGGATCATCTAATTGGGAGAAAACAAAGGCTGACATAGGTGCATACTGAGTGGAGAAGAGGATAGATTCCTTATGTTGGTTTTTTTTTTTTTTTCTTTCTCGATAATCTGTTCCGTCTTCTCCTCTTGCCCTCTGTCTCTTTATTTACTGGCATCTCTTTCGAATTAAAATAGTGATTCCCAAGTTTACCCTTCAACTAACAGGTTTGCTGACACATGATCTTTACCAATTTCCCAAAATTCAGACAGAAATTCAGAATTTATCCCCAAATTTATGTGGCTTCATATGGAATCTTCACCGCTTAGTTCAATGTTCATTTTAGACCATAAAACCTTCTACGATCTAGCATAAAATTTAATACATGATGCAGAAATTCATTGTTGAACCACATTTTGTAAGCTACAAAGATAAAGCATCGCTTGTCTAACTGTCACCGGCTCTTATTTGCTAGGCCTGTTGCGTGGCATATATTTCTATAGATAAACTGATAACTCGTGAAGCATTATGTAGCCAGTTAGTCCCAGTAAAAAATAGAATCTTAGAGCTAATAAACCAACATGGAGCAACAGTCAAGTGTACTTTGGGGACATCATACTTTTAACAAATTACCCAAGAATAGACAATGTAGGCCTCCAGAACCCATGATTTTCGACATTCAATGACAGCAATGAGATCGGAATGTTATTGCTGATATTCTTCTAGTTATTATCTTTTTACTCCACGTGTTTTTGTAAAACTCAGTTGATTAGCAACACTTTTATCAATTATTTATCGTCCCCTCAAGGGATACCAAGATTATAACAATGATTCAATAAAATCTGGAATTCATCAAATTCCCTTAGCACTGAACAGTATTCAATGCGATGGAAGATGACCTTACCTTGGGAGAGAGGATCTAACACTAGATTGGTTCACAAAAGCCAACAGAGGACCACGAAGATTAGAATATTTGTTCAGAGCACTTTCAAGCTGTGGTGATGGCAACTGCATGTGTCACATGTTAAGAGCCAACAAAGAAAGATCAAAAGGACAAGGGAATTACATCCATAAGCACATTGACAATGCAGTACCTGTAACAGTACATTGAATGAATGTGGCTGCGTTTGCGAGATACATTTCAAGAATCCAACCCATAATTTTGGCATTCGCCATACCTGTAGCCAAGATATTAGAAAGAGCGAGTTGGCTTTCAAAACTTACACAATAAGCAATAATGGTGAATCATGATATTCTAGCTAAGAATTCAATATAGGAAAAACCTGATTTCAGTTTTCATTTATGTACCTGTTTGTTCACAAGTTTGGACAGAATTTCCATGACAAAATCAACCTGGAATCCAAGTAAAACTGTTACTAACAGTGCTAGGTCCTCTGCATGGCATTAAATCAATAAATTAAGGCACTCATGAAACATGGACAAGAAACTCTATGCACATACTAAATACAGCAAGAGAATAGCTAAGGATAACATATTCTACAATAGATGCTTCCAAAACTGAACAAGTATTTTCGAACTGTAAGGCAACTGTAGCAAACATTTTACTTAAGATTATGCACCACTTGCAAGAACATAAGATTGTTGGTTGTTTCTCTAGTAGTTCACACTGGCAATATGGGGACCAAAGCTCTATAAACATGTCTACAGTGGAGACGCCACTTGCAATGCGGTGAGGTATAGTGACTGAATGATGAAAATACTATAATTGAATAAAGACACACTAGGAGGATCTCCAAGAGACTTTTTAAAGGTAAGGTGCTCTTTATTTTAAAGAGTGAATGCTAAAATAAAGCTCCAACACACACTATTTGTGGGTTTGGCTTTCCACATTTGGAGAGCCATACTCATTCTCTATTTGCAATTTATATTAAATGCATTTAATGAATTTCAAGTTTCAATACTCTACTTCTTTAACTATTTCAATAATACTTGAATATTTTTGCCATTAGCAACTCATTTGATTGTAAAAAAAAATATATTAAATAAAAAATTAGAGAAAAAATAAACGTTTATTGAAAAACATAAAATGAATAACCAAAAAACGAGCATTGTTGGGGTGCACAAAAAATTTTACTCTTTAAATTCAACAATGCACTTTAAAAATAAAGAGGCTTTAAGAGATGCTCTGACAATTTAGCAAGAGAGAACTTGAAATCCATGGAATATTAAATATAATCAGGTCTTTGGTTACTTACTTCTTTCATATAATCAGGTCTTCGATTATTTCACATAGATAAATATTAAGCACTTATGTGGACAACTGTTGCATGACTTTCAAGCCTCCTTTTCCATTTAATTGGTGTTGATATTTCCATAGCTGAACATCAGTTTTAAAATCATTTACACTTTTAAAAAACAGACTTTGATGCAGCAATAAGTGACCCAATTAACAATATTTCTGTCTCTGAAACCACAAAAATTTTCAGAAGTATAATTTTGAGGTATGCCACAAGGAGACTATAATCTGAAATCCATAATTCACTCAACTCTGGAACAATATCTTCGTAGTCATAAAAATGAATGTGGTTTACAACTCCCAAAGGCTTGAAATTATTCTCAGTAAAATCTATTAAACATCATTTTGCTCAATTAAGAAAATCTGGTATTTTACTTTAGTCTTACACAAGATGAACCTAACATTTCATATATGCCACAAGAACACTATAATCTGAAATCCATAATTCACTCAAATCAGGAACTGTATCTTTGTAGTCATAAAAGTGAATGTGGTTTACAAGTTCCAAAGGCTTGAAATTATTGTCAGTAAAATCTATTAAACATTGTGTTGCTTAATTAAGAAAACCCGTATTTTACTTTTGTCTTACGCAAGATGAACCTAAAATTTCATAAAGGAATAGAAAAATATTCATTTAGCCATCTCAAAAATTCTAAATACAGTTTTGCGAAAATAACCTCCCAATTGCCTGATATCAATTTAGTAGGTGATGCATCACTTTGCAGTTTAATATACCATGTGGGACCGAAGAAAACATAAAACTATGAACAAATAAGTCACTGCAACGAGACTCAATAATAATCCAGATCCATGACAAAATTAAATGTAGCAGAGCCAAATGCATTTACCAGTGTTGGAAATGCATCAATTGCTTGGATTACAGTTCTCATGAATAGTAGTGGGAGAGGAGTTTGATCGACCTAGCAAGTGAAACAAAATGAGCAAGGTGGACCGGGAGAGATTCAAATGTTGATACAGAGAATCTATGCATACCATCTGGTTTAAGGCCTTTGCCAGGACCTGTTGTGTAAAAACAGTTCGCTGCTCAAAACAAGCCGAGCAAGCATCTGTGATCTGAAATTTAATCACAATATAGCATTATAATAGAACACAAGGTCAATATGTGTTACAAATTGAAGCTTCAACCATCAGAGAAACTTCAATGCAGGCAATATAGTGACAACTAAATGGAATGACTATATTAATAGTTTAAAGTCCAACAAGCAATACAGCAGGAATCAAAACCCCATATGAGATGTGTTCAGTAATAGTCACCACAAGGTATTTAGTACAAATTTCTCAGCTACCATAAGGTAGCCACCATAAATTCATTTGAGACTACTTCATAGATCCATAAGGGGTATTGAACTTTAAAGCAATTATAAGAGTTCCCATGATTTCAGTCCACCAATCCAGATCTTCTTTTACATCTAGGAGATTCAGAAATCTGGTGTTACCTTGTAAAAACAAACATACTATCAGAATAAGCTTTAAAAAAGTACCTTTTTTAGTGGAAGACCGTCTCTTTCAGGAATGATGTCATGAATTGCTACCAAGACTTCTGCTGGTGTCAATGCTGGACCCGAATGAGCAGAACCCTGACACAAAAATTAAAATAATACGAAATAACTACACACTGTAATCTTACAAACTTGTAAGAAAAATAGTTAAAAATCTTAATAGAAATCAATTTCAACCAACTCTTCATTTTAAATGATTAACTAGATATTTCATATTTCATAGAGGTATCTGCCAGTCGGATGCAGATGGAAAAATAATATCTCAAAAGATACCAGACAAAAATAAACAGATGCAGTCATTAAAATTCAAATTAAACTTACAGAAGACTACCAAACTACCGGCATCAGTATTAAGCAGAAACATTATCCCATGAAAACCTATGTATCTATGCATGTCAGCAATGATGATGATAACTCCATGTTAACGTAATTTCTTTTGCCAGCAATTGATCAAACTCTCCAACATAGTATGAAAAGGAAACTTAAAGACTAGACATTTATCTTCATAATATTTATTACAATCAGATTCGAGAAAAAATAAAGGTAGTTTCCCTTGAGACGTACAATACAGCTCGAAAAAATAAAGGTAGTTTCCCTTGAGACGTACAATACAGCTCGAGATTTGAAGAAAATTAAGAAATTAGGAATTGAAGACTGGCGCTTCCACAGATACCAAAAAAAGTTCAAAACAAAATAAAAGATATGCCACCATAAATATAATTCTCATGGGATAGAACTAAACTAACAATCAATCACAGAGAATAACATAGATAAAACTATCATAATGTTTTTTAATAAGAAACATGATTTATTAAATACAAGCATAACTAATACTGTCAAACAAAAAAAATGAAGTCAAGTACACCACATTTTTTCAAGTAACCCTCTTGTACTCCTCAACGGTAGAAATACAAAGATAAGATAAAACCTTAGATGTGTCCCAGACCTCAGAAACTTCTTGCTCATTTCCTTCAGTACCCAAGAAAGAGCCAAAACTTTTCAGCAGAATTAATTTTTACCTGTAGGATATGAGCCAGCGCTGTCTGGAACTTATCCAATGGAAGATTGACGAGACAAGGAAAAATAGGTAAAACCTGTAATTATAAACAATTAAAATCCGGACAGGAAAAAAAAAATTCTGGAGTTATAACAGAAGAAGAAAAATAAATAAAACTACTTTCCAAAATCATGTAAAGATATTAAGTTTTTTTGACTACAAATCACCAAAAATTGGGATGATAAAATAACAAGGACTAACTATAAATATTCTAAAGACACTTTTGTCAACTTTTTAAACAAAATCTTGATAAAAATCTCCTGACATGCAAGACTTAAACAATAAAAAGCATTTTATGCCCCCTATAATACATGAATATGAAGAAACAGGTGGACATCATAGTCATTTAATCTATAGGTATTAAGAGCGCCATAAGTTTTATCATTCATCAACCTCCAAGCTCCCATTTCTCTAAAATTCTTATTCAATAAGAAGGAAAAGTACTTGTCCTTGCACAATTGCAAGCATTAGATCTCAACTTCTAAATTTAGAAGGATAATTTTTTATATTCTTTTCGATCATGTAACACAAATTTATAGATTCCTGATTTTTCTCCTGAAAGAATAACCAGTTATGTTTAACATTCAGATTACCATGATATCCCACCTATCCATTAGACAATGTTAAAAACCCAGAAAACTTTACTTAGCTCTGTCCACAGAAACCAGATACCCTAACTTTAAAGAATTCGTGAAAGCTAAAATCTATGTCTCCATCTTCGCCCCATTTAAATTCACCAGGATATCATTTTTCCTTGCAGAATAAAGGAGATTTTATGGCTCGCGTTGGATAATAAAAGTAAATCTTGAGAAATGGTTCAAAAGAAATTTCCTTAATTTTTCCCTCATGGTGTGTGACATGTAGAAAGGATTCATAAAATATACAACATTCACATTTACATTTACTTTTACTTTTATAAAAATGCATATATATTTCAATCAGTCCTATGAGAAATACAGATATAGTTTCTCCATCCCGCCTTGTGTCCCGAGCTTTGGATGTAAACGAATATATGGATTAGAGATTAACCCATTTTCCCTTCAAAATTCTCACTCGTGCCTTACTGACTTGTTTCTACATAATGTCTGATTGATTGAGAACTGAACATTTCTTTCTCCAATAGTTCTCTTTTCATTATTTACTTCTTATGGAAAAAAATAATTATTTTTTTGCAAATGGAAAAAATCATCACACGTGATATATGATGCATATCAATTTTTCATGTATAATATAAGCATCACGGTTACATTTTCATGATTCTTGTTGATTCATTTCCATTTATTAGTAGGGGTTAATTTTTACTGAATGGAAAATGCTATTGATGTTCTCATTTGCATGGAAGCAGGAGCCCAACCACGCATGCTCAGTTAGCTTGTTTCTGATAAAGCTTGGCTCAAAAAAGGCCCAATAAAAATGGAAAGGAAGGGGTCCATGTTCATCCAGAGTTAGCAATGGTTATCCCCTATCAACTTGCAGCACAGAAGAATTTAAAATCTTCTCATTGATGTGTAATATTTTACGGTATCAAGTTAACAGGAAATATATGTGCCATTTAGCCTACTGCAAATACGAGTTTTTTCAACTATTTTCTCATTGTAATTTAACTTTTGTGAATTTCAATGAATTTTTACTTGATCTGTTAATGGACAATAGTCAAAGATAACACCATTAGGTTACCCAGATGACATAGTTTTGACATTACTACACATTAAAGACAAGATTCCCAAATATACCTTATATGTTGATGAAATAGTTTTGATGAAACTAGGAGGATGATAAATTATAATTTGAAACTTTGGAAAATAACTGTTTTAGATCAAGTACAACTAAGACGAGATATGTAGGATATAATTCTAGTTATAGTAAGAAAATGGATGACAGTAAGTCATCATACAGGATCACGTTGCGTGAAATTTTCATCGAAGAAAGATAGCTATAAAGTAAAAATTACAAGCTCTACAAACGATTATAAAATTTAATTATGCTCCATAGAATTGAGAGTCGAAATGTTGAAGAATAAAAAATGCAGATAACAAAGATATGTTTTCATACTACAGTGGTAAGATTGAGAAATGATAACATATGCCAACACGTGAAAATTAACCCAAATAAGAAATAACAATGTAAGTCAACATGTGAAGATCGATACTCATTAAGGAGAAATTAAGAAGACGACTAAGGTATGGGATGGAAATTCACTGGAGGAAACCTAACATATGGGTTTGTTTCATGTTAGGCAATGATCTTCAATTTTGTTCTAAAATGTCACCCAACTTACTATTTCCCATGCCTCCCTAATTGAAAAAGAAAAAGAAGAAATTGTTCAATCCATGTACGTAATGGAATGCGTGAAAAAAATAAGGAAGAAAAAAAGAAAGAAAGAAAGAAAAGGAGAAAGATAAACTTCTGCACTAGGAAAATGAACAACTTCTGAATTTTTCATTAAGGAATTTTAGATTTATTAAATTTATTACAATCTAAGTTAACTATATTGGTCCTTTCATCATAAATGCAGGATCCCTCTCTTCTTATTTAGATGTCTGGACGAGCCCATCTAGTTTGGGAGGATTTAGGGATGATAAAGGAGATGCAGTCGCAACATTGATTGCATTCGGTGCAAGTTTAAGGTAAGGGTTTGTGTTGCAAGGGCGAGCAGATGGGGAGCATGTAGCATATGCTTTTACTCTCCTTCCTATAAAGGCATAAAATGTTATTTAAGGAGATATTTGCTCCCTGTACACATTGGTGTAAAAACACTGAGTATGCCGTGTTGGCAATAAATTAGGAAAATAACGTCAAACTCCGTCCACGCATTCTATCAGACATGGGGGATGGGCCGTTAGTTTTAATCATAGAGACAAGGTGGTGGTCAAACCGAAACAAATTATAAGTTGGGTTACAATTTTAGAACAAATTAAAGCTTCGGTGACTAACATGATACAAACTTATAATTTAGGTAATCTCCAGTGAATTCTTCCTGTGGTTGGGACATATCATAGACCTAAAGTCTAAAGAAGCTCCCTACAAGACCAGATTTCAAGAGGGAGACAGCCAATTAAACATGGCTTAATATGGTTAGAGATAATTTAATAGCATTACATCTAATAAAGGCCAGGCAGATCGAATTGAGTGGTGTCGAAGGATTCACATAGCCATCCCAAGTTTATTGGGAATAAGGATTATATTGCTGGTCTTTGTTGTTCGATAAGAAACGTGACTCCACTGCAATATAAATAGAATGTAAAAAGGGTAAAAAAAAAAAAAAAAAAAAAAAAAAAGACAAGAATTCTTCGTATATAAAGAGAAAACCAATTAATGATATGACAAATCTTTACAACCAAGAAGAACCACAAAGAATGAAAGACTAAAAATTCCTTTGCCGTGGAATTTCATAAAAGCTAAAAACTTGGCCTTTTCACATACATCATTTCTTCAAATATTTTGCTTTTCTTTCCAATCCATAGGATAGAAAAACATGGCCAAAAACACATACTTCCAGATCACATCTCCTAATCTTCCCAGCTCTGAATCAACAAAGTTTTTCTCTTAAAACAAAGATGCATATTAACCTTTTATCATCAACTCAGTCCCATGGTCTAGATATTTACAGATTCAACCCTTTCATCATACTATGTCATCTTCCTGGATAGGAGAAAACCTATGTTCTTACTACTATGTAACTACAACTAATTTAAACTTCGACCATCTAAATTCAGAATGCTTAGCATGCAAGATAGTCTCTTTTCCTGCAAATATCTATCCGCTTCAATTTTTTCCATGATTAGTCAAACCAATACTGCTTTCTACACTTAATTGAAGTCATTCTTCATCTTATCACTAGGGTTCAACTCCATTTTCATTAATTAGTTGTCCTTTCTATATAATATTATCACAATAAATTTCAGTTCCCACCTCTACAATGACTGTAATATGTTCTTCCCACAAGGATCTCCCCAAGTATAATTAATTTTATTATGTTTGGTATGATTAGAATGGTTAGTATATTTTTATGACTGAGATTGCTTTCGTATGTGAAGTAGCAGTCTTTTTTTCTCACGCGATACATTCATTCAACTTTCAAGTCTTAAAATTATAAAATAAGGTTTAGAAAGGGTTTACTGATTTTATTCCATTGGAAGATATCAAAGCCGTGAAAGAACTGAAGCATATATTCTACTTTTCCTTCGTACGAGTGACTAAAAAGGAAGCAGTAGACAAATATAAGAAGATATTGGTTCATCTTCCTTACCAGAGTCAATAATGCATTTCATCATCAACTCTCCCCTAGACCCTAAGATCCCGAGGTCATACCTTAGTCCAATGGACTACAGAGATTTTGGATATTATTAAGCTTCTATTTGACAACTATTATTTGAAAACTCATTTTTCTATATATTCATTTTCAACCATAGATTCACATAACAAAATATTCTGCAATTAAACCCAAAACATTTTCCTACTTTTAACCACACATTCTCCTAAAAATCACTATTCAAAACATTGTTTTATCCAAATAATGGCCATCAGCAGGGGCTAAGAAAAATGATTATCTACTTTTATGTGCTTACATTTTTTTTATCTATCTGCCATGTCCCTTTAAACCTCGTTTGTAAATTCAAGGAAGGGTGTCTAGGTTAGGAAATGAAAAAGAAAGCAATTCCAAAGACAGAGATAGGAGGAAAGCTCTTATTTGTTGAATGTGAGTAGTGACACAAGTGGTTAGTTGAGCTCCAGTAGGTCTAGCTAGCACTTGGCGTCTTTTTTTTTTTTTTTTTTCCTGAGGCAAGAATGTCAAACCTGGTTGACTTGACTCTTTTCGCCTTGACTCTTTTCCCTGAACCCCAGCCTCACTTCAAAGATTTAGTAGTTTTGTCATTATTGAGTTTCTGACTGGAGACTGCCATATTGTTCAATTAATGTTTAAGTTATTATTTAACATCTGCATTTAATGAGCATGATCTTCTACCCAAAGATATTTTGCAATCACTCAAGATTAAAAATACTCACAGATTGATACAAGCCACTTGTGAGCCATTTTCTAAAACATATTTATAGGCGCAGGTAAATACTGTGATTTCTTTTTCAATAGCATATGAGTATATCAAATTTTCTTGTCCATTTTCCATGCGAAGAATTTCTTCTAGAATATAATATTTAAACACTTCAGATAATTCTTGCTTATCGTTGAGAAACAGACAGAATTACGTCCCACATTTTGCACCCAAGTAAGATTATCAGACATTTCTAGAAGCAGGATTAGTTAATACCTCATCTCTTGAAAATGATGATAGTATTGGTATAAGAATAGAAGCATCCTGTCAAGGAACAAATAATAGTCCGATGATGGCAAAAATATCATAAATTTACTTGTAAATGATCTGATAAAAGAACAAAAATATATGCTGGTAAAGAACCTTTAGTTTGGTATCATATAATCGTTTGACAGTGGCCACTAGATCAGGTGGAGGTGTCTTGCCTTCAGACAAAAGATGAAGCACCTTCAGTTATAACAATACACTGTCAGGTTACAAGGAAACCAGTCCTGGAAATGTTCAAAGAAATGTGAAGCATGAAGCTTAAAGAAAACTACCTGTGTCAATAGCAGTTCACTTCCTTGGGGTGGATCAGATATTATTTGTAGCAATTCGGAATATGATGACCCCAGAGCCCTTAGGAGAACAGGGGTATGACGATGCACAACCTACAGCAGCAAAATATATTTATAAAGCTGGAAGAAGCAGGTAACCAAACTAAAAGCAGTTCAAAACATGTAGATTATAAAGGAAGTGTCTCTTTCCTGATAAGTAAGGTAGTTATCAAACAGATGTCTCCATATTAGACCCTGTTCAACAGTATCCCTGTAGAAACTAAGCATATTCTTCTCCTTAAATAATTTCCAGCAAAAACCCAAAAACCTAAGCCATTTTTATTTTTATGGCACAAAAAATCAAAATTTTGATTTCAAAATTGTCAAACTTGGTTCCTTCAATGGCACACAACAAGATGAAAGAGAGCAGTGGCAGGCTGACTTGAAGACCTGCGCCATGTAGCAGGTGCCCAAGTATTCAGCATGTTTCTAAATGTAAACCATGACCTAAAATTACAACAAAAAGATGGATGAACTCAAAATTGTTAAACAACGGTATAACCAGATCATTCTTAGCCAGGAGACAATAGAATTTTTCATTGCAGCATTTTATAATTGCATTGAGTACGAAAGAGAATTTAGTGACAAGTGTTGATCATTCCTAAATAATTAAGGATAATTACGGATGGAGAATCCAGTGGTAAAACTTTGATTGCTCACATCTGTAACTTGTTGTGAGTTACTAATATGTCCGCACTATGATACAATAGAGGAAACATCGATCTTTAGAACTCCAAACACAAGCAACCTCAAGTGCAAATCATGCCAGAAATGAGGCACAAAAGCATGCAAAACATGTTTCACCCATTACATCCTCCAGTGATAACGGTTTAAGTGGCTTTCATGAAGAGTAGCAGAAAAAGGGCAGTAAAGATAAAACTTATAAGAAAGTATCAGAGCTCACAACACTGACAAAAGTAACTATTATGGAGAGAATACTTTAGAGCGATGATGAAAAATTTCAGAGTACCAAGAATAAACAAAATAACAGAGAGAAACCTGCTTAACAGCCTTCGGTGCACGGGCATAATTGTCGAACACAAGTTGAAGAAGGCTTGGTTTCTGCAAGAGAGAAAAAAGTCAGACAAAGAAGTGAGTGACATGAGGGGGAGGGGGAGGGGGAGGAAGGGGTGTACAGATCTCTTTTCTTCACTTATCACATGAACACATGCCTACCAACCTTTGCACATAATGCAAAAAACAATGAGAGAAGTTGCTGTGCTTGAGAAAATGAAATTGCTGAATCGGATGTTGATTCATCTTCTGCAACCTTAATGGTGTCATTTTCTGAAATCCCAGGATCTGAAATTTGAGAACCGCTTACAGATGTTTCTTGGCTTACCACCTGAAAAGATATTTTTACAGAGGAATAAGTGCTTGCTATAATTAATGAAGTTCAGCCATATGCACCAAAAAAGAGACAAAATCAAATAATAGCAAGCAACTTGTTTTATGCATAACACGGATGATGTGCCGAGTAAGCTCACATATATAGGTGAATGCATGAAACAAATGATGGGGTTATCTGCAATGCCTTGATCAAGAAAATAAGCAGCTTGAATAATTTCAAATACTAAAAAAGAAAGCCCTCTTTGTAACGTGTCTCACACAGAAAATGTGCTGGCCATACCAGTGAGGATTTGATGAACTCTGAGGACCTCTCATGATCAAACATTAACTGCTATTCAATCCAATAATATATGCAAGCATCATATGGTGTTGATAACAGCCTAAAATGCAGTAACTAGATGTTTGGGACAAGTATAAGGCAATACAATGAACATGTGCATTATAAAATTGATTTATGTAGATAGTTCATTCGTGTAAATAAGCAATGGAAGCTCCAGTAAACACGGCAAAATCCGAGAAGTCACATCAACTGCAGATAATTCATTCATATGTTTCCATCAATTGAGAACAACAAATTTTCAGTAAGTACAATGAATAACCGCTACAAAATAACATCAAGAAAAAAAAAAGCCATCGTCTTCCTCCCGCATCTTCCCCCACCCCTATCTCAAACCAAAAAGAGTGAGAGAGACAGAAAAAGTGTGTGTGTGTGTGTGTGTGTGAGAGAGAGAGAGAGAGAGAGAGAGAGAGAGAGAGACTGCGTGTGGGGTTGGGGGGGTGGCACATAATGTCAATTGTACCAGTCAAGGTTAGACAAATAATTTCACCTTCAAAAGAGAACTCGTCCCACTCAATCATGTACCGAAAACACTGATTAAAAATTACTAGGTCTTTTCAAATGAATTAGTTATAAGATAAATTCCTTTGTTTAATTTTACTAACCTAAATATAGTCAGGAAAATAATCAAATTAACACGAGTCACAGACATTGTAACCATATATAAGTCCAGTAGGATAAGAAAACAACCCAAAAGGTGTGACATCAAAATTATCACCAATTAATCAACATGAGAGAAAATTGAAATGTCAAATTGTATTGTTTTTGAAATATCAAAACAGCATTGACAGAGTGAACCTTCACAGGCTAACTACCTCGATTTCAAGCAAGTAGGAAAATTTAAAACAAGAAATTTTTTTTATTTTTTTTTTTTTTTTCTTTTGGGAATATTGCTTGGCCCCAATACTGATTGGTGCCTTCGCGGGATGAGTTAAGAACAAACAAGGGAAAGAGCTTTAAGGATCCTTTCCAATCCAATCAAACTCTAAACTCAAGCTCCAGCTCAAGCTTGAACTCAGGGACACAATATCATAAGCAGTGAATCTCCTAGTTTGTGACTACTCTTCGTTGTTAAGGGCACAATAGTCCCATGCTGGAGAAAAATAAGAACGAAGAAACGGCGAAAGTAAAAATAATCTCGAAGTTAGAGGAATACTACAAGACGAGCAGCAAAAAATAAATGTCACTAACCTGTCCTATTCTTTGTTTGTAGGATACAGATTGTGAAAGCCCTGTCTCTGAAGCATGCTGTTCTACAGCCGACAAGAACTTATTTGTGGCAAATTGCTCGATGCGTTCAGCAATGTTGCTCATTGCATAAAGTTTGTTAGCCACCTGGAAGAAGCACAGAAACACAAGTCAAAAGGCTTTAGAACAGAAACAATAACTTTAAACCATAGTCTCCTTACACAGACAAACAGTCCATTAAAGAGGCAACCCCAATAAGCGACTTGGAACCCTGTGGACAATGCAATAAGGTGAAATAGTACAAAATGTCCATACCAGTCGGATAGCTCTTGCTCGAACATCATCCAGTGAGTGAACAGCACACTGCCATGTGGAATTACATTAGAAAGGGAACTACACATTGCTGCAACAGACAAAAGATTCAAATCTGACAATAGGAAGCCAGCATTGCTTCTATTCCATGCATTTTGCACTTAAGAAAGTATAATGATATTTCTATCATTTTTTCCCAAATTTAGCTTTTAACAAGTAAATTGCAACTAAAGGGTCTGATAGACATGATATTTTCAAAGAAAAGAGGTGATGAAAAAAGAATAAAATTGAAGAAACTGCTACACTGACAAGAATATAATGCTAGGTTAATAAATATAAGTTTCTTGACTAACATAGCAAAAAGTTTGCAAGTTAAGCAATTAGTGATAAATGCAGTGTACGGAGAAAACCTTCAGCATAATTTATAACGTATTCACATTTGACAGCATTCTCTTTACCCACTATTCAGTAGTAGAGATCTGTGCTCTAATTGTGTCCATTAAACAAACAATCAGCATAACTTAAATATAATCCAACTTATAGTTAATGAATTGAAAGTTAGGCAATCAGGGATGAAAGACTGTACTACTTTTAGCCTATTTATGACATATATTCACATCAAACAGAACTGTATGTACCAAGCAAGAATATATCTAATTATTCTAGTCCTCTGTTCAATAATAAAGATCAGTATTTTCATTGCAACCATTAAAAAAGAAAACAAATTCACCAAAACCTCAAAGTCATCAAACTTATAGCCATACAATTAGTTTATGCATGAGACTGCATCCAAGGACACTACCTGACCTAAGGTACCCTAGGAAAATGAAAAAGAAAAGAGAAGTCATTGACTCATTGCTCATGTTTGATTAAAAATAAAAAATAAATAAATATCCTGTTTATTCCCCCCCCCCCCCCCCAGATCTTCATTTCATTTCCACAACATTCTACTCTCTAGTCCCCCTCACAAAGTTTTAAGATCTTGCAATCTCGCTCTCTTAATTCTATGAGTTATCCGTTCCATTGGTTTTCGTTAAATTGTTTTAGTACATATAGTTTAAATTTGTCACCTTTGCAGTCACATTAAAAATTAGTTCTCTCTCGTTTTCGAATAAAATGGATCCAGGATTGTCTACTATCTGGAATTTTTTTATTTTGAGGAGTTCAATTTATCCGATAATTCTAACATTTGAGAGTACTTTTAGTTGGAAAAACCATGGTGACACTGGTCATTTGAAGAGCAACAGTAAAAGTGTTAAATCGAGCACACCCGTCCACATCCTGCACAAACTAAACTTTCATCTGGTAAGCCTTTCTCTTAGTCTCCAAGATTTATAATGCTAGTACATTTTAATCAACTCAGATACACACTATTTCAGTGTGTATCCCTATTCCTTTAAACATGGAGAATCATTTGATCTCCTGAAGTTCTTCACATAATCTTTAGGTGCAAATGATATTTCTATTGATAAAATTGCTAAAAAAAAACTTTCAGAATCTATGCCTCCATTAATAAATATTTTTCACTATCCACAAATTGTTAAGTATAAAAAGGTTTGACCGCAGATGAAGGAGGGAGGTTGAAAGAAATTACACAAAAAAAGGTAAAAAATTTAATTCACATCATCAAAGTACCTTCAAAGCTATATCCAAACAGGCTTCACGATTGAGTGGTTGGCCCAAAATCAAGCTCCAAATAATGCCAAGGCCCTGAGTGACACGGTCACCATCACGACTATCTACTCCGGAATAACTTCCAGAGCATAAATCATCCAGCAGCCTCAATACAGACTCAGGTAAATAAGGAGCTTCTCCAAGAAGTCGACTAAATGACTTATCAGTTGCTGGGAAAGCATCTAACAAAGATTTTGCCTACAATGGAGAATTCAGCAGTCAAAGCTCTGCACTTAAATGTAACATGTCTAATGAAAAAATACCTACCACTCCCAGAAGGAAGTTTTCGTATACGGAAGCAGCAGATGAAGAGTTCTGAAACAACTCTGACAACGTGAGAGTGTGTAGATGATAAAGAACATGAATCACAAGCTCGTGTCCCTGAGGAAAAATTAAATGAGAACAATAAAGTATGAATATTATATGAAGAAAACAATTAGTAAGAGAAATATGAAGAGAGTTTGATAATTCTTGGAAAAGGATAGAATACAGTAGGTAGAGAAAGTCAATGCTGCTCCTTACGATGCAATGATTATCAACAAAAAAAAATGGAGTGATAAGATTTTAAATTAAAAAGGAGAGGTGTTTCTTTCTTTAAATTTGTTGGCGTCTTTGGTCCTGTGGGCATAATTACAAGTACACCCTAGTCACTATATTCCATGGCTCACTTATAGGAGTCATGACAGATAAGGTGCTCAAAAGATGCTCTCAGCTTTCGATTCTCTTTTGTACATTTGTGTATATCACGTGCACCACCTTGACATGTAATTACACGAAAACAAAAACCTTGTAAAAGAATTCAAGAGTTGTACTAAACTTTACGGAAAAAATAAAAATAAAAATGTCAAACTAAAACTAATATTTCATACAACGTTATTATTTCACATAATTCCCCGTTTTCAGTAGAAAAGCAATTTATGATAAAATCAGCACAGAAAAAAGATGGTTCCAGATAATCAAGAAGACTGGGGTGGGGCTTGGGCCAACAAAAGAGAATTCAAGGCCAAACAGAAACAACTGTATATCGCACATCAGGCAACTTGATATTACATCTTAGCGAGCCACTGAAGTCAGTTTCAGCATCTATCCAATGGAGCACGCCCAATGTACTAACTTCAGTCAGAGATTGATGCTTTCAGAACTAAGGTTTGAGAAAATTGACAGGAGCATCAACAAGAACAAAATCTCTTAAAAGGTCATCAGCATAAAAATTTTAGCTGAAAAATAAACTCTAACAAAGCAATTCAATGTCTGAAGCATAACATACACATTTATAACTACCATTAGCCGGATCTAAATAACTATAAAATCAAATTTATCATATTCACAAGAATTTGCAATGTTCAGGTGGCATCTAAAATTTCTCTTACACTGCACCAACTCACAACCCAAAGCCCGATCACAAAAAAATTTGCACTATTTGTCCCCAATCTATCCCCCGACTGCAAGTCAGCCCCCAACCTTAAAAAGGAAAAAGTTTGTCCGCAATCTCTCACTTGCACGAGTAGTCCCAGTGGACGGTTGACATCCACCAATCCAGAAAAAGTCAATCTTTTACTAAAAGGGCAGTTATATCGTATTCTTTATTTAATAATAAAAAATTGTAAAGTCCCAAGGGACAGTTGACATCCACCAATCCAGAAAAAGTCAATCTTTTACTAAAAGGGCAGTTATTCTTTATTTAAAAATAAAAAAGTTGTAAAGAAAACCAAAAGAAAAAATTATCATCCCCGCCACTCCATCCAAAATCCCCCACCAATGCCACCCTACCAACACCCAAACCCCGCCACCGCCCCACCCATAATCCCACCCATAATCCACTTCAAGCCTCTCTCTCTCTCTCTCTCTCTCTCTCTCTCTCTCTCTCTCTCGGTCCCTCTTTACCCCTTCGCTCGACGCCGTCAATTTCATCCCAGAAACCATGACCAAACAAGCCCTGGTCTATTACTTCCACAGCTTTCTACCTAAACTCAAATATATTTCTTTAGTCTGAATTGTTATCTTCAACAAACATAATTGTAATTGCATAAGAATATATTTGTCAGGAATTTTATTTTATTTTATTTTTGGATTTCTTTAACTTACGTTCTAGGGTTTGTAAAAATTTGGGGTTCCAAAGAATCCCCGAAGGAGACCTTCTTCGCCTTCAACCTAAGCTGCACTAGAAAGGCCCAAACTCAATTTGAGGCAAAGTAAAGCTTCATAGTATATTTCTGTCTTGGTGCAGAGAGTCCACATCTGTCACTCTTGCAGCTCAAAATCTGTTTTACACCAAAAGACCTCTCTACGGAAGAGTGGAATGTTTCTGGACTAGGATTGGAAATAGATCGACAATCTTCATCTTCTTCTGCTTTTTGGATTGAATAGCTAGAAATTAGGTTCTTTTCACCTTTGGCTGAATCTAGAGAGAGAGAGGGAGGGTCAGGAGTAGGAGCAAGAGCAAGAGCAGGATCGAGGTGGGGTGATGGTGATGGTGATGGTGATGGGGTTTAGGACGGCAGTGGTGCTGGGGGGTTATATTTAGTCGCTTTTTTTTTTCTTTTTTTTTTCATATTTTCTATTCATTTTATATTTTAACTTAAAAATAATGGTACAAATATCTTTTTGGTAAAAAGTTGAACTTTTTAACGATTTTGGATTAGAAACCGTCCACTAGGATTACCTAGTGAAAGACTGAAGACAAACTTGCACCCTTTTAAAGGTTGGGGGGAACAATTTACTACTCGGGCGATTAGAGTTTCCAGGAGAAAAAAATAGATACTGGTTGGAGATAGTTTGGCAATGATGTTTCCTGGCAATGTTCCCAAGTTTTCCTGCAGTTTTGACTGGTGTATCTTATCAACAGAATGCCATAAAAAATCTTAATTTTAGAACTCCCATCTAGTAAAAGACTTGTTTCACAGAGTGAATCTATTTAGCTTACTGCCAAATGAAGTCTTTGATGGTTCTGCCATTGTTCAGGTTCAAAGTCATGAAATATCCAAGAGCTATATGGTGTATTTTAGGGCTACTCACTACTCATAAAGGATAAAAGTTTGTGCTACTACCAGGAGAAAACAAGGAAAACAATGTGGGAACCTTTTGTGTGGAACCTGTAGAGAAGATAGGAAATTGTAACATCTATGCAAATTAAATAGAAACCTAGAGACATATCTCCTTTAGTGTATTCAAGAAGGAAAAAGATACAACAGTTCCTTTCTCCCACTCGCATGGGCCTATTTCAGCCCTGGAAAAGAGGAATTCCAGATTCCTTGCCTCCATTTAAAAATTCTAATAGTAATGTGTTTAAATAGAAAGATAAGTGCAGGAAATTTTCCTATTTCTCTATGAGAATCTCGGCTGTAAATGTGTGAATATCCTAGGATATTTAGTTTCCTTAGAAGTAAGCATTTTTTATTCTTTCCTTTCCTTCTATTCTTCTGCTGTAACTCTATTTATACAGACATGTACCTATGTTATGATTAATGAGAATTATTTCCACAAGAGGCTCTCTCATTCTAGAAAAAGCAACATTCTTTTGCCACCAAATCACCAGCTAGCAAGCAGACATGGTTGGAAACCAAGTGCAATGTGAGAAGGTTGGAAATTGGGAAACCTGCACAACTGAAACAAAAACCTGGATAAATAGCTAGTCTTAGGGTGTATTCAAGAAGGAAAAGGGGCACAAAAACATCTCTCTCTCTCTCTCTCTCTCTCTCTCCCCCCCCCCCCCCCCCCCCCCCCCTCCTTCCCCCAAACGCAAATTCTTGAACCCAGAAAAGCAGTAATCTTAATTTGTTCACTGATCCCAAATAACTTTCTGAAAATAGCATTGTGGGTCTTGTGTGGACAATCAAATTGCACCTCTTAACAAGACTGTTCCCCTAAGTTGAGTTCTGAAATTGTTCCTAATTATGTTAAGGAGGGTCTATAAGGTTTTAGGTGGAGAAGCTATCTTGGGGGAAGACGAAGACTTTGAGGAGATTGAGAAATGGGATTAAACTGCCAAGAGAAAAAAAAAATGGTGGTGGCTGTATACAGGTGCTTGCTATATAATGTAAAGTTAACTGATATATAGGAAATTATAGAGCCAAGGTGTTAGCGACACACTCAACCTAAGGGATTGATTACTAGTAGACGCTCTAGTTGGAAAAATACATAAAAAAAATTACTCAAGAGCAGCAACTATTAACTTGAGTTGATAAATTGTCTGAATGAATAATTCCATATAACTCAAAGCAAAGGTATTTATATACAAGATTGTATACCTCTATCCATGGTAAGGTCTATTTACGGTAAATAATCAATTACAATAATACAGAATATATGCTAACTACTAGCATCTTCAACAGTTTGATTTCAGAAATACCCTTCTCCATGGAAGTTTAGGGAAAGAAGGATCTCCCATTGGATCTTGAATATAAGACAGGAAGAAATAAAGCATGCCAGCTGAGAAAGTCATTATATGGGCTAAAACAATCTTACTAAAGCATGTGAAAGATTTATCTGAGCTCTTCAGACCTATGGTATTCCCAAAGCCAAGGAGACCACACTTAATTTTTAGAATTCAAAAGTCATGAAAGTTATTAGTTTATTTTGATAACTATCACATTATATACAATTATGAAAGACATTTCGCTCCATATATCTATAGCAAGCATATTTTTGTATTTCAGTGGACAGTTTAGAAACTTGTATTCATTAACCGTCAGACACCATCAATAGTCTGTTGAGCAGGGAGAGAAAGAGAGAGATACCTTTTGCTCTTGATAGTCCGATACAATTTGTTTTTTCATCATCAAAACCACATCTGTGTCGGCATCAATCTACCAAAAAAAAAAAAAAACAATACATTGGTAACTGATTATTCCTCAGTTTTTGAGCACCGCAACTGTGCTACCTTCAGTCAAAACAGTGTAGGACACTATAACTTTGCAAGATTAACAATTTCTAAGGGTCAATCTTTCCCCGCTGCACATTTTAAGGGGTTAAATATCAAAAGAACCTTATTAAGTAGGGGGAAAATGAAAGTGGGCCTACAAAAATTCATGGCTCAGTTCACCAGAGCTTTTGAATCTTCATTTAAAAAATAAAGTACCAAGGAAGCAGCAAATTACATGCTGATTTCTGAAATAAATAAATAAATAAGGAGAAAAAAAAATCAATCTAAGCACTAACTGCTTGGTGTAGAGTAAGTAATCATGCAAATTTTCCATCCTTGGATATATCTCGCTCTTATGGTAAGAAGTCAGGAATTGATATTACTGGAAGAAGAGAGAGTGCAATGAAAGAGTATTGAGTAATCCTCAAATACAGTAAACAAAGAATCTAACTCCATCTATTCTAGGAAAACGAAAAAAATGCTGTTTTTTAATTATTAAGTCTCCCTGCACAGATTACCATTTTTCACAGTCTATTTCAATTAGATGCCTTAGTGACCACTCTTCTAATAGATGATTCATTATTATTCCAGTCTGCCAAATCCTAGTTACAACAGAAATAATCAACAACGATGTCCAAGTTCAAAAATATGGATGACCAACATAAGGTAAATACAAAAGATATACAATTGTTCAATTCATTACTAAAGCAGTTGTGGAAACCTTAGATCCTACCTGTGCAAATAATCGAGCAAGCAATGCCAATTGTGTCTGCTTGAAATCCGTTCCTTGTATATTCTGGTATGAGTCAAATATTCGTTCAAGAGACAGTTTGATCACAGTTCTTTGATGATCTACAGTCAGCTCCACATAAGGAGGAAGCACGGGCAACTGCTCAGACACAACTTCAGAGACCTCCAAATTTGAAATAGGTGGTGAAAGATCATCATCCATTTCTTGTGACGATGGTGAATAAGCCTCATCAAGCATTGTGGCATCCAATGATGTTTGTACTACAGTGTCCTCAACTTTGCTGAGAGTGGACAGGGGAATATCTGGAGCAGCATTTCCTTTACTGTCTGTTATAATCTCTCTGTCTTCCATATCCTGAACTTCCACTTTGGGATTCGATTGGTCAGCTTCTAACTTTACAGAACATTCTAACAAATTTAAATCAGTTGCAGTTTTCGGAATAGGAGACACTGAAACACTTTCAGAACTAGGCAGAGGTGGTGGCAGCACAGGGGTTTGGCTGAAAGAACTAGAATCATCAAAATCAGATTGTAAAGCACAACCCTGGATAGCACTTGTATTATCTTCCACAACTAATGTTGGTGGAATTTCAACAGGTGCCACCACACGCCTTGGATCAAGTCGACGAGGATCCTGGACCATTTATTTAAACATTAACCACACAAAATATTAAGGAAATGAACTCAAAGAGCAAAAAAAGAACCAACTAAATTAAAAACGAAGAAAAAAAACTGTTATACAATTGGGAAAGGATTACCCTTCGTGGGTCACGCTTGGAATCAAAAGGAAGATTACTGGAATAAAGCAGATCAGAAGATGGAATGCTTGTCATGCTTGATGAAGATCCAGGTAGTTGAGCTGCAAGTCCCAAAGTCTGCATAGACATGGAACCATTTGATGCCACTCTCTGGGATGGACTTGAAGAATCACTTTGACGATTTAATGGCAGGTTACCAAGTGCTGCCAGGGGAGGCAGATTCTTCGGCAAGTGCTTCATATTAGTTATGACTATATCTGCAAGTAAATCTGGATGGATGTTGGATATAAGAATTTCGAGAGATTCAACACCTCTTTCTCCTTCTGCAATTAAAGCACCAATCATGGCAATCATTTGTTCAACAGGAGTCAGATCCCGTTCCAACAGAGGAACCATAGGAGATATCCCATTGATGTGATCCTGCCCAGCATCATTCACGTCAAATCTTGAATCTGTGACACCATGAGGGCCACCATAATGTAACCTTTTACAAGTTACATCATTAGCATTATTTGAATCTTCATCCTCCATTGGAGTGGACCTTTTCTTCACCAGATCTCCTAAAATTGGCAGCTGATCTGATTGCTGGTCATCCTGACAAAGAGAGGCTTAAGTCACCAAGGCAGTTGTAAATAGATATCAGAATGCAACAATCCACCATACTATATCAGAATGACTCCAAAGAACTAGCAACACTTGAAACAATGACTTCTTCCAAGAGAAATACCTTGCTCAACCGCAAATCTCGCGAAGCACGCTCATTACTTCTCATAATTTTATCCACTTGTCTAATGACTTGATCAGCAGCATCTCCTGCATTCATGGCTCGCAATGCCTTAAGCAATCTCTCTCTCGACTGGGGAAAAAGAACAAAGGGGTTTCAAGGATACATCAAACATTAGAGTTTGACATTTTTGTTTTTGGATCTGACACAATGTCGCTGCCAACATATATGCATGTTTACATTAACATATCAACAGAAAAGAGAAAGTTCAATATTACTGAGAATGAATGTAAATGTTATATTCCTTGTAATTTGGCATCTAACTATGATGGTACAAGCAAAGTAAACTATATAACATAATGGCTCAAGTAAACTGCAGAATATATTTACGGAAACTAAAGCTATATCTTAAAACCACATGTAAAGGATTCCCTAAGAGAAAGAAAGACCACAAGTTCAATTAGAGCTTCCACTAACATGAAAGTAGAAAAAGATGTAACGACTAGGCCTCTATGCCCAAACCGTTATATCATACATACCGTCCGATTTGGGTGGACATCTGCCCACTTACTCCCTCACATATTTCTATCGTGCCCACCTCTGACTAAAGACAAACTTAAGTTGAATCCTGATACCAATTAGGTTTGAATCCTGGGGGACGCGATAAGACTCCGTGAGGAGGTAAGTGGCACCAGAATTCAACTTAAATCTCTCTCATTATGCAGAGATCTTAGGTAAATCTTGGGGTACGCAATAGAGATCCATGAGGGATAAATGGGCAAATGCCACCCAAAGCGGATAGTGCATATAATATAAAGGTTTGGGCATAGAGATCAAATCGTTACAAAAACAAAGCTCATTTTTTTGTAACGACCCGGCCTCCGTGCTCAAGCTGATAACTTATGTATTGTCCATTCTGGAAAAGATTGAACCCATCTTGCCCCTCACAAATTTCTATCGAGTGTCTTAAGGGAAAGGTCACTGTCAAAATTATGGGGACGCGATAGAATTCCATGAGGGGTAAGATAAGCTCAATCTTTCCCTTAAGATATGGGTTCGAATCCTGGGGACGCAATAGAAATCTGTAAGGGGAGTAAGTGGACAGATGTCCACCAGAAGCGGACAATACGTATGATATAACAATTTGGACATAGAGGCTGGATCGTTACAAAAGAACAATTTGCTTTTAAAGAAATGTCTTAGTTTCCACTACTAAAAAAAAAACCAATTTGCAATACCTCCACAATGACAGGATGAGTACACCTCATAAATCCTAAAAATGTTGTTCTTAGAGAATACTGAATACTGATTGTATGTCGAGCCTTCACTGTCTCAAAGTTCACATTAAGATCAAGTAGTGCGGGGAGGACGGAGGAATAGTACATAGGCCTTTTCCTTGCTATCATTGCGAGACTGCAAATAAAGATATATTGTTAGACCATAAACAGGGCAGAAACACGAATAAATAGTACAAGGATATCACATTATAAACCAGAACTCAAGCAAAACAAAACAGATTATGCTACTTGGATAAAAATGTTGACTTTGTTTTTAACTGGCAAATGATACAATGACACGTGGCATTATGTAACACATTATGTAAAGCTTAATGTATATATGGTAAGGTCCAAACAAACCATAAGCTCCTAACATATATCCTCAAAAAAGGAGAAAAAGTAACCTTTATAAAAACAAGGACTGCTACAATATAAAAGGCAAAACCATAAAAATTTAAATTAGATACAAATGCATCCAAAGAAAATAATATATATATATATATATAGAACTAACTTAGGCCAATATGGCCACGGGGGGGGGGGGGTGTAGATTCATGACAGCAAACAAATGAGACAGATGCAGGCAGCACTCGGTGATTAATTAACATATCAGATTAGTACAACCCAAATAGCACTTTAAACTGTTTAGACGTGCTCAATGTATGCAAGAATTCCCATTCTCAACTTGAGCTCTGTTTGATTCTACCGAGTTACAAAATTTCCACCACGATATGACAGCCCCAATAAGTAAAAGCTCAGTTCAAATTTGTTCTGATGAGACTGTTATAGTGTGGCACATGGAATTAATTCAACAAATTCACAAGTTGATACTTATGTCGAAGTGAAAACCAACATCCAAGAAGGTACATGAAAAATCAACGACACACGAGATGAAATGTGATGGATAAACTATGTAAAAGATGTTGGCAAAGCAAAACCAAACCTACTACCTCATGAAATTAAAAAGAACACATTATTGAGATTATTAACAAATTTGTGAACAGAAGAACAAGAATATTGAGCTTAATCACCAAGTAAATAAAAAAGGAGAAAACAGTGAAGTGAAATTGAGAAAAGAAAAGGAAGAAAGACAAAAAACAACGAAGTTTGAACATCATTTTTTTTTTTTTTATAAATTCTCTTTATCATTTTTCTTCTGAAAAATGCAGTTTTAAAAATATAGAAATGCAGATTCGATGTGAAAACATTCTTGCAATGTCAGATTTTAAGAAATTAGACTCAAGATAATATAATATTCTTTGTCCCAGTAGAAGTTTGTCCAGGATGCACTCTTCGGGATATCAGAGCAGAAATAGGAATTACTCAAGCATCCGTAACTCAAGATCTCTAATATATTCTTCAGTTGAATATCGTAATCCATTGTCCTAGATGGCTTTTGATGGCTTAAAAAGAGAAAACAATTATAATCACTCGTACTAAAGAGAGTGAAAGCTCACAAGCCTGACAATTTTGGACAAATTCCTAGGCACATAGTATATTATTTTTTTCTTGGTAAACAAGAAAAGTCAGGAATCATTATTGTCAAAGAGAAACCCCTTAAAGTTCATTAGTAAGCTTGATAGAGGTGCTGGCAGGCACAAAATCCAATCCCCACATTAACTGACAAGGGACTACAGGAAACACTTTTTGCCTAGACACAAAAACTAAAAAGAAATTCAGTGACATCCTTGTCAAGATAAACATCAAAATTAAAAAAATATTCTAGTCATTGCCAACTCTAGGGAAGCCAAAACAATCATAGTTCATCTTCTGATAAATTTTATCTGCAACAACCCCGTCTATAACAATGTTTTGTCAAAAATTAAAACAGATTTTATGACTTCAAAATCCTATTAGTCTGTTACTACAAGTAGCTCCATTCCAAAAACCTGCTCAAGACTTCTAAGCTCTTGTGGTACATAATAGCCATCACAAGAAGCAATTTTGTATGGATCAACAGAAATAAAATAATTTCAACATAAAAGTCAAATGGACGAAGAATATAATCCATTTACTGGAATACTAATATTGTCTCTTATGCAGTAGTTGTTTGGTCACAAGAAATATCAGTTATCGCAGAAACAATCTTTAGAATGAGCAACCAATGACTGGACCATTGAAAAATCACATCTTAAGCCATGCCACATTAACCATGAGAAAAAAACCATGATGGGGGAAAAAGGAAACTCAGAAGTAGAGACTACTTAATTTGTTTCTATTTGAAAAATTAAACCATGCACTTAACAAATAGGACCAATTTTCAATTGCAGAGAACCACTTCAAGAAGACCCAGGCAACCAAGATGACCAAATTATGAAACAAATCAATTGCGTTGCCACAAGTTGTTCTCCAGAAAATGTACAGCCATTATTAACAAGATCGCAAGTTCAATCTCAAAGAAACATCGCAGTTTAGCCCCCCCCCCCACCCACCCACCCGCCCCCCCGCCCAAAAGTACTGGATAATTAAATTTGCACCTATAACAACTGTTAAGCCTTTTCCGAATAAGATTAAATTCAACTTAGCTAGACTGATATGAATAAGCGTATGTAGCTAAATGTTCACAAAACTTCTAGGAGGAACTTTTCATTCATATAATCATGGAAATAGAAGCCTCATAATGCCCTTATGAAACGTAACAGGGTAATGACACAAGCTTTAGAGGAAGTAGAGTTCTTATTTTTTTTTAAAACAAGGTTGTGGTAGAGCAACATATGCATGCAGTTGTACAGTCAAAAAACGTACATACATTACAAGTCCCAATAAAATGCTTAGCCTAGAAAGCTATTACAAGACCCCACAAAATGCTCAGAAACAGATTGCAAACTGAGTACTAGTGCACTCTGAGTTGTGTTCTATTAAAGGTTACAACCAATCTACTTACTGCATGCACAATGGTTACAAATCTTTAACCAGCTCAAATATCGTTTAATAGTAGCAGTTCAGGTTTATCATACCAAGACATTCTTACACAATGGCACTACAAGATATTACCCCAACCGTAGGTCAGGTTGCCAAAAACTAAGAACGCAATAAATGACTATAGAAGATTGTATGTGCTAAGGTGCAAGTGCAAAACATGACCAAATGCAACAAACTTTAATCCACCACATCAACTTCACCAAATCCATGAGATATAAGATTCCAAACAGGTAAGCATATTCTACGAAGATTCCAGCTATATATGGTACTGTAATTAGCTTCTGTTAGTCACCAATGAGAATGTCTGCAACATTACATTGTGCTAGCCGAGTCACTAAGGAAACATGAGTATGAATATCAAATTGCATTAATAATGTAGAAAATTTAAGCAGTTCAGACATAGGCACCAGCCTCATCACAATGTTGTGTGAATTAAGCATCAACAAAAGGACCAGTAGCTAATCAACAAAATAGAAAACTAACTGCAGCAGCAAGAAACAATACTGGAATTGAGAATTAAAAACAAACAGAGGTTACTTTCTCATCCACAAAAATGAGACGAACAATAGTTTTGTTCATTCATTCCTGATAGAAAATTCAATCATTAATCACAAAATAGCCTTAGTTTGTAAGTGAATAATCCTAAAAATAAGTAGCAATCAGTGTCTTCCATTTAGCAAATGCTTGAGCAAAAGTATGACAAGCTACCTTAAAGTTGTTTGTCTATAAATCTTCATCCTCCTAAGAAAATAATGTGTAACCACCCTTCTTTGGCCATACTTCACTTAAAATACTTTTATTGTTGACCACAACAAACCTCAACGCTCGTAATTGCTTTTTTCAATCTAGTAATCGCATTTTTCAATTTCATTGAAGGAAGATTCTTAAATTACCTTTACCAGTCAAAAAGATAACAATGCTGTCACTTCAAATCCATATCTTCCAGAGTCGCAAACAAAATTAGCTTGCTCAATATAGAACTAGGGCCTATTTGAGCCAACATTATTTCAAAAAATATATTCTTAAACAATGATTTGACATCATTTCAACTACATATTCTTCAATAAAATAATATTACACGCAAATCCAAAAATTTTCCTTATTTTTTAACCACACATTTCCCATCAATACACTATTCAAGAATGCATTCTTACCAAAATAATGTGGCTCAAACACCCTCTTTATTGCTTAACATTTATAAACTCACAAGAGAATCTATATGCCAAGCAACACCCGAACTGGACTTCTTTCTACAATGTAGGTTGGCTATGGGATTTAGATCATCAACAATACCACACAAGAATATGCTTTTCAAGTGCAGATCATGAATAGCATACACACTCACCCTCCACACCCATTCTGAAGATGCAATAATTACAGTTGATAATTTGACATCTGATGCATTACTTAATATCAAGCATGTTGCCCATACTTCATTCTAACAGCATCATGTAGTGAAAACACTAGACTCTTCCCGTTCTATGGGAGTGACATCACTCTTCTCATCTCGATGGCATTTTGCATGATCAGCAGTTAGTCTTCCAAATTTTTGTTTCTCACAACATGCATATAGAAAATTTAAAATTGGAGTTTATAGAAATTAGTCAACTGCCTTCACCACAAACACATCTAGCTGTTTGATGCTCTTAATTGTCAGGGAGGAAATAATACTGATTTGACACTCATCAGCTAAAGTAGTTCATAATAGTGAATAGTTGCAACTTATTATGCTGAAAAATAAAATGAAGCCATCCGTCGTCCATATTAAGGCCAAGAATGTAAAACACAAAATCTGCTTGCTTCCACAGGGAAACAGAAGATACAGCTAAGAACTGATCTTTTGATCAGAAAAGACTAACAAACCCAAAAAATATAATGAACTTCCAGTGGGAAACAGCAATGAAATAAAGTTTCAGAGCAACGGAACTATAACAAGTATAGCTGAGAAACACCATCATCGAATGATGAAAATGATTGCCATATATATTATAGCATCAAGATTTTCTAAAAAGAAATACATTTATAAACAGTATTTACAGCGTCACACGCTACAACTGTATGTATATACAAAAACGCATTCTAATAAAATGGTTCAAGTAATATGGCCTCTCAACAATTTACAATGCACTAAATTGCTTGCCCCAATAATTTTTAGTGCAAACCAGCCGGTCTATGAACTGCCAATTTTGTTGACATCAGCTGTTATCTGACCCACCAATTCAGCATCCCAAGCAAAATGCCATTTAACTCTGTGTTAAAAAGCTGGACAGCATACTGCAATAATTAGCACAGAAAGGCAATTGAACTTATACAACCAAATTCAAGCATCAATGAGCCCGCCAAAAATTCTAAAACATTGGAACTACTCAAGATGTGCAATTCACCATTACAAAGAATTTCCCAGAGGCTTTATTTACATACAATTTTTTGAACAAGGTTTTGGCTCTTATCTTAGTTTAGAAAAGCAAGTCACAAACAATATTTTAGACTGTATAATTGCAGACTCATCACTATGAAAGATGGTCACTTCAATGAAAATCCTGGTGAAAACTTGTGCTAAGATAAATTAAAATGGAGCAAAGTGATAAAATTTATCAGGCATAAGTGCAAATTGGCATCTCAGAAGAGATGACATCAAAAATGGATTGTGTGTAGGATCATATTGATGTCCATGAATAAGGAACCAAACCCGGATAGAAATATGAAGATTTGTCAGATGTATAACTCAATAAAAATAACAAGAGAAAAAATAAAACCACTTCACTACAGATCAATACAGGACAACTAAAAAACATGAGAGCACAGAAACATTATGCATCTAAGAAACATCCTGAAAATGGATCAAAAATCCATGATAAATATTCGCAAACTACATGGCATAGAAATGTGTATTCAGATTGCTTGCAAATGTAAAACAAATTGACTATGAATCTTCACAATTAAACCAGAAATATGAACTATAAACAAATATGAAAGATGAAGCAATGACAAATCAGGTGCTCTACACAGAAATTATAAACATAGATCTCTGCAAAAACGAAAAGGGAAGGATGCATATCGCCACCCATTTTCTCATTAAAACCAATGCACATAAATTGACTATAGAAGCTAGACACATGCTTTGACATCATTTTGAAGAAGGATGATAACTACTAGAAATTATCAGCTGGCCTTTTTCCTTCAACTCTAAAAGACCCAAACTGGTGCTGATGTCGGACCCAAAAATTTATTATATTCTTTTCTACTATATAAAGTGATACATGGGAGCAGTTCGTCAAGAATTGCAGAAACATTTAAGACCTTGTACAATTTAGTTTGATGCGTCTTAGTAATATATCAGTGTAATCCAAATTCAAATTTACTTATCATTTAATGCAAAAAGAAAACTTGAAAGCTGCATTTTGGATCTTGGATAATAGAGAGGAAATCTTCCTACATATGGATTTCAAAGAAATTTCTAAAGTAAATGGGCGTATATAAAAATTAACGGAGAAAATATGATGTTTACATAGACAATCCGATGTGGACATGCTTTTCCTTTCAATTACAGGGCATTCAGCTAAGCTGAAAAGTTGCCAACATTTGATTTTCGCTCTAAGAAAAAAAAAAAAAAAAAAAAAAAAAGGTTTCCTTTTTTCCAAGATCCAAATAGAACCCAAAGGTTACTACCCAGAGTATGGACAAACATTCCTATTTTGCCAATTGCTAATCTATATAAGTTCTGTAGACTTGTGCTTCTAGGGAAGGAATCAAATCCATCTTTAAATAGCAGCTCTGTTGGATCTTCCATATGTACATTTTTCTGTTTTTAATAAAATAGTATTTGTTTTAATTCAGTTTTGGGGCCTCTCGTGGCAACATGGATGCAATATAGCCATCGTGTGTATGCTTAAGGCAGAGATTGTGCCTAATTAATAATTTCTACATAATTCTTTAATGCTTTGGAACTCTTACCCACAATCAAGTTTCTAAATAGCTCAATGTCATGTGATGATTAACATTCCTCCCTCAGGTGTAAAATTACATCCTCCATCAACAAAGAGATCAATGTATTTTAGTTTTGCTATTGTTTTTGTTTAAGTTCTTCGTAAGAGCTCTTGCTACAGCATGATAAGTAACAAATGTGCAAGATAGATTTTTTCATGTCCAACAAAGAAGGATATAATAGATTAGCTTGTGAGTGCTCACCTATTAACAACAGAAATTGTCAATGAACCAGGGAGATTGCTAGCTGATCGCAACAAATCCAGTAAAATGCCAAAATATCTATTTGCATCTGATACAAGAGCAGGTAGATCCAGAACAGGATGACGATCAACCAGCATTGAGATATTAAAGGTCCTTCCCTGCTTTGTAGTAACTATAGCCAGAGCAACATCCAAAGTATAAAGTATAAAATCAGAAGCTCGAACAAATGTGGCAATAGTTTAGGAAAATGACTAAATTAAAAGGTACAATATCATAAACAGCTTCAGTAATCAAATTCAATTATCTTAATAATAACTATCACATTACCTTCTGGTACAACTTTTTCAGAATCATTTGTATCGGGTGTAAATTGTAATATGAATGTTTCCAGAAACTTAACTGCTAGCAACTTTGGACCAACAGAACCAGCCTACAAGAAGATATTCAGGCAAAGCTTCACATCAGTTATGTAAGTTTAAATCAGCAGCAGAAAATCCAAGCAAAGTTCTGTGTTAAATTTGCATGCTAAATATAACAAAATATTCTAACTCAAACAACTAAAATCTAGGAAGAAAATAGGCATGGGGGGATTCATAGAATTAGGCCCTCAAGCAAAACGAGAATAAAAGCGTTAACACAGAGATAAAAGATTCAGAGTTAGGCATACTATTTGAACTTACCAACTTATCATTAATTAATAACACCAGATTCTAGATCATAGCCTATAATATCTTGGTATCTTTTACAGGTTAATCTTTTGTTTGTCACAATATCATTGCTACCCCTTTCTTTAAGGCAAATGAAACCAGAAGTGCTAGGCCAGCTTGTACTATGTGACAACATTTGCACTATCATTCCTGTGTTAATATTTTAGTTTATTAGACTACATGGAATGACGATAAGCACAGGTACATTGCTACTAAGCATCAACGTACCATTTGGAGGATCTATTTCTCTTCTAAATACGAAGGATCGTTTATTTCAGTTTGGCAAGGGGATATAGACATGGGCCCATTGTTTGGTATCTATTTGACCCCTTCTTCTCCATCACACCTATCTTAGTTTGTTGGCGCACTCCATCGATTGGATCTGATAAAATCAACACCGATGGTTATGTCGAGGATGGATATGCCCGCGGTGGGGATATCATTCGTGGCCACGATGGAAGGATGGATGGTGCATCCGGCGTTCTCATCCCCTTATGATGATTGCTCTATTCTTAACGCTGAGTTACAGACTATTCTGCATGGGATTCGTCTCACTCAAGGACTCGGACTTGAACTTTCAAAGCTGATTCCTCTTTAGCTATTCACTTTATCACTTGTTGAGGTGGGTCGTGGTCAATCCAAAACACTATCAGACAAATCAAACATCTTCTTTCTCAATTAATCAAGGCACGAGTTTCCACATATTTCGAGAAGAAAATCCAGTAGCTGACTCACTTGCTAATGTAGGTTGAGAGCAAGACTACAACTAGGAATATAGACCCTAAGACCTTCCTCCATGATTACGCACTTTGATTCAAATCGACAAACATGGTATCTCTAATGTTAGATGCCTATAGTCTACTTTTGATTTTCATATATTCTTGCGAGGTCCTTGTATATTATTGATGGGGCAGCCTAACCCAACATTATACTTCTCTAGTGGAGCCTAAAATCACATTGAGGATGTGTTGCCTTAAAACAATACTAATAGTGCATGTCAAGTGAAACTCCCAGCTAATGCTACCTATATATGTGATGAGCAAGAGGAAGAAGACTGCAAACAAAGTATAAAGATTTCAACTACAACTGATGTATGTAATATACGAGAGGTCAAGAGTGAAATAAAATCATTTGCAAATCTGATAATAAAGGACAGCAAGTTCCGAATTGTGCAACTGGTTCAATTTTACTTTTTTTATGACCGTGGATGTCCGGGCCAGCTTACCCGCACCTCGACTAATCCCATGGGACCTTGAAGTTTGCAGCCGGATTCTCACCTCAATGACCTTGAGGGACTCGAATTGGTGACTATTGGGGAGCAAACTCAAGGTCTGGCCAACTAAATTACCCCTCAGGGTTTAACTGGTTCAATTTTATGAGGTTGTTCTTCCATACAATTGTTATTTCAATTTTCACCAAACTACCTCATCCATCACCCATCCATGTACATTTAACAATCCTACATTCACTACACAATTAAAGTATTTCTATGGCTAGTGAATCATTGAAAATTTAATAATTGTTAATTGGCTCAAAAGAAATGTCATTATTTCTGTCTCCCCCTCATGGTGGCTATGTGTAGAATGGGAAGTTTTCAAAATGTATAGCTTGTTTTTGCAAGATGGCTATGGTGTAGATTCTTCAAGAAGCTTTAATTGGGTAAAAAGGTAGTGGTCATGTCATCTTTAGTGATTAAAACAGAAAGAACTATAGGAACTTTGAAGGAAGGGAGAAAAAGTGTATTGAGTTTTAATTTAGTATCCTGATATATTTCTAATGAACAGTGTTCATAGGCATTCCTTTCACTTCAATTATCCTTACTTGAAAACTATAATGTATTGTTGACTTTTTTTTTTTTTTTTTTTTGATATTAGAGGATCCTTATCCTCTTAACAAGTTTAGTTCACCTCTTTTATATTAATAAAATCATGTTTTCTATCAAAAAAAAAAAATGGAAATTACCCGCGATAATAAATTTCCTCCCCCTGTTCCCAGATCACCAAGTAACTAATGATACTCCCACCATTCCAAGTTGATCTTCAACTTCTTTGTTGTCTCGTCATACTTCTATTTATTAAAAATAAATAAAAGTATATTTAGATTCATACTATACAACTCACCAAGTAAAAGTGGGAAAATGTTTTGCGGAATAAATGCAATAAATGTCACCATTTCTACCTCCAAGAATAGTATAAATCCTAAAAACGAAGTAAAAAAATGTGATATCACCCCCAGCATTTATTGTGCTTTTTTAGTTACCACACTAGGTTAAACCACAAGTGATATTGAGATAAACATAGCAGTTCACGTGTCTCCCAAATTCACCTCCCAACAAAGCACAAACACAACACTGACGTGGCTAGATGAGATATGCCAACTGGTTGTTTTAGATTTTTTGGGAGTTGTTTTAGGTTTTTTATTCTTTTTTTGTCTTGTGTTTTAATTTAATATTAAGTTTAGTCAAACAAGATAAGGTAGTGGTGGGCCAAATTAAAAACCAACTTAGAGAACAGTTTCAGAATAAAAAATAAAACAATTGAAATCCACAGAGAAAAAATAAATTTCTGGCACATGCCTCAGGCACATTGAGGCACTGGTCCTGCAACTCATTTTGAGGTGCACCTCACAGGCGCCTTTTTAAACCATGGTCACACAAGACTTGTTTTCAGGTTCTAAAGTATATTCCACCAAATTTCTGATTTACGATCGGTTTCTTTTCTTCTTCTTCATGGTAAAAAACATTGATTCAAATAGAAAGTAACATTATTGTTGAACTCTTATTTTGCAGTCACAACCAGCTAATTCTCAGATTCTTCTGTCACGGTATCATGTATTTAAGATTTTCTTTCAACAGCAGTCTGAGAAAATTCTATTAATCCTATTCGATCCCCGATATAAAGTTTCTAGCACCACCACAGTACCATTATAAAGATGCACACATATATATAACAAACAAGCATAAAAGAAGGGAACTCGATGCCAAAATTTATGCATCAGGTATATAAAGCCCCACTGCCAATGTCCCTGGCTGCATAAAACTACAATGGAATCCAATTCAATAACAGTTAGCCCTTATTTGGGCTCCATTTCTCCAAAAACTCATTTTCAACCACGCATTCTCTAATAAAATAATATCACACATAAACCCAAAACTTTTTCTTATTTTAACCACACATTTTCAAAAACTAAAAATAAATAAAACTATTCTAAAACCATTTTTCCCCAAAAAAAAACTCACTTTAATGGAGCACGAACAGGGGCTAGTAATATATAGAGTTACAGTTAAATTCCCTTGATGGCCTATACATAACTATCTGGTTTATATGCTCTCACCACCTGGTGTAAGCAATAAGGAATGTATTGCCAATATCATTAAAAAAAAAAAAATTGATTTTCTGATTTTTGTTTTAAATAAAAAAAGATTTAATTAGTTGAAAGATGAGAGACCTTATTGTAAAGTATAAATAAGTAGCCAAAGAAAAGTGCATCAATCCCTCTAGAATGTTTGTTCCTATCTTTCAAAATGGTAAAATTTGGTTAAAAACAGGTGTACTTTATTTTCACACAAAATTCTCAGGATCATGAACAATGAGGGTAAAATATGCTGAAACATACTAGTACTACTAGTTGAAGGGAAATGAATAGTGGAAGATAATTCAATTGCATCATAAAATGAAGGTATGAAGTAAAACTACATTCCACCGGCAAATTAATACGCACCTCAAAGATAATGCTGAAAACAGCATCCTTGAACTTGACCATCCACATCCAAAGCTCTTCAAGCCACCTCTCAACTATACCACGCCGTTGAAACTATAATTTTTCAAATACAGTTCAAAGTTTCACATGTATACACAGGATAGTAAAACTAAAATTTGTAAATCAAGAACAGTACAGGAAGACAAATCAAAAAAAAAAAAAAAAAAAAAAAAAGGGGATTCTATAAAAGGGACTTGATCAAACTTATGGACAGCCTCCTAATTATAGAATTTGCAGGGTCATCACTATATAGTAATTCATTCAAAACTTATTAATCGTACAAAAGTAGAATAGAAGAAATTCAGAGTTCAGAATTCTGCAACTTTAGAAGCAACCTCATTGTAGGAACCGCTTGTAACTTAACACAACATAAGCGCTTGGGATGAAATAGAATGCAGAAAAATTGTGATCAAAAAAATTATAAAGCAATGGAAGCATAAGACGATTGGACTAGAATGCAATAAAACATTTCATGTGGTTTCATTTTGATAGGAAGCAGAAGAAAGAAGATATATTATATGGACATGCGATTACGCAATGCACAACAGATAAGATAGGAAGATACCTGCAATGATAAGTCAAATGTGATCAAAACAACTATAAAGCAATGAAAGCAGAAGACAATCAGACTAGAATGCAATAAAACATTTCATATGGTTTAATTTTGATAGGAAGCAGAAGAAAGAAGATATATGGACATGCAATCACACAATGCACAACAAATAAGATAGAAAGAGACCTGCAATGATAAGTCCTCCAAAACGCTACAAAAGATTTTTGTGCCAGTGATAATAGATTGCTTTGCAACCATGAAATTATTATCTTTTAAGAACGTCAACAAGATAGGCAACAACATGGATAAATGCTCCATACTTTTAGCTCCAATCTCCTCAATTACTCTGCCAAACACATTCGATGAAATTAGAAGGATGCAAAATAACCTTCATTACATGGCTAGACAATGCGGGACTACATAAAAATATACAAGCAAAGCAATATCAGCATCATCAATATGCATGCAATGGTTCCTAGAGCCAAAGATCAAATATGCATCATAGGGCAAAGGAGAAGGATGATAATGTTGCACCATCAAAACAATTTTCAGAGACTAATTAATGTGATTATCATGCAAACATAATTTACTCTTTTCTTTTAATAGTTTAAATAGTTAACCTTGTACCAGTTACAAATATAAAATTTCTAATGCAAAGACCGCAAAGTAGCATCAGCTTCAACAACTCCCAGACAAAGTATTCAATAATTTAAGAGATGAAACTACATTGACAAGGAAAGACTAGAAGCATCTGAACCAAACATCACTTGAATTACCAGATTTCTGTCCTATTGAGCTTGGAAGCTCGTCATTAAGTGGTTAAACTCAAAACGGTGTTCTTAATGGGATGGGGAGCACCTAAGGTTCTCATGGTATACTAAACTTGAGCACAAATAAAAAACCTCTTATCCGATACACACTAACTTTAATCACAAACTGTGGAACAATTTATGTTACTTCCCTTTTTTTCCTTTTTTTATGGGATGGGAAGCACCCAAGGTTCTCATGGTCTACTAAACTTGAGCACAAATATAAAACCTCTTATCCGATTAAAATTATTATTTAGCAGAAAAATCAACTGTCAAGGTTAAATCTTTTTGTTCATTCAACAATTACAAGATCTTGTTCACAAAAAGCAGAAGGCATGTCTGTCTAAAAAAATAAAAAATCTTGCATCCGTCAAATAATTCATGAAAAATGACATAAGCCCAAATTAAGTAACTTAATTTTCCCGACTAAATTAAGAAAGAAAATCCTGTTTAATGCATTAACCAAAAAATCACAAAATCAAATAAAATAGAGCGTAAAATAAAGAATTCACAGAACTACCAAAATCGGAAATTATTCTCTATTTCGAGTAACAATAACTTACTCGAGGAGGTATTTACGCACGAGCGTTTCTGGGGAAGTCTGAAGCTCAACCAAGTATGGAAAGAGCTCTGCGGCGTGAGAAGGCTCTGCAGATAACAGTATATCCTTGACTTGCTTCAAGGACGACAGCTTTACAGCCAAATCCCCATGGTTGTTCGCCGAAGCGAGGAGAGGGAGCGCCTGCTCCTGCGCGGGCCCACCCATGGAATATTTCAGGACTCAAGGAGGAGTAGAGAAGATTTTTCAAATTGATTAATTGAGGTTTTGTACTAGTTTAGGGTTTTCTAGGGTTTTGAATTGGGGGGGATGGAATTATAATTTTTATTTATATTTTTTATTTATAAAAAACGGCAGGGATGAAACTGGGTAACGAACGAAAGAGAATGGGTGAATGGAAAGAGCCTAAGAAGAAGCGGTTTTGCTTAATTCAGTCTGTGGGAGAATATGGCTGTTATATAGTCAGGTTCCCGGGTCGGGTTTATTTCGTCTGGTCCGCTGCTGGCAGTACTGGACTTGTTTCCCGGGCCGCGCCCGTGTGAAGTGGTTTTTATAGTTAATTTCATTTTTATTTTTAACATCGTCGTGAAAAAAAAAATAGAAAAACCGCTTAATACCGTCCCCACCAACCCATATATTTTTAGTGTGATTATATTGTTATTACTGATATAAAATAAAGAAAAAAATTAAGAAAGTAGAAAAATCAATAAATTTATGTGTATTTTCTTATAAATCAAAGCCACATATATGCATATAATTATTGTTCACTAATGAACATATTATTTACAACAATACAATTTTCTTTTATTCTACATATTTTAATTATACTAAAATTCTCAATTTTATTATTATTTTCGCATTCATTTCTCCCAAGTTTGTTATCATTTTCTTATTTTGAATGTTTCATTATCACATATTTGGTCAATGTTGATAATTTATCTAAATATTTTTTTAGCGTGATTTGAAATGAGAGACAAAAATTATGTCGCGCTTTTATAATTGTTGTGTTGATTATTTGGTAAAGGGTAATTGACGCAAAACGTCCATACCTTTCATGTTTATTGTGGAAAACATCCATACCTTTCATTTTTTTGGTGCAAAACGTCCCTACCTTTCACATTCTTAGGGTTGAACTTCCTTTTCACCAATTTTTAATATAAAATGATCAATATACCCTCCTATTTAAATAAAACAAAAAAAAAAAATAAAGAATAAATTGTAACTATAGGCCCAAACCTTTTAAAAAATGCAAATAATCCACCAAACTTTTTATTAAAATTGCAAACAAGTCCAACATTTAACATATATTCACCATTTAAAACGCTCGACAAAAGAGGGTGGAATCTTAGGGAGAAGAGGAGCGAGAGGGATGTGAGAGAGAGCACTCAATGTTGTTCTTAACTTTTCTGGAACATAGTGGCTGTCTCAAATGAAACACATTCAAGAAATTTCCAAATAAACAAATAATAATAATATTAATAATACAGTAAGAAGGAAAGGGGGAAAAGAAAGAAAGAGACTGGTGTTGGTTCCTGTGATGCCATCATGCCAAATTCGGTTTGAGAAGATTAATTAATGGGTTTTAGGTGTTAGGGATGACTGAGGAGGTCAGATTTAATTTGGTAGCATAACGTGATATTTTCAACAGTTTGTCTGCACCATCTCTTTTTGCCAAGTAGATTTCAGGGTGGCTCACGAAATCTTTGGCGGGTTTTGTAGGAGGAATCTGGGATTTGGAATCTCATTGTTAGATCTCCCCTCAATATTGCCGCCTAAATTTCAGAAAACCCAAAATTTGTGAGTTGAGAAATTGAGAAATGGAGTTTTAACTATCGATTGAAAAATTGTTGGTTTTTATAAGGTTAAGGATTTTGGAGAATTGGAATTGGGTTTGAGCTATGGAGGGAGTTCTAACCTGTATAATGTAGAAATCCCACAATTTCTCAAGCAGAATTTTGAATTGGAATTGGATTTGAGAATTAGAATTGGAATTGGAATTAGGTTTCTATTCCAATCTATATAACACAGAAAATAGGAAGTTTTCTTGGTTTGATTTTTGAATGTGCAATGGGCTGGAAGGTAACTATAGAGTTGTGGTGGTGATGACTATTTCTGGCCGGAGAAGGAGATGTTCTTGTTCAAATTTGTTTAATAATGTCTTACTGAAAATGGCCAGCAAGTGGCAGTGGAGTGGAGTGGAGTGGGGTGGGATATGGGGGTGAGGTATGGGAAGAAGGTAAAGTTTAGTGGGTTATTTGCACTTTTTAAAAGGTTTGTGCTATAGTTACAATTTATTCTTTATTCTTTATTTTGTTTTATTTAAATAGGAGGGCATATTTGTCATTTTATATTAAAAATTGTTGAAATGACGTTCAGCGCTAAGAATGTGAAAGGTATGGACGTTTTGCACCAAAAATGAAAGATATGGATGTTTTCCACAATAAACATGAAAAGTATGGACGTTTTGCGTCAATTACCCTTTGGTAAATAATTCTTTGTATGCCCTCGTGACTAAATTTTTGAATGAAAATATTATTGAGACAAGATGTAGTATTTAATTTAAAGATAAGAAAGCAAAAAAATAATAATAATAATAATAATAATAATTTGAGGTACGAACGTTGCAATAAGGAAAAGTTAGTTGCATTTAGTATCACTACAAGTAATGCAACAAAAGAAAATTATTATGGCAATATAACCATATAGACTAATAAAGGTACTCCAAATAATAATGATTAACCAACTTCCATATAAAAGGACAAATTAATCTTAAAATTACGAATCATTTATGATTAACCAAGCCTCGAAGAATTAATAAACCAGGTTATCATCTGGTATTTGTATTATAGTGATTTAATATAGCCCCTATTTAATGGAGATTAAAATCACTTTTTCTTTTCTTTTCTTGCAGATTTCGATAAAAATTGAAGAAATAATATTTAAAAAGTTGTGAATGCTATAAAATATGTGGTTAAACTTAATTATTAACTTTGACTTGCGTTAAAATCTATATTTTAATTCATACCAAACAAAGATAAAATAATTAACAATAACTTTTCTCCTCCTAGTCTAGCTTGTGCAAAAAGAAATAGTGTGACTTTCAATTAATCGGTTTTCAGTAATTTTGAGTATTAGCCTTTTTTTTATTTTATATTATAAATTATTTATAAATACTCAAGTCATTTTTTTATTCACACATTTTGAAAATTAATAAGTAATACCTACTTAACAAATATTTGGCAAGTTTATAAAATACTCAATCCACTTTATCTACTATTCAAATCACTTTTGACCACTTATTAACAATTCAATTCTATCTATTTATAAACACTTATAAAACATGTCTGATTCACCATTTATTTTTATTTATTTATAATTTAATTTGTTTATAAACACATCACAAACTTTTTTTTTTATTAGAGACCTCAAGTGATTAATATAGTTTCATTAGTTAATCATACGGTGTAGCTTTCTTTGAAGAAAAAAAAAAGGAAAGACTCAAAATTTGTTTCATTATCTTCTTAAGCTTTGATAAGAAAATATAAAATAATCAACTTTTGATTCCTTGTACATAAAAGTATAATTAAAATAGTTGTTGGAATCAAACCCTGTTTGTTTTTAATGGTGCTGCCATAATTGTTATAAGTCATGTTTCTGGAGGCAACCCAACGTTTCTATAAACTAGCGCTTGTTGAGAGGCAATCCAACGTTTATACCCTTTTATTATTTCGTTTTATGCATTAGATTAGAAATTTTTTCATGATTTTATCAATTTTTAGTAGTTTAGGTCATCGATCACCTAGGTAGTTCATAAAATATCCTTGCATGGTTCACACAAATTCTACATGTGTTTTGTACGCTTCCCGAGGTATAAAAATCATGTTTGAGAGATTTGTGATTAAAATCACGATTTTCAAGGCAAAAACGAGCTTTTCAGTACATCTCCCGAACCCACAGGTGATGTCATGTTTAAAAAGTGGTTTTGAAAATGACTTTATGGAATACACACACCTCACGTCGTTTAAAATGAGTTTTGACAAAATTTTGGGAGTGTCGAGGGGTATTTTTGGCAAAAAGTTGGAATTTTAGGGTAAAATGGTCAAAAACAAGTTTTCGAGGGGTCGAGTGCATTTTAAAACTTTTTCATGCTGTGTACACTCATCATACCCCATTTAACTTTTTAGGCACGAAAAACGAGATTTTTTGTATCAAGATGTGTCGAGAACTGAAAATTTCGAAAACTGGCACTTTTGGACTTCTGGTAGTTCATGCGGTCGCATGGGCTAAATTTCCATGCGATCGTATGGTCTAACCAGAACTCACCTAGGATTCCATTTTTGTTCCATGCGGTCGCATGGATTTGCACCATGCGACCGCATGGTATTAAATTTAAAAAAAAAAATTGTCGGGTTTTAAAACACTCGCCCGAGACACCACCAAATCAGTTACGGTATTTCTCGCGTATCCCTCACCCAATATCGACCTAAGTCTATCCCTCATCATCTTGCATCTCCCAAAATCGAACTCGAGGCCACCAAGTCGACTGCAATATTCTACTTCATCACTTCATCTCCATTTACTCGGTTTCGAATTCAAGGTATGTTCTTGATCTCTCGACCCTAGCTCCTTCAATCATGTGGTAAGTTGCTCGATTTTATGTGTTTAATGTTTGAGGAGTTTGGGGAGTAGGTAGTTATGGATTTGTGTTGAGGTTGTGAGGTGAAATAATTGGTTTTGTTTCAATACCACATGGCAACTGCTTTGTGAAGAAATTTGGTGCATCCCACATGTTTGATATATTGTCACAATGACATGTCTTGTCCATTTTCGAGAAATTCTGCATTAGGGGCTCATTATACTCATCTTGTGATGTTTATGGTGTTTTGCTATGAGTAATTAGAACCTCCATCACATACCACACTTGCACCAACTAGGTTTTCCATTGCACGTCACCAACTTTGGTCATCGTGTTCTATATCCAAACGACATCCGAATGTTCCAAATTTTTGATATGTTGTAGTCCACATTGCATTCTTTCATATGCCCGGACGTGGCTCGGGAAAAATTCAATTTTTCTCGACGGTGTCCGTAGGTGAAAGTCCTTGGTCGAGCATGAGTGATATTTTGAGAAATGCATACTTTACACTTCTAATTGGGTTCTACGCTATATGTTGACAAATTTTATTGACATAGCCCGCATCTTTCACGCTTTCTCACAGATTATGGCACTATAACCTCACTTTTGACACTTTGTGCACTCTTTACCTACATACATGTTTTGAAGCAAGTTTGGGGGGGTCTATGTGCTTACCACTCCATATCTACTATATTTGCATCGACTTTGTTCTAATTCTTGCTTTTAACTTTTGCAGGATGCCGCCAAAGAGAAATTCCAAGGGGAAAGAGAAGATTGGCTCCACCTCCGGTACACGGGACTCTGAGACAGGTTTCAGGAGATTTCTAAATGCCAAAACCTCTACTCATTACTCCGATATCATAAGCCATTGGGCTATAATCCCAGAGAGACCGGTCAGATGGACACCCCCACCACCACCATATTGATCAGGGGAGTATTTATTACCCTACCATATTTTTGTTTTGTATACAACTTTGTCCTTCAAATTCTGTAGTCAATCTTACACTCTATACATTGGGGCACTGTTTTGTATAAGTCTGGGGGGTGGTCGAATTTGTAGAACAAACTTAAGGATTTAGTACTTGTATTGGATTTTGTTCATCGATATTTGTCTGGTTTGTTTGCTTGTTTACTGCTTTTGTGTGTTTGTGTGTGTGTTAAAAACAAAAAAAATTCGTTTTTGACATTCTGTTTTAGTATTTGTTCAGTTAGTTTTATTTGTGTACTTGTGTGGGTTTAATAGCTTTGCCGGCAATGATGTGAATAGTAGAATAGGTATGAACTGTGGATAGTGGAAATGGTGCATGTCGAGATTAGCCAATGCTTATGTATGTGATACTTGACATTCCTTGCACACGAAACTCATGTTTGACATGTTAAGTTGATGATTGGGTTCAGTTTTTATAGGAGATTAGAACATGATAGGTTACACCTGAATTACCTCTATTGTGCTTAAAGATATTCCATTGTTTTAGTGGTTTGGATGATTAGTTATTGCAAGGGAACATTGAGATGAGTAGGGATTCCATGCATGAAAACTGAGTTGTGTGGATTGTGTAAACTGATGAGACAAAAATTAGGTTTTGTTAATACACAAACTGTACTGTTTTCAGATAATCAAAGTGCTATTCATCTGAGTAAAAATCTCATGTTTCATGATAGAACAAAGCACATTGATGTTAAGTATCACTTTATTAGAGATATCATATCTAAAGGAATAATAAAGATTGAAAAAATTACAACTCAAGTTAATCCTTCTAATATGGGTACTAAAGTGATTCCATTAAATAAGTTTTTGAATTGTCTTAAACTTTTGTGCATTGATTCTTTGTGATTCTTAAACAGGTACATAGAGCAAATGAAAATGGAATTGTGATAATGCTCTTGGCTGCACTAGTGGTTACAAAATTCTGACAGCAAGGTGAAGAATGTTGGAAAACCCTGGTTGTTTTTAATGGTGCTGCCATAATTGTTATAAGTCATGTTTCTAGAAATGCAACTTTGTTAAATATTTGATACGGTTGGATGGCTGACACGTGGCATTGGCTTGACTGTTGATTTTGAATCCAAAAGGTTCTATTATTATTTGACTTGGGCGATTGGCTTTAGGGTTTCATTCATTCATTCATTCTTCTTCGACTTTCTGTCTTCGAGTGAGAGAAAAGAGAAAGAGGGAAAGAGGCTACGGTTTGGCTTTCTTTCATAGATTCTTACTCAAAATTCCTGATTTTGAGTAGTGTTTGTAGAGTATACCTTTGTGGTATTTTATTCTTTGTGAATACTGTGAGAAACTTGGTGATTTCTCTGTTGTTGGTTATGGTTTATGTTCGAGGGGTTTCTGTATAATGTTCTATCCTTGCAGATCTATAATTGTAAATGAGAGATAAGTATTCGATTTCATTTCTTTGAACATTTATAACCATTTGTTGCCATTTTTGGCCAGTTAGTGCAACCGGGCGTTATCCAAGAAATTGGATGCTCAACGGGGAATGTAAGCGTTAGATGTGGTCGCTGAACCTCCGGGGCTTAGGCCGAAAGAAATCGTTGTGTTCTCCTTTAATTTCTGCAATTTACTTTATGTTTAATTGAGTTATTATTGTTTCTTAAATCTTATTGTGTGCGGTCTTGGTCTTACAATAGTATTTCGCCTACGGTAGTTCATATAAAGAGCTGTATTACGTAAAAAAAAAAACATTAAAATTAAATATTTTGTTCATAAACTTGGGCAAAAAAAAAAAAAATAATAATAATAATAATAAACTTTTGATTAATCATACATAAAATTACAATTCAAACATGATGTACACTTTGGAGTGTACAAACTACAAATGGCATATCCCAAATAACTTTAACAAACAAGCACTAAATAGACTATCCATCATTCCTCTTTGCAGGATATTGGTGTTCCCTGGTTTTTAATGGTGATAATATACTGGTTTAGGAAGAAAAACTGGCCGATCCTTATAATTTTTCGAGCAAGTACGAGTTATAATACAACCCAGCTCAAGCACACTCAATGAAATATAATCTAATAAACAAAGTCACGATACATTATTCAAGCATCTTTGAAATTGATTCTCTCTTTTCAGGGATTCAACATTAGAAATTTGGTCCTGCTGCCAGGATCTCCTCAGTCAGCTTCTTGTCTGTGCCAATCTTGTAGTTCAAGAACACCTCGAAGTTGTTCTTGAAAAGACCTCCCAACTTCGACAATGTATCCTTATATGCCCTCTTGTCCGACCACTAGAAGTCGATAAAAAGCACACGGCATTACAACACGACTATGTTGTGGAAAGGAAGATTGCATTACTCGAAAAAGATCTAAATCATATTGCAACTTACTGTATTGACAGGATCTAGGATTTCTGATGGCACCCCTTCAATTTCAGTTGGGATCTCAAGTCCAAAAACTTCAGTTTTTGTGTAGTTTGCTTCTAGAAGGGCCCCCGAGTGGATGGCATCGATTATTTTCCTTGTGTAGGCTAACTTAATACGACTGCCTAATCCATAGCTGTAGATAAAACAGGTATAAATCTTTCTTGAAAATATATTTATACTGCTAAATACTCCATAGGCTAAGCTTAGAAAGCATACTACCAGTAATTAAGCATGGTTTCAAATAAATATAAAATTTAATTGGTCAAAACAGGAAATAAATTAGTTACTTATTTAAAAGTAAGTCATGTTTGTATGTTCGAAAGCAAAAAGTAAAAATTCATACCTTCCACCAGACCAGCCAGTATTTACAAGCCATCCAGTTGCTCCATGTTTTTCCATTTTTTCAGCCAACATAGCTGCGTACTTAGTAGGATGAAGCATAATAAATGCCACCAAAGCATGCTGAGAATGTTGCTGTAGGCTCTTTAATACCATCTTCAGTTCCAGCCACCTGCAGTGAAATATAAGAACAATATCTTCAGAACTAGAAGCCTGACTTGTGTGAGAAATGTTTGCTCCGTACCATATTCATCTTCTGCTGTAATTGAACATAAGGAATTGGAATTTCATACTTACCAAAGCTGTATAACCACTGATGAAATGATACATGGTTTGCGGCAGGCTCAGTTTGCTGACCGGGGGAAGAACACCAAATGCATCGCAGGCCAGAAGAATGACATTTTTGGGATGAGGTCCAACACACGGGATCTTAGCATTTGGAATGTATTCGATTGGATAGGCTGCCCGAGTGTTTTCTGTAAGTACAAGAATTGGATAAGAACATGTTTGAGTACAGTTTGATTTATAAATCTCTACAGAATTATTCTTCTTGTTTTTGTTCCTGATTTTCTAGTTTGTTTGGATTTTAATCATCTTCCATGTCTAATTATCTTACAAAAGCTTTTGGAATCCCAACTCCCTGTTGATGCATGGCTATTTCAGGAGCATGTAATGCGGCATGGAACTAATTCTAATCAATACTACATTTGGCTTGTAGGCCTATCACGGGTAAATGTAGCCTGGCCCTCTCTGAAATTGGGTTTCGGGCTGGCTTGATTGAAACCACTAGGTATATTATAGTATTTACTATCTAAAATTGTTTACCTGTTACAGATTTGTCCGAGTAGTCCACTTCACGAGTGTGGTCATCAAATACGACGTTTTCTAGAACTGCCAAAACATGGGAAAGTGTCAAATTATCTTCTCCAATATTGCAAAATCGTAAAGGGGAATATGTACAATCCATTTCCCAGAGTATCAGAAGAATACCAGTGCCAAACTTGATTGCATTCCATATATCAGGCTCCTTCTCTCTTGACAAGTCAATACACTTTGCATAGCAACCACCCTCAATGTTTGATACTCCATTTTCACTCCAGCAATGCTCATCATCTCCTATCAAATATCTATTATGATCTGTAGACAATGTTGTTTTTCCAGTACCTGAGATAGACTCATCCATGATGATAAAGGATTAGTAGATATTAAAATAAGAGCCTAGAGTCAGAAACAAAATGTGACTTAAGTATCACAAAAGGACATACGAGATGGCATGCCAGTGAGTTGGTGACGGAAAGGCGTGTTGAAGTTTTCGACTAAATTTAAATGAATGTTCTATCTAACAACTTGAGTTTTTGGGGGAGGATGTAGTTCAACATGCTATAAAAGTAAGATAAAAATTATGAGTTTAAGTCTTGCGATCACCCATTCATAAACCTTCCCATAGATGTGAGATCTTGGGAAAGATCCTTCTATTTAACTTTTATAAAAGAAAGTGATCGGTTTTTGACCCCATTGTCAAAGAAGAAAAAGAATGTTTGATTTTTCTTCGAAGGGAGTGTGACAAAAAGTTAATTTTAAATTAAATGTAACCTATCTCTAACAACTTAAGAATTTAAACAAGATGTTAAGCCATACAAAATGATACCTGATAAACCAAAGAAGAGGGCAACATCTCCATCATTTCCCATATTGCAGCCGGAGTGTAAGGAGAGGATTTGACGCTTAGGCATGAGATAATGCATTACACTGAAGAGACCTTTCTTCATTTCCCCAGCATATTGGGTGCCAAGGATCACCATTTCCTTTCTAGAAAGATTCATGTCTATGCTAGTTGAGGAAGTCATATAGTGGGTGTAACGATTACATGGGAACTGCCCAGCGTTATATATTGTGAAATCTGGAGTACCGAAAGTCTCCAGCTCTTCAGGAGTGGGTCGGATGCACCTGTTACCGCCCAATTATTTATTTGTTGATTTAGAAGTGATTCTTACCTTACTGTCTAATTAATAAGTAATTAATTAAGTTTAAAAGTGTTGCCAAACATGCTCAATAAGAGAGATGTATGTGAAAGCAATACTTACCTAGTGATACAGCACAACATATAATGTCAAAAAAGAGTGTGTTAGTTTACTTACATGTTGTGCATGAACAAGGAATGGTACGCCCTTGCACTAACGATTCTAACTTTAATGCGATGCTCTGGATCCCAATTCAAAAATTGATCATTCACGTAGACCTAAATTCAAAATAGTTCATAAATCTTGATTATTCAAATTTAAAAACTTCAAAAACTTTTCATGTCCAAAAGCTTGAGTTTATTACAGCATCCATCAATTCTTGATGCTTACTTTGATTGTAATGAGGCAGAGGGTCAATCAAAGGACAATATCTACTAAAATACTACCAAAAAATGGTTTAACACTCTTCCTTATGAAAGAATGACCCAACAATCTTGACCAACTCGTGAAATCAGAGTTGAGGGAGCATCAGGTAGACCCAGAAATAATTAGATGGGTTGAATGCGTCTTTATAAGAGAAAAACTCCGAAAACAAGTTATTGATTTTAATAATATTTAAATTCAGCTTCTGACCCATAAAACATGTTCTTTAAATCAACATTTAGGGCCTATTTGAGGGGCTTTTTTTTTTTTTAAAATCAAAAAATGCATTATTCAATCGTTGCTTGTCAAATCAGTCCACAATTTTTGACTTCAACACAAACATGTGGGACCCAGCTAAATAAGCAACGGTAAAAAAAATTCTACAATTTTTCTAAAAAATGCCCCTCAAACAAGCTCTTAAGGACATTTCCTCTTCAACTTAAGTTGGGATTGAGTACTTCATAAAAGTAGTTTATAACAGGATGGATTTTATTTTAGAACTAGTGAAGGCACGTGCGATGCACGTGCATACGTTATTCTCCTTGTGTATATTAGCGTTGAGACTGTATATGTATGCTACAATAAATAGATGGAAATAAAGTTATGAATGACATATAAGTGAAGAAGAAATATTACATTCTTAATATCATTTTCAAGTACTCACGCCTATTATTTCACGACGTTGATGGTGTGCGAAACGACCAATTGTAGCAAATGTTGTGACGCTTCAAAGTACGTCGTTTCAAACTAATATTTCAAACTAATATTTCGAGAATTTTGATAACAATCTAACTTTAAACATTCAAGCGAATTTGAAATATTATATTATTAATATCAAACGAAGTCTAAATGATATAGAAGATTTATCGATTCGATCAACGTACAATCATTTAGAAATTTTTAAAGTTAGCTTGGTATCGAAATTCTCAAAATATTAGTTTGAAACGACCTATTTGATAGCCGTAACATTTGCCACGATTAGCCATTTCGCACACATTTGTGAAATGATAGCCATGAATACTTCAAAATAATATTAAGAATGTAATATTTCGATTTCGTTTGATATTTCCTAATGAGCCCGAAAATGAAGAAAAAAACATAAATTTTATTAAAAAGATAAGTTATACGTCTTTTTGAACACGCACGTTTGACGTTCGTTTAACTATTTTTTATATTCATTTAGATCGTTCGATATATCTATAATATAGTTCTCGAAATGAATTTCGAGATAATATAGATGATTTATCAATTCGACCATCGTACAATTGTCTAGGAATTTTTAAAGTTAGTTTGTTATCGAAACCAAATTCTCGAAATATTATTTCTACTTTGACGCGCCGTAACATTTGCCACGATTGACCGTTTCGCACACCATCAACATCGTGAAATAATAGACCGTGAGTACTTCAAAATAATATTAAGAATGTAATATTTTGATTTCGCTTGATGTTCCGTAATGAGCTTGACAATGAAGACAAAAATATAAGTAATATATTCAAAAAAATGAGTTATACGTCTTTTTTAACACACGCGTTTGACATCCGTTTAATTATTTTCGATATTCATTTAGATGATTCGATATATCTGTGATATAGTTCTCGAAATGAGTTTCGAGAGAATATAGAAGATTTATGGATTCGGTTAGCGTACAATCGTCGTCGAAAAATTTGTAAAGTTAGTTTGTTATCGAAATTTTCATATTAGTTTGGAACGACGTACTTTGACGTAACGTAACTTTCGCTACGATTGACCGTTTCGCACACCATCAACGTCGTGAAATAATAGACCGTGAGTACTTCAAAATAATATTAAGAATGTAATATTTCGACTTCGTTTGATGTTCCGTAATGAGCCTGACAATGAAGACAAAAATATAAGTAATATATTAAAAAACGACTTATACGTCTTTTTTAACACACGCGTTTGACGTCCGTTTAACTATTTTCGATATTCATTTACATCATTCGATATATCTGCGATATAGTTCTCGAAACGAGTTTCGAGAGGATATAAAAGATTTATAGATTCGGCTAGCGTAGAATAGTCGAAGAATTTGTAAAGTTAGTTTGTTATCGAAATTTTCGAAATATTAGTTTGGAACAACATACTTTGACGTAACGTAACTTTCGCTAAGATTGACCGTTTCACACACCATCAACGTCGTGAAATATTAGGCCGTGAGTTCTTAAATGATATTAAGAATGTAATATTTCGATTTCGTTTGATATCCCAAATTAAGACTCAAAACTTTTCATGTCCAAAAGGCGAAAACATAAGTTTCTGAAGAAAAAAAAAAAAAAAAAATAAAAAAAGGCATGTCTCGCACAGTGCGAGACATGCCTGTGCGAGACATGCACTCGCACTGTGCGAGTTAAATTTTTTTTTTTTTTTACAAAAATATCTAGTTATTTTTTTTAAGTGTATAGAGCAAAAAAAAATTAAATAACAATTTTTTTTTTTTTTAAAGTAATATATAGCAAAAAATCACAAAAAAACAAAAAATCACAAAAAATCACACGATAAAAACGACGCCGTTTTTAACGAGAGTTTCTACAGTAATTTTTTCTTCATTCTTTTAATATATAGGGGATAGGGGATATAGGGGATAGGGGAAAATGAGTAAACTGTAGAGAATGATACACATAATGGAAAGGACTCGCGGGGGAAACCATTAAAAATAGTTAAATCATTATCCCTAAAGCAAGTCAATAATTAAAAATAAGATTTTTAATTTCTTTTGATATAAATTTATGAAATATATGATTTAAAAGTTGATAAAAAATTATGAATTACACATAATATTAATTCTTATCAATACTTAAAATTTTGATTTTAGTGAAAAATGTGTAATTGATATGCAAAGTTTGTATTTAGTGGGATGGATACAGATATAGGAAGGTTGAGTAACTCCTAATTATTAGGAGTAATTAGTAAGGTTTTTTAAGATTAATGAATAATTTTTCTCATTTTCGACTCTTTTCCTCGTAATTATTGATCACATTTATGCAATTTTTTCTTTTCAATTTATTGTGTTTTGTATTCAGATAATTATATTATTTATTATATTAATTAAACGTGCAATTTATAATCTTTGAATGAAAATGTTGATAATGTTATATAAGGAACAAAATGGTAAATTGAATGTTTCTCATCTATCTCCACATTATATATATATATATATATATATATTGTAATTATATAATATAATTATATAAGTCGATGAATGTTGATTTTAAGTGAAGCTCACATACATAAATAATATAATATATATATATGTATATGTACATATGAAATAGTATTATAATAGATTAAATGTGGAATTATTGATAGATTAATTACAATTTGACTTCATGTAATCTCCTTTCAAGTATAGAGTTTATTTTTCATATTGGAGTAATAATAATTTTATATTAATTAAATTAAGTTTAATCACTTAAAATCAAAACTCGTCTACATATATAATTATATTAATATATTGTAGGTAGATAAGAAGAATAAACTCTTCCTTGATGTTCTATTATAAAACTAACCAAAAGTGTTTCAAAACAATGTCATGTTCTCTCCCAACTCCTATAACAACTATAACTTGTTTTCCTCTTCTGCAATCGCCCCCATTTTTCTAGAAATAAAAATTAAAAAATATTGGAACTATGGGGAGGAAACGAGTATAAGGGTGAGGAAGAAGATGAATTGAACCAAAAAAATCATGTCCAATGAAGGTAAATTGGATATTTGATGTTAGCTGCTCAGATAAATACCTTTTCCAGTGAGCATAAATAATCCACGGCCCTTTCTCTATTCACCAAGAAGGTATGCTCGTCCATTTCAATATTTGGTGATCCCCTATTAATTGACACCGTTTATATGAGTAACATATTAGAAAAGATTTGACAATAAGAAGGGAAAACTGGGTGGCACTTACTTTCCCCACCAAAGTTCTTCTTTTGTAGTTTCATCCTTGACGACGCGCTTGTCTCTTGGGGAGCGGCCCGTTTTAGCTCCGGAGAGCGTGGCTAAAGCACCACTCGATGTTATGAACGATCCCTTCTCATATTTTATGGCTTGCTCGTAAAGCTCTGCATATCCGACAAAATATAGATAGAGGTTAGGAAACGTGCATAAGAAAGAGATTACATTAATAAATAGGAACTTTAATTTTGAACCTATGTTGAAGATTCCATGCTAAATATATAATCCACTCGCACACTTGAGCTAGTTTCAAACAGATCAACGGTCGAAAACACTCCCAAATCGGACGTGGGAGAAGCTCAAAGACACAAGACAATAACGTTCGCATTCGGGTAATTTATTGGCTATGTACTTATAGACATGTATAAAAGAGAATACAAATAATGGCTTCGAGTTTCTTAAGTTGCATTTAGTATTTGGAATTGCAATAGCCTTCAAATGTTACATAGAGGGGGTATTTATAGTATTGCAAATGAAATGGTGGTCTTCAAATGAATATACACTTGACTTCATCTCCTCAACCGAAGCATCTAATCCTAATAATCATTTTGACTTTCCTAGTTTGTAGCACATTTAATGCTCTTACACATAGCATCCAGTCATCCATCTTATTGACAAAACAAGACATTTATACTCATTACAAAAGTCACATCAATCATTTCAAAATGATCTTATACATAAATCAGGATCTCTGTATGCAAATCATCACTTGCTATGGCTGAACCTTGGATTTGTCCCACGTGAAGCTTCTTCACTTCGATAGCTTCACTTTCGCGGAAGAAACATGAATGGGCCTCGAAATTGGTAATAGGGCCTCATCCTCCATGCAGGGTGCTTTGGTGGCAGTGGGTTCACAACTACGGTGAGTCAACTAAGTGTGGCGAGGCGTAACAATTCAAAACAAATAAAGTTTTCCTAACTTTACATGAAATAATTTTTAAATAGAGCTAGATATGTCATTTGTGTATCAAAAACTAAAAAATTTAAAAATCATGCTACATGTACAACAATAATTGACAATCATGAGTTGACAAAATCTACACTATTCATTTTTAAAATTATTTTTTAAATCAAACAAACAGATCTTGACGACACATGAATTGTCAACAATCATTGTACAAATAGATTTTATTGAAGTTTTAAACAATATATGCCATGTGTGTGATGTGCTCTACTCTATCCTCTAGGCATGACAAGGTGAGGCCTCTATTCTCTAGAATGCTTGAAATTTTAGAAAGTATATATACTTGTAAAAAACACACGATAGGACTTGTTGATCCCACATCTTGAATTGTCCAAAGAATATCAGCTTCAATACTAGTTCGATATCAGTACTTTATCCTTAAAAGTGTTAATACTTGGTACTTTAACATATTACACATGTAAATCTTATATAGATTAATTGACGTATCACACTTATAACTTTCATTGACCCTAGTCAATTTGTAAAAGAACAAGAAGCACATGTACATGGTTTTACTAGAAAGCAAGAAACAAGATGATACTAGCATTTTTGACACTAGGAAATGCTTAAGTTGCACTTGTATAGTCGAAGGCGGATCCTTATTAGTGGAACTAATCAAATTTGATCCTATAAATTTCTAATTTAATTCTGAGACATCAATTCCTGATACCAAAGTTGAGCAAATGTACTTGTAATCGCACAGTTGGAAAATTCTCTAAAACAACTTTTAACCTTTTATTTTTCCGTCAAAAAGCATTTTTTGACCTTGGTCAAACAATTAATTTCTTAACAAAAGAGCTATTGAATTTCAGAAAATGCTTCAAGGCTTAGGAAAAATCCATCCAAACCCACTCATACATGATACATACACCGTTATGATGGATAGGTAGATAATAGGTATTATCTTCATTAAAATATCAACAATGTTAAATTAATTTTCAAAAGAATCATTAAGGTCATATTTATATCATGTTTGGTGCTAATTTTGCAAAGCAATTTTTTGACCCTTTTTTGGTTAGCTAGGACCCATCTGTGAGAGTTTTGGTCAATGAAGACAGCTACAAATGGGTGGCTAACGATAAAAAAAAAATCATTTATTTTGCCCTAAAAATTTCCTCCAAACAGGGGCTTAGTAAGAAATATTGGACTCGACGTGATTAAAAGTGAAAACATGCATTGAGCCAGAAATGAGACAACACTAGATTGTCTCAACATGACTTGGGACCCGACCATGTCGTGGGACGAACAAACGAAAAATAAAACAAAAGGTTAAAAAAATGATTGGGTTCAATGCACACCAAGATTAAAGAACTTATTTTACACAGATACACACGACTAGACAATATATGAAGCAAAAAGAAAAATTGTTACTAACCAGCAGGAGAAAGGTTATAGAGGATATGGGTAAACTTGAGGGAACTGTCACTAATGCCAAAAGTGGGAGTGTGATGGGGGTGTGTCACGTGCGACACCCTTGGCGTCTCTGCTTTCCTGGCCGGGTCCCCTTTAACCACCTTCGGCCCTGTCTCCCGAGTCAGGGATGCCAATGACGCACTAATTCACAAAATTATTCACAATAAACAACTACAATTACAATTACTTTTATTAAATAGAAAATAATAAGTATAAGATCAGAAATGTTTTGCAAAGTTAAAGTCAATTTAGACTTAATGACGTTTGGATTTTAAATATTTTCAAATAAATTATTTGAAAAATGTTTATTTGATGATAAGGTCAATTTATTTTTTTAATTTGCTTTGACCGACAATATGTAGAAAGCAATTTCAAAACAAATGAACTATATATTATCAATTTTAACAAAAAAGAAATTTTTATATTCACTTCAGTATTTAGGAATTGTAACGGGACAGATCAATCATTTCTCACTCCCATCTCGTTGAGAATTTTTATCACTTTATCTTGTCCTCATACCAGGTTAAAGCAGGACAGCGTGGGTTCGAGTAGGAGCAGTTCCCTGCCCCATTTATCGTCTTTTTTTTTTTTTTTTTTTTTATTTTTTTATATCTGTAATTTGTAAATATTATTACTTTTTTTTTTCCATTTGTTAAGAACAATTCACGTTCTCTATAAACATGAAGAAAACATATTTTATTTTTGTTTGATAAAAATTTGAAGCTTGAAATTAACTTTAAATAGAGAGGATGGTGAGTCGGAGACATTGTTTCTCGTATCCGTCCCGTTTACCCATTTAGACGGGTGATCCCCGCCACATTCGAAGCGGGGCTCGCGAATATCTGGTTGAACGAATTTTTTTGTCATTTCTAATCCTTATGTGTATTTTTTAAACTTAACCAACTTATATACTTTACCCTTTTTATTTTAAAGAAAAGAAACAAACTTAGGCCGTATTTGATTCTTATTTTAAGGGAAAAATGTATTTTTGAATAGTTAATTAATGGAGAATGTGTGATTAAAAATTAAGGAAAAGTATTGAATTTGCATGTAATATTATTTTATTGAAAAATGTGTAATTAAAAAGAAGAGAGAGAAAAATGAATTTTGGGGAAAATGAGAATCAAATAAGGGCTTAAAAATAAATTATGATTGCTTCCAAAATAAATAGTTTACGCATTTTCAACTTTTACAGAAAAAAATATTATTCTTTTTAACTTTATTTATTAAATTTTCAAATCAATACCCCTGTTTGGTAGTCATTTTTTCAAAAATATACATTTTTTCTCTTCTTTTCAACCACACATTCTTCAATAAAATAATATTATACGTAAATCCAAAATTTTTTCTTAATTTTTAACCACACGTTTTCCATTAATCAACTATTCAAAAATATAATTTCTCCCCAAAAATGGCTACTAAACAGGGGCCAAATATGCTTAATGGTACTTATAAATAAATAAATAATTTACTACTTAAAAAGTTCTGTAAACTTGTAACTACATTTTCTAAAATTTAGCCAGGCATGCTCTGAATTGCCGCTAAACTAATTATTCAGGTAGATGGTTTTTTATTTTTGTTTTTAAAAATTAAACCGTAATAAATTGTAGGTTTTAATTTTTGAACTCAAAAAATTAATACCTAATTGATTGGAGCTGCTGTTTCTGGCGCTCTTCTTCGGAAATTGTGGTGGCGGTGGCCTTGATCGGGGTGGTGGGCGCCGATTTCTTTTTCTGAAGAGAATGCAACTCGTCGAGCGTCTGGGCTTTGATCGGCGTAGCACTGTCATCGTGGCAGATCTCGTCTTCGTCCTTCTTCTTCTGAGTTTGAATCTTCGGCAGCCGGTCCACACTACTCTTTCCGAAGCTGAATTCTCCATTTGACGCCATTTTTTTCTCTGCAAAAAAATTGTTCAGAATAATGCAATTTCAAATTCATAGAAATTGAGAATAGAATAATGAATTAATAAGAAATTTACCAGTTTGGTGAATGAATTGGTTGAAAGGAGATTTTTACCATGCAAGTATTTGTATTCAATGTTTCCAGTTGAAGAAACTGATGGATGGACGCCATGACAGGCAAATGATGCGTCGTATTTATACTAATTGAAGCTCAATACTAATCCAGTTAACCATGTTTTAAAATAAATTTGAGAAATAATAAGTTTTAAAAAATGAAGACGGTACATGATCCAAATCTTTAGCACTAAAGATTACGTTATTTTAGACTTATTCTAAAATGTTTGACCAAAATTAAGTTACTATTACGAATTGAACAAGGTATTTTTTTTTTTTTTTTGGATGATGGGGAACCCGCAACCGCTACCCTTCGGGTGTGCACTGAGTAAACACTCGAGCTGATACAATAGCCTGCAAATTACGCCAACCAGGCAACCAGGTTAACCATACTAAGCAAACACGGTGTGACAGGCTCGACCAAGAAAGTGTTGGTAGGAGGAATTGAATTCATGATCAAAAGCTTTCGCGCTCATCTACTTCATCAACTTGACCACCCCATGAGGGGTTGAACAAGGTATCTTTTACGCCATGCAAAGCATGTCTTAACACTCCTCATTTTTTTTCATTTTTTTTTTATTTGTTGGGGGAAATCCATTCAAATCCAGCGAGATTACTTGCCCCATTACAAATAAATAAAAATTCAGTATTGACAAAGTTATATCCGTACATATCCATCCATACACAGGGGAACCACCTCATGGTATCATCATTTGACAATCTATTTGTTCAACCATTTTGTAGAAATACACGATTATTAATTAAGATTAGCCTTCATTTTAGGATGTCTATCCTTAACATGAGAAATAATTATGAATTAATCACAGATGGACAGCGAAACGTGCTAAAGTCAAACCAAGTTTCCGCAATAAAAGCTGGCCTTCTGCTACCTCCAAATAATAAAACCATATTATTAAAGGAAAATTAACCTTTCAGTTAGCATAGTTGGGTCTTCAACCTTCAAATTGATTGTATCGTCATTTTTAAATCTCCAATATCGTTAAAATTGGTGTTAAACATCAATCGTGCTACATAAGTTTACTAGAGATGAGATGATTTGGCATTACCCTCACCTATCATCGTTCAACGTACTAAAGTTGGGTTCTGTATTTTTTTTTTTTTGGGTATGACATTGCACGATCCCTTTACCTTTATGAATATTTATTTTATTTTATTAATACTGGAAGAAGATGGAGTCTAGCAAAAGAGACGTTCATAAGGAAATTTGTCGCGTTTTGTAATTGTGATAAGGGCACACCTCCCAAGTCTAACGGATGTGATCTAATCTGTATCCATATTGTATTCATGGTGTTTTTCTTTTTCTTTATTAAATTTATCCATAAAATTTTGATATTATCACTTAACCACACAGCTGTCACATTTGACTCGGACACTTACCCGAACGATGCAGTGGATCAATGGATTAGTGGTTCAACTGGTGACCCGGTGCTTCAATCGACGGATCAATTCCTATCAAATATATTATTAATTATTTTCATTGAACAATAAAATTTTACCATTTTCTACCAATAACTAAATTAACCTCATATTATTTTGCTAACTAAAGATCAATATGTATCCCAAATTTCACAAATTCTAAATCATATGTAGTCAAATATGCATTTGAAACAATAAAAACAACAATCAATTATAACTTCAATTCATTTGGCTTGTGCAAATGATGGAGTTTCAGTCATACTATCCTCATTTCTATTGTTTGTATCACTTATATTTTCATTGTCATTGCCAACATTTTCATGACAATCAAAATCAAAATTATCATAATGTAATTCATCTGGAAAAAAGTTCTAAAATTCAATGTTACATCATATATACTTTAATATAATGAAGAAACAATAGCATTAATATAATTACCCTCATTTTTGGCATTTTCTATAGTACATGCACCCAAATCACGACAAAATGCTTCCAACTCATCATCTACCAAATTCGATGGCTCCTCCTCTAACACCCAATTATCATATATAGATGTCAAACCTTTCAAAGTCGATAAGAACATAATTTCGACTCTGAAAGTAATTCATAAACAAAGTTTATAATCCAATTTATAAATAATCAAATATAATTCTAGAAAAAGAAAGCAAAGTCTTAAATTCAAATAAATCACAATAGGATGAAAAAAAATTATTTAAATAATATTACCATTGTTACAATCTTAAATTATAGTGAACATAAACAAGATCATTAAGGCTTTGGTGCTCGAGTCTATTTCTCTTTTTTGAATGAATATGTTCAAATATACTCAAATTTCTCTCGCAGCCTAAAGAATTACATGTATGACTTAATACTCGAATTGCAAATGTTTGTAGATTTGGTGAACTACTACCATAACACATCTACCATTCATCTGCATATAAAAACTAAGAGAAAATCAAATAGATGTATGTTATATAAACTAAAATCCGAGTTATATAATATTACAAAGAACATAACATGAGGATAAATTTTACCAGGAACCATTATATGGCGATCAGCTACAGCTAGAAAAACATCCAAAGTCACCGTGTACTTGCCTAAATAGTCTTATTTCACCCGTCAAATTACTTCTTAAATCGGGTTGATCATAAGCATGTATCTCAATTACATCTAAAAGTCCCGAAATAGTTTGTTTATTATTGTCCATATCAGGATTATTTTATTGAAAAGAGTGATTTAAACAATATCCAACATTATGAAGATTCTTACGCAATATACTATCCCATCAGTTTTGAATAATTTGCAAATAATGAGAAATTATATTCTTCCTTTTTTTTAAATCTACGTTCAAATCTCGCGCAGTTGAGCGACGTCTAGCAGGATTTGGCCGATCATGGGCTGCTGTAGCACGACTTCTTTTTTGGGTAACCTCACTTGAGCTTGCCTCTCAAATTGGGCCTTGCTTTCTTCTCGAATTAAGTTCCATCGCTTGGGCCATTTAATTGGACTTGGACTTATTTTTGTGTGTCAACACATGTAATCAAACTCAACAACAAGCACAATGAATTAATGAAAGCTCAGACTAAACCCAGCAATACATCTAATTAATGTTCATAATGAAATGGAAACTGGAACTACAGACCGTCTCAGTGACTATTTTGTAATTAACCTAACAAAAGCATATCTCATTCTACTTAAAGAATTAAAAACAAGATATTTGGCCAATGGGACCTTGACTTTAAGTCGGTCAAGCCCATTACATTCTTGATTCTTTTTCCAATATTCGCTGATATTTCTCATCACCTCAATCAATCAACTAAACACAACAATAATTTTCTTATTATAATCGATTTGAACAATAACAAGAGTTAACAGAAGAAGAAAACATATATGTATGATTTAGAAAAATTAGTCTAAGTATAAAATCATGTTGGTCGAGTTTTTTTTCAGCAAAATACATTTGACTGACATGTTCTTCCATCTCTTAAAACTTGAAATTGGAGATTTTGATTTTTGGGAGTGGTTGAATTGCAAGAGATTGGAGACGGTTGCCGAGCTTTTTGAATTTACAAGAATCCCTAATGTTTCAGAATTTGTGAAGACACGGGGGTGGGAAAAGTGGAAGGACCGAGAATCATGGGTTAATTAAGACCCGATCAGGTCAAGGAACAGTGAAACACGAGTTTTATTAAAATCGTCGGTTCAAATAGGTGGATGGAGGGTTGTTTGTTCAACCATAAATTCTTTAATCTCGGATTGGAGCTGGGTCCGATTCAACGATTTCCAAACCAAATTGGTCGGTTCAATCCGGATTTTATAACCATGAACTTAACAGTTAACACGCTTTTACCCCATTTGATGAACCTTTCACTTTGTTTGTCCCAGGTTAGGTCTGACCAACACAAAGTCAACTATAATTAAGTCATCATTTATTTAGGCATAAATTGATGAATTTGTTATAAATAAAATAATATTTATGAATGACTATTATATCCATTGCAACTCTAATTCTTCTCTAAAATATGTGTCTTTGGTGTTTAATAAAAGACACATATGTCTATTAACTTCTCTACTTTCTTCTCTTTCTCTCTCTATTTTATAATAAAAATATGTTATTTAACACTGTTGGTATTTATTACTCCCATAAAGGTAGACTTGTTTCTATTTTTGTATAAATTAAGAAAATATAATTAATATAGATTGAACAATAAACTTTATTTTGCCCTTGTTTGAGATGGGGGTGAATGCGGTTTGATTTGGGCGGTTTGTCCTATATTTTCAACTCAAACCATTTCATGCGATTTGAAAAATTTTCAAACCAAACCAAACTATAATTTGCGGTTCGTTTCGGTTTTAATCTGTGATTTACCTATTGACACTATAGTAATATATTTAAAACAAGTTAACATATAAGTTTAAACGACAAATGTTAAATTATATTCATATTTATCATGAAATCCATGAAAAATTATTTTCAAGGTTGGTTGTTGAAAGATGTTAATAGAACAAATACATATTTCTTCATTTTTTTATTTACTTTTTCTTGTTTTCCTTTTATATTGTCACATAGTGGGTAAAATACTATAACATTCTGCTATTATAGTTTAGTTAAAACTCCTTTCATCTTGCTAATGAGATGCTAAATAAGGATTGAACAGAATATGTTTAGATGTACAAAGATTAATATAATTCAAGCTTGTTAGGAATTGATGAATTTCATTCTCTGACTACTTTATGAAAGTAGAAGGTAGTAGTACTGACTAAGGAACTTTAACATTTTCACACAATCAATACGCTTTGTCCTTCGTTATTTCCAAACCACAAACAAGTTCATTAATCATCTAGGCACACAAACAATCATTTTTCTATCCAAGCCACAACTCACAAGTATATAATAAGTTCAAAAACAACAAATAAAATAAACAACAATGAAAAATGGCTCGAATTCTCATTTGAGACTTACTAAAAAAGAAAAGAGAAAGAGACGATTCAGGTAAAAATTAGCAAACATTCAAAAGGCGACTCACGATTCGTTCAGATTGACAGACAAGGATCAAATATTTGGGAAATGATTATTTATGTGTTAAGGCTTTTAAAGCTTTGGTTGTAATTTGCTGTCATAGTTTTTTTGAATTATGATTTGAATTTTCGAAAATATATGTTTTTTTTTTTTTTTTTCCATTTCATAAGATTTGAGAATAATTTTGTTTAGTTTAGATATCGGGTGAGGACATGTGTTGTAAACTTGTTAAACCATGGACTAATAATGATAAACCTAATGTACTTTCTATGATTATTTAAATAGGTTGGTTGTAATTTGTATTGCTAAATTGGTATTTTCTGAAAAGTAAAAACTGTAAAATTTATAAGTTAATAAAATTAATGTTTTAATTAAAAAAAAATAAAAACGGTTCGGTTCGATTTTGTGCGATTTTTTAAAATCGAAACCTAAACCAAACCATTTTAAAATGGTTTGATTCGGTTTGAGGGAAAAAAAATCACGGGTCCACGTGGACCCAAGCCAACAGTTTCAAATTAACGGTTTCGGTTCGATTTGCGATTTTGCGATTTTTTTGTGCAGCCATTTTTTCATCTAAATGTATTCTTGAACAACAATTTGATACAATTTCAACCACGCATTTTTCAATAAAATAATATATACATAAACTCAATTTTTTTTTCTTATTTTTAACCACGCATTATCCATCATAATATTATTACAAAATATATTTTTCTTCAAAAAAAAAGGGAGGGATTGAGTATTTAACATCGGTTGTAAACACGTGCGACATTTATAGCTCTATTCAATAAATATAAGGATATGTGGTGTTAATACACTTTTTGTGCTAAATAACATTACTCTACAATCTAATTATTACTTTGAAATTTTTTATAAATTATTTAAAATGATCAAACTTCATTTCAATAAATCCAAAAGTGCTATCGATTTATTCACCCAAATAGATGCTAAATCAATACTTTTTTAAGAACTAGTTTTCAGCCATGCAATGCATGACTTGACTTTTATTGAAGGATTTCGAGCAATTATTCGATAACTTAGCTGCAATAAATAAAAACAAAAAGAGAAAAAAATATAAAAAAAAAAGTCTCTGTGTCACGGAGAGAGACATTGTCTCCGTGACATGGAGAGTTGTTGTTGTTTTTTTTAATTGCCAAGTTGAGATATTTTTAAAAGTTCAGACACCGCATATGAATTTTACCGATGTTCAAAAAACAATATTTTTCGCAGAATAGCATGTAATATGTTGCCCCATTAAAATGGCGTCATCATGTGTAGGACACATGGAGGATCCTACGAGAAGGCACTCGGCGATGAACAGTAAGGGGGATCCAGTATTCACTTTTATGAAGTCCTTCCCTGAAAAAGGACGTCACCAGCAGAAGAGTGGCGTCCTGCCGTACCTCTAATATATCCAAGCCGAAGTCCCTCCAACCGCCTAGTACTTCTCCAAGCCGAAGTCCCGCCAACCGCATAGTACTTCTCCAGTTGAAGTCAGTAGAAAGAACGAACCTGGTAAGTCTGAAGTCCCAAGTTGCCTAAAGCTTCGTTCGCCGAGGTCCTCATAAGAAACAAATCTGAAGGATATCTCTGAGAAGTGATTGACATGACAAGTCACTTTAAGCCACCTTACTTAATGTCAGTAAACAGGAAGGGGGTGGCATGGCAATAACAGGACAATCATCACTATAGTTAATGTTGTGAATGAATGATGCGATGTTCAAATCAATAGGATGAAGCCACGTGGATTCGATCCGACGATAGGCAGTTCGGCCGTTTGTCTATAAATAGCACTTCTTGCGATTGTAATAAGGATGTTAAATTTGAGATAATATAAGGTATAGACTCAATTTCTTACAAAAAGAGAAGATTGCGAAAATACTTTGTTCTTATAATTATTGTAACTTCACAATATTATAAAGGATAAAACGTAAAACCAATTACATATCTTTATTCATTTGACACAAAAATCATCCGTTGGTATTCCGACTCGACGGTCCATACATATTCCCCGATCATCAGCTCCGGTCAACTCGTCGAAACCCACGTGTCACGAGTCCGATACCAACATCTGTTGACAACATTTTTTGGGGTCAACAGATTGGCGCCGTCTGTGGGAAACAAACAGTTGAACCACGAGAATCCCGTAAACAAAGGCTGATATAATCCCGCAACAGGAAAAATCATATCCCCTTGAAGAAATGGAGGTTATTCTTGAGTAAAGAATCACTAAGAAGGATTAAGTAACATACAAAAGTTGAAAAGAAAACTAATTGGAAAGCTACCCTCAAACGAAGATAATGAGCGAAAACGAAGGAGAAGTAGCGTCTCGAATGGCTGAGGAAAACCCTGAACAAGGGGAACCCTCGCACACAATGCATTCGTCCCGCCACAGGTTTAACTAGCGACAAAGGCATGACCCCCGAGGCGAGTCGAACGAAGCTGCTAGATTTAGCAGAGAAATGGCCACCATGGCGGAGAACATGCAGAATATCACCTAACAGAATCACGCTATGCATGAGATGCTGATGAACATGGACAATCACATGGGGGGTCAGCCTCCATATCAACATAGAGACCCCCTGGGGAGAGGGGCCGGGGTCGGTTCTTCCACCAACCACGATGGCGAACTCCCCCAAGAAGCACCACAAGACTACTCACTGAATTACGATTCCGATTCCGATGTCCCAGGGAGGTCACCCAGACGAACTAGGAGCGTTTTTGACAGAATTTCTGACCCACCTAGAAATAGGTTGAATAGGCGTCAGCAAGGGCCTAGAAAGGGGCCCGTTGAACAACCTCAATTTGGAGGGTAGGCCGAACCACACCACGAAGGGATGAGACCTCCGCCTAGAAATAGGCGAGAGAGAAGGGACCAAGCCAGAAATCAAGCCGATCCGTCTCAACCACTTCGGAACATGCCTGTCAATGAGAATCAAAACGCAGACGAACCACAAAGGTCTTGCGACATTGATGATGATGATGATGATACTTTACCATTTTCTAGAGAGATTCAAGACGCTCCCGTATCGAACCACTTCATTTTGCCAAAAATACTGAAGTATGAAGGAATGGGAGACCCTGCGAAACACCTGGATTGTTTCAAAACTCACATGAGTTTGCGGGGATCCACCCCGGCAATAAAATGCAGAGCTTTCCATCTTACCTTGAGTGGGGCAGCTAAGGTCTGGTATAGCAGGTTGCAAGCAGGAAGCATCCGAAGTTGGCCTGACTTCAAAAAAGCATTCCTTAAGCGCTTCGCGACTAGCAAAGAAGGCGAAAGCCCAATCCAGCGCCTTCAAGACATGAGGAAACAAAGGGAGAGTCGCTGAAAACCTTCCTATCCCGATTCACGGACGAAATGACATACTGTGTCCAAGTTTTGGACAGAGAAGCGCTAACCGTATTGAGAGGTGGCTTGGACATGAACTCCCTCTTTTGGAGGGATGTACAAAACAGAGATCCTACTAGTTATGATGCTCTGTTGGAAATGATAAAGTGGGAAATTATAAACGAAGAGCTTAAGGATCATCGCAATAGGGCAAGCCGAGGTCTCCCACCTTCCCAACTGCGAAGAGGACGAGGTCCTACCTCCCTCCTAATAGACCACCAAGGTGGGCAGACAAATCTTAACCCAGGACAAGCACTGGCAGCCGCCACACTAAATGCAGTTCCAAACCTGGCGTATGAGGAAGTCAATCCCAATTCAGGACAGCAAGATAGACTCCCTTCATCGCCAACTCGTGGATCGAGAGGTAGGAGAAGGAACGTTCGGCCTAGAAATAGGAACAACACTCCTTATTGCACCTACCACCGTTCATATGGCCACGACACCACTGCATTCTGGGACTTGAAGCAGAATAATGCCCAAGGGGGAAGCCAACAGGCAGGTGCACCACCACGACAGGGTCGACAACAAAATCACAACAATTCGAGAAGAGGCAAGCGCAGACGACCGAAGAAGGTCGGAGACGCCGCCGAAGCCCACATAGTAGTGATGGAGGCGAACCCATTAGAGAAAATGATACCATATTCGGGGGCCCCTATGTTGGCGGTGAGTCCAAGATGCCCAAAAGAACTACGCAGAAGAGGCTAGAGAACCCCCGATGTCTAGCTTGATAGTTAGTACCCATCTTCTAACGGGGGAGCGGAGTCCATTACTTTCACACAAGATGATGTAGTAGGGGTACATTATCCCCATTGTGATGCTTTGGTCGTAAGGGCGGTGGTGGCCGGTAACAGCTTGAAGAGGATGCTGGTAGATAACGAGAGTTCGGTTAATATTATTTTTGGAGCTACCTTCGATCAAATGGAGGTGAAGTAGGCATTGACCCCCGTAACATCTCCAATTTATGGGTTTACTGGAGATAGCCTTATCTCCCGAAGGAAAATTGCCCTAGCAATAGAAATGGGAGAGGCACCTCTTTTGGCAAAATACCTCATGGAATTTCTGATCGTAGATCATCGCTCAGCCTACCATAGAGTACTAGGCCGACCTGCCCTGAAAAGATGAAGTAAAGAAGTTGATCGACAATCACTTCATTAGGGAATCAATTTATCCGAAATAGGTGTCCAACCCTGTGTTGGTAAAGAAACACAATGGCAAGTGGAGAGTTTGTGTGGATTTCTCCAACCTAAATCAAGCATGTCTAAATGATAGTTTTCCGTTACCCCGAATCGACCAACTGGTTGATTCCACCGCTGGGCACGAACTGTTGAGTTTCATGGATGCCTATTCAGGCTACAATCAGATTTCGATGCTTCCAGCGGATGAAGTGCACACTTCCTTTATTATAGACCGAGGCTTATACTGTTATAAGGTGATGCCCTTCGGATTGAAAAATGCTGGAACCACCTATCAGAGGTTGGTAAATAAAATATTCGCAGATCTCATCGGAAAGACAGTCGAAGTATACGTGGACGACATGTTGGTAAAAAGCCTAGAAGCAAGGGATCACGTATAACACTTAGACGAAGTCTTCAAAATACTAAGGCAATATAGGATGCGTTCAGGGTAGCTTCGGGGAAGTTCCTCGGTTACATGGTAAACCAGAGAGGAATCGAAGCCAATCCCGACAAACTCAAGGCCTTCATTGAGATGACTCGTCCCAGAAGCCTAAGGAAGTGCAAAGTCTAACAGGAAGAGTAGCAGCTCTGAGTCACTTCGTCTTAAAGGCCATAGATAAGTGTTTCCCCTTCTTCAAAGTCCTAAAAGGGGGAAACAAATTTCAGTGGACTGCGGAGGGTGAAGAGGCCTTACAAGCACTGAAGATGCATCTTGGTCAAGCTCCTCTCCTCTCAAAACCCAAACCCGGAGAACCCTTATTGTTATACCTTGCTGTCACAACCGTCATTGTTAGTTCGGTTCTGATCAGGGAAGAGGCAGGACATCAGCTGCTTGTGTATTACATCAGCAAATCACTTCTTGCCGCCGAAATGCGGTACCCTGATATGGAAAAGTTAGCTTTAGCGCTTATCACAACCTCGCGAAAGCTAAGGCCCTACATCCAAGCGCACACCATCGAAGTATTGACCAACTTTCTCCTAAGACTCGTACTTCAGAAGCCTGATGCTTCGGGTAGATTATTAAAATGGGCCGTGGAGCTCACAGAATTTGATATCGTTTATAAGATCCGAATTGCTATTAAGGGACAGGCCCTGACAAACTTCGTGGCAGAATTCACTCCTATTCCAGACATGGAAGAAGCAATGAAATTAGTAGAACCTCCCACTTGGAATCTATATGTAGATGGCTCTTCAGGAGAATTCGGGTCTGGTGCAGGAGTAGTACTAATTAGCCCAGAAGGGCACAAGTTGAACTGTGCCATAAGGTTCGGGTTTAAAACTACAAATAATATGGCTGAGTACGAAGCTCTCATTGCTGGGCTCCGCCTCGCTAAGGAAATGCAGGTCAGAAGGTTAACTATTTAAAGTGACTCTCAGCTAGTTGTTAGCCAAGTCGGAGGAGAATTCGCCACCAAAGACAAAGGAATGGATGCTTACCTCAAGGTGGTCATGGGACTTGATGTGGTCGAACTTTTGCAGATGACCTCGACGACTCTAGGATACTTCCCCGACAGTCTCGAGGACTCTCCCTCATTACCTATATCTCGGGGCCTCATTGTTTCTCTCGAGGACTCTCTCGTAATCACCCTCGAGGACTCACTTTTACCACACCCAGTGACTTAGTCCTCGAGGACATGTACTTCCTCGAGGACAGACACTTACTCGAGGACTGTATCAGCATCTCTCGAAGGTCGATGTTGTCCTCGAGATCATTCCTCGAGATCCAAACCTTCGTCTTCAGTAAGATTCCTTTGCCTAGTGAAACTCTATCGCGAACATGTCACCAACATTTACTAGAATTGTAGTACGAACTAAACACTTCGTTCAAATAGAACTCTTGTGGGAAGAGACTTCCTAATCCTACAGGGACTGTACTACCTACACCCTATAAATACAATCAAAAATTCAGAATTCAGGTACGCATTATTTTCATTATTTTTCAGCTTATAGCCTTACGCAAAAACATCCTTTCTGACTTAAGCATCGGAGGGGCAACGAGGAAAACCCTCATTGCCTTTGTTTCAGGTATTTGAAGACGTTGTTCGTGCTCGTCATCCTACTTCAACTTCGGGAATTGTCCAGGTACGACTTTTGGTATCATCATTGGCGCCGTCTGTGGGAATCTTTACCAAAAGCCATGGTTAACACACGATCAGGTCTCCCTCCTGCGAGCTCATCCGCTCCGGAACATCCACCACCTCCTGCCGATCCTCCAATCCCACAAGAGGAGTCGTCAGGCATGCAACAACCACAACCCGCTGTCATCAGCGCAGGAGCATTCGAGGAGGTCCGTCAACAAGTTGCTACATTAACTCAGTTGCTCACTCAGAGAAATTCGCATCCGTCTCGTACGCCGACACCCGAAGGTGGGTTCATGGTAGACGCTCGACGTCGGGCTCAACCTCTAACACATGATAATCATGGAGCCGGGACTTCGGGCCTACCCAATGTGGCCTCGGCCTCGGGACCAGTAACAATGGAGTCCGCGGACTTGGCCAGGATCATCCAGGATGGAATTACAGCAGGTCTAAGACAGAAAGACAAAGGGCCAACAGGTTTTGCCCCTAACACTCCGTTCACACCAGAAGTCTTGTCATTCCCCTTGCCTGATAGATTCAAATATCCTCGGATAAAAGAGTATGACGGGTCTACAGATCCTACCAACCACCTGAATATCTATACCGACGTCATGAACCTACAAGTTGCCCCAGATCAGGTAATGTGCAAGGCCTTTCCTCAAACGTTGACGAATGCTGCCTGGGATTGGTTCTCCACTCTAGAGCCCAATTCCATAGCCTCGTTTTCAGACCTAGCCGATAAATTTTCCGCCTTCTTCGCGAGCAGTAAGCGCATCAGAAAAATGGCAGCGTCCCTGATGCAACTCCGCCAGGGCCCAAACGAGAGCCTACGAGATTTTATGAAGAGGTTCAATAAAGAAAGACTCATGATCCCCGACTTCCACATCACAACGTCGGTATCTGCTCTAACATATGCGATAAGGTGCGAAGCATTCAAAATGTCCTTGTCAAAGACTCCCCCGAAATCAGTAACCGAGCTCTTGACAAGGGGGGAGAAGTACATAAATATGGAAGAAACTTTAAACCCGAGGAGGGTCGGCCCAGCACAGGATAAGCCAGAACAAAAAAGGCCTCATGATACGAATCCTCGACATGAAGCTCCTAGGAACAAACAAAGACAGGACAATCCATCGACATCATTCACCCGGTTGAATGCCTCTAAGGCCAATATCTTAATGGAGATAAAAGATATGAAAGAGCTTCAATGGCCTCCCAGACTAAAGTCACCTCCGGGCACGCGTGATCGAAGCAAATATTGTGATTTTCATCGTGATCATGGGCACACCACAGACAACTGCAAAGCACTACAACGGGAGATCGAAGCCCTTATCAAAAGAGGACTTCTTGGATCTTATGTTAGTCACAACAAGCGCCCGAGGAATGACAGGGATACCGAAAGGGCCACAGATGAAAGAAGTCAGGGTCAGCCGACAGCAGGGACTATTAACGTCATCATAGGGGGCATTGCATCGGGGGGAGATTCAAGCGCTGCTCGAAAATAGTACGCTCGTCAATATACCTCGGCCCCGGGAATAGCCCACGTCAAGTCTGAGGACATCACATTTGGGGCAAAGGACTCAGAGGGAGTATCGTATCCTCATGACGATGCCTTGGTCATTTCAGCAATTGTGGCCAACTTTGAAGTTAAAAGGATCCTGATTGACAGTGGAAGTGCGGCCAACGTGCTATCTCATGAGGCATTCACCAAAATGGGAATCTCAACCCAACAACTGAAACCAATCAAAACTCCCCTCCAGGGATTCGGCGGTAGCGTCGTCCTTCCAGAGGGCATCGTCGATCTCCCCCTAACCTTGGGCTCGGGTAAAAGGCAGGTAACAGAAATTACAGCTTTCCAAATTGTTCGTACCTCCATGGCCTATAATGCTATTGTGGGAAGACCACTCCTCAATAAGATCAGGGCAGTGGTATCCACCTTCCACCTCGCCATGAAGTTTTCCACTTGCAACGGCGTTGGGGTCGTTCACGGGGATCAGGGAATAGCGAGGCAGTGTTATGTGACATGCCTCAAGGCGATTGGCACTGACGTCATGCAACTTGTGGACACTGAGCTCGAGGACAGAGCCCGCTTAGCTCCGGTGGAGGAAGTGATAGAGGTTGATCTCGGACATGGGAAGAAAATCTCCATTGGTAAGGGTCTTGATGAAACCCTCGTAGCTCATTCATTACTTATCGAAAAATATTGATGTCTTCGCATGGAAGGTCGAGGACATGCCGGGCATAAACCCCGAGGTGGCAATACATAAACTTAGTGTGACCCCTGGTTCGAAACCCGTCAAACAGCGAAAGAGACAATTTGCGCCAGAAAGGCGAGAGGTCATTCGTGAGGAAATTAATAAACTTCTAAGCGCGGGGTTCATTCGGGAGGTCCAATACCCCGAGTGGCTAGCCAATGTGGTATTGGTTAAAAAGGCAAATGGGAAGTGGAGGATGTGCATCGACTTCACGGATCTTAACAAAGCATGTCCAAAGGACAGCTATCCCCTACCTAGAATTGATAACCTAGTGGACAGCACGTCAGGGCACAAGCTATATAGCTTTCTTGATGCGTTCTCTGGTTATCATCAAATCCTCATGGCCGATGACGATCAGGAGAAGACATCTTTCATGGCAGATTCCGCCATATATTGTTATAAGGTCATGCCCTTTGGTTTGAAGAATGCAGGGGCAACATATCAAAGGCTTATCAACAAAGTATTTGCTAATCTGATTGGTAAGAATGTTGAGGCGTATGTCGACGACATGGTTGTCAAGAGCAAGAAAGTGAATGAGCATATAGCCGAGCTCGAGGATGTCTTCAACACTTTGCGAAAATGCCGGATGAAATTGAACCCCGCTAAATGTGCTTTCGGGGTGGCCTCGGGAAAGTTTTTGGGATTCATGATCACCCACCGGGGGATAGAGGCCAACCCCGACAAGATACGTGCATTGACATCAATGGAATCACCCAAGACTAGGAAAGAGGTCCAGAAACTAACAGGTCGCGTGGCAGCCTTGAACAGGTTCATGTCTCGAGCAGCTGACAGGTGTTTCCCTTTTTTCAGGGTGCTAAGGGGTAACCGAAGTTTTGATTGGACTGAAGAATGTGAGAAGGCTTTCCAAGAGCTCAAACAAACGTTAGCCTCTCCCCCCATTCTCACAAAGCCCGAACCCGGTGATACTCTACTTTTATACTTAGTAGTATCTCAGAATGCAGTAAGCGGGGTACTAGTGAAAGAGGCAGACAAGTCCCAGCAACCAATTTACTACGTAAGCAAGGTATTACTCGACGCCGAAACAAGGTATACACTAGCGGAACAGCTTGCTCTCGCTTTAGTTACGGTAGCCCGAAAGCTTCGACAGTACTTCCAGTCCCACCCTATCGTCGTGCTCACGAATCAGCCACTCAAGCACATCCTACAGAAACCAGACGTTTCAGGTAGATTACTGAAATGGGCAATTGAACTTGGAGAATTTGACATTGAATTCAAGCCCAGACCCTCCATAAAGGCTCAAGCGCTAGCGGACTTCATTGCAGAACTCACTCTTATGGCTCGGGGGCCAGAAGGGAGTTCGAGAAAGAGCACTCCAGAAGTGTGAGAAATTTTTGTCGATGAAGCTTCTAACTCATCGGGCTCGGGTGCATGGGTCATAATCACGCAGCCCGGTAAGACCACTGAAATCAGGTGTGCTTTCAGGTTCGAATTCGAAGCTACGAACAACGAGGCAGAATACGAGGCAGTCATCATTGCCCTAGAACTCGCTCAGAATCTCGAGCTTGAGTACATCAAGGTTTACAGTGACTTTCAGCTTATAGTTGGCCAGATAGAGGGAACGTTCGAAAGGAAAGAGGAGAAGATGAGTTTGTATTGTTTGAAAGTTCATGACCTCAAGCGACGATTCAAGATGTGCGAGATCGTAAAGATTGCCCGGGTTGAAAACTGCCAAGCAGATGCATTATCCAAGCTCGTGTTTATGGGTGTGGACGGACTTGACAGAACAGTGCACGTTAAAATTGTAACAGAGCCCAGCATAAACTCCTCATGCACCATCATGGACATTGATCATGAGCCCTCATGGGTCGACCCCATAATTGACTTCTTGGCAAACGGAAAGCTTCCCGAGGATCTACGGCGGGCTAGGAGTGTTCGGTCACGAACATCGAAATACTGCATGATACAAGGAGCGCTGTTCCGCAGGAGTTTTACCCTGCCATACCTCAGGTGCCTGAGACCATCAGAATCAGCCCAGGCACTGGCCGAAGTGCACGAGGGCATATGTGGAAATCACCAGGGAGCTCGGACTCTTGCTTTCAAACTTATAAGGTACGGATATTATTGGCCCACCATGAAGAAAGACGCCCTGGAGTATGTCAGAAGATGTGATAAATGTCAAAGGTTTGGCAACATCATCCATTCACACGCCGAAGACCTCACCAACATCAGTATTTCGGCTCCATTCGAACAGTGGGGAGTTGATATCCTCGGCCCCTTTCCAATAGCCCAGGGTCAGGTAAAGTTCGTAGCAGTTGCAGTAGAATATTTCACTAAATGGGCTGAGGCCGAGGCACTGGCGATAATCTCGGAGCCCAAGCTCAGGGCCTTCGTTTGGAAATCCATCATTCGCAGGTTCGGGATACCTAAGGTTCTCATAACAGATAATGGTAGACAGTTTGACAATCTTCAATTCAGAAACTTTTGCACCAACTTCGGGATCAATCACCGCTTGACGTCAGTCGCACATCTCAGAGCAATGGCCTAGCAGAAGTTACGAACAGAATCATACTCCAAGACCTCAAGACCAGGATTGGGAATGCTTAGGGTCATTGGTCCGACGAGTTACCCTCTATACTTTGGACATATAGGACATCGCACAGGACAACGACAGGGAAAACTCCTTTCATGTTAGCCTTCGGTATTGAAGCCACTATCCCCGTCGAGATCAGTGTGCCCAATCTCAGGAGGATTGATCCCGGGGACTCAGGACACACTACCGAACATCTCGACCTCCTGGAAGAAGTAAGGGAACAAGCAGCTTTGAAGGTAGCCTCCTACCAAAACAGAATAGCAAAATATTTCAATAGCAAAGTAAGACCCCGTACATTCAGGTCGGGGGATCTTGTGTTGAGGAAAGCCGAAGCCGCCGGTCATGCTCCAGGAAAACTCGGACCCACCTGGGAAGGTCCGTTTGAAGTTATACGAAAAGTTCATGGAGGAGCATACAACCTTAGAGATTCCTCAGGAAGACCACTCCCGAGGCCCTGGAATGCCGATAACCTGAAGGTATACTACAAGTAATGTTCCCTACGCCCCTGAAGAAGATTTTTGGTCCTGCAATTTTTACTTTTTGGGGCCTACGTGCCCGTGCCCTTTATCTTTACATCGTTTCTTTTTGTAATGAACTACGTTCGGCTTGATCCCGTTTGGGTACGTAGGCAGCTTGGATGAGGTATAAATCCAAGTCCAGTCCGAAAGATTAATAAATTTAATGCTCGGGTCTAACAGCCCTACAAACGCATTACTTTCAGTCAACAGTCTCTAAGCCTTGCCCTGTGCAAGCACCTTAAGCCTTACCTTACGCAAGCACTCTAAGCCTTGCCCCGCACAAGCACTCCAAGCCTTGCCCCGCGCAAGCACCTTAAGCCTTGCCTTACGCAAGCACTTTAAGCCTTGCCATACACAAGCACTCTAAGCCTTGCCCCGCGCAAGCACCTTAAGCCTTGCCTTACGCAAGCACTCTAAGCCTTGCCCCGCACAAGCACTCCAAGCCTTGCCCCGCGCAAGCACCTTAAGCCTTGCCTTACGCAAGCACTTTAAGCCTTGCCCTTGCAAGCACCTTAAGCCTTGCCTTAAGCAAGCACTCCAAACATTGCCCCGTGCAAGCACCTTAAACCTTGCCTTACGCAAGCACTCTAAGCCTTGCCTTAAGCAAGCGCTTTAAACCTCGCCTTGGCAAGTACCTTAAGCTCATCTTATTCCTCGAGTATTATTTTGTTCTCGAGAATTAATCATACCTTTTTGGAAATTCGATTTATTCCTCGAGCGTTATTTGTCCTCGAGAATTAGTCGTGCTTTTTTGCAATTCGTTTTATTCCTTGAGCATTATCATGTCCTCGAGACTTAATTATCTTTTTCAAAATTATCTTATTCCTCGAGAATAGCTTACGCGATTTTCAAATTCATTGTGCTCGAGATGTTGGGTGTAGACGTCGAGCATTAATCATGCATGTTTTGGAATTTATTGGTCCTCGAGAATAACTCATGCATTTAGTCGTCGAGACTTGTTTAGTCCTCGAGTAGGACTTGTATTTTTTAAATTAGTATCCTCGAGGTATGTTTTAGTCCTCGAGTATGAATCATGCCATTTCAAAATTGTTGTCCTCGAGGGATGTTTTGGTCTTCGAGAATTATTGTTCCAAAATTATTGTCCTCAAGTAATATTTTAGTCCTCGAGTATGAAACATGCCATTTCAAAATTGTTTGTCCTCGAGGGATGTTTTAATCTTCGAAAAATTTTACTTCACTGACCTCGAGCAAAAATTTCTTGTTATATCCTCGAGAGGATGCAAAAAGGTACAAAATATTGAGCATTTGCTCGTTCATTCAAAAAGAACTGTTATCCTCGAGCAAAATACTTGGACAAAAGTTGTAATTACATAAGATCGAGGGAAAACAACCGGGGAAGGGGGCCCTATTCTATATGACCCAGAGGAGGGTCGAGGTTCGTAATATCTATCTCGACGTCATCCCCATCCTCTGGGCCTTCATCCTTATCCTCGCCAGCTCCTCCATCCTCGAATTCTGAGAGCTCGAGGGTCTCTGCGATCGAGGGTATCGTCTTCAAGGCCCCGGCATCCACTTCGGGGTGCTTCGATCGAAGAAATGCTCGAGCCTCTTTGAAGGCATGGTAGTAGGCACCCGAGGCTTACTCTGCCTTGAGACGATCACATTCTTCAGAAACCTTGAGCTCTTCTCGAGCCTCCCTCTTGCTCACCTCGAGTCTATCCTCGAACTCTTTATCTTTGTGTAAGAGCTCGAGCTTAAGCTCCCCGGCAGCATCCTTGGCGGCCCCAACATCGTCCATAGCCTTCTTGGCCTCGCGCCTTGCTTCGCAGCATTCCTTCCTCAGGGCTTCGCGCTCGGCCTCGAGTTCTGCGATTCTTCGATCTTTAAGGGCTGAGGAGTCCTCCATATCAGATATCCTTCTCGTCTCCTCGAGCCCCTGTATGGCGAGTCCTCGAGCCACGCTCAATGCCTGAAAATAAAGCAAGGAAAATGAGCGAGCATTATCACCGATAATATAAATAAATGATGAGATAGAAGCTTCGGGTATACCTTCCTCGTCAAGACCTCGAGGACTTTTACACCCTCACCAAGCTTGACCTCCCCGCTGTATTTAGCAACGAGGCCGGGGAACAGGTTGCTTTTCTCAGCATCCCCGAACATTGAAGTCCCCTCGGGGACGACCTCATCGTCGTCGAGGTCGATGGTTTCAGGGTTTGTTCGAGGATGAGGTGCAGGAGGTGTTGCTGATCTTTGAACTTGTGGCCTTGGGCTCGGGATTGGCGGTCGAGTTTGAGAAGATTCCCTAGGACCAGCCACGTTCTCCTCTGACGCACGAGGCCTCTTTTTGGTTTTCTTCTTGGTTGAGGATCGAGGCTGTTGTGAAGAAGCTTCTGGCCTCGAGTTCACGAAGTTCCTTAGAGCACGAGGATTGAACGACATTCCTGAAAATCAAACACAACATATTAGTTCGAGCACATGCTCGAGATAAATGACTTTTAGGTAAGAGCCCTACCCTGAGCACCTCTAACATCAGCCAGGTCTATAACCTCTGCCTCGATATCCTTCATGCTCGAGAACAGGGGTTCAAGCTCCACCAGCATCCTCCTACCTCGATCCAACTCCTCAGAATACTCCTGGTCCTCACCAAACTTTTCAGCATCAGGAACTCCCCACTCAGGCCAGAAAGGGAGATCGGGGTCGGGGGCTACTACATAGAACCATCCTTCCCTCCAGCCCTTTAAGGACGAGGCCATCTTCGGGACCCTAAATCCTCCTACGGTCGAGAGGTACCCAAAGCATGTGAACCTAGGGTGTTTTTTCAACTCAAACACTAACCTACAAAGGTCGACGCTAGGCTCGATACCTAGATACCTACAGGCTATAAAGAAATAAACAAGCATTCTCCATGCATTGGGAAGCAGTTGTCCCGGGCACATAGAGTGCTCGATCAACAGGGTAGTAAAGAAGATGTGTATCGGCCACATAAACCCAGCCTTTAGAGTTTCCCTAAAGATAACAAACTCCCCTGGCCTAGCCTTGATTACCCTATCCTCGAAGCTTGGGGACCTAATGTCACATCCTGGCATTAACCCATATTCTCGAGCAGCACTAATAGCCAAGTGCTCTTTCAGCCTACAGACTTCATCGGGGTACTCAAAGGCTTGAGCCTGAGCCCTCGGCCTCGCATCGAGAGGAATGGCCATGGGAACCAGGGTTACTCCTAAGTCCTCGTTACTACTCGAACTACTCGTACTACTTTCACTACTCGACATTACCCAACAGGCCTAGGTTAAACTAGAAAGCTTTAACTTAAAGTCTCGAGCTACTTACCTTAAGGGTGTTCTCGAGAACGACCTCCCAGAGAGATTTTACATCCGTGAAAGTGAAAAAATGAGGAGTGAAAATGACATATTTATAGTGGGTGAATTTGGAACGCCAAGGATCACAATCTCCCACCGTTGAAACCTGACACGCGTCAAACATCGAAGCCATCTTCCCCAACGGTCACATAGTACCCGACCACAACCTCATGCCATGTACATACCACCCGAGGTACACCTACGCCTTGAGCTCGAGCATCAAGCGTAGGTGCACGGAGGCCAGTGATGTGGTCGAACTTTTGCAGATGACCTCGACGATACTTCCCCGACAGTCTCGAGGACTCTCCCTCATTACCTATATCTCGGGGCCTCATTGTTTCTCTCGAGGACTCTCTCGTAGTCACCCTCGAGGACTCACTTCTACCACACCCAGTGACTTAGTCCTCGAGGACATGTACTTCCTCGAGGACATACACTTACTCGAGGACTGTATCAGCATCTCTCGAAGGTCGATGTTGTCCTCGAGATCGTTCCTCGAGATCCAAACCTCCGTCTTCAGTAAGATTCCTTTGCCTAGTGAAACTCTATCGCGAACATGTCACCAACATTTACTAGAATTGTAGTACGAACTAAACACTTCGTTCAAATAGAACTCTTGTGGGAAGAGACTTCCTAATCCTACAGGGACTGTACTACCTACACCCTATAAATACAATCACAAATTCAGAATTCAGGTACGCATTATTTTCATTATTTTTCAGCTCATAGCCTTACGCAAAAACATCATTTCTGACTTAAGCATCGGAGGGGCAACGAGGAAAACCCTCATTGCCTTTGTTTCAGGTATTCGAAGACCTTGTTCGTGTTCGTCATCCTAGTTCAACTTCGGGAATTGTCCAGGTATGACTTTTGGTATCATCAGGACTCATACCTAGTTTCGACAGGTTTGAATTGACACACATCCCACGCAGTGAAAATCATCATGCAGATGCTCTCTTAAAATTGGTAAGCAGCATGGACTCCGAACTCCTAGCTGTGGTCCCAATAGAATACTTGTCGAGGTCCTCCATTGCAAAATGCGAGGAAGTGATGTGGATAGGAAGTACTCCATCGTGGATGGACCCCATAGTTCTCTTCTTGAAAAACCAAGCCCAACCCTTTGATAAGGAAGAAGCACAGAAACTCCGACGACGAGTTGCGCACTTCATCCGTCAAGATGAAGTACTTTACAAAAGAGGTTTCTCCATGCCTCTTCTTCGTTGCACAAGCGGGGAAGAAGCAAATTATGTGCTTCGAGAAGTACATAAATGTGTATATGGCAACCACTCGGGGGGCTATGGTTTAGCCTAAAAAGTGTTGAGACAAGGATACTACTGGCCGACCTTAAAGAAAGATGCTAAGCAATTCGTCCATAAATGCGACAAATCTCAAAGGTTTGCAACAATTCAGAGGCAACCTTAGCAAGAGCTCACCGTAGTTTCAAGTCCATGGCCCTTTGCCAAGTGGGGAATTGATCTCATTGGGCCCATGCCAAAAGGAAGAGGTGGTGCATGCTTCGTAATTGTCGCCATAGATTACTTCACCAAATGGACAGAAGCAGAACCTCTATCCAAAATCACTGAAGCAAACACGACGAAATTCCTCTGGAAAAATATCATCCGTGGGTTCGGTATCCCACATTCGATTGTCTCCGACAATGGACGACAGTTCGACAATAAAAATGTCAGAGATCTTTGTGATGAATTGGGCATTAAAAAGCATTTCTCTTCACCTCACCACCCGCAGGCCAATGGCCAAGTGGAGGCAGTAAACAAAACTATCAAGTATACACTAAAAAAGAAGCTGGACGTCTCCAAAGGTGCTTGGGTGGACGAACTACCGCAAGTCTTATGGGGCAATCCGAACCACTAGTTGAACGACGACAGGACTAACCTCGTTCTCTATGACTTACGGGGCCGAGGCCATGAGTCCCGTTGAAGTAGGACTCCCCTCTCCTCGTTGATTGCACTTCAATGAAATATCAAACGACGAATTAAGAAAATGTGAGCTCGACTTCCTTAAAGAAAGGAGGGATGGAGCGCAAGCCAAAGTGGCTACCTATCAAAGAAAAATGGCCAGGTACTACAATTCGAAGGTAAAAAGGAAGTCGTTTCGATTGGAAGACCTTGTGCTAAGAAGGGTACTGCTGTCGACGAAAGAACCAGGTACATGGACTCTTGGACCCAACTGGGAAAGCCCTTACCACATCAGGGAAGAAGTCAGAACTAGGACTTACAGGATCGAATCCATGGATGGAAAGGTACAACCTCATCCATGAAATACTGAACATTTGAGGAAGTATTATCAGTGAAAATTGTAACTCTTCTCTTGTATGATCAATAATGAATGAAGGATTATTCTGCGAAAAAGTCTCCTATTAAGTTATGTGGGCCGAAATTAAACTAGTTATAACTTCGGAACTTCAACTAAGAAGAAGTCCTAAGAGGACTCCTCTCAATAGTGAAGTGAATACAATGTTCCCTTTCAAACAAGATTTGTAAAGGGGCCTCGACATGAGAATGCAACACAGACTCCATGCCTTGGGAAGAAAAATCAAACTAGTTATAACGTCGGCACTTCGACTAGGAGGCAGTCCAAAGATGACCCCTTTCAATAGCGAAGTGAATAGAACGTTCCCTTACAAACAAAATTTGTAAAGGGGCCTCGGCATGAGAATGCAACACAAACTCCATACCTTGAGAAGAAAAATTAAACTAGTTGTAATGTCGGCACTTCGACTAGGAGGCAGTCCTAAGAGGACTCCTCTCAATAGCGAAGTGAATAGAACATTCCCTTACAAATAAGATTTGTAAAGGAGTCTCGGCATGAGAATGCAACACAGACTCCATGCCTTGGGAAGAAAAATTAAACTAGTTATAACGTTGACACTTCGACTAGGAGGCAGTTCTAAGAGGACCCCTCTTAATAGCGAAGTGAATAGAACGTTCCCTTACAAACAAGATTTGTAAAAGGGCCTCGAAATGAGAATGCAATACAGACTCCATGCCTTGGAAAAAAAAAATTAAACTAGTTGTAACGTCGGCACTTCGATTAGGAGGCAGTCCTAAGAGGACCCCACTCAATAGCGAAGTGAATAGAACGTTCCCTTACAAACAAGATTTGTAAAGGGGTCTTGGCATGAGAATGCAACACAGACTCCATGCCTTGGGAAAAAAAATTAAACTAGTTGTAACGTCGGCACTTCGATTAGGAGGTAGTCCTAAGAGGACCCCTCTCAATAGCGAAGTGAATATAACGTCCCCTTACAAACAAGATTTGTAAAGGGGCCTCGGCATGAGAATGCAACACAGACTCCATGCATTCGGAAGAAAATTTAACTATCTATGACATCCTAGAAAACAAAACCAAAGTTAAATCTCGTGTGAAGAATTGCTGGTTAGGACCCAATCATTTCGAGATAAGTGTTACCCTTCTATATACGATTGTCGCAAGTGGTAGGAACAAAATTCGACATATTAACGTGATAAGTAAAATGAAATAGCAGACGTCACAATCAAATATATAAATTTCGATAAGGCAGAAATACCGGACATACATCAAGTAAGGTCGTGAATTATACGAGTAAATTCAGGTACAATCATTCAACTTCAGATTCAATATAATTGCAGTTACCGAAGTATTAACACTTAGATTTAAAATTGATTCTCCCATACATTTTAAAAAAGGGTGCGTACAAGGTAAATGAAAAGTTTGAAGCTACTAAAAGATAAGTCGAAATCACATTTTCATTAAAAAGAAAGAAGATTACAAAAAGTGGCTCCAAGGCCAAATACATAAGCCTATTTCTCTATTTATACATTTGGAGGAAGAGGAGGATGTGTGAAAGGGACAATAGCATTAAGGGGTTTGACATTATGGATCTCGACCACGTCATCATCCAAATCATCAGCAGGTAGGACTTTTTCAGCTGGAGTCTGAGGTTCAGCTTCTTCCTCCAGAAACACCTGCTTCATCTCCGAAGTGTCAAAACCAGGATGTTTAGCCTCCATCCATTCGATCAAATCCCTATATGCATAACCTCTCCAGTAAATGGCAAAATTCTCTTACATCTCAATCAGGTGGAAGTTACTAATAAAGCATCTCTTAGCTTCGCCCCTGCAACTTCGACTTCCTTTCTTGCATCCTCAATCTCTTCAGTAAGGCTCGACACTTGAGCAGCTAAGGCATTATTCTCAAGTTTAGCCTTCTCAAGGTCTGCCTTCAGAATTGCATTCTCTTTGTTGGCCTTTTCCAAGGTTTCAGACGCAATCCTTTGAAGGGCATCAGAATTTTCCACTTTCCTTGTCATGGAGGCTACCTCTCCTTGACAAGTATGAACCTCCCTCTTCAAGTTTTGGACTTTAGTCAAGGCAGAAGATAGCTTCACAGAATCTTCAAAATGAAGTCTCTTCACCTCCTCCACTTCGGCCTTAGCTTTGCTAGCCTCCTTCTCTGCCTTCGCCACTTTGCTAACAGTGTCACTACTTTTTCCTTGCAAGTTTTTAAAGAGGGTTTGCACCTCTATGGCCGCTCCAAAGGCCCTGGCATCTTGTCCCACCAGTATAGTAAGGACGTCATTGGTGTCAGCTTCCTCCATAAAGTTCTGCCACCGCTCAATCCAATACTTGTAGAAATTGGAAGTAGCAGTCCAGACGTCAGCCGGAAGCATGGATAAGATCTTCGAAGCCAATTCATCCTCCCTCTGAGTAGGGAGCAACCTGGTCCTAGCAGACCCAGGAGTAGAGGCCGCACTGGCAGTCCTTGGTTTTTTTGTTGGAACAGGCCTTGATGACTCCGCAGGCCTTTTCTGTCCAACCGGAGCTGCAGAAATAGAAGCCTCCAATAAATTCTCCCCAACTGGGACTTCGGAGAGGGGAGATGGAACATCGGAGGAACCTCCAATCCCATCAGATCGGGGTATCCTAAACTTTTTCTTAGGCTCCTCTTCCACCACCTTCTTGCCCTTGTCAACTGGAGGGAGGACGGCCTCTTGTGAAGCAGCCTTCTTACTGATCTTCTCAAGGGTCTCCTTCACTTTCTTCACACCCGCCGAGGTGCCCTTCAAACCTTTCCCCCCGACAGTGGAGGTGGCGACGATAATTGTAGCCATGTCGGGTTTGAGATGCCTCCTTTTTTCAAAATTCTCTGTGCAAATAGCAGAAGTCATGTTAGTATACAAGCAAGCCTAGAAATAACATGGAAGGACGACGCACAAAGTGGGAATTACCTCGTCTAGCCATCAGTTGGAAGTCTTCCAAAAATTGCCTCCTCACGATGAGCCTCTCGTATTCTCTCGACGAAGCAGGGTAAAGGTAAATGTCCTTTACAAGGTCGATCTCCCCTGGGGTAAGCTTGAAGCGCTCAACCACGTCTGCAAAAACGCTTCAAATAGTTAGACAGATACTCAAAAAATACTAGGATGGGAGGAAGCAAGTAAAATACATTCAAGGGTGGGTGGGGGTCGGCACTCACTAGCTTCGAAGTATGAAGTAGGGACTTTGACGTGGGGAACAATGTTACCCTCCATCTCTTGCCACTTCCCTCTTACCCAAAATCAGGATTCTTTCCACCCTTTAATGGATGAGGGAAGTTCGATAACAAAAAGGGAGTACGACCCCCATGGACATAGAGAATACCGACCCCGGGAATCCCCCTTTCCTAAAGAGCGAGGCTGGAAGAGAGTCTGGAGTATGTGAAGGGGCAGGTCCTCACCCAATGAAATTTCCTTCCAAAGGAAATAAGAACCCACAAGTTGGGCCCACGCATTAGGGACGAGCTGGGTGGGAGCAAGCCCGTATAGTCTAAGAACAGCTCGAAAAATGGGATGAAGGAGTAAACGAAATCCGGCCTTAAGGAGATGCTCGCTGATGGCTACACAGCCTGACCTGGGGTAACATGCACGTTCTTCTAGGGACAGAGTAAGGAGATCTATGTTATAATGGATACAGAACTTCTCCCTAAGTTGAACTAAGTGCGTAGAATTTTGGTTCGATTTAATTTTTGATGTCCCCTACGTATTGTCCGAACCAGTACCCTGGGCAGGTAAATAAATTTGTTTGGCCATAACCGGGTCCTTGAGTTCTGAGATCCTAATCAAGCTTACGCCCCACTCTTTGGCAATCTCAACAGCACCTACCCTACCAGAGGTTGAGGTCATATATCAAAAGGAAATGAAGAAAATTAAACCCTTCCTTACCCAAATACTTACAAAAGAAAAAGCCACCGGTGAGGACTGGCCGGAGCAACGCTGGAGAGTGAAAAGAAGAATTAAGGAAGAAGAATATGGAAGAACTCAAAAATGCTTATCAAGTGAAAAACGAGAAAAAATTTCATTGCCTTCATCCCACCTTTTATAGGCATAAGGGATGAATCCCCAACGTTGGATGTTGGCATAACTCATCCAACCGTTCAAAATGGGTTTAATTCGAACTGTCTGTTACTTCGGACGCTTGAACTTCTACGTCCCTGATGGCCTCGAGACTCACACGCGCCCTAATACGCAAGTGAAACAGCTGGCGTGCCAGACCACGCTCATAATTGCACATTAAAATCAACGACGATTGCGTGTATTGGGAATCAAATCGCCACAATTGCACTCTTGGAAACACGCGAAAAGAAAGCAAATTATTGCGACGAGACTACCTATGACTTGTGTCCAATAAAATTAGTAAAACTACTTCAGGTTTTCACACTCACGACTTCGCCAGCCGAAGTCCGATGCTCGAACACCAATAGAGCCGGTTTGACATGACTCACTTCGGCGATTGTACGTTCTCCTTACTCGAATACTTTGACCACTGTATTACGCCTTGCAGTTAAAACTCTATAGCTTCGGCATCAAAACACAATTTTAAGGACTGTGCTTCAAAGTCCATGCATTTACATAAATGACAAATACATAGACTTGAGGGACTATTGTTGCCCTATTAAAATGGGGTCATCATTTGAAGGACACGTGGAGGATCCCACGAGAAGGCACTCAGCGATGAACAGTAAGGGGAACCCAGTATTCACTTGTATGAAGTCCTTCCCCGAAAAAGGACGTCACCAACAGAAGAGTGGCGTCCTGCCGAAATTAACCTTCCATAGACGAGGCACCTCTAATATATCCAAGCCGAAGTCCCTCCAACCGCATAGTACTTCTCCAGCCAAAGTCAGTAGAAAGAACGAACTTGGTAAGTCCGAAGTCCCAAGTTGCCTAAAGCTTCGTTCGCCGAGGTCCTCATAAGAAACAAATCTGAAGGATATCTCTGAGAAGTGATTGACGTGACAAGTCATTTTAAGTCACCTTACTTAATGTTAGTAAACAGGAAGGGGGTGGCAGGGCAATAACAGGGCAATCATCACTATAGTTAATGTTGTGAATGAATAATGCGATGTTCAAATCAATAGGATGAAGCCACGTGGATTCGATCCGATGATAGGCAGTTCGGCCGTTTGTCTATAAATAGCACTTCTTGTGATTGTAATAAGGATGTTGAATTTGAGATAATATAAGGTATAGACTCAATTTCTTACAAAAAGAGATGATTGCGGAAATACGTTGTTCTTATAATTATTGTACCTTCACAATATTATAAAGGATAAAACGTAAAACCAATTACAGATCTTTATTTATTTGACACAAAAATCATCCGTTGGTATTCCAACTCGACGGTCCATACATATTCCCGATCATCAGCTCCGGTCAACTTGCTAGAACCCACGTGTCATGAGTCCAATATCGACATCTGTTGACAAGATTTTTTGGGGTCAACATAATACATAGCAGCAAGCTATCATTTCAAACTGGGAGCGTGCGAAAAGAAACATGAACCATAAATCACTTCAATCTACATCACTACTTACCTCAAAATGTTTACCATTGCATCGTCAACAAACTGAAGATTGTGCAGATACATTATTTCAAGCCCCGCTTTTTGTTCACTCATTGAAGCCTCTGTAATTCACTCATTCCCACTCTGTCAGCGTTCCATTCTTGCTACTTTTGATCACCATAAAACAACGCAATAATAACCTTAACCCATAATGAACCAACCGGATTTTATTCCCCAAAACCTGAGATTTCCCTTTATGAAAAATGTGATTTTTTGATTGAAAAATACCGATTATCTTGTTCCACTTTCGATGGCGAGCAGCGCCATTTAGAAATAATCAAGAATGGGTTGGTTAATCACTTGTTTCTATGCAACACTCTAATTAATGTATACGTGAGGAATGCTGATTTGGTCTCGGCTAATAAAGTGTTCGATGAAATTCCTGACAAGAATTTGGTCACGTGGGCTTGCTTGATTTTTGGTTATACCCAAAATGAAATGCCCTATGATGCGTGTGTTATGTTTGGAAGAAGGAAAATGCTATATTCGGTATTCATTATGCTATTGGAAGTGCTTTTAGGGCTTGTCAGAGTTTGGAAGTTGATTCATTCCCAACATTTTTTTTAAAACTTTCATGGTCTACGTGTCACGGAGAGATGGTCGCTTTGTCACGGAGAGACACATTGTCTTCATGACACGGAGAGTTTTTTTTCCCCGAGGGCGTTATCCCCCGAGCCCCCACGAGGGGAGCTACCCCCTCAACCCCCGCAATCTCTACCTTTTTTTTTTCCTTTCAATTCTACCCTGTTGCCTCTAAATATGTGATTTATTTTGTAGACATATCCACAATTGTTGACTTTATAGCCTATCCTAAATGAGGTCAAAAGACAAATGACAACTCTGGATCACATAAAAAATATACACAACTAATTTAAGTAATAAAATACTAACGAAAACTCCCAATTATTCAAATTTAATGTTTCAAATAAGTGCAGAAACCCACACTTATCCTAACATTTTCAAGATTTTTTTTTGAGGGTTTGATTATTTGTATTGACTAATTATTGTAAATGTCAATTTATTATTATTATTAAATGTTGTTATTTAATTATTCTTATTTAATTAGTAGGAATTTAAATTTAAAACACACAAACAAAAAGAAATAAAAGAAATAATGAAACCAAACCGATTCCAGGAAGTCAAATATGAACAGTTCAAATTAACCGGATTTCACATATTTCATTAACTTATTATTGTTATATCATTTTAACATTAACAGTAAGACACAAGAAAAAACAAATAATTAAACCAATCAGTTTGAAAAATCAAGAAGAAATCCAACTATTGCCAACAATTTTGTGTGAGAAGGAAGTCAACTATGGCGGCTTGTGATTCCGTTAAGTTGGATAAAAAACAAAATGAGGGATAAAATGGAAAAACAAAATACGTCCTAAATGAATACTAAATGAGAAATTGCCTCTTTTAATAGAAGAGGAATAATGCTATTACAAATTTATGTGATAGTGAAGCTACCAACCACTAGATGGTCCAATAAATTGAAAATGCATTTGTAATTACCGGAGAATATGGTAGTCGGGCAACGACAACTAATTATGTCATCATTTAGGCATAAATCTATAAAATTTGATTAGAATAATGATATTCATCTAGAGTCACAATAATCATCAGTCTATGTTATGGCAGTGCGATCGGTATTATATTGTCCCGTGAACTTGAAATGCATTTTTGTTCATTAAACAATGTAGTAGTGATATTGCCCCATAGATGGCTAATAATCACCACTCTAGTAGAATAACAATAATATTTTCATTAACTAATGTATTTTTCATAGGGATAAATAGGCAATAGGTTGCCCAACTTTAAGTGAAGTTGCATTTGAGTCACTCATCTTCACTTTTGGTACAATCAAATCACTTAAATTTGGCTACTCATCTTCAATTTGATATAGTTTGAAACAACTAAATTTGATTACTCATCTTCAATTTACTGTAATCAAGTTACTCAACTCCACTTTGCTTTCAAACCAAGTCTTTCTATTAGCAGCTTATCAATATAACTAATGTAATATGTTGACCTGAATGTTAATAATAGTCAATATTTAGTCTTTGTTTGATCCCCATTATTTTCAAAATACATTTTTTCCTCTTTTCTATTCAACTACATATTTTTTAATAAAGTAATATTATACTCAAATTCAAAAAAATTTCTTATTTTTTAACCACGTATTCTTCATCAATCTACTATTTTAAAATACATTCTATAGAAAAAATGAGACTCAAACATGCGCCTAACATGTATGTCTATGTCACAAAATAATATGCATTGTCCATATTAGGTAAAAGCGCATATTTAAATGTTTGCTATGTGTTAGTTTTAACTTTCAAGTTAACATATTAGGTTTGTTACTTAAACTCATGATAGTGAACAAAGTGGCCAAATTATAAGCAAATCAAATTAAGTTGAATAACTTAATTGCACAAAATTAAAGACGAGTGACACGAATGCGATCCCCCCTCAAAGTTAGGTGAGTCACAGTGCATCTAACCAATATTCATATTAAAGTTTAATTTATAAGTTTGTATAAATTAAAATTTATGTCATTTTCTCTCCGAAAATGTTGAGTTCTTGCCAGTTTCAGTATATGAAATAATTTTTAAACACTCTAGAGTTGCCGTACTATCAACAATAAAATTTTCAAACATTCTTAAATTAAATATATGATGATTATTCAATTATAATAAGTAAAATCCTTTCAATTATATCCAAAGTCATAATCAATAGTCTTTTTAAGATTAATTAATATTTGAATTTAAATGTTTTTTTATAGTTTCTGCCAACGTAATGGTACGATTTTAGGTGTAGTAACAATTAAAATTTTCTCAATACAATGTGACAGAGATTTATATATAATATCATAAAGCTGTTTTATGTAGCTAATAATTAGATAATTAGTATTTTCATAAATATTGATGAAATGTGTGGTTTAGAAGTTGAAAAAAATTGTAATTAAAAGTAATTACTAATTTAAATTTAAATTTTCATAAACTCTTTAAGCCACATTAAACAGGGTCTAACTTATGCTAAAAGAGTGAGAGGTTGATTTACTGTAGAAACTCTCGTCCTAAACGGTGTCGTGTGGTTTTGAATTTTTATTTTGCTATATCCTATTTAAAAAAAAAAAAGTCTATATTCTACTTAAAAAAAAAAATTATTTAATTTTTATTTTCTCTATACGATTTTTGTAATAAAAAAAAATAATAATGTGAGTGTCATTAAAAAAAAAAACAAAAAAAAATGTGTCTAGCACAGTGCGAGATGCGAGATGTGCGAGACCTGCAAAACCCCTATTTTTTTTTTTTAAACTTATGTTTTCGCCTTCATTTACGTGCTTAATTTGGGATATCAAAAGAAGTTGAAATATTACATTTTTAATATCATTTTGAAGAACTCACGGCCTAATATTTCACAACGTTAATCGTGTGTGAAACGGTCAATCGTAGCGAAAGTTACGTTACGTCAAAGTACGTCGTTTCAAACTAATATTTCGAAAATTTCGATGACAAACTAACTTTACAAATTTTTCGACGATTCTACGCTAACCGAATCCATAAATCTTCTATATTCTCTCGAAACTCATTTCGAGAACTATATCACAGATATATCGAATAATCTAAATGAATATCGAAAATACTTAAACAGACGTCAAACGCGTGTGATAAAAAAGACGTATAACTCGTCTTTTTGAATATATTACTTATATTTTTGTCTTCATTGTCAAGCTCATTATGAAATATCAATGAAGTCGAAATATTACATTCTTAATATTATTTTGAACTACTCACGGTCTATTATTTCACGATGTTGATGGTATATGAGACGGTCAATCGTAGCGAAAGTTACGTTACGTCAAAGTACGCCGTTCCAAACTAATATTTCGAAAATTTCGATAATAAACTAACTTTACAAATTGTTCAACGATTCTACGCTAGCCGAATCCATAAATTTTCTATATTCTCTTGAAACTCATTTCGAGAACTATATCGCAGATATATCGAATAATCTAAATGAATATCGAAAATAGTTAAACGGACGTCAAACACGTGTGTTAAAAAAGACGTATAACTCAATTTTTTGAATATATTACTTATATTTTTGTCTTCATTGTCAAGCTTATTACGGAACATCAAACGAAATCGAAATATTACATTCTTAATATTATTTTGAAGTACTCACGGTCTATTATTTCACGATGTTGATGGTGTGCGAAACGGTCAATCGTGGCAAATATTACGGCGCGTCAAAGTAGAACTAATATTTCGGGAATTTCGATAACAAGCTAACTTTAAAAATTCCTAGACAATTGTACGCTGGTCGAATCGGTAAATCTTCTATATTATCTCGAAATTCATTTCGAGAACTATATTATAGATACATCGAATGATCTAAATGAATATAAAAAATAGTTAAACGAACGTCAAACGTGCGTGTTCAAAAAGACGTGTAACTTATCTTTTTAATAAAATTTATGTTTTTTCTTCATTTTCGGGCTCATTAGAAAATATCAAACGAAATCGAAATATTACATTCTTAATATTATTTTGAAGTATTCATGGCTATCATTTCACAAATGTGTGCGAAATGGCCAATCGTGGCAAATGTTACGGCTATCAAAGTAGGTCGTTTCAAACTAATATTTTGAGAATTTCGATAACAAGCTAACTTTAAAAATTTCTAAATGATTGTACATTGGTCGAATCGATAAATCTTCTATATCATTTAGACTTCGTTTGATATTAATAATATAATATTTCGACTTCGTTTGAATGTTTAAAGTTAAATTGTTATCAAAATTCTCGAAATATTAGTTTGAAATATTAGTTTGAAATGACCTACTTTGAAACGTCGCAACATTTGCTACAATTGGTCGTTTCGCACACCATCAACGTCGTGAAATAATAGGCGTGAGTATTTGAAAATGATATTAAGAATATTTCTTCTTCACTTGCATATCATTCATGACTTTATTTCCATCTATTTATGGTACTATACATATACAGTCTCAACGCTAATATACACAAGGAGCATAACGCATGCACGTGCATCGCACGTGCCTTCACTAGTCATTAAAAAAATATATATATATATATATATATATATATATATATATATATATATAGATTTCCTAATTTAACAATTCTTGTTTATTCACTCAACCAAAAATCAAATTAATTAATTATCTAACAATTGCAATAAACTTTCAGGACATATTTATTCCATCGAATGAGACCAGATAAAAATTTAGTATAAATCATAATGAATATTTCTAGACAGAGTGTGTTTATGATGGATAAAAGAGGATATTAATATTTAATTTTCATTTCAAAGAATGTCACTTTCTATCTCTATTTTTTATTTTATTCACCTTCAACCTCCGTATAATGTTATATGTTAGTAATGCAAATAGCTATCTTTTGAATGGAAATTGAAAAATTCTATTAATCTTAATCCACTAAAATACCTTCTACATGGTACTTTGTATTATAACCTCTCACCAAACTTCCAAACTTGACAAGAAGTAGCCTATTACTATAGTAAAGGCCTCTATCAACTAAATCAAGCACTAAACAAAGGGAGGTGGAGATAGACCAATTGTGCTACACATTTAGGGTGAAAAAAAGGCTCAAAAACAAGGGCGACACATAACAATTGAACATTTTGAAAAATTAAAACAAAAAATACCCAACCATTTGCCGCTACCTCGGCCTGTCTCATCTTTTTCATGTTTTTAACTCTGGCTAACTGACTTTATTCGGAGATAGACTATAGACCAAGGAGCGAAAGCCACTCGCTTGCTAGATCTAATGGAGTAGAAGAAAATTTAGAGGAAGTTATTTTAATTTTTGTTTGAAACTAATTTTTAAAATAGTTTCCTATTTTGAAAGTGTTTTTAAAGGAAATCATATTGGATCAACTTCCTTTAAAAAAAAATTCTAACTAGTTGAAGTATTTTGATAAAATTAGTTAAATGGATTCAAAAACATTTTTTGAATTTCAAAAACTCTGTTTGACATTTCAAAAGTCATGCCAAACTTGTCAAAACCCTATGTAACTCTTCAATTAATTGAAAAGTATAACATTTCAAGATACACAATTATTTTAATTCATTTTTTTCCATATCAGATGTAATTTGGGCGAGATCCTGCCAAGTTGGCCCAAGTAGCTAAGATATATATATATATATATATATATATATATATAAGAAAATAAATTCATCTGACACAAAAAGAAATAAAACAAGCAGGAAGTGGCCTCATGATTGTTTAAGAGAGTTATGCTACACAGATAAGGTTGATGACATAATTTAAAAATGGAGGAACATTTCATTGGAAGTTTGAAAAAAAAAAAAAGATTCACACAGGTTCTGCCAACGCAGCACTTATCACCAACCCTGTACCCAAACCCTGTCGAAGCAGCATCTCTTGTTTAACCATTATCAATCTATCACTCTAGGCTTATCTTCTCTCTTTTCATATTCAGCATATGTTTGGTAATCAATTTATCAATTTTTTCCCTTTATATTTACTTTTAATCACACATTCCCATAATAAAATATGTTTCACAAAAAATTGAAATCTTTATTGTTTTTTAATCACACATTATCCAAAAATTTACTATTCAAAAATCCATTATTTCCAGAAAAAAAAAATCTATCAAACAAGGCCTCAATTGTCTAACTAATTACAACGAGAAAAAAAATTGTAGTGTCTCACTTAAGCATAGATTACACAGCCACAATGAAAACTTTGATGCAAATTGTTGAAATTACAATTAATGAATATAAACAAATTATCTACGGAATAATATTTTTTTGAAAAATGTGTGGTTAAAAAGTACGAAAATGTTTTAAATTTACGTGTAGAATATTTATTGTGTAAATATGTGGTTGAAAATAAGCATGATAAATAAATTAAATTAAAGCCATCAAGTAGGGGCTAATGTTGTTTAAATAAACCGTTGTTATTGTCATAGATTTGTTGACAATGTTAGCACCTGCATAAAGAAGAAGTAGGGGTGGCAATCGAACCGAGTAACTCGTGGGCTCGTATTTGACGAGCCACGAGCAGAGCCAAGTCGGCCCGTGGCTCGTCAAATAATAATAATAAATAAAATAAAATTAGTTAGACAAAAATGTATATTTTAAAAAATATTTAGAAAACATGTATAAAAAAAAAAAAAAAAGGGCCACGAGCTCATTGGAAAATGAGCCCTAGCCGAGCTCGTAGGGCAACGAGCTCGGCTTGGCTCGACCCATTACCACCCCTAAGAAGAAGACACAAGGGAGACAATATATTACAATATGAATTCACTTTTATCTCTAATTTCGATAGGTATTAGGGTTTTCATATGTGATAGAATCAATTGGCTACATAAGAGAATACACCATATTTAGAACATATTAATCATGCCCTAAGTCTACTGCAGCTGTAGGGAACTTATCTAGTTTAACTAATGTTATTAAAAATGGGTCATGCCCGACTGGTTTGATCGGTAGATCTTGGAACCGGACCAATCATGTTTGATTAACCAATATAACAAAAATCATTTAAAATCCGTTGTAACCGATTGGTTTAATCATAAATAGGTGAATTGATGCCCAATTTACTATTTTGACCAATTTTAATTTTAATTTTTTTTAACTTCCTTAGTGGGCTCATGCATTACAATCAAAGGCCCATAACGGAATCATGAATGACATGCTTCTCTTATAGATGCAATTCTCTCAAATGGTAGCATAAACATAATGTGGGATAGTGGAATGCAAAAAAATGTCAAATTGTCCATCAAAACCATTGTTAAAGGGAAAATTACCTACAGAGCTACATTTAAAGACTATTTAAAAAAAACAAGGAGATTAATTTTATTTCAAAGATCATGTGATAATTAATTTTTAATAATTATATTTAACAAAATCATAATTACACATACCGTCCACCCCAAAATTAATTTCATTTTCAAATCTCTCACCCTCTTCCTTCTCTCTATATTCTTTTTCTTTACCCACTCACCCATCCATCACTCACCCAACATCCCCATCATCATTGGAAGATTCGCCACGACGATGATGTCGTTGCTGTTGGAAGCAGTGACTCGCTGCATTTGAACTAACAGCGGTGTCGACAATGCTTCTCGCAGCAGAGGCAGTGCCGACCATGTTTCCCTACCATCTCTTCTCGTTTTTCACAGAAAGCCATCGTGGAGAGATTGTCGCTGAGAGACCACAGCAGCGTCGCCGAAAGCTACAGCAGCAGCGCCGCATACATCCCACAATGACAGTGTCTCTTCGCGCATCGATGTTGCAGCTATTGCGTGACGCTGTACTCATTGTGTGGTGCCTCGCCGATAAAGCCCCCGTGAAGCTTCCATGTCGTCGCCACTGCAGAGAGGTGATGACGATCGTCGTCGTTGCGATCGCTGTGCAACAACGACGATGTACTTTGTTCTAGTTGCATTCTATTTTGTAGGTGAGTTTTGATTATTCTATATATGATTGTGCACTGTTGCAAATTCACTGTGGTAGCGCCATCGTGTGTTGGTTATTATTATTTTTTCTGAACAGATTTGATGTAGTGGTTGGAGCTTTGATTTTTTTGTTCGAGATCTAGTTTTGGGTAGTGTCCTAGCGCACTTAGATTCCAATATTTTTTGATGTGTGGGTGATTCTGTTGGTGGTGGTGTGGTGTGGTACTGATTGTTTTGTTGCTGGTAGTATATGTGGTTGTGGTTGTGGTTGTGGTTGTGGTGAAGTGGTGTATTTGTGGTTGCTGGTGTTGGGAGTGGTGGTGGCGACAACAATTGAGTGTGACTAAATCTACTTGCATTGTGATTGTCTGTGATCAGACTTGTATTAACTATGATTGTATGTGACTTGTTGCATATTTTCACAAATTAGACTGACATAGTCACACACAGTCACAACGAAAACAAATTTGATCATGTACACATAAGGTCACAGTTCATACGTTATAGATCACAATTCGTCGTTAAGGTCACAGTTCACTTGTCACAGGTTTGAGTTCACAAGTCACTGTCATTTTGTATAGGTCACAAATCAATATAAATGGGTCATGAATCAATATTAACAAGTCAAATGATACGTTTTGTAGAGTCACAAATCAAATTTACATGTCACATTTTATGTTACGAGTCACAGGTAACAATTTAAGTCATAAATCATATTTCATATGTCACATGTTTAAAAAAAAAGTAATGTGGTTCAGTTGCCGTAATAGTCACCAAAGCAATTGTCGGGGGGATCGCAGGCGAGGTCGTCGGAATACTCGTCGAAACGATTACCGGAGCTGATTGTCGCCTCCGATGGAGAGAAAGGGTAGGAAAATGACAGAGAGTAGAGCGAGAGAGAAAAATTTAAATTTGAAATTTGGTGTGATGGGTGGGGTGGAGATGGGTGGGGTAAGTTGATTAATTATATTATATTATAATTAAATATTTAATAAATTTATTTATCAACTGATTTTTGAAAGATTTTAGGGAGTTTGTTAGTTTTGAAATGTGATTTTTATATGTGGGATTGATGTGTACTTTTCTTTTTTAAATGTATGTCTTATTGACTAATTTGATTTTGGGTCCCAGTTAACTAAACTGTAATATTCTCCTCCATCTTTTTATTTATTTAATTTTAATTTTAACTTTCACTTCGTTATTAACTTAATAATGCCAGATATCATTTTCTATAGGCCCAAACTATTTTAGTTTTAAGAAAGCATACTAATTTAACTTATTGATTTTTAATTTTTGAAGTATTCAACTAATTGTAGAATAATGAATCTAATTAACAAATATAGATTTACTTTGAATTTGTAATGTGAAAAATTAAAAAAATTATTGTTTTTATAGTATTTTTTTGTTTGTTTGTATTTATTTATTTATTGCATTCGATTCAATCCCGTTAAACTTTTTGACCGTTGATCCTTTACTCTTTTTCTTATTATTATTATTTTTTTGAATTGATGTCTGGGTCGATTTCCAAAATATTGAGTTTAATAGCTTAGCTGAAATATTATTAGTAACGGTTGAAAAATAATTAAAAATCTGGGCAATTAGTTTTCGCTTAACAAGTTTTGACTCAATAGTGTTTACCATATAATTAGATTTGCGTAATAAGATAATGAATTAATTGTTGGAAATTTACTTATCATGCACAGCGAAAAATTAAATAAATTTCAATTCCCAACCAAGGATCTGCTTTGTGTTTAGATAGAAATTGTGATAGAAACCATACCTTAATTTAGATCTGCAAATTCATTTGCTATTCTTGTAGTTCCAGCAATCCTGATCTGCTTCCCACAACTGTTCAATTGTCCAGCCTCCAATAGTATCCACACAGAGAACAATTTTGAGAGAGAAAAACTAGGGTTTTTATTTCTTGTGCTAGCAAGAATGATTATGAAAAACCCTACAATAGTAGAACCCTAGCAACTTATTTATATAAGCCCAAACGGGTTTAGCTCGTCCTTTAAACTTAACTCGGTCCAGTATTTAATTAATTCAATTAATTAAATCCGGTCCATGAATTTATTAATTAATTCCGGCCTATTAATAAGTAACTCAATTAATTAATTATCCAACTATTGTCAATTAATTAATTGGTAACTCTCAATCTTCCAATTCTCATTTTGTGTGTGACCTATTAGATTCCCAATCACGATGCCTAACGACGTGAATTATTATTTTGATCTAATCAAAATCGATAAACCAAAACACCCTTATGATTTAATACTAATTCACATCCATCGTCGCAGATTGACATCTAGCAATGTGTCAGGGCAATACATGTGACGGAAAATATCACGTGGTATGACAAAACCAAACTCGTTCGTTTATCGTGAAACTATAATTCCTTCGTCAATATGATCCGATCAATTACGATATATGGATTGTGTCAATCTCGATTATCGATCATATCTTTCATTCCACTTATTAAGTTAATGTAAGTCGAAAACTCCTTTTCGACTTATAGGTACACATTGGCCAAGGATTTCGTTATCAACTTAACTGGATGAAATGTAAATCATAAACTCTTACTATCTAAGAGCGACGAATTCTCTATTGATTATTCACAACCTTCATATGATTCTTGACTTACCCGAACGATGCCGTATTAGCGACCCTTGATAGAGCAACTTCCAGCATCACCAAAGCATGACTGTCCCCACATAAGGTACTACAATGATCTCAAGTCGAAGGATCAATTCCACTACCGAACGTTAGAGATTAACCACTGACACTCAGATAGTTATCCATGTGGAATCTCTCAGCGGGTCTCCAATGTTTTGTTCTATATCAAAACATTCACGTGTTCATTTAAGTGTCACTACACTTTAGCTTGTGAGATCAGCTACTTACTTCACAAGTAAGGAATGCCACACGTGGTGGTCTATCCGTAATAACGATATCCGTATCTCGTTATTACTTACGACCACGAATGATTTAAGATTCAATCATATGTAATTTGTATTTCACAATCACAACTCCTTGTGATTAACAAATTACCGAGATTTGAATCTACAGACTCTATTATTTAATATAATAGATCTTGCCATAATAAATGCATTAAACATATATCAAAAGTACTTATGCCCAAAGTTGATTGGACTTAGGGCATAATACTTACAAACTCTCACTTGCACTAGATCCAATCACTTATGTATCTAATATAATAAGAGTTCACCTGACGATCATGTTCATACTGTGACAACTCCTTGCCAGTGGATCTGCAATATTATCAATTGTGAGAATTCATTCTTTCTTTATGTCATTTCTTTGTACTATCTCTTTGATGAGATGGTACCGCCTCAACACTTGTTTGGATCATCGATGAGACCAATGCTAGGAACTATTCCAAGTTCATTAATGAACTTCTTGACCCATACTACAACTTTTGTTGCTTCTAAAGTAATAGTGTATAAGGCTCTCGCTATTGAATCAACGGTGGTTTCCTGTTTGGAACCTTTCCAATACACCGTTTAAGAATAAATCAATATCCTGATTGAGATTTGCTATCTTTCTAGTCTGACTAAAAGTTAGCATCAGTGTATTCATGAAATCTCAGTTCATTTTCTCCATATAAAATCTTCTCAAGATTTTATTTTTGTAGATTGCGATGAATTAAGCAATCTTCTAGATCTATTTCTATAGATCAAGTTGCTTCTCATATATCTTTATGAAGAAATCTTTTAACAACCACAACTTCAACGATTGAAACGTAGGAATGTTGTTCCTATTAACAAAATTAGGAATGCGACAATGCTCCCACTATTTTCTTGTAAACACACAACTCTTCACTTTTGATAAAATCAAACATTTTGATTTTTCTATCAAATCGAAGATTTTAGCTCCAAGAGGTCTGCTTCAATCTATACAAGAATTGATTAAGCTAACATACTTTGTAAGCATATTTGGATTCAAAACTTTCGAGTCGTGTCATGCACACTTTCTCTTGCAGGTTCCTGTTAAGGAATACATTTTTGACATCCTTTTGCCATAACTCATAGTCATGGTATGTAGCTATCGCAGGTAAAATACGAATGGACCTTAGCATGGCTATAGACAAGAAAGATTCATCAAAGTCAACTCTTTGTCTTTGTTGTAATATTTTGCTATTAGCTTTGCTTTGTATGTATGGACATTTACATCTATGCTGACCTCTTTTACATAAACTTATTTACAACCTATGGGTTCTATCCCATCAGGCGGTCGATTAAGGTTTAAACTTTGTTCACATACATCGAGTCTATCTCGGATTTCATGGCCTTTCGTCATCTCCTTAAGTCAACACTTGACTTTATTTTGTGTATCCAATAGGTTCATCATCCTTGATTAATAATACTTGATTAGTAATCATGGACTTATACCTTCTAAGAGGTTGAATGATCCTATAAGATTTACATAGAGCTGATCTGTTCTTAGAAGTCTCAACTTCCAAATCAGCTCATCAAATGTGAGATCACACTCAGATTTATCTACTTGGTCAACCATTACTGTGGATTTTTGAACTCCTTCAAGATCCATTCTACTCTCACTGTCCTCTCCTAGAATAAACTCTTTTTTTTTATCGAATTTAGCCTCAAGCTTATCCGATCCATTCTTGAGACGAACATCTTCTTCTCAATGAGATTATAGAATTGATATCCAATTTCATCTTTTGGATATCCCAGGAATATTTATTTATCGAATTTAGCCTCAAGCTTATCCGAACCAGTGCGCTTCATAAGCGTCACAGCCCCAGACTCTCATATTTGACAAGTTGGACATTTTGGTTTTCCATAACTCGTATGGAGTTTTTGTTGACCGACATAGATGAAACACGATTTAGTGTGTAGAACATTACAATCAATGCATGGCCCCAAAACCTTTTGGAAGGTTTGCACAACCTATTAATTAATCGCACTATATCTAATAGTTTGCGATTCTTCCTCTTAGACACAACATTATGTTGTAGTGTATGTAAGGAGTTCACTGCAAGAGACTCACATTCTCTTTTAGATAATCTAAACTTTCTCTTTAAGATATCTCCACATCGATCAGATCTTAGTGTGAGAATATCTTTACCTAATTGTTTCTCTACTTCTAACTTAAATCCCTTGAACATTTCAAGAGTTTCATGCTTAAGTTTTATCAAACATACGTGACCATTTCTGAAATAGTTATTAGTAAGTGTGATTAAATAAGAGAAACTCATCTAGCATTAATCGGCATGGATCCACATACATCACTATGTATTAGATCCAGCAATTATACAGACTTTTCACCTTTTAAGTAAAATGAGATTTGACCACTGTGCCTAATAGACACAATTCACATTTGTCAAATGATTCAAAATCAACTGGCCACAAATATACATCTATATGTAATTAGTTGACCGAGTCTACAATGCTAGATTTAGGCGTTATTCAGATTATGAATTTTATGCCTCTACATTTCTATACTTACTATAGAATACTCAGTATTTAGAATATAAATGTTATTTTGTAATTCCCATAACCATTAAGATAAAAAGGAACAACAATTGTCCTTAACATTAATATCGTTCATGTCCAAACATGAAATTCAAATAATGTTCTGGTATTGGTGACTCCAAACTAACATTTCTCTAATTCAAATACTCAGTTTAAAGGCAACGGTAGGAAGTATGCTTCTACAGACAATGCAACAACATTTGCTCATTTTCAATGTGTAGGCCAACTTTTTCTTTGTGCAGTAGTCTATTTCCATTTAGTTTCTGCATACTTATACAAATATGATATCCATATCTGGTATCTAATACCCAAGAGACTAGTGAAGTAGATATAGGCCTTACCCAAGTGGATTTGATAAAGTCCTTATTTACTTTGACTGTCTTAGCCATCTTAGATGCTTTCCCAAATCCCCTTTAGACTTCATCTTAATATCATTTGAGGAATCAATGGCTTGCTCAATCATAACTTTGATATTGGGCTTAACAGTTTTAAGCATCTTTAGCAACTCAATAAGTGTGCACTTGAGTTTATTAATATCAAAATTCATAATTCGGTATAAATAACTCTCTGACAGAAATTATAGAACTAAGTCAACACTAGTTCATGGTTCATGAATGAACCCAATCGAGACAATTTCTCAATTGCAATAATCTTCAGCACTTGAGCACCGACTGAAGATTCCTCTCTCATTTTGCACTGGTATAGTTGTTTGGAAGTCTCATATCCTTCCACACATGATTATTATCATACAACTCTTTGAAATGAAAAATCATGTGTTAGCATCTATACTCTTATTTTTCTTTTGTAACACAGGTGACATAGTTGCAAGTATCATACATGTTACAGTACTATCGTCATCGCCGTGTTTATTATAGTAGTCACATTTTCCTTAATTGAATCATCAACAAGTGTCTCTGGAAAAAGTTATTTAAGGACATAACCAATTTTCTCATGCCTGAGAACAATTCTCATATTGCAGTGTCAATCAAGAAAACTTGGTTTGGTTGTTGACATCTAGTATGTCACATATGGTTACTCATGATTCAACAAATATGAATGACGAAAAGTAAAAGAATAATATATAAAATGCATCAATTAATTTAATATGGTCTTTTATCAAATTAATTGTGCTCCCACTATTTAACTCAAATTTATGACCCTCGCATAAATTTATGGAATCCATACTTGACTCCTAGTGGGCTGGGATCTCATTTGTTATATTAAGACCTTGAGTGTACTCAACAAGCCTTAATAAAACATTTGAGTAGATACCGTTATCAATTGTATCTCCATACAACTCCCAGACCATTAAGCTGACAACTCCTTGTCTTCACACATCTTATGTGTTAGCTTAACATGCCTCTATAATTTATCTCTTTGAGTGTACTCAACAAAAGATAATTTTAGTTAAGTCGAACCCATCATTTAGAAATATCGAATATCTCATAGTGTCAAACATATCCCTAATAGACCAGCCTTGAGTGTAATCAACAACCTGAGACGATTTAGGACTCTCGTTTTTCACTATAATGATGGAAGGCGAATAATAAAATCGACTTAATTTTTAATGAGGGATTTATCATGCAAATGTCTCATAATAATTATATATATATATGTATACAAGCATCAATCATGCAAATAGACATACATATAATAGTGTGGATGATTATGAATTAATTCTATCTAGTCTTCCTGAGCCAAAAGGAAGACTAGTTGGTCAATTTCTAGGGGGGTATTGCATTGAAACACTATCAATGCGCCATCTCCATGGTTTCCTCCTCTCCCTGTGTCTTCAACTAGATCAGTTACAACTTGTATCCTATACTAGTTGGCACACAGACTTAAATAAAAATTGGACTCGCAGGTCCACAATAATAATAACGGACTCGCAGGTCCAAAACAATTGAAAGCTCGCAGGCCCTATAATAATAATAATAGTAATGGGCTCGCAGGCCCAAAACAATTAAGAGCTCGCAGGCCCATAAAACAACAGGAATTAAACCATTCATTCAACACGTCCACATGGTCGAGTCCATAATCATCCACTAATAAACATTCATCATATAAATGTTTCCTATATAATATCTAATATTATATGTAAGTATGTTTCAAGAATCTATCAATTAAAAGTTGTCTAAACTATTTAGACAAATGGATCGAAAATAATTAAATAATTAATTAATCATATTAATCAATTAATTTAATTAGCAGGTTCATTTAATTAAAATCAAATTTTAATTAAATACCGAAATAAAGATCCACTCTAATTTCAAAATATAAGGTGGAATTATTTAATTAAAATCAAATTTTAATTAAACAACAAAATTAGAGTCCAACTTTAATTCAACGATTTAGGGCGAACGTATTTAATTAAAATCAAATTTTAATCAAATACCAAATTAGAGTCCAATTCTAATTTCAAGAAGAAATTTAGGGTGAGACAATTTAATTAAAATCAAATTCTAATTAAATGTCAAATTAAAATTTAATTCTAATTTCAAGAACAAATCAGGGCGAATTATTTAATTAAAATCAAATTTTAATTAAATACCAAATTAGAGTACAACTCTAATTCAAAGAATAAATTTTAGGGCGAAACAATTTAATTAAAATCTAATTCTAATTAAATGTCAAATTAGAATCAAATTCTGATTTGAAGAGTACATGGGGAGAATTATTTAATTAAAATCAAATTTCAATTAAATATTAAATTAAAGTCAAACTCTAATTTAAATTGAATTAACATTTTAATTTAGGATAAAACTCCTAAATAAAATAAAATTCAATTAAGGGTCAAAGTTCAATATTTAAGTTAAAATCTAATTTTAACGAAAACATAAAAGTCGTTAATTTTAAATAAAATTTTAATCTTGGGTCAAAATTAAAATATAGGTCAAACCTAATTGAAAATAAAATTTAAAAGCATTTTAAAATTCAAATTCAAACATTCGTTTCAAATTGCAAAATTGACCCAAGTTCAAAATTGAACACAAACCCTCCATTTAATCAAATTGTAGAATTGGTCCTTGTTTTAAAAAATTGCAAAACGACTCCCTTTTTTTAAAAATTGCAGGCAGTCCCAAAATCTCACAAATTGCAGAGGAAGCCCTCGCCTCCACTCGTTTTGAAAAAATCCTAGAAAATCTTCTTCCTCTCTTCTTTCTTGGCGGCGGCGGCGACACCGGCCATCCTACCAAGAAGAGAAGTAGTCGTGCTGCAGGAAGAAGGAGCCGGCGCTGCTGCTACAATAGCAGCAGCGCCGAACGTTGCAACTTCCAGCAGCCATGAGCTGCTTCTGCAGCAGCGCTGCAGTCGGGAGTCCCACGCTGCTGCAGATAGCAGCCGGCGCTGCTGCTTCGTAGCAGCAGTGCTGCAGTCAGCCGGTGACGCTCCGGTCGGCAGCCACCCCAATTCGTTTTCGACCCCCGCCTTTTTTTTCTTAAAAAACCAGATTTTCAAAATTAAATCTTTGAAGATAAAATTAATCTCTAATTGCTATATTCAAGAAAAGTGATCACAATCAACTTTTGATTGATTCAACATGCAAAACAGTTTCTAACAAGCACAAAGTAGGCTCTGATACCACTGTTGGGAATTTACTTATCATGCACAGCGGAAAATTAAATAAATTTCAATTTTCATCCAAGGATCTGCTTTGTGTTTAGATAGAAACTGTGATAGAAACCATACCTTAATTCAGATTTGCAAACTCCTTTGCTATTCCTGTAGTTCCAGCAATCCTGATCTGCCTCCCACAGCTGTCCAATTGTCCAGCCTCCAATAGTATCCACACAGAGAACAATTTTGAGAGAGAAAAATTAGGGTTTTTATTTCTTGTGCTAGCAAGATTGATTATGAAAAACCCTACAATAGTAGAACCCTAGCAACTTATTTATATAAGCCCAAACGAGCTTAGCCCGTCCTTTAAACTTAACCCGGTCCAGTATTTAATTAATCCAATTAATTAAATCCGGTCCATGAATTAATTAATCTTATTAATTAATTCCGTCCTATTAATAAGTAACCCAATTAATTAATTATCCAACAATTGTCAATTAATTAATTGGTAATCTCAATCTTCCAATTCCCATTTTGTGTGTGACCTACTAGGTTCCCAATCACGATACCTAACGACGTGAATTATTATTTTGATCTAATCAAAATCGATAAACCAAAACACCCTTTTGATTTAATACTAATTCACATCCGTCGTCTCAAATTGACATTTAGCAATGTGTCAGGGCAATACATGTGACGAGAAATATCACGTGGTATGACAAAACCAAACTCGTTCGTTTATGATCCGATCAATTACGAGATATGGATTGTGTCAATCTCGATTATCGATCATATCTTTCATTCCACTTATTAAGTCAATGTAAGTCGAAAACTCATTTTCGACTTATAGGTACACCTTGGCCAATGATTTCGTTATCAACTTAACTGGATGAAATGTAGATCATAAACTCTTACTATCTAAGAGCGACGAATCCTCTATTGATCATTCACAACCTTCATATGATTCTTGACATACCCGAACGATGCCGTATTAGCGGCCCTTGACAGAGCAACTTCCAGCATCACCAAAGTATGACTGTCCCCACATAAGGTACTATGATGATCTCAAGTCGAAGGATCAATTCCACTACCGAACGTTAGAGATTAACCAATGACACTCAGATAGTTATCCATGTAGAATCTCTCAGCGGGTCTCCAATATTTTGTTCTATATCAAAACATTCACGTGTTCATTTAAGTGTCACTACACTTTATCTTGTGAGATTAGCTAGTTACTTCACAAGTAAGGAATGTCACACGTGGTGGTCTATCCGTAATAACGATGTCCGTATCTCGTTATTACTTACGACCACGGATGATTTAAGATTCAATCGTATGTAATTTATATCTCACAATCACAACTCCTTGTGATTAACAAATTACTGAGATTTGAATCTACGGACTATATTATTTAATATAATAGATTTTGCCATAATAAATGCATTAAACATATATCAAAAGTACTTATACCCAAAGTTGATTGGACTTAGGGCATAATACTTACATTAATCACGTCAAGGATTGCGGAATTACACTTGGAAGTGTAAATAATTCTGTACCCCAATTATGAACAAGTCAACAACTACTTCAGTTCGGAATTAAGTCATTATTTGGTGCAAATTAAAATTCAGATTTTAATTAAAGTCAAAGTGAACGCTAATTTTAATCGCACATTTTATAGGACAACTTTTCAACCTCACATCTCAACAATTTTCTATCAAAATTTACTAAATATCTGATTTTAATCCTCACCAAGCAGGGGTTAAATCTTCATTGCAGTCTTTGAACTTTCAACCCTCAAATCTTCTTTGTTATTATGGACTGTAATTTGTGAACCAGCACCTCAAAGCCAAATTGAGAGTCACAAGTTGTGGAATTGAGCTGGACAAACAAGAAAACGCAATCACTCTCTCAATGCAAGTTGCATCACCAAGGCAACAAAAAAAAAAAAAAAAAAATTCCCGAACACGCCCCCAACCCATTTATGCATTTTAGTATTATTAATCCTAATTATAAATTAATTAGAATTTCACATTCAAGAATATATTTTATTATTCACGTCCATGTATCCTAACTGGCATCCAAATTCACTAAATTGAAAACTAAATTATATTCATTTAGTATAAATGATTTAACGTTCATTGTCATGTATATATTCTTTAGCATTAATTCTGAATTAATTAATATTCATGTTAATTCGTGTATCTTATTTGCTTTAGCCCTTTGAACAATATTTCATGATTTATTTTGCTAACTATTTAGTTATCACATTTAACATATCATTCATTTAAATTTTGTGTTTTCGCCCTATGAAACCCAATTACAAACTGTAATAAATTCTACAAAATTATTGTTCATGCATGTATTGCATGTTATCAATTCTTAATTAATTAACATTCACATTTATTTAATTAATATTTATCTTCAAATATTATTTTTACAGTACTTATAAAGTATTTCACAATAACATGCGACAAATGTCCAACTTTGACTAGTTCTACTAAAAGCGAGAAACTGAAATGTCAAATTATATAAGATAATAGAAGCAATAAAAATTAAATCCTCTGCAATTTATTATATATTTTTTCAATCGAACGATGGATAATTAGATAAGGGCTACATAATAGTTTTGCCTTTCTAATTATTACAATACTTGCAACTTGCATATTTTTAATGGTTACTTCATGATACAATCATGGAATTAATGATTCGATTTTCGTTAAATACGGAGTTCAAATTTAAACTACTCCCAAAAGAAAATACCCAAGTGGACTAATTAACTTATCGAACAAGATGACAGATTCAAACACGAATACATGTTCAGTACCTCGATTCCTATAAGCTCCAATATACTTGCTCATTGGAATATGAAAAAAACTTCAAGTATACTAATATCAATCACTAACCAGTACCCAATTTAGATAATTTATAAGACAATCATTTATAATGAGCTGCTTAACACGATCCCACTATAAATTAATAAATATTTTATTTGGTTCGGTTCAATACACTTCTAGATGTAGTAGTGTCATTACTCTCGAACGGACAATAATAGCTGTCAAGACAAACTATGTACCCCAATTAGTAGATTAACTGACAAGTGCCAACCTCTTCCAGCCTATCTAGGACAAACAATTATTGTTCGAAAAATGTGTTATACATTTTTCACTTCTCTATGCAAACACTTAATTCATATTATCACAATGCGATCGATGTACCTTATATCTTACTCAATTATGCAATATACAGTTTAACCCCAATAAATATAACAATATTCATTAATTGACCCAAAAAATGCCATAAATTACCGTTATATTCTAACACTATTGGGAACCTATCCCAACATCATCAATAAAATAAGTCAAGTACATCTTATTATGATTATTTATGTAATAAAATATATGTAAATTACTCAGTATAGTTGTTCATAGCCTTTTTTTATTTTTTTTTTATTTTTTATGACTCAGGAACCCACAGTCGCTACTGGCGGAGCCCGACCACTCTTAGAGCGGAGCCCGACCACCAGTGCACACTGAGTAAACTTGAGGCCTGATGCAATACCCGCAAACCACATCAGACGGGTAAATCTCCCCCAAGGGGAAGGCGGATGTCTCAAGTGTGGGTTGAACCCTCGTTGAAGGAATATCCAGTTTCCCAGGCGGCCCCCTTTTTGCCAACTCGGCCACACACTCTTGACTGTTCATAGCCTATTTTAATTATATGGATTGAGCGAAGATTAATAATTATGTCAACCCACATAAAATATTAAAAAAATTATCAGAGTGAAAATTAAGTTTTTATAATCTCAAGGGTAATTATATTACCACCACAAAATTTATTTATTACGCCATATTATAATCACACCACAATTAGAATATATTTTCAATAAATACACCATAATAAATTTACAATTATACTACTAATTCAATAAAAACTAAAAATGAAAATAAAATAAAATATTGTGGTACATCATCCGAATATTACTCATTTTTCTCATCCCTTAAAATATATTCACTAATTCGAAACACAACAATTTGTAGTATCATTTCATCAGGGCCGGTACTGCCTAGAGACAAATGAGGCTTGGGTCTCAGGCCGAAAATTGAAGGGGCCTCATTTTGTTGGCCAAGATTTTTTTTTTTTTTAAACATGTCGTGCCAGTAGCCCACTGCCCATTATTCCCAAATCCATAGAGGGTCTCCATTTCTTACCCATTTAGGTTAACTAATTGTTTGAAACATGTTGATTTTGTTATTTTATAATATAAATCTTTATCATATATTTATTTGTTGTTTTAATGTTAAGTTTTAAACTAGCAATATGTTGCATAATATACCGTTAAATTTTGCATTTACGTTGATTTGGGGCCCGATGCCTAATTTATGAACTTCGTCTTAGGCCCCGACAATCACAGGACCGGCCGTGCATTTCGTCATTGGGTTTACAGAGATTTTGCACCAGGTGCACTATAACTGATTTCTAGAGATTGGGATGGGGTGGAAGGACATGATAGGGTAAATAAAGAAGATAGAAGACAATAAGACACATACGTTAACATGGACCAAAATACTGTGCGGTGGACCTTTGTTTTCACCTTAATCCACCACCCACAAACCAAAAATGTCCTCTCTCTCTCTCTCTCAATGTTAATTGCCATTGAGTTACTGCCTAAGAACCCAGATCTCTTGGTTCATAGGCTTTCTAATCGCTCTTAACAAGATTTTAATTGTAATATTATGTTGAATTCTTTAAAGCAAACAATAGGTTTCAGATCATGTTTCAGATCATTTGCAGGAAGATTCCATGTTTATGTCCCATCATCCTCTCTCTCTCTCTCTCACACACACACACACACACACACACAGAGAGCTTTTAGGGTTTTGGTGTATTATATATGAAGAGAAATATATAAATCACAATAATGGAAAATAAGACAGTAGTACAGGCTATGAAAAAGAAGAAAAAAGCTACTCGTACAATAATGGTTTACAACATTATACTACAACATGACCTGTCAGCGTATTAGACAACAACGTGGACGGCTTAGATGGAATTGAAAAAACAAATGAAATGCACAAACCCACCTCAGAATTGCGCGGCCACTACTTATCTGAAATGCAAGAATCCCGCCCAAATGCAAGAAACCCACCCACGAGCTTTCTTCATGGCTGAGATGGAGAATGAAAGAAAATGAGAAATGCAAGAAACCCACTACAGCTCTTCCATTCCCCGAGTTTTTTTTTCGTTGTTAACCATTGATACATCCGACCCCGAAGCAGAATCCTCACATCCGACCCGAAGCTGAACACCTGTGACCAAACCTAATACTCCTACACCTATCTCAACAAGCGAAACCACCGTATGTTATATGCAATTTGTTGGGTCCACGCTGTGACATCCGAGTTTCGGTTTAAGGTATCTCGGACTTTGTCTTCCCAAAATAAGTGAGAAAACCATATTCATTTGAAGATATCATTGTTGTTTTATACTCCTACACCTTCCTCACCAAGCGAAACCACCGTATGTGATATGAAAATTGTTGGGTTCGCGCCGTGACATCCGAGCTTCAGTTGAAGGTAAGCCGGACTGTGTTTTCCCAAAATAAGCGAGAAAACCAGATTCATTTGAAAGTATCAATGTAGTTTTCTTTGTGTTGAATTTTGGGTTGTATTGTATTTGATTTAGATGCGAATCTGTTGATATCATTATTTATTTGATTTTCTCTAGGTTGAGGAAGTGGCAGTATTACAAAATTTACAGATGACAGAAATTGTAAAGAATTTGTGAAATCAGTATTATTTTGAAGCTATGATGATAGAAATCGGCATTTGTCATTTGTCAATTTCTCAATTAGTTGTGATGATAGAAGGGTTACTACTTTGCCGGCCACTGTCTTTCAATGTTAGCACCATTTTCTGTAATAGGCAAATATCATTTCTTCATTCCATTTTTGCTAATGTTGAAATCATAATGTTGTTGGAAATCTGAAATTACGGCGAAGTTTTGTTTTGCTGAAATTATCCCCTAATTTTGTCGTATGAGGATAGATGACGGAAGTTGTGGAAACTGATTCTTTGGTGGAATTCGAAAATGTGAATGTGGAGTACAATAACGATGTAGTTGAAGATGAAACATTGGAAGGAGATAGAGCAATTGAGCCAAAGGTTGGTATGAAGTTCAAGGATGAAAATGAAGTGTTTAATTTTTACAAATCATACGCTTATTAGCTAGGTTTTCCGGTGAGAAAAATGAATTCGAGAAAAGACGACAATGGCATTTTGTGATACGTAACTTTCACATGTAGTCGTGAAGGCCGGAGGAATTATAGCACAAGCGATTGTTTAAAGCCACTGCCAACAATTCAGACGGATTGTAAAGCAAGGATATCTGCATCCCTTGATAATCATGGTTACTGAAAAATTAACACAGTGCACTTGGACCACAATCACAAAACAAGTCCAACAAAGTCGAGATTGTATAGATGAAATCGAGAATTGAGTGCACATGTGAAACGGAAGCTTGAAGTAAATGACATGGCTAGAATTCCATTCCACAAAAGTTTTACTTCTGCAGTTGTCGAAGTAGGTGGATATGAAAATTTGACGTGCATTGAAAAGGACGCTCGAAACTACATAGAATAAGTTAGGCGATTAAGTTTTGGAGCGGGAGATGCAGCAGCACTACAATCGTATTTCTCAGATATGCAAGAACGTTCGGCGGGATTTTACTTCTGTCTGGATGTAGACGACGATTTGGGATTAAAGAATGTACTTTGGGCAGATAACCGATGTAGAGAAGCATATAAGGAGTTTGGGGACGTCGTGACTTTTAATACCACTTACCTGACTAACAGATATGACATGTCATTCGCACCTTTTCTTGGCGTCAATCACCATGGACAATCAACACTGCTCAGCTGTGGTTTGGTGTCGAATGAGAACACGGATACATTTGTGTGGCTTTTTAGGACATGACTTAAGTGTATGCACGGCCAGGCTCCGTATGGAATAATTACCGATCAGGACAAGATAATGCAAAATGCCATTATGATAGTTTTCCCGAATACTAAGCATAGATGATGCTTGTAGCACATTATGAAATAGTTGCCTGAAAAATTTGGATACCACATCAATAAGAGTTCAATATTTCCAGCAATACATTTTTTGGTGTATGATGCCCAGATAGTTGAAGAATTTGAACAAGGTTGGGGATCGATGATCGCAACATTTGACTTACATGAAAATGATTGGTTGGCGGGATTGTATGAAAACAGAGGTCGTTGGATTTCTTGCTTCTTGAAGACAAGCTTTTGGGCTGGGATGTCAACAACATAGCGGGGTGAGAGCATGGACGCATTTTTCGATGGGTACGTACACTCGAAAACATCATTAAAATAGTTTGTTGAGCAGTATGAGCGAGCATTGAGGAACAAGGTGAAAAAGGAGTTCCAGGCTGATTTCAAGTCGTTCTCTCAAATGGTCCCGAGTGCGACAACATATGACATAGAAAAACAGATTCAAGCAATCTACACAATTTCAAAATTCAAAAAAGTTCAAGCGGAGTTTGCAGGTAAGGTGTATGCGACCTCATATCTGCTTCGAAAGGATGTTTTGGGACTACATATGAAGTTTGAGAGGATGTCGTTTGCAATGAACAACGTACGAGGAAAACATTTTATGTTTCGTTCAATAGCGATAAGTGTGAAGTCGTTTGTAGCTGCCACTTATTCAAGTTTGGGGGAATCATGTGCAGGCATGCAATCACAGTACTGATCTGTAATGACATCACTGTATTGCCTGATATGTATATACTGCGAAGGTGGAGGAGAGATGTCAATTGACCTTACATGAGGATAGCAACAAAATACGCCGGTCTGGCTAGTACTCCGGGACAGTTGAGGTATGACAATATGTGTCAAGCTTTCGTCGAGGTGGCAGACCTTGCAGCAGATGATGAAGAACGGACCCGTTTGATAATGGAATGGTGTCAAGTTCAATCTAAAGAGCTTTCGATGATAAAGTTGAGTAGTGGAAGTAATATTTGTAGTCAGCATGCATACTGCTAACTTAGGATCACCGAGTATTGGTTCACAACGTTCGGCCCACATGAGTGTGCTTGATCCTAAATTGACCAAGAGAAAAGGCGCACCAAGGAAACTTCGGAAGAAGAGCCCGTTGGAGTCGACTTCTAAGAAAATGAATGTATTTTCATTTGTGTTGCTGTAAACTTGAAGGGATTTTGTTGACTAATAATCATTATTTTCGGTTGGACATGTAGAGACAAATGACACGCAAAGGAAAGCGACCAACAGGGATACATAGAATTGTATCAGTGGATCTATGTGTTGTCAATGCATCTAAACGAGAAGAATCTTCCACATGCTCACCATTCGCATATTCACAACTCTTGATAGTTAGTATATTTATTATAGCATTTTCATTTCTTATTTTTCCAGTTACTTCATGATTGACGTTACTTCCTATAGGATAACGAGGAGAGTCATTTGTTCACCCAACCACTTGAAGCAGCTAATATGATCATTTCGTCGTCAACGCATTTTATTTTGAATTCCGGAGGTAACATCAACGAATCAAAATTATGAATTTTCATGTTGTATGGTATGTCTATAAATTTAGTGTCGTCGTGACTTATTATTTTTCATGTTGTATGCTAGGTTATGCCACTCCATACTAACTATCAACATTTACTAAACGAAGGAGGCACGTGATGTTGGACGAAGTGTGAGGAGACAAAGGAAGTTGTAGTGTTTGGTTCATATTAGAATGTATTCAAAAGTAAATTTGTTCCTTTTTATTTGTCTCCCTATACAAATCACCAGGGTCATTTTTTTTAAATTTTTGTTGGAATAGATATATGCACTACAAAGGGACATTTTTTGTTTGTCATTGTTCATCCATTAACAATTCTAGGCGTGCTTGATTATCATTCAATTTTTTAAACTCTTCCAGTTTTAGTCTTTATTTCATTATCAATGCTTAGCTGAGAATTTGGCTTCAGTTCTTGGTGCATGAAGCCCATATTTCTAGTCCCAAAATAGCCAATTGCTATTGGCCTTTGTTGTTGAATTGCTAGTAGCTCATCACAGACAACAAAAACAAAATGTTATATGCTGTTAAATGTTCCAAGGATGCACACATTGAACAGCCAACAACAAATCGGATCCTGATTGACAGATTAAAGAAAATAAAAATTGACTGAAATGAGGGTATCAACTCGTGAAAGTATGAAACATTTACTTGTACAAGGTTTAACAAAAAGCATATGGATTATTGGTTTGGCAGGGTATTACATATCTGACTACCAAAATAGGAACATACAAGTTCCAGTCAGGCATGTTATCCGGTCCAAATACCACAAAATTTATAGACCTACCATACAACATGACATACAGAAACTACCAATAACCCATACCAAAAGAGACACATAGAAGTTCAACATACACTACACATTCAATGAGCTAGAAAATAACATACATAAACTACCAATAACACATACTAATAAACATTTTACTTCTTCCTGCTGATTGTCACATTCAGAGATATATGAATTTTTTCTTCGTCTTTCAATCAAACTTGAGATTGGAATAAGCGGGACATATCGTCAATTTCAGTATGGCTAACATCACTGCACTCGCCACTTGATTCCCCAACGTCGCACCACTCCTAAAATCCACATTTGTGACTGCAACAGTTGAATAATTTTCCTTTGTTCGGAGTATCCTTCTCAACCTTAAAACACTTTTGAAAACCATTGTCACACCGTGGACATCGGCATTTCGTCAGGCAATCGACAAAGAAATGTCCCTTACGCCTGCAATTGTGACAAACTTCCGAATTCTTTTCAGCCATTCTAAAAAGGGAATAAAAAAAACACGTCTAATTAAATTAGCCATATCAATATTAGCAACAAGTGGGTGGTCGCAAGCTGGCTCGGACACCCACGAATATAAAAACAAATATTAGCAACAAGTGCAATCCATATTTTGTACTCAACCAATAGACAATGGTTTAGTGTCAAATACTAACACATCGTGTTTTCCACTCAACGATCTAACCACAAATGCAATCCCAGATATTAGTAAACAATCTATCCAAAATTTTGAAGTTTTGAGAACAACTAGTCATTCAATATCTACTCAATCTGTAAATTCAATCCCTTATTTTCCAAACAGAGGAATAGAATTCAATGAATACAAGTCCATCAGATAATTATACTCTCAGGTTCGAATTTTTCACACACATACATTGCACAGAGAAATGTATGAACTTCTCATCTCGACAAATTATTTACTACGAACTGTACAATGAAATCTACCCAAAATGCTTACTGTCAACATTATTGTCAAAATGGAATCTAACCAAAATGCTTACTTTCAACATTATACCAACAATTCATGACTTCCATAAAATTCAAATTTGCTCTCAACGACAAATACCCAAATGTTCTTATTGTGAACATTCTTACTTTTTCAACATGAATACTAAAGCACACAACCACGCTTACAAGTATATTGAAACAATATGTGACTTTTAAAAAAAAAACTCGTACCTTACTGTAACAATAGGTTCGACTAGGTGGAGACGGTTGGAGGAAAATGAGGAGGGGAGTGAAAGAGAGGAGGGTAGGTGTTTGATTTTGGAAAAATTGTGGGAGAGCTGAGAGAAATTCTAGATTTCACGTGTCAACACTTGTATTTCGACCATCCTAAAATGGAAGTTTGTTACCGGAGTCCGCGACTGCTTCGGTGAATCTCCACACGAGCTCGATCGGCGACGACGACGGGAAGAAATGGGGGATATGAGTGAAAGATGGGAGGGTAACCTTTTCATTTGGGGATAATGAGAAAGACGACAGAGGGAGAGAGAGACTTTTCCTTTTCACTTTGTAATTTTCAATTTTTTGATCGTTCTTTTCTTTTCTTTTATTTGACTGCCACGTCAGTTTGTAACCTAATATTGTCAAGCAGTATTGTATGCCCAACAGAACTGGGAAAAGAATTGGATGACTCAAATTTGCTTGCTATGGTAAAAAGAATCAGAGAATCTTGAAATTTGAATGCTATCTTCGTCGTTGCAGTTGACGAAGAAAACCAAGTTTGAAACAATACAGAGAGAATCACGGAGGTAGAAGACTAACCAAAAAAAAAAAAAGGATATTTATGTTTGTGGTGGAACAATAATTTATTTTATTAAAAGTATATTAAAAATCTAATTATATAATTTTACTTAAGGCTATTTAAGTAAATAAGAAAAATACTAAAAATTGTGATGCAATTAATAAAATTTGTAGTGGTAATATAATTACCCTAATCTAAATATATTCGAAAGATCAAATGATAAATAGTCTCAAGTGTGAGTACACGAACTCCGGCTCTCTTACATAATTTGTAACTAGGGGGCGAAGGGAGGCGTGATGCTGGGGCCAAGCTCATTTAGTTTTTTAGGTATTTTTTATTTTTTTGACTCCGCCAGACGATAACTAAATCTTTGTTAAAGACATGTGAGAAAAATAAGTTTCATATTTCCAAACTAAGTTTTGTGCAAATAAGATTAAGCTTTGATTAATGAAAGTTTAAGATAAAAATGAAGATACAAATAGCTGTCGTGCTTTAAAAAGGAAATTCAACTTACACCAATTCCAATGATTACACCAAATTTGGTGTAAAAGTTACAATAAAAATGGTGTAACCATTGGATATGGTCTTACATCAAATTTTACACCAAAGTTTATTTTAAATTATTATTTTTTCTTCAAAATCATTTACAACTATATATTTCATGAGAACCACAACTTTTATCAAATTTTTAATCCTATATTTTATCAACTATTATCAAAATCAACTATATATATATATATATATATATATATATATATATATATATCACCAAAGTTTATTTTAAATTATTATTTTTTCTTCAAAATCATTTACAACTATATATTTCATGAGAACCACAACTTTTATCAAATTTTTAATCCTATATTTTATCAACTATTATCAAAATCAACTATATATATATATATATATATATATATATATATATATATATATATATATATATATCGAAAGGGTAATTGGCGCAAAACGTCCCTACCTTTCAAGGTTTGTGTGGAAAACATCCTTACCTTTCGTTTTTTGACGAATAACGTCCCTACCTTAGCCATTCCTTGCGAAACACATCCTTCCGTCCATCTCCCGTTACATTGCACCGTTAAATTAAAAAAAAAGGATTTTTATTTCTCAAACAGAAGGGTAAAGCCGTCCAAACCCCATTTTCACTTCGAAACCGTCGCTTCATCTCTTCGTTACGCAGAAGCCGTTCTCTGGCGACGAACGGAGACGACTTGGACGGCCAACCCGCCTCTTCAAATGTTCAGGGCCATCTTCGCTTCCTTAGCACCTTGTCGTTCACCACAAAGTTGAAGCCCACAGTGAAGCGAGTTCACGCAAGCGATGGTAAGAAAAATCTGGAATGTCTGATTTCTGAAATGTCTTTCGATTTTTGGCTTGATTGAATGTTTTCACTTAGTTTTCTATTGGTTTATCACCATTATGCAGGTATATACTTGAAGCACTTAGCCCTGCACTGAACATGCTTCCTTTGGTTTTGAGGGACCCCGGAGACGATCCACCTATTTACGGTATAGTGTTCAATCTACCAAATTTCGACGTGCATTTTACCCAAATAGTGATGTTGATTGTTTTTGTCAGTTGTGTGTGAAATTTCTTCGTGCTTCCTCCGATTTTTTGGCTTGATTGAAAATGTCGTTGAGGCTGGTTCTGTTTCTGAGTGGTGTGTGAAATTTCTACGTGCTTACTCCAGTTTTTGGCTTGATTGAAATTTTTTTGATGTTGATTCAGTTTCTGAGTGGTGTGTAAAGTTGGGGGTTTTCTGTTTCAATTTATTGTTGGGTATTTATTTTTGAATTTCCTACCGTTTGCATGCAGGTGGCAATTCTCCATATTTCACCGTTGAAGTCCATCATGGAGGCTCTTTTTATGAGAAGCCAAACAATTTGGTGTATGAAGGAGGGTTTGTGGTTTTCATTGATTATTTCCACGCTGCATGGTTCACGAAAGAGAATTTGATGAAATTCTTACGTGTGGTTGGGAATGAAATGGTGTTGGAGTTCTATTATAAGAAGCGAAGGATGAGTTTAGGAAAGGGATTGACGAGATTGGCGAGCGAAAGGGATATTGAGGGCATGCTTTTGGATTTGGAGGGCCATTCATTGCTACAAATATATGTCGTAGCCCCAATGCAATCGCATGCATTGACGTTGCATGCGCATGAAGTTGATGTACCATTTAGGGATTGTTATGTACCAATTGTTGAAGAGAACCAAGGAGTGGAGGCTGAAGGTAATTGGGCAGACCAATTTTTTGAGGAAAATGCTGAAAAATTGTGGTCACAGTACGAGGAAAGCTTAGAATACCATTACGGTGAGGATGCAAATGTGGGTGATATGAGTGCGGGAATGGATGAAGTTGTGGTTGAAGATGTCACTGAAGAACAAAGTGGGGGAGAGGAAGTAGAAGGGTTGGTGGAATCTGATTACGAGATGGAGAACGAGCCTGCAGCTACTGGTGAAGCAGGGAGTCAACGGGTTAATTTTGATTTTGGATTTGGTGCAGCGGATGCCCAGCAAGTAAGGGATTCGGATACCGACTATGGAGACTCCGATGATTTAAGAAGCATTCAGAGTGAAGAGGATGAAGGTACAATGGGAAGAAGCCGGGCTTCTAGTGATGCTTTCAACGTAACGACAGATATGGAGGATCTAGTATTTAGAACAGGTTAGTTGAAGATTGTCTTAAGTGCGAAATAAATGTATTCTCCAATTTCTTTTATGCATTCGAAGTCACTAATAATTTTTTTTCCTACGTAGGCTTGGTATTTGAGTCTAAGGCCATCCTTAAGGCTGCAATCACTGAACATTCGGTTCGTAGAAATCGAGAGATCAAATACAAGAAGGATGACGCCACCAGACTGAGAGCCATATGTAAAGATGATTGTCCATGGGTGTTATATGCTACCAAGGAGCATCAGAAGACAAGCTTCGTAATTAAAACCTTTAATGAAGAGCATACTTGCCCTATGGTGTATAGGAATTTCAGAGTGAGCTCAACCTACCTAGCCCATAGGTATTTAGCTGATTGGAGGGCTGAACCAAACATGTCAGTGAGTACATTCATGGATAGAATGAAAAGGGATGGTTTAGGTGACATTTCAGCTTGGCAAGTGTACAGAACAAAGGAGAGGGCACTTGAAAAGATTCGAGGAAGTGTGTCTGAGCATTACAGAATACTATGGGATTATTACGAGGAGTTGAAGAGGACAAACATCGGAACAACCGCTTTGGTTGAGGGGTATGCAGGTGAGTTCAAACGGTTGTACATTTGCCTAGGAGCATTAAAAGAAGGTTTTTCTTGGGGCTGTAGAAGGTTAATTGGGGTAGATGGGTGCTTCCTGAAGACGGAGCACGGTGGACAGTTGTTATCTGCAGTTGGGGTGGATGCTAATAATGGTATGTATCCAGTTGCGTATGCAGTTGTCGAGGTTGAGAATGGGGATAACTGGAGATGGTTTCTGGTAGGGGTGTAAGCGGTCCGGTTTTACCGGTTTTTGACAGATTTTCAAACCAAACCGTTTACACCGGTTTGAGAAAAACTCAAACCTAAACCAAACCATTTTGAACGGTTTGAAAAAAACCCGAACCTAAACCTAACGGTTTGGTCCGGTTTTAAACCGTCGGTTTCGCCGTATAATTTTTTTTTTGCCCGTCGTCTGATTTTAAACCACCGATTTCGCCGTATATTTTTTTCTCTGTCTACTTTTATGCCATTAGTTTAGGAGTGGACAATTTTTCAAAAACCGGTGGAACCGGACCGGAACCATTTAGAAAAATAATTTAATTTTGGGACAAATTATTAAGAACTAACCAGTTTCGGTCCAGTTCTCGATTCTAGTATGAGAACTGCTGGGAACCGGATGATTCTCATATGATTTTTTTTTTATTTTTTTGGTAAAATATATATTCAATCTCCAATCACTTTCATAAAAAATAATAAGATTCCTTCTTCATTTTAGACCTTAGCACTTTCCTTCTTCTCTTTGATTCTTTTCTTCTCCCTTCTTATAATTATTTGATTAATTGATTCTCAAGCCAAATTAGAATATTGGGTAAATCTATACCTAAATAAATTTATTTACAATATATAATTTCATTTCTAAGATCCGAAATTTTTATTTTGTTTTCACTTTGATTACATAGTTGTTGATCCGATCAAAACTTTTCATTTAGATTTCTACAAATTATAATCGACAGAACCAGAAGTTGCAATAATTTTTAAAAGGATATCCAATTCAATGTAGGATTTTGATTGAAGTTTATTTAATCATTGGAGTACTATGCAGTTTATATAAGTTGTTGATTGTTTATGATAGTAATTTATATGGAATATAACGTGGGATTTCTTGATGAATCATTTCAGACTTTTAGTTTAAAAGCCTATGGAATATATGAACCTCATTTAAAAATAAATAAAAAGTCCAACACAAAAGTCTTACAAGTTACAATTTAGAAAATTTCATTTTTTTTTAATTTTTTAATTTATATATATTTTTTCACCGGTCCGGTTTGGTTTTAAACCGCCATAAAATTTCTCAAACCTAAACCAAACCGTTTTCGACCGGTTTGGTTTGGTTCAAAACCATTTCGTTGACGGGTCCACGTGGCACCAAACCGACGGTTTCCAAAATGCGGTTTCGGTTTGGTTTTCCGGTTTGACGGTTTTTGCTTACAGCCCTAGTTTCTGGGGTTGTTAAAGGATGATTTGCACATGCACAACAGTCAGCATTTGACATTTATTTCCGATAAACAAAAGGGGTTAGTTAATGCAATTGAGACATTGTTTGAGAATGCGGAACACAGAACATGTGTTAGACATTTATACAACAATTTCAGTGCTTCACACAAGGGACTTTCTTTGAAGAATTGTCTTTGGGATGCGGCCAGAGCAACTACTGTGGTACAGTGGCTTTCACGCATGCAGCGAATGTTGGACTTGGACCAGGCGGCGTATGAATGGCTTGAATCAAAACCTGCAAGTCATTGGAGTAAATCCCATTTCAGAGAAGGGAATAAATGTGACATGCTTTTGAACAATTTATGCGAATCATTTAATAGTACAATTGTCAGCGCAAGAGAGAAGCCCATTTTGAGCATGCTAGAGGAGATTCGAATTTATTTGATGAAGAGGATTGTTGCCCGTAGAGAGTCCTCTGATCGGTGGACAGCATCAGTAGGCCCCAGAATTCAGAAAATTATAGACAAGAACCGAGTACTTGCAAGGGTGGAGTGGGCTGAATATGCAGGAAATGAAAGGTTTCAAGTTCGACACAATGCAGGCACGGTATTAAATGCAGTGGACTTAAGTGCAAGAACATGCACATGTCGTGCTTGGCAATTGTCTGGAATTCCTTGTTGCCATGTGGTTGCTTCAGTTGCATCAAGGGGCCTTAATGTGATGGAGTATGTAGATGACATCTACAAGAAGGAGGCATACCTCATGACTTACACTCAATCCATCTCCCCCATCACAGGCCCGGACTCATGGCCTAACCCAGGTCTCAACCCTCTCCATCCACCTGTGTACACAAAAAGGGCTGGGAGGCCAAAAAAAAAAAAAAGAAGAAAAGAGCCAAATGAAGTGGCTTCAAGTCAGTCAAAGAGGTCTAGGAAGGCTTCTTCAAGTCAGTCAACCACAGGAGCCACATCAGGTCCAAGGAAAAGAGCAGGGTTGATCATGACATGTACGAAATGTGGTGAACGAGGACACAATAGTAGGGGCTGCAAAGGTGCACCACCACCAGCACGAAATTAAGTTGCCCTGTGTCAGATGCTTTAGCTTTTGGAATTTTTTTTGTTTTTTGTTCAATGAATCACTGCATAGAATTGTATATGGTTAAGGTTCATTCCCTACAATATGCTGAATTGTATATGTTTGTTTTTATATTTTTGAACTGGACAGAAAGCCTACTCATTTTTGCTTCATAAGGTGCAATTGTATATGCCTTTTGCTATTGTGTTGCTGGGTTTGGTTATTAATCTTGGTTGTTGAGTATTGGTTTTGCTGTGTTCGAAATGGATGTTAGGGACAGTGAGCTGCAGGGCAAATAAACAGGGTTGTGTGTTGTATCGTTAAGGGACGTTTTGCACAATTTTTACGAAGATAGGGATGTTTTACGCAAAGACTGTTTAAAGATAGGGACGTTTTTCGTTAATACAATGTCAAGGTAGGGACGTTTTACGCAAAGGCAGAGTGAAGGTAGGGATGTTTTACGCAAAGACAATTTCATGGTTAATGGGGAAGAAGACCCGTTCATATTCATCATCTTCTCCATTCTTACTCGAAACCTCCATTCACAGAAGCACATTTTAATTGTTCTTCCACTTTATCCCTTATTTACACCCTTCATAAGCACAAAATGGGGATGGACATCTTCATTTTATCGATCACTTTCAATCTCTTCATATACCATTCCAATTTTTATTTTTTATTTTTTTTATTTACGGCATTCATAATGAAGTTCAACCTGAAATACAGTGATTTCGTCATTTTTCCCTTATTTTGTAGAACATCATCCAAATTAATTTTCATATTATTTATACATTTTAGTTATGCATAACATTTGAAAAAGAAGGAGGCGGGATAGAAGTGAAGCACTGTGAAAATGGGGTTTGGACGGCTTTACCCTTCTATTTGAGAAATAAAAATCCTTTTTTTTTATTTAACGGTGCAATGTAACGGGAGATGGACGGAAGGATGTGTTTCGCAAGGAATGGCTAAGGTAGGGACGTTATTCGTCAAAAAACGAAAGGTAAGGATGTTTTCCACACAAACCTTGAAAGGTAGGGACGTTTTGCGCCAATTACCCTATATCGAAACTAAAGACCTCATTTTTCCCCTAAAACTCATTTCCAGTCTCATATTTTATGCGATTCACAAAGTTTTCAACTCTGTGTTTCGTCAAAATTCACTAAAAATTTGATTTTTATTCAAAACCAAACATAGGCAAAATCTTAAGTGGCACCGTCCACTACATTCATAATGCACCCCTATTGAAGTCACTTCAATATTTGAGATACATAATTCATTTTTCATGGAAATAGATGACAATATGACTTAATTTCTAGAATTATTGGCTGGTCTTGAACAAGTATTTTAAGTTCACATGTTATGATTTACATAATTTTGCACATAAATTGGTATCAAACGAAAAAAAAAAAGTAGAAGTTGAAAAATATTTTCGTAGTTCTAGGAAAAATTTTAAAACATCAAACATGGCTTTATTGAAATTCATCGACCCTCCAAATAAAACAGAAATAAATTCCCAAGAAAAGGGAGGAAAAAACATTTTTTTTAATACCTCATATGATTTTGGAATAAGTTTTCTTACTGTATCGGATGGTTTGGTTTCTGCACAACAATCCTCGATATTTGCAGTAGTCGTTGAATCAGCATCTGAAGTTAAACTGCGCCACCTAGTTAATGCCTTCTTTGATCTCTGTGCCAACACCATAGAAAAGTGAAGAAGAGTTTTGTGGGCGTTGTGGATGATCAGAAGAGAAATAAAAAACAATTTTATTTATTTATTTGTTTGTTTTTTTGCAAGTTTAACCCAAGACCAAGTTAAATCCGCTCTGATACCATGTGAAAAAATATAAATTGTATTATTATGGTCTTATAAATATTACAATGTAGAAGACCCTAATTATAGGATTACAAATAATTGTACAAGAAAATAAATATAAAAGGAAAGATTACATAATCAACTACAAATGAAAGTAATCCTACACTAAAAGGAAATGTTACAATGGAAAATACTCCATATTATATTTACATATTTAACACATAAAGAGCACGTCATTGATGAAATTAAATGAATAAAAGAATCATCACTTTAACAATTTAAATTTTAAAAAATAAAAATAAAATAGTACCACATTAAATTTTATACGTGGTATAGATTATGAGTTCGTGTCATTCTATTGTCCTTACATGCTATATGGTATAATTAAGATTGTCAAATTTTTTTGATAGTTTTAGTCATGAAATAGAAATATGGCCCATATCGAAATCTTTTCAACGAAGTTGTGGCAGAAAAAGACCCCAAAATCTTAGCACACAATCTCCATCACTCTTCATACTACTTCTTCACCTCTTCTCATCTTATCTTTTTCTCCCACTATCGCATTCTCTCAATTATAATTACTTTTTCAAATATTTTTAGTCTAAAATATGTTCCCGGAGGACCATCACCCTTGTCACTCTCTTCTTAATTTGTTCCATTATTTTTTTCAGTCTTTATTAACATTTAAAAACCCAGATCAAAAACTGTAATAGTAATTGAATCAAAGGTTGAACCGAAATAATATCAAAATTTCAAACATAAAAAGTCTTTTAATCTACAATCAATCACATAAGTAATTAACCTAGATTTATCGTAATGTTTTAACATACAATTTTAAGCTAGTTGAACCGATTTTTGGGTTGATTTTTCATTTTCTTAGTTGAACTAGTCGAGTCATCATCAATTTTCAAATACTTTCATTTGGAATATGACCCAAAGGAATTATGAAAAATGATTTCTATAATTGGCTTTGAAATTTTCAGATGTAAAACTTGATTTGTTATTATTGTCCCGTGTATCTGTTAAATACACGAATTTCCAATGTAATTGGATGATGATAATGATACTAATAATATATAATAAGTAAATCGAAAGAGAGATTACCTTAATCACTTTTTTTAGCCAAATTATCTTAACCAATGCAATGCAATGCAATGCAATGCCAAAGTGAGGCATCTACAACCCGTAGATTCCATTGCATAAAGGTTAAATTGGCAAATCTTGGAATATTAAAAATAGCTAAGAAGTTGATTCTTCATGTTGTATGCTTGTGTTGAATTTTCAAAATACATAGAACATTTACATCTAGCGGTAGAAAAGTATACACGGTTTTGTATAAGAATCACAAACTCTTAATCCACACTAGAAAGAGTACGATGAAGATCTTCAAAATTAGTACAAACTAGAATTTGGAAAGCTAATATCATAAAATTGAAATTTTAAGAAATCATAAATATAATTTTCATGATAATAAAATGTAACGTAGAAGTCCAGACATACATTCTTAAAGATAAACGTGACTTGTAATTTACTGAGTTCGCAAATTTTAGAAACTAAAAAACAATTATTAAATGTACTGAAAAACATAAATAATTACAAGATTACGATTTACGAAACACAATGCTTAGTTTCTAAATAAAAGTACAAATGTATTAATATTTTAAAATTTTATTTTTAGGTATGTATTCTTGATATTAACAACAAAAAAAGAAAGAGAGAAAAAGTAATAGTACTTCACTGATTTGTGCTTGGGGTGGATCCCGGGGTTCTTCCAAAAATGGCCAAGTCAAAAAGCCTTATTTCCACTTTAACTTTTTCATAAGTTCATATTCCCACTTTGGCCTATTGGAAGTTTAAAGACAAAACTACCCTTAAATGAATAGCTGAAAATTCGGCTGTTAACAGCCAATTTTTCGACTGTAAACAGCCGAAAATTCGACTGTGTACAGCCGAAAAATCGTCTGTTTTCGGCTGTTTCATTATGAGTCTGCTTCATTATTGTTGTCATAACGTTTTCTCCCGATATCCGATTAAGGCGATTCAAAATGGGTTGGAAAGATAACTCAAAGGGCTACAACTTTGCTAGAAATAGCTCCTTCTCAATTCGAACGTTTACTAGGCCAAAAATGGATCTCAATATCCAACTAAAAATTTGGACATTCTAAAATTGATTTATTTTCACTCCTTTTGGCCATAACGTTCTCTACTGATATCCGATTGAGATGATTCAAGATGCGTTGGAAAGCTAAATTAAAGGGATACAACTTTGATTTAGATGTCAACTTCTAATTCGATCTTTTGCTATGTCAAAAAAGGTTTCAAGATGAAGTTGAAAATCGATGCAAAACTTTTCAACCTATAAGTTGTTATGTGATCATTTTTGGCTATATTTCATCACTTTGACTCATTTCATCATCCAATTGACATCTAACACTCTCGAATCTTCGTCATAAGGTTGGAAACAAGTTCATAGTATTTGCACTTTCATAATTATTTATTTCATGTTTAATTTTGGTACGATAATTACCAAATTAAAATTACTTCTTTAATTATATAAATTTTATTCAATTCCGTAACATTTAATTATATAATTATCTATTTCATATTTAATTTTGGTATGATAATTACCAAATTAAAATTACTTCTTTAATTATATAAATTTTATTCAATTTCGTAACATTTAATTATATAATTATTTATTTCATATTTAATTTTGATAATTATCAAATTAAAATTATTTCTTTAATTATATAAATTTAATTTGCTAATTTGCTAATATAAAATATTTAATTTTGATAATTACCAAATTAAAATTACTTCTTTAATTATATTAATTTTATTCAATTTTCGTAACATTTAATTATATAATTATTTATTTCATATTTAATTTTGATAATTATCAAATGAAAATTAATTATTTAATTATATAAATTTAATTTGCTAATATAAAATATTTGATTTTGATAATTACCAAATTAAAATTATTTCTTTAATTATATAAATTTTATTAAATTTCCTAACATTTAATTATATAATTATTTATTTCATATTTAATTTTGGTAATTATCAAATTAAAATTATTTCTTTAATTTGCTAATTTGCTAATATAAAATATTTAATTTTGATAATTACCAAATTAAAATTATTTATTTAATAATATAAATTTTATTCAATTTCGTAACATTTAATTATATAATTATTTATTTAATATTTAATTTTGGTAATTATCAATTGAAAATTATTTATTTCATTATATATATTAGAAAATTAAACAAAAAGGAATTAAAAAGATTGAATAAAGAATATAAATATTATTTAATTAAATTTTAACAAAATTGAAGATTCTTTACAAAGAATATTTAATTAAGCAATTTTAAATTAAAAATAGTAAATGAAAAAAAAAATGATTTTGTTAATTTCGTTGAATAGAACACTTAATTAAGGTAATTATCAATTGAATTTTTTTATTTAATTATATATATTAAAAAATTAAACAAAAAGAAATTACAAAAATTTAATAAAGACTATAAATATTATTTAATTAAAATTGAACAAAATTGAAGATTCTTTACAAAGAATATTTAATTAAACTATTTTAAAGTAGAAAAAAATTAAATAAATTTTTTTGTTAATTTCGTTGAATAGAATACTTAATTAAGGTAATTATCAATTGAAAATTATTTATTTAATTATATATATTAAAATATTAAACAAAAAGAAATTACAAAGATTAAATAAATAATATAAATAATATTTAATTAAAATTGAAAAAAATTGAAAATTCTTTACAAAGAATATTTAATTAAACAATTTGAAAGTGAAGGGCATCGCCGTCGACTGGACTCAGTAAAAAATATTACAAGTAAAAAAAAAACGAAAAAAAAGAATTATCAATTTAAATTTTTCGTTTGAATTTCGTTTTTGGTAATTATCAATTTCAATTTCTTCATTTAATTATATAAATAAATAATTTAAAGAAATGAAAAATATTAAAAGTAAGTAAAAGATATAAATTTTATTTAATTAAATTTGAAACATTAAAGATTTATTTACAAAGAATATTTAATTAAAGAATTTTATATTAATTAAATTATTTAAATGAAAATAAAATAAGAATTTGCTATTTTTTTAAAAAAAATAATATTTCATTCTCGTAATTATCAATTTAAAATTATTTATTTATTTATTTAATTTTATATATAAAAATTAAAACAAAAGAAATTTATTAAAGTAAAAAAGAATACAAATATTATTTAATTACGTTTGATTTTTGGTAATTATCAATTTAAAATTTCTTCATTTAATTATATATATATATATATATATATATATATATATATTTAATTAAATGAAATTTTATTATTATTATTTAATTAACTTTGAAAAAAAAATAAATATTTATTTACAAATAATATTAAATTGAAGAATTTTAAATTAATTAAAATATTAAAATGAAAAAAATAAGAATTTGCTAATTTGTTATAAAATAATATTTCATTTTCGTAATTATCAATTTAAAATTAATTATTTAGTTAATTTTATATATAAAAATTAAAACAAAAGAAATTTATTAAAGTGAAAAAAAGGTAAATATTATTTAATTACGTTTGATTTTTGGTAGTAAATTATTAAATTAAAAAAGTTATTTATTTTATTTTATATATGCAAATTAAAACAAAAGGAAATTATTAAAGAAAAAAATACAAATATTATTTAATTACATTTGGAATATACTATATTAAAAAAATAATATTATTTTATTTTCGTAAATATCAATTTAAAGTTATTTCTTTTATTATATCAAAATATTAAATTTTATTAATTTTTTTTATATACGAAAATACAAAATAACAATTAAATTATTTATTGTTATTAAAAAAAAAAAAGTCAACATTTGATCAAATCGGCTGTTAACAGCCAAAAAATCGGCTGTAAACAGTCGATTTTTTCATGGGCATTTTGGGATTTTCGCTCTTTTTGTTATTTTTTTAGTTTTTTCATTTTTTTTTTTAATGTGTTATTTGGTCAAAGGTCAATATGGGAATATGGCTGTTCAAAAGCGCCATTTAGAGGTATTTCCTCGGTGGATCCCATTGGCGGAGTTGGATGATTTTGTTGGGTTAGTCATTAGTGTGGATAAAACGTGCTCTCTATCGACCAATCAGAATTCGAAAAAATCCAAATAAAGTAAACATTAGAGCCATCCTCCCTCCCGAAGATCGAAAGGGCAGCATTTGAACAACACAAGCCCACAAAATCTATGAACCCCATTATTCTCTGTTCTTGATAATTTCGGAATTTACGGTTTTGGGATTTTTTTGTTTAATTTTTTTTTCCCGAATGGATTGATTTGGAATTGCTGGCTATGAGCGTTTCAAGCACGTTTGCAGGAGCTAAGATTGAGACTTTGCTGGTCAGCAACACGACATCGTCTCCATTGTCGATGTCCGCTTCGGCTTCTCCGGCGACGCTTGGCCTGCTCTGCAAGCCAGTTGCGGCTGTGGCTCGAGTCAAGCGATGCCATTTGATTAAGAATAAAAGGAGTAATTCCAGGATCATCAGCGGTGAGGTTGCGCCAGATGCTTTTGTTCAGACCGTTGGCGAGAAAGTGGATTCCAATAATGTGGCTTCGGCTTCGGCTTCCAGTCTCTCGGCTCTGGAGCAGCTCAAAACCTCTGCTGCTGACAGTAAGGATTTTTTTTTTTTTTCTTTTGGATAATCTGGATTCATTCATTTGCTCTTGATGATTAGTGGTTGCACTTCCATTTTAACCTTTTAAAGTCTTTATTCATTCTCAAATTTTCCAATGTGAGCTAGTTTCAAGCTTTTAGAGTAAAAGTTTGCAATTAACTTAAGGCATTGATGAATTAGAAGATGTTTGGTCCTGCTTAAAAGCAGCTTTTAAGCACCACCTATCATGATAAGATGCCTTTCTTCTGTGTAACTTCAAGACAAACAATTTTCGATATTTTGGAATTATTATTTATTTAACATATTTGATTAGTTGTTGGAACCTCACAAAATAACAGTCTTTCTTTGTTTCGGTCAATTTAAAGTTTTCCTTCTAAATATGTTCATAATTCTAAGTTTTATATTTACTAAAATGAAATGCTTTTTGTGATACTCAATGCTTGCACTTATGTTTGTTTTATAACTATTGTAGGAGTCACCAGCATTCCTCTTTATAGCTTGTTTGGTTGTTGCTTAAAACCTACTTTTTCTTGGAAGTATATATACATAGGACCATGCTATGGGTACATAATTAAGTGTCCATAGGGGTGTCCACTTCCTCACATGGGGTGGACCTCACAATATTTTATTCAAGTGAGGTCCACCCCTATGTGAAGGAGTGGACACCCCTATGGACACATAATTATGTACAACAAGCATTATCCATATATATGTATATATATACACACACACATATGTATAAGTACGTTCTAAGCAACTTATAAACACATAAACTTGCTCTTAAATAAGGAAATGAAGTTCAAATATAATCAGTTGTTCGTATACAGTTTTGTGCAGTGCTCTGTGGCACTATGTAGTAACAAACATCCCATTTGAGTTTTTGCCATTACTTAAGTTTGATTCGTGACTTTGTTGACACTATAACCCCCGTTATTTGGAAATAATTCTTCTTCATTTTAGCATTTTTCATGAGTATCTCTATGTATTTGATGTTCCTGAAGCTATGTATTTGATTTGATTTAAGGATATACAAAGGAAAGGAGCAGTATCGTTGTGATCGGACTCAGTATCCATACTACACCGGTTGAAATGCGGGAGAAACTTGCTATTCCTGAAGCAGAGTGGCCAAGAGCTATTGGGGCACTATGTGGTCTGAATCATATTGAAGAAGCAGCTGTTCTTAGTACGTGTAACCGAATGGAAATCTACGTTTTAGCTCTTTCTCTCCATCGGGGGATTAAAGAAGTTACTGAATGGATGTCAAAGGTAATAATTTTTATATTACTTTTTCTGTTGTGTTTTATCGAGGACCTTGGAGTTTTCTTATTTGATGGTAAATTAAATTCTTTTCACTCAAATTTAGAAATCTATCACATAGTTCACCTTGCTCAACAATAACACAGCAGACTAGAACAACTAACCCTCCTTCCTAATAGATTTGGAGTATGCTATGTCAATCATCTTCGTGACTTTGCTAGATTTTCTGGAAGATGCAACTACAAGAAGTCGTGTTAGTTTTGTTCTATCCTCTCTTCAGACTTGTTCAACCAAGATCATGTCACTCTTATGCAACAGTCTCTTAAGGCCTATGCAAAACATTTCTCTACCACCTAAGTCGTTCTTCTCCCAATCAGGCACCACCCCATTGTTCGCATATTCTCATTAACATGGCAAATAGTGAAATGATCAAAATTTTAATAGCTTCCCTGCATGTTAAATAAGATGCTGTTTCTTCCCTTTTGGCTTCTTCACATCTCCATTATGCTATCTCCTTTCCTTTTTTTTTTTTTTGCAGCAGAACTAGATTTTGGAAGGAATTGGAATAAAGATTATCTATCCTGCATTCTTATCCTATGTGTTGCATATTTATTAACCATCATATTTATTTTTACGAAGATATAGTATGAATTTTGTGTTCTCATAATTGAATTTTTATGGTTTGCCAGATTAGTGGAATTCCTGTTTCAGAGATTTGTCAGCACAGGTTCTTGCTGTATGACAATGATGCAACACAACATCTCTTTGAAGTATCAGCTGGACTAGATTCCTTAGTATTGGGAGAAGGCCAAATCCTTGCTCAAGTGAAACAAGTTGTCAAAGTTGGACAAGGGGTTATGGGATTTGGGAGGAACATAAGCGGCCTCTTTAAGCACGCTATCACTGTTGGAAAGAGGGTTAGAACTGAAACGAACATTGCAGCCGGGGCAGTTTCTGTAAGTTCAGCTGCAGTAGAATTGGCTTTGATGAAGCTTCCTGAATCCTCCCATGCCACTGCGAGGATGTTAGTGATTGGTGCGGGAAAGATGGGAAAGCTTGTGATCAAACACTTGGTGGCCAAAGGGTGCACAAAATTGGTGGTCGTGAATAGAAGTGAAGAACGAGTTGCTGCCATTCCTGAGGAGATTAAGGATGTCGAAATAACCTACAAACCCCTGGAAGAAATGCTAAGCTGTGCAGCTGAAGCAGATGTAGTTTTTACCAGCACTGCATCAGAAACTCCATTGTTTTTGAAAGAGCATGTGACAGACCTAATACCTGTTTGTGAAAATGTTGGGGGATTGAGACTTTTCATTGATATATCTGTTCCAAGGAATGTGGGGTCGTGTGTTAATGATCTCGAGACTGCACGAGTGTACAACGTTGATGATCTTAAGGAGGTCGTGGCTGCTAATAAAGAGGATAGACTCAGGAAGGCAATGGAAGCTCAGGCAATTATTGGGGAGGAGTCAAAACAATTTGAAGCCTGGCGGGATTCACTAGAGACTGTCCCAACTATCAAGAAACTGAGAGCATATGCTGAGAGAATAAGAACTGCAGAACTCGAAAAATGCTTGTCGAAATTTGATGATGATATTCCGAAGAAGATGAGGAAGGCAGTGGATGATCTTAGTCGAGGGATCATAAACAAGATCCTTCATGGTCCAATGCAGCATCTAAGATGTGATGGGAGTGATAGCCGGACATTGAGCGAGACACTTGAGAATATGCATGCACTTAATAGAATGTTCAGTCTGGAGACAGAGATTTCTGTGTTGGAACAGAAGATTCGATCTAAGGTAGAACAAAATCAGAAGTAAGCTCTGTGTCTGTGTCATCTTTTACTATAATAGTTCTTTTGAGTGCCAAAATTGCACATTTTTCAGTGGGATACATTAATGGGACTAGAGTTTCTTTTCAAAGAACCTTTCATGTCGATATTTTATTTGTTGGAAATCTCTAATCGTCTCTGTTAGTGTCTATCCATCTTTGTACAAGGTATAATAGATGTGAGTTTGGTCCATGTTTCGGATGATGTGTTGCAGGTGTCTTTCACTTTATATACTATTGTAATTTCATTTACTGATTACTTTGAAAATAAATAGCATCTTGATTCTCTTGATCTATTGTTATTTTCTCTTCCGATATCCATAGAGGATATGCTTTTGAATTGCATTATTTGAGCAAGAATTTGTTGAATGAAATGCAGAAGAAAAGGTGGGATTTTTAATTGATTAGACTGGTATGGATTACACCACATTTTCTCATGAATTTTTCAACAAAGCATTCTTGTTCATACTGTTAGCTTCGCTATTTCTTGTTTTACCAAAATATTAGCCCTTGTTCGTCCATCATTGTTTCAAAATTCACCCTCAAATTCATTTTTAACCCCACATTCGCACAATAAAATACTTTTAGGGTAAAATCAAAACTCTTTCTTATTTTTTAGTCACACATTCTTCAAAAATTCACTATTTCAAAACCCATTTTCCTATTTTAATGATAAACAATCAGGGATTTAATGCAATCAGATCATTCACAATCACAAAATGTCTAGTTAATTTTTGTATGCAACTTCTTATTTTTCACATTTAAATCAAGGCATGGATTTACGAAGTTCTTCGAACATGTTGCTTTTATTTATTTATTATTATTAGTTTTAAATTTTTTGAAAGGGTAATACACTACTCAACTTGTGGTCTCGCTGCAATTTGGTCCACAATTTTTTGGTGCGGACTTGAGTAGCTGGAAGTGGTAGATGTTTATCGCATGTGTAGAAAAAATTACTTAATAAATTTTTTTTTGAATAAAAAAACATAAATTATTTACTTGACAGGATAAACTTTCCATTTTATCCGAGTCTATTGAAAAATGAGCATTTGTTCTGGAATATAGCCTGCTGTACAGGGCAGATACTAAAAGAGAAGACAATATTGGAAGATATTTCTTGTATTCATTATATTCAATAGGGTGTATATATATATACATGATTACAGAGATGAGTATGTAGGGAAATGATTTACAATGAATATAAATATCCCTAAAATCAAGTTAATGGATCAGCAATGGACTGATCTTGTAGGCATGGGATCCGACTGGGATATGGGGGATATGGAAGGACTGATCTTGTGGGCATGGGATCCGGCTGAGATATGGAAATATCTTTAACATTCCCCCTCAAGCTAAGGGGTGGTGGAGACACCTGCAGCTTGTCTTTGAGGAGCAAAAACATTGTAGCCGTGTGGCCCTTTGTGAACAGATCAGCAACTTGGTGTTTCGTCGGAATAAATTTGACCAGAATATCTCCATTGACAACTTTGTCCCTGATAAGGTGATAATCGATTTCAATATGTTTGGTCCTTGCATGGAAACCGGGATTAGAGGCAAGGGAAAGAGCACTTGAATTATCACACCAGAGAACCGGAGGTGAGGTGAGTGGGACATGCAATTCTTTGAACAACATTCGAAGCCAGTAAAGTTCTGCGGCAGTGATCGACATGGCACGATAATCAGCTTCCGTGCTAGATCGAGATACGACAGATTGTTTCTTAGCTCCCCAAGATATAAGACAAGAGCCAAGAAAAATTCCAAATCCAGTAGTGGATTTTCTATCATCAGGATTGCCAGCCCAATCCGCATCACTGCACGCAGTTAATTGAAGAGAGTCACAAGTATAGAGTAAGCCATGGTCGAGAGTCCCCTTTAAGTAACAGAGCACTCTCTTGGCAGCGGTCCAATGGGTAGTTGTAGGGCTGTGTACATGTTGACATAATTGATTGACTGAATATGCAATTTCAGGCCTTGTGATTGTACAGTATTGAAGAACGCCAACAACATGGCGGTATTTAGTGGGGTCTAATAAAATCTCACTATCAAATTTAGACATTTTGGAGCCGGAGACACATGGTGCTGCATATGGCTTAGATCCGGTCATCTTGACCTGGTTTAGAAGATCCAGAATATATTTCGCCTGGCATAGATGCAAACTGTTATTTGTCCGAGTGGCTTGAATCCCTAAAAAGAAACCAACGGGCCCAAGGTCCTTAAGAGGGAATTCCTTTTGAAGCTGCTGAATAATGTCCATAATGAACTCATGATTTGTACCTGTGATAATTATGTCATCCACATAGATTAGAATAAAAATATGGAATGAGTCTGAGTGATAAGTAAATAGGGAGGTATTCACAAGAGAAGCAATGAAGCCTAGATCCAATAGGACAGTGGACAATCGATAGAACCAAGCTCGAGGGGCTTGCTTTAGACTATATATTGCTTTGTGAAGACGACAAACATGATTAGGAGATTGGGTATCTATGAACCCTTGAGGTTGTTCCATGAAGACCTCTTCAGTAAGATTTCAATGTAAAAAGGCATTGGAGACATCAAGTTGTCTAATCGGCCACTGAAAATGGTTTACTAAGGCAAGAACTAGCCGAATGGTGGTAGGCTTGATGACTGGGCTAAAAGTCTCAGTATAGTCAACCCCACTTTTCTGTTGTAAGCCCTTGGCCACAAGGCGGGCTTTGAACCGATCAATAGAACCATCCGAATGTTGTTTAATTTTGTATACCCATTTTGTGTGAATTATATTACAAGAGTGAGGCTGGGGACACAGGGTCCAAGTTCCATTACGAATAAGAGCATCATATTCTTGTTGCATGGCTTCCATCCAACGAAGGTCAGTTTTGGCCTTGGTGAATGACGATGGTTCCACATGAGAAAGCAAGGTATGAAAAGCAGTTATGGGATGTTTGGTAGAATAATACAAAGTAAATTCCAGAAATTGTTTTGGATGAGAGGTTCCTGTTTTGGAACGGGTTTGCATGGCATGATGAGGTGGAAAAGAGATAGTGGGGATCGTGAGATCTTCGGGAAAAAAAGGTATGATGTCGTGATTAAAGGTGATGGACTATTGGAAGGAGGTTCGGGTGAGAAATTTTGAGGGGGCACAATTTGAGGTAGGGCATTACCTAAATTTGAATTGTAAGAGATTTGTGGAGATGGAGGGACATTAGGAACAGATGATGGGGAAAAAGTAGTGATACAAGGGTTAGTTGCTAAAATTGAGGAAAATGGAGGGAGTATAACCTGTGAAGGAGTAGAGGCCAAACTTGAGTAGGCACGGGTGATGAGGGCTGCACCAATCCAGGATAAGAGTCTTCATCAAATACAACATGACGAGAAATATGGACTTTTTGGAGAGTGGGATCAAAGCAGTGGTACCCCTTGTGACCCGAGCTATAACCAAGGAAAATACATGATTTGGTCCTAAAATCTAACTTGTTAGCTGTATAGGGACGTAGAAGAGGATAGCAAGTAATCCAAAATTTCGGAGATGTTGGTAATCGGGTGGAATGGCAAACAATTTCTGGTATGGACTGACATTAGCCAAAACTGGAGTAGGGAGCCGATTAATTAGGTAAACTGCTGTATCAAAACCATCTATCCAAAATCGTTTGGGAAGTTTGGATTGAGCAAGGAGGGTGAGTCCCATTTCAAGTATGTGGCGTAGTTTTCTCTCTGCTAAGCCATTCTGTTATGAAGTGTGGGGACAAGATTGTCTATGGAAATTTCCATGTTGGGTGAGAAAAGAGGAAAATTGTTTTGAATTAAATTCACCTCGCCGCCAGTCTGAAATTTCTTGATTTTGTCGGAAAGTAAATTTTTTGTAAGACATTTGAATTTCACAAAGTTAGCAAATACTTCCGATTTATGACGCATAGGATAAAACCATGTAAATCGAGTGAAGTCATCTATGAATATCACGTAGTAATGACAACCACTTGTAGAAGGGACGGGGGCCGTCCAAACATCAGAGTGAATTAATTCGAGAGGAGCATGTGTTTGATGATTGGAGTCAGTAAATGGGAGTTTCTTGCTTTTGCCAAGTTGACAAGATTCACAAATAGTACTTTTATTTATTTCATCAGAAACAGGTAAATGCTGAGATTTAATTAAAGATTGAACAATTTTATTAGCTGGATGTCCGAGTCTTGAGTGCCATCCAGATGGGGTAGTTTTGACACCTAAAAAAGCAATGGAAAAGGATGGATGAGTAGTTGATGATGGCTTCTTATTCAGTTGAAGTGGATACATCCCATTTTCACTGTACCAAAAGAGTTGCCCCTGTCTTGGTGTCCTTCACAAAGAAATGAGAAGCAGTGAGTTCAAAATAGCAACTATTATCTAAACAAAATTTTTTGTATAGACAAGAGGTTAGTTGCAGTAGAGGGACAATAGAGAATATTTTTAAAAGCAAAGGTGGAATGTGCAGATTTAATAAGAGTAGAACCGGTATTGGATATTAGGAGTCCATCGCCATTACCAACCGCCATGGTTTCCCTTCCTTGAAATGGTTGCTTGTCAGTCAGAAAGACTTCTTCAATAGTAATGTGATTATTGGCCCCACTGTCAAGGTACCAAGTGGTGCCTTCAATGGTGGCATTAGTCTGAGAAACCATGGCTGCAAGTTGGGCCGGAGGGTGTCGCCCTTGATAGGAGAAATCCATCCGGTGGAAGCAATCCAAGGCACTGTGACTGCTTTTACCACAAATCTGGCAATGAACTCGAGGAGTAGAGTTGTTTCCGCTAGTATGAGTGGGGAAAGAGTTATTCGAGGGCTTATGTTGTACAGGAGCCCGAGAGGAATATTTGGGAGAAGGTCCTCGAGGTCCATTAGGACGGCGGGAAGGTGGCTTCCCTGGTTTTGTGGACAGTAGAGCAAAGCTATTGGTAACTGCGGAAATATGTTGTTGGTGATGCAATAAGTTTTCATAGCTCAAAAGTTCTGCCTGGAAATCTTCAAAGGAAAAAGCCTTATCACGAATAGCAAATGAGAAGGCGGTGACAAAGGATGTGTATGAGGAGTTAAGTCCGCTGATAAGAAAGGAAATAAGGTCCTCATCAGGAACGGGTTTGCCAATGGCAGCCAATTGATCAGCCCAGAGTTTAGTGGAGGCAAGGAACTTGGAACAAGATCTGTTACCTTGCTGCAAGGTCTGGAGTTGGCGCTTCAATTGAGCAATGCGTGATGGAGAATGAGAGGCAAAACGTGTTGTCAAAGCTTGCCAAACCTGTCGATCAGTGTTGAGTCCATAAACAGTGGATAGCACTTTCTCAGTGAGGGTGGCATTGATCCAACTAATAAGGCATTGGTCCTTCTTGGTCCAGAGAACAAATGCTGGATTTATAAACGAGGAGACAGTTCCATTAGCCGAGGGAAGAAACTGAGCGGGGCAGATGTCAATTCCATCCACTATGCCGAGAAGATCATGGGTCCTAAGAATTGGTAAAAATTGTAACAGCCATAGTAGGTAGTTGGCACCATCTAACTTGATGGAAATGAGTTGGGAAATATTGGGAAAGGAGAAGGTGGTGGAGAAAGTATTTGATTCAGCCATAGGGACAATGTTTTTAGGATTAATGTGCGTGAGCAAGTGGCTCTGATACCATAAAAGAGAAGACAATATTGGAAAATATTTCTTGTATTCATTATATTCAATAGGGTGTGTATATATACATGATTACAAAGATGAGTATGTAGGGAAATGATTTACAATGAATATAAATATCCCTAAAATCAAGTTAATGGATCAGTAATAGACTGATCTTGTGGGCATGGGATCCGGTTGGGATATGAGGGATATGGAAGGACTGATCTTGTGGGCATGGGATCCAGCTGAGATATGGAAATATCTCTAACAGATACAAGGGAATGGGGTGGGTGATTAAAGCAGGGTTTTTTGTTCTGATATCAAGCTGTAACACACCAAGTTTCAAAGAAACCTAATGTTTTACTAAAACGGTCTTGCTACATGTACATTCGAGATGACATCCCGGATGACATTCCCCCTCACAATAAGGGGGCCATGATTATTTTATTGGAGCGTGGGCCCCCCTTCTTGTGAGGAGAATGTCATCCCGAATGTCCAAATAGCAAAATTCTTACTAAAAACATCATTACGTCACATTCAAGCTTAAATAAAAAAGCAGGTTATACAAGTCAATCTAATTTGTCAAAATCAAACTCAGCCCCTGTTTGGTACACCTTTTTTTTATTATTATTCTACTCATTTTTAACCACATATTATTCAATAAAATAATATTTTCCATCACATCAATAATTTTTCATTCTCTTTCAACCACATATTTATCATTCATTACATAAAAAAAAATTCATTTTCCCCCAAAAATAGCTATCAAACAGGGGCTCAACTTTATTTCAAAATAACTTAAAAACCAAGTGTTAGAGAGTAACTTGTTTTGGAAGATAACAACAAAATTATAATCATACTTGATAGATTCAATTAAATGAATTATATGACAATGCATTTAAGTAGATATATTATTTAATCTCACCCAAATTGATAAGTGACATTAGTGGTGATAAATAACATTATTCAATTGCTAAATGCTATTCTAGAAATTTAGAAGTATGGAAATGTTTATATTTCTTGCACACATTCCCACCATGCCATCCATTCCAATACGTCGCTAACCTAACAAGAAGGAAAGGAAGGGGTGACTTTTGGAAAAAAAAAAATCAAAAAAATTATTACTACTCTTTTTCATGTCCAAGAATAGTACTGATTTTTTTCCCTATCAATTAACCAATTAAAATTAATTAATTACAAAAATATAGATTTTAGACTTCAAGTTCACGAGTACATCAGAATTAACTCCTACGGCAATGGTATGTCAGAGTTGGCTCATGACCTATGTATGTGTCAAGTTACCAGAAGTTCACAATACGAGTTTTTATCGAGTGAATTACCCAAAAGATCATTGAATTTTACATAAGGTTTACACCAAGTCACTGAACTTTAAAAATCACCTAAATCATCACTGAATTTTGCAAAAGATTTTCATGGGGTCATTGAACTTTAAAAATCACCCAATTCATCACTTAACTTTGTAAAAGATTTTCACCGGGTCATTGAATTTTGCAAAATGTTTCGTAGGAGATCAATGAATTAGTGACCCCTGGGAAACATTTTGCAAAGTTTAGTGATGAATGATGTGATTTTCAAAGTTCAGTGACCCCATAATTTTTTTTTGCAAAGTTCAGTGATAACTTGGATGATTTTTAAAATTCAGTGACTTGGTGGAAACCTTATGTAAAGTTCAGTGATCTTTTGGGTAATTCACTCATTTTTATTCAAAAGCAAATAAAATTCAAATACACAATAGAACGTGATAAATTTCTAAAAAAAACATCCACGAGCCCTTATGTCAAAGGTAAAAATATTCACTACAACAAAATGTTACAACCGTCTTAAAGTTTTCGCAATTAAAACATAGAGAAATGCTAGAAGTACATAGATCTGTTTTACAGATCCCTACCAGGGCACACACATGATGGGACCCACAAATTTATTTATTTTTAAATACACCTTGGGGCCCATCCCACAGTAACGAGCCTTCTGTGAACTAATGCCCTGCGTACAGGCCCTGTGAACTAATGCCCTGTACGCAGGGCATTAGTCTAAAACATAACACTAAACCCACAAACCTTGGCCTAACACCACTCTGGTTGTACCCAGAACCTTTAACAAATTGGAATAAGCACATGTTCTTATCTTTGTCGAGATGCCTTTACTATAGTGAATACACGAATACACAATTGATTATTTCTTCAAAAGCTTGAATTACAAAGATGCCAAAACCTCTCTTTTCAATTTTATTTGAGCATCTATCCACTATTCTCCTCACGGATAATTAGCAAAAAACATCTATATCATTTGTACTCATTACGAAAATGGTCCCTATCGTTTCAAACTTAACATTTACACTATTATTTCAAACACTATTATTTCAAACATCTCTTGTGAAATTGGTCTTTTCCGTTATATTCCATTAAATTCTTCCTTTACATGTGTAATTTCTTGCAAAACATCCCTATCGTTTGCTTTCATTATGCAAATAGTTCCTGTTGTTTCAACTTTGATATTGGACATTTCTTTACTTAACATGTCATTATCATCTATTTTACCCATTATAATATTGTAAAATGACTAATTTATTATCATCTTTAAAAACACAAATAGAAAAAAAGAAATAATATAAAAAATTGCATCTAGAGTTTCATGTTTTTAAAAAAAGTACAAACGAGTATCACGTGAAATAATTTAAAACATTCTAATAAAAGAAAAAAATATTTTATTCTTCCAATAAACCCACATACCCCTACGTCAATCCCCTATACTCAACCACCACAAAAGTAATTAAAAAGATAAGTATAATAAAAGTAAAAATAGAATAAAAAATAGAATGTTATATTTCTATTATTAGAATGTTATAAATTGTTTTACATGAGATTCATTTGTTATTTTCAAAAAAACTAGAAGCTCTAGATACAATTTTTTTAAATATTATTTCTTTTTTATTTTTTTATTTAAAGATGATCATAAATTAGTCATTTTATAATATTATGATGGAGAAAATGGATGGTAAATACATTTTAAGTAAATAAATGTTTACCTGAGTGTCTAAATGTTAAAATTGAAATGATATGGATTATTTGCATAATTAAAGCAAACAAAAGGGACGTTTTGCGTTAAATTACACATATTTAATGGAAGGATTTAACAGATTACGATGTAAATGATCAATTCTACAAGAAATGTTTGAAATGAGGGTGTAAATGAGAAGTTTGAAATGATAGGGATTTTTTTTGTTAATTACCCTTCTCCTCACTGTAGCCATCTTTTTTAGTGCAAGTGTGTGCCCTAATTTTATGGTCGTTCAAGTGGTTCAAAAAATTTCCTTAGAGTCATTTTTAAATAAAAATAAAGACTCATAATCGCCTAAACCATATATGTACAATATCGTGACAAGTAATAAAGTGGATGATGTGATCCATGGAACGAATGCAAGTCCGGGCAAAGATCCGTTGATCGTTGACGAATGTCCTATTACTAGGTCGCGAGCGAAGAGGGTCAAAGAAGTGATGAGATCACCTTCTCAATCCACAGTGGATGAAACATTGATCGTGACAAGCAAAGATGCAAGTTTCATGTTGGGTTCGGAATAAGACACGAAGTGGATCAACTTCATTCAAGCAATGGACAAAGGAGTAGAATAAGGCAATTATGCTACCACATAGTTATATTAGCTATGGGACCGTATAGTGCCTTGCAGAAATCTGACTGGGAGAGTTGAAGTGTTCTATGCGACCGCTAAGAGCAAAGTTGTGCGCGAATTTTTCAAATTTCTCGATATCTTTTATTTATGTTTAACTCTATTTTATAATATCTTTTAGTATGTTTAGACCTTAATTCCCTTTTTGTTAGGGTTTTATGAGTTCCCTATAAATAAAACTTACTATTTATATTGTAAAACAACTTTATTCGTTATATCAAAGAGAAAGATTAATTTTATGAGTATATTTGCTTTTCAATTCATTGTTCTTTATTGAACTTACCAATAATTGGGTCTTGTGGTGTTCAAATAATTTGGGTATTCTTGAATCTTATGATCATGGGGTCAACATATTGTCGGCGATTGTGTTGGTTCTTTGATTCAATATTTTTAGGTCAGGTTCTAAACGTTGATTTCTTGACTTTTTTTGAGTTTGAATCAATCTCATGTGAGTTTCGTAGCTACTATTGCTACATGGGTTCGCACCAATTGGTATAAGAGTTTGTGCTCCAAAAATAAAGGTTATATCATTTTTCCTTTTTGTTTGAGTCATTTATTTCTTTTCCTTTCATTTTTCGCCTTCTTCATCTTTTGAGTTTTTAATTCATAAAAGTAACAAAATAAATTTAAAATTTATTTTTGTGGCTGGTACCATAGTTGAATTTACGAGTAAAAAATTCAAATTTTGAAAAAAAAAAGAAATTATTTCGAAAATTATCAACTGTATACAATTTCATTTTTTGAGTAAAAAAATAGAATTTTATATCTATATATACCAAACGTGTCCAATCCAAAATTCAAGAACCACTTTCTTGGATTAATATTAGTTTCCATTCAAAGTGTTAAGTTCTTTTGCTTATTTCTTTTCTTCTTTATTGACTTTTCTAAGTTACATTTTCTCACTCGCATCCTAGTTTGAATTCTTCGAGAATAAAACTTAGTTGATGTCAAGTTAGTTATTTGATGTACTTGCATGAAAGCATTGAGTGAAAAAAAGGCAAGAGCGGTGATACTAATAGAGGGAAAAAGCTTATTTGAGTGATACTCGAGTGTATACAGGTTAGACAAATAATTACTTTATATTTAGGATGTCCGATAGAGACGATTCTACGTCAAGCATGAGCAACAATCAGGTCAACATGTTGGAGGAGTTAATACGAAAATTCGAGAGATTGTTTGAAAATGTAAGAGACATGTTGGATAGGTAAGAGGCGTGGATGGAGATGCAAGACCCATTGCTTGCCAATTTACGTAGGGAACAACCTAGATGAGTTTCCTATGCAAGGAGGTAAGATAGGTGGGAGCCTAGGATGGAGATTCGTGGTGAATATGAAACGGGTAGTGACATTGATGATAATGTATTAGTAGATGCCGAATTAGGAAGAATGAGGGATAAAGAAGTTATGTGTGAAAGGAGGGGTAGAGATCTTGTTGGAGATGAAGTTGATTTACGTATGGGCAATATCAAAATGATAATTCCTTCATTCAAAGGAGTAGGCAAAGAAGATAGAGTTGATATTTGATTGTCACAACTACTCGGATGAAAATAAGGTAAATATTGCAGTACTTAAGTTTACTGTTTATGCTATTACTTGGTGGGATCTAGTGGTGACATTTAGAATGAGGAATCGTAAGAGACCTATTAATACATGTGAAGAATTGAAGGCTATCACGAGGAAGAGGTTCGTGCCTAATCATTACTGTAGGGAGCTTCATAAAAAATTGCAAAGTTTCTACCAAGGTTCCAGAGTGTGAATGATTATCATAAGCAGATGGAGATTGTTATGATTAAGGAGAATGTTGAGGAGGATAGAAATGCCACCATGGCCTGATTTTTGAATGATTTGAATAAAAAAATAGTTAATATGGTGGAATTGCAACATTATGTGAAGTTGGAGGGCATGCTACATGTAACTATGAAGGTGGAAAGACAACTGAGGGGGTGAATGAAACCAAGCTTTGTACAACAAGCTTAATTCTTAGTATTGTGGCTACTCTACTTTGGAATGCGCCGACTTCCATCATTGTGACATTCAATGGTTGATTAACGTGAAACAGTTGTCACTCTTGTTCCTTTTGTTTATAAAATGAAACACCCTACATGTACAGAAAAAAGGTTTACAGAACCCTTACAGAAAAGACACACATAGGGTGGGTGAGTGATTTTTTTGACAATAAAATATTTATATTGACCCATGTGAGGTACATAATTTTTCTTATAAAATTTCGGTAATCAAGGAAATCTATCTTCAAATAGTGAAATAAAAAATACATACACATGTAATTTACCATAGTTTTAGGACGTATTATTTAAAAAATTTAGGACATATTAATTTTAAAAAATCTAAAATGAAAATTTTAATTTTTAAATTAATTAACTCACTAAAATGACCTGATTTATCAATTGTTTTTAAAGTTCACCTAACTTAAATTTAAATACACAATTTTGCTCAATATTTAATCTAATTCAAAAATTTGAGCCTAACTAGGGTCTCATCAACAGAGATTTTAATAAATTTTAAAATATCATAAATTCTAATGAATTTTGGAAATTTGAATAGATTTCTAAAAATTCCATAAGAAATAAATAATTACGTTAAATTAACAAAAATATTAAATTCATTAATAAATATAAAAAAATATAGTACAATTAGTAGAAATATGAATTTCAATATTATGATATTACGAAATCAAAATATCATTACAATTTTATTCTCGAAATTCGTATCTTTTTTTAAAAAATAAAAATAAAAACAAAAACAAACAATGCACTTATTTTTATGTATCGTTTTCTTTAAATAAAAATAGATTAATGTACATATGTGATTGTTGTAATATATTTCGTGTTAATTTTAAATAATCGTATTTGTTATATTTAAAAAAATTTGTATTCTTATTTTAAATAATTCATTAATTATTTTTTTTTACATTTAAAATTTATTTTATATGTAAATAATAATAATAATAATAATAATAATTGTATTAAAAAATATATAACACAAATGATATAAATACCTCTCATCAATTGCTTTCATTAATGAAAAAAAAAAGGGCAAACTTGATTTTGGTACAACAATATTCACTTTGCACCATTTTGCACCAAAATTGTGCAAAGTTTGGCGCTCCATTGGAGACCATTTACACCAAAATTTGGTTTTTTTTTTATGCAATGGTGAAACCATTGGAGTGGCTAGAAATCAAATGTAATTCCCCGTCCAAGTTTGTAATAGTTTTGAAGATCAATTTCTACGGGATAAAGTTCTTACTCTTGTAGTCGTTTATAGAGAAGAAAGTGTTAAAATAATAATAATAATCCCTCACATATTAAAAGAGTGGGGGGATGGTTACTGTAGAAACTATCGTCATATCTGAGAGATGCCGTGCGAGAGAGAAAAATCAAGGGTTTTCCTTAGGTGCGAGAGAGAAAATCAAGGGTTTTTCCTTAGGAAATCGACTTTCTTTGCCTCCGTGCGAGAGAGAAAAATCAAGGGTTTTCTTTAGGAAATCGACTTTCTTTGCCTCCCGTCGCTAGCACACTGCTCCTATACCATATGCACAAACACTATATTCCGATGACCACAGGTTCTTGGGAGTCAGTAGGGTCAAAAATTAGGTCTTCCTTTTCACTTTTTTTGTCGACATCCCTAAGCCGTTTGGAAGTGAATTGGGTGTAAAGTCTTCCTCTCCGTTTTTGTGGTTCCAGACATTTCTTTCATCTGATTTCTGAGAGACGTTGTGCGAGGGAGAAGAATCAAGGGTTTTCGTTCCTATAGCGTCGGACGCTTTGGTGGTTGGGGTTTCGGCAAGGGAACCAATTAAGATGGAAATGACCGCGATTACAACAGACCAAGAGGAAATGGTTTCTATAGGCAAGCTCCTCGACAAGAAAGATCTTTCTCTGGCTACCAAGAAGAATCAAAGAATGGGAAAAAGTCATCAGAATGAACAAACTTATCGTTTTGATGCTTAGAGACAGTTTTCCAACAAGTAATTTTCAAAGATCACGTTCATATTCATAATTTTTCTGTTTCCAATATTATGGAAGTAAATTAATCATATATGCTGGGAAGAGTAATTGTAATAGTTGTGTTTGGGTTACTATCTGTAATTTTTGTTACATTTATATACTAATTTATGCAAATTTGTGCCCGAGGCATCTGGACCTATTTAGCTTGCTGTTGGGAAAATATCATGGTGGGCACCAATTTCTTGAAGTATATTGAAACAATTTTTGGTGTGAAGCGTAATTGACTAAAATCTGGTTGCTTTTACATTGATTAAGATGTGATTATTGATTTTAATAACAATTGATTCTCTTATCTTTCCTCTCATTCCTTTTAACTCACATTTTAGTGGCAATTCTCTGTCATCTATGCTTATCTTATCTCAATCATTTCGTTAAGAGCTTTGTAGACTGCCTGGAATGATTATTGATGTTGATAATTTGTCTAATGATGAAGATTGGTGTAAATAACAGGAGTTTTGATGATGGGTTTCCGAATCTTTTCATTAACAATGCACAAGATATCTGAGGACACCATGTTGCCTTTTTAGCATCTTTCAGCTCACCTGCAGTCATCTTTGAACAGCTTTCAGTAATTTATGCACTTCCAAGGCTGTTCACTGCCTCGTTTACATTGGTGTTACCTTTCTTTCCAACTGGCTCATTTGAAAGAATGGAAGATGAAGGGGATGTTGCAACCGCATTTACCTTGGCTAGGATGCTATCAAGTGTTCCTATATCAAGGGTGGTCCAACCAGTTTAGTTGTCTATGATATACATGCTTTGCAGGTTAGTTTCTCTTACATTCTTTGTATTTCTTCATTTATGTTGCTCGGTCGAGAAGTTACTTGTTGGATCTATACATTTTATTTACAATTTTTTATTGAATTTCAGTTCTCTTTTCTTTTCTGGTGTTGTGATGTTGTGAAAAATACCTATGGCTGTATTAGGTTCACAAGTTTTTATGTTTTAATTGTTAGATTAACACTAATGCTAAGAGAAAGGACTAAAGAAAGTGTGAGGTCATGGAATTATGGTTACTGATTTAGTCCCAAATTGTTAGTTAAATAATGTGAAAATTAGTTTGTTAACATACAGATATATGGCCTACAACACCTTAAAAAATAACGAAGGACAATGTTAACCTTGGACTTTGGCAAGGTGCACTTTCTTATTCCCCAATGAACACTTTCAATTTAATTGTGTTATTGTTCTAATGGAACACTCTGAATACTCCTTCAGATTAACACGCTGATTACTGTTAAGCGTCCAGCTAATTAAAAGCTCATTGGTTCTTCTGTTTTCTAATTCATATCAAAATCAAACTCCAATTCTATCATTTGATATCAGCACAATGATTGCATTTTGTAATAGCCCATGTTATTTGTTGAAATTTGTTAAATGATTCAATTTTGAAGAACTTGTAGTGTATTTATTCTCATGTAGAGGAGAGATGTTTATGGTGCTTGGGAATAGTACCTTGGGTTAGAGCATTCTGACACGATACCTAAAAGGACTTATACCGCAAACCAGGTGAATTCTTTGAATCTTTTCTGTTCAAGTATGATTTTAGAGTATTGCTGCCAATGAAATGGAAAATTTGTACAGGAAAAGCATGCCATTTTAAAACTATTTTTGAAATTTGACGTGAACTCCAATTGTTAGTAATACTTGTGTGGGGCTTTTTCACGATGAATGCTCTCTTCACTAAAGGAAATAAATATTTGCTAGGCGTAATTTCCTATCCTAATAACTTTTGAGCTTTCTACTAATTGCAGAATCTCCACATTTGAGAAAGCTGTGAAAATATATAACTAAACGGAAATTGTTTCTTAATATTCTTACTCCGAGGCAACACTGAAAATGTGAAGAACTTGAAATCTGATATTAGTAAATGAGAGTATAAGGTGGAAAAGAGGATAGCTGATCATTTTATTCTTCCTCCGTGTTTCTGTGCATTTGGTGCTTTGTTAGACTACACTTGATTTTTGACTTGGAATGGGAAAGAGGAGCTTTCACTACCTAATGTAATTTGCTTTTAGTGTTTGGTATAATATACTTGCTTTCTCCAAGAATTTTTATGGTTCCTTCGTAATTTTATCCTACATATCAAGATTTTGGTTAACGGTGTTGTAAAGTGGGTATAGTAGCCGACTTATTTTTCATTTCCATTTATTTTCTTACGCCCTTTTCTTTGTTGTATTTCAAATTATATGATCGGGTTGTTAAAGAAACAATTATGCTTCTTTTTAGTGGAGATCCATATTAATACTCTCTCTCTCTCTCGCACACAGTGTAACATTGCGTTTTTTATGGGTGTTCAAATTGATGTTTGAGAGATGATTTCTACAGTCGAAAAAAAAATGATAGAGCAGAGAGAATTAAAACCATTAAATATTGATAGCCGACACAAATTGGAGAAACTATGTGAGTCCATTTTTACCACTCTATTTGAGTTCAGCAACATGGAGCGGCAAAAAAAGGGATGTGTGCTTTTGATAATGTTGCACGTGTGAATCATATAGGATTGCTTAACTGATTGTTAATGGTTTTGTTAACTTTTCCATTTGAGTTCTGCAACCTCATCTTGTGCAGATACGTAGCTATATATAAATGGTTGTGTCACAACGAGATTTGTTGTTTGATTTTCTTTTCAAGCGTATTTCAATTTGCTTTGGGTTAATGCTTCTTCAAATAAATGTGCTGGTGTAATATTGATTCCATCTACACTTTAGCTGCATGCAAGCTGCATATTCTTTTTGTTGTTTGATTTTCTTTTCAAGCGTATTTCAATTTGCTTTGGGTTAATGCTTCTTCAAATAAATGTGCTGGTGTAATATTGATTCCATCTACACTTTAGCTGCATGCAAGCTGCATATTCTTGTGGTGCGATATTTCAAGAATCCCTAGCTGATCATCACTTGAAGATGTAGGATTGTTACATTTAAGTAATTGAGAGAGAGAGAAAAAGTGCAATGAACTGAAAGCATCATAAGGTACATGAGAAGCCCACTTCAAGACTAAGTGAGAGCCACAAATGAATTCAGAGTGCTTTTCTTGCTATTTCTATGTTGGTATCTCAGTTTACTCTTCCTTTATAAAATACTAATCATATGAGCGTAAATATTTCTTTCTGGATTCACTAGATCTTTCTGCCATTTTCTTGTTGTAGGTTTGATAAGGAGCTAAACAAGGAAGTTGCCATAAAGGTCATCGATTTAGAAAAGTTGTGAGTAAACAAACTTTGATCATTTTTGTTAAAAAATATGAGATCCTTGTTTTTTTAATCGATTATGGTGACTTTATTTATCTGAGAATCGTTCTTTTATGCATATGCTTGGTAAGAAAGGAACTATTTGTCATTTTTTACTACCACTGCTTCTTATCTTAAGTTCTATAAATTTTTATTTAGTACAGTATTATTGATTGCTGTTTATGTTTCATCTTGATTTTGTTGACGTTTTGATTGTTTTGTTTGCGTATAAGTATTAATTATGATTGTGAAATTTTATGACAATATGATGCTTTCGACGGGCAATGCTCTCTATAGGACTAAATAAGCTGCAGTTATATTCGTCTGAATTATTGTGCCAGGATATTAGAGGAAGTAGTTTCACAAGCTGAAATGTAAATCGTCTTAAAGTTCTCTGTTCTTTAGATATGGGTAAAGTGGTGCTTGGGATTTGTGAAGATGACGGTTTTGGGATTATGGTTATTTTAAAAACATAAATTTTCATTTGCGGATTATAAAGTTCTGATTTGATCATATTTTTTTGAGTTGCAAATTTTCCCTTTTCTTTGTATTGAATTGTTCAACTCACTTATCTAATTTTACATGCAGTCTCTGTTTCTTGGATTGTGGTTGACATCAATAACTCCTAATTCATACAAGGTATCTGAAACATATCTGAAGGTCAGTCTTCAATAATGCAAATCGGGTTTGGTTACTTAATTTTTGTTTTAGTTTGATTTGTTTCTTAACGGGGATGATTATTTTTATTCCTTCCAAATTTGACTATTGAGATAAAAATATTTGCAATTGATTTAATTTTTTGCATACGGTCCTCGATACATTGTTAATAATTTTTAATTATTTCCCGTGTTCATAAACATTCTTAGGATATCATTAATTCTATGTAACTAATTCAGTCAATTTTGAGTCGAGTAACCAATATGAATTTGCCCATGTTCATAAGTGGTCTTAGGATACTATCATTTTGTGCAAATGAATTCAACCAATTCTAAATACTGTTGATAATGTGAAATAATAGATGAAGAGAAAACTACTTTGAATAAGATATTTGTGTATATAATTTGGACCTGCTGCTAAATTTAATTTCATATGCATTTTTGAAATGTTTAATAGTGTCGTTACAAAAGAATTTTCTAAAGGATGTGTGAGATGAAATTAGGTCTGCAAAATTTTAGTGTATTTTGTGTCTGCTTTCCTTCCCCAAGTTTAGAAGTTTGCTTTGTTCTATAAATAACTTTGTTAAAAACATATACTTAAACTTTGTGCTTGTTTTTTTCGACTCTAATTTCTTATATTTCCTTTGGGTTTTGGGGATTTGGGGGTGGTGTGGAGATATATTGGGCAAGATGTGATGAAATTTGGCTTGGAATGAGAAGCCTCTGCCATACTCAGCTTACATAGTAGGTAATTGATATAATGGTTAGGTCCTGCAGGTTAGTTACTGATGGCTGCTCCTTGATTGTAAATTCAAGTGGATACTGATTATGATATCCATGTATTTCCCTTTTTTTATGCAAACACATAATTTAAATATTCTAACATCTATCTTTGAAGGTATTCTAGGACTAATTGGCTTTAAATCACTATCAATGGTGCTGTTCATTTCATGGCTACAAATAATGATTGTGGAGTACGAGACTTTGATATGGAGAGATTTCAGCTTATCAAGCACTTCTCTTATCCTTGGCCTGTAAATGTAAGTTGAGTTTCTTTTCACTTGTGAATATACGTACCTACATTTGATGTACTAAATAGGTATTAACTAATGTTTTCTTGGAAAGTACAATGTAATAAGATGCCCTTGTTCTTTTACAGTCTAAAGACTTGACTTGCCTTTACATTTTTGTCCTGCATTTATTGAATGATGGTCTTCTTGGGGAAGGAGGATTTGATTATGTTTTCGAAGGATGGATTGATGAGAACTCTTTTACTGTAGTAAAATGGGGATTCTGACTGGTCATTGTCGTGAAGAAGTTGAAGCCTTAGAGTTTCCAAAGCCACAATGAGTGCTTGGTATGTATTTTATTATGTTGTTGTATGGCTTAAATTAATTAATTATAATTTTGTAATGGCCTGTTTTAACAACGAGCTAATGATATGCATGCAGAAGTCAATTATTTGGGGCAACTTCATCATACGAACCTGGTAAAACTTATCTGTTATTGTTCTAAGGATGACAAAGGCGTTGGTGTAAAAATTCTTGTGAAATGAAAGCCTGGAGAATCATCTATTCAGAAGTATGTATTGCCTTTTCTTTCTATGAATAAGCCTTTAATGATTTTCTCAAACAAGCTTTATTACTTATTTCATTTGAACTTCAAATCTTTAGTATGCTTCAACTGACTATTTTTATTTTTATGTTCCTGTGTATATGGTTTGCATCTATTTTTTAGCTGGTGGAATTCATTACTGTAGCGACGCGATTTATGTCAGGTAAGATTTTTTAAAACCAATATTTTCTCAGTTGATCTTTTCCTCAATTTTAGTTAGTTTGATGCTTTTTTTCTCATTGAGTTTTAAGGTTTTCAATTCTCTGAAGTCATAATTTCTTGATTTTCCACACAGCCTATGCAAATTTGATCAAAGTTCATACTTTAGTTCATTGTATTGGAATCAGTGAACTTAGTTATTTGTTTGGATACTTCTAAAGTGGGCTTTGTTTCTATATATTGGAGCTTATGAAGCAAGGATAATTATTATTATTCAGTAATTATGATGATGTGAAAATTTCAGGGTTGGTATAGCCCGCCAGATGTCTTTTGATTCTTGCAAGAATCAGTGGTTTGTGTGGCGTGCTTTCTGCTTCATGAATCGAGGAGGCTTTGGTGGTGCTTCCAAAAGTTGTTGTTTCGGCGTTGGACTTGACAATAGGGGTTTATTGTTTGGGGGTTTCTGTCAGTGCTTTTGAGGACTGCTTGCTGTAGGCATAAGCTCGCTGGTAACTTTATAGAATCATCTAACAATCCCATATTCGTTCTTTGGAAGGAAGAAATTGCCCTGGGGTGAGAGAAAGAATCAAGAGAAAAAATGAGCAGCAAAATGGGAAGAACAATGGATGTTGGGACTGATGGGGTGGCCATCATCATCATCAAACCCCGTGTTAACTCTCTATCCTTGGATGGTACTAATTACAATTTTGCTACTTTAACCTTAGACAGCATTCCTGTACTTTCATTTCTATGATCTTTTTGACTGTTTTCGATTATGTATAAGTCGATGATTTGTGTCTCAAAGTTGGAGGTTATAGAACTAAGCAAGGATTTTGGTTAATAAATTCTTAGAAAATGTAAGAAAATTTCCAAAATCTCAACTGAACTTTTGTGTCCTTTTACTTTTGGCCAATTCTCTTGACAGTTTGGTTGATGAGTTATAAACTTTACATGTAGTGACATTTATTTCTCTCTGTTATAGCCATATGTCCTTTCAAAAATTACTATTCATTTGACTATATTATATCTGAAATATCTTACTTGAATATCTGAAAATATCTTGCATAAATATCATATACTATCGTTTTGAAGAAAAAAAAATGACGTGCAATTTCATTTTTCCCAAGGATTTAGCATTGTGAAAAAAAAATAAAAATAATGCATTGTAAAAAAAAAAAAATGACAAAGGTGCTTTGCCCTGTGCGGTACACCTTCGCATCGTGTGAAGCAAGCGAAGCAGCTTGCTTCGCACGGTGTGAAGGTGCTTCGCACTGTGCGAAGTACCTATTTTTTTTTTCTTGTTTTTCTTTCCCTTTTTTTTTTTTTTAATTATATGTATCATTGTTTCTGCAACCCATTTTTCACATTAGGTTTTCACTAAATGTCTCCACTCTCTCTCTCTTCTAATGCTTTTCGATCTCGATTTCCATCCGACTCCGAACGAAGAGGAAGACGACGAAGAAGGAGATCCAATTTCTTGTTGGCTGATTTCCCAATTCAAAACTTGTTGGTTGTGGCAGCCTCCATTTATTCTCCTCAGCTCCAGTCCATTTTCTTCATCATCTTCATCTTTTTTTCTTTTTTTTTTTTCCAGGGTCGAGCTTGCAAATGGGGATTTTACATTAGTTCTGTTTCGCGTAGAAACCGCTAACAATTAAAAGAAAGGTATTTATTTATGAAGATTACAATTCACAAGACACGAAATGCCTCTAAGGGGCGCAAGCACACAAAGTAACTAAAATTTGACAATGAAAAACTTAAAGGAAATGAAATTACATAGTTTTCTGTTTGAGAGTGATTTTTTCGGTCATTTCTTTTGTATTCTCTTTGCTCTTTTATACTCTTGGGTAGTTTCTCTTGTGGACTGTCTGAAAATCGCTTGTCGCTCCGTAATCCAAAAACTGCTGCCGTTATTCCCATCATATAACTGTTCGTAACCGAGATTTTTGGATGGTGGAATGCGACGAAATTGCTCCTTAACTGTTTTGATAATCGTTGTCTTCGAAGGTGAGAAGATGTGTTCGCTTAGATCTTGGGCGTCTCGCGCAGCTGAGCAATGTCTAGCATGGTTGAGCGATTTTTGGGCTATTGTAGCATGACTCCTTCTCGGATGGTCTCGCTTGGGCCTGTCTTTCGAGCTGGCCTTATTCTTTTCTCGAATTGGCTCCATTGCTTGGCCATTTAATTTGGCTCGCTTAATTGGCTTAGTTTTTGTGTGTCAACAAGTTCAGTTGAAACAAAGGGATAAAGTTCCAATGATTTTTGATCGAATTGGGAAGGAAGTTCAGTTGCCTTTAGTGAAGTGTGAGACTGCGGTATTCTTCAATTGTATATTGTTGAATCATCTTTTTTTTTTTTTTTTTCTTTTTTGTTGTACGATCTTTGAAGAGATCGAACCTAAAATTCCTGAATTATGTTCCTTTCATATTCTTGATATGTAATTTTTGTTTGATTTCTTCCGGTTTGTTTAGCTCTATTGTCGAATCTGTGATTTTTCTGTTATGTATTTTATTTCATTCTTTTGGATCTACCTTGAAGTGTTTAATTTGTTTACTTTTATCTTCTGAAACTTTTATAGAAGAACAAAATATTGACACAAAAAGAGAAGACTACTGACCTTAGGTATGTCGATTCCATATTTCCTTTGGTTGAAGGTTAGTTTGTTTTTTGAATTTTGTTTACGTAATCTTCAAAAGATGAAGTTTAGGTTACCTTCAACAGTTCTGTTTGTATTCAGAAAGATTTCTAAAACTAGATTGTTCCTTGCAGAGATTAAAAAATACAAAATTTTTTATAGTTCTTTGTGCCTGTGTTTCCAAGATGTGAAGTTTTAAAACATTAGTAGCAATTTTAGAACATTAGTCATAAGCTAAAAGTTTAAGTTGCATAAGATTGGTGGAACACAGAGAGACAAACCTTCAAAGTCTGTTTCGTAAGCTATCTAGATACAAATTTTATTAAGTTCCTCCTCATTTAAAGCATCTTTGACACTTTTGTTAGCTTGCATTTGGTACCTTGTTGTATCTTTGAGCCTCTTTTATCAAGTTATTCTACTTTCTTTTCATTATTTCTGTTCTGTTCTGTTCTAATTCTTTTATTATGCAGCTGCATTTAGAGAGAAATCTATACTTCAACGTGTATTCTTGTGTATAATTTATTATGCATTCATATTTTTGCAGAAAGCTTAGTTAAAGCCAGTACATATTTGTGTTGGCGTGATTTTTAGAATATCGAAATGGTTCAAAACAAGGTAAACTATGAGGCTTTGATTTTCCACATTCAACCATCAAATAACTTCATTTTTATCGGGCAAATGTGTAAGCTATTTCAGTATCATTTAGTTTTTTTTCCCCCTAAATTTATGCTACTTAAATTTTTATTCCTTGATTCACGGCTATCCTTGAGCTGTTCTCTATATATGTTGTATTGGATGTGTATCGTTACTACATTGTGTTGTTGAAATGGATGCAAAATAAGAAATAAATGTAAAAGCAGGAATTTGGGTTGGGTTTTAGGTGATTAAGTTTTAAAAATGGTAATCAAAGTAAACTTATTGCATTATTTAGTTTTTAGAAAAATTAGTTGGAGTTTTTTTATGTTGTAGCCACCCCCTCCCTTGATAGTACATTTTTACTCAACATGAAGTTTTACTTCTGATGCTTGATGTTGGTCCAACAATGCAGGCAGTGCTGCAAGAAGTCAAAAATGTTTGTTATGTGTTAGTGCAAAAGAATGTCTGTTAATTAGTTTTTTATTTGAATTTCTTTTTGCCATCAACTTCTCTGTTCAATGTTCTGTAGATTTTGGCATTGTTGTATTTAATCTAAACTTCTAATATCCCTTTTTGCATTTACGCAGATGATATTCAGCAAGAATGATGAAATCGGACTTGTTGTATTTGGAACCAATGGTATTTCGGAGTGTCTTAATTAGTGTGATGCAAGATAAGGAATAATGTTATTGTTTGGCCAAATCTTTGCTCACTCTCTATTGTCGTTGTTGAGTTTTAATTCTCAAGATAGGAGTTCATCTAATTGTTATTTGTAACTTTATATGTGCAGTATCATCCAACTGGAATCATGGAAATGTTCATATTTGATTTCATTGTTTTTTTGAGTTGCTCTCTCAATCTTTCTTCTCCCTTCATATACAGACGTACGCCTATCATTCTATTTGCGCTATTTTAGTTTTTATTACTATTTTTTACATATATTTCCTTTTGCTTATCATTGCGCCAAGGTCTTGATAGTCGTCTCAATTTATTGGCAACAAATGAGTGATGGATCCTTACTTGTTTTCTGCAAAAGGCTTCTAGAAATTTTCTTGATCAAGCTTCGTTTTTTGGATTCCTATTGCTGGGAATGTGAATTTCATACAAGAGTATCATTTTGTTTCCAGTCATTCAAATATTCACCGTATATAGTTTGTTGTGAGAGTAAACGTAAGAGCCAGACCAGAGAAAAGAAAATTCCAGTTTTCGTCAATCTTCAGTCATCAATCATCCCCCAAGCTGAAGAAAGTAGCAATTCACCTGATTGTATGAGAATTTTTTATTTTTTTTTGGAATAACTCTACTAGAAATTCTAATGCTGTTAGAATTATTGGAAGTGTGATGGTCGATTCGACTTTGAATTTTGTTCAGAAGTTGAATTTGCGGGATGAAGAAAATGGTCTTCCTTTGTCCTTTGTTCGGATCGCATCCTAAGTAAGGAGCTTTTAGACCTTAATAGAAGTTTTTTTATTTCTACCAATAGTTTCCTATTTCGCTTGTCGTCTATTTACAAAAAATTCAGTTTTAAGTAGCTATAGTGAAATGCTTTCTTTTTCTTTTTCTAACATGTATTTCTTCTTCAGTTACATGTCAATTTCATTTCCATATATTTATTGTAGTTACATGTCAATCTCATTTCCATATATTTATTGTAGTATACATATGCAGTCCAACGCTAATATGTACAAGGACAAAAATGCATGCACGTGCATCGCACGTGCGTTCACTAGTAATAATAAAAAGAGTGTACGATGCGGTTATCCACCAACTTGGTCTTTTGATTATACAAGAAAATAAGTTACACTATACATGCCTGACAAGAGAATAAGATTACCCAAAAATTTCACATGGAGACACAACATATGTATAAACCTTAAACCACATAATAAGAGGATAATATTAACACAATAATAATAAGGTTACGACATCTGCTGAAGCGAACAAGAATCTGGCAGCGAGTTATATCAAGTTCATTCATACCTTCCTGTACTGCTGGGACGAACAGGAAGAATCATGTATCGTGTTTCTATTTTCCGTTTCTAATTTTTTCCACTGCCCTTGGAGCTGCAAATATTAACGTAAAGGTAAATGGTGAAAAATATATATTCTCTTCTAAAACTCAAAAACTTCAGTACAAAAGCCATATACAAAAATTAACTCGGTTACAAGAATTATAATCGATCAAGATATCCCTTCTAGCTACTGACACTTCAATCAATGGGTGCCACTGAATACAATAATTTCTAAGAGCGGAAAGGACGGATTCAATATTTTCGTATGATATGTTTTTCAAGAAGAGCACATTTTGATGACTGGTAATAGTCATAAATTATTATGAAACGCAGACAGCTGGAACAGAGAATTTGTAATGATAATATGTTATCATGTGTGTGTAGGGGAGAATTAGAATTGAGGCTATAGGAAGCGTTGGAATTTTAACAAATACTTCATTTCTCAGCCATTTAAGAGAGGGGATTACCAGACTATAAATTATTATGAGGCAATGGCGATGAACTTAATAGATCAAATAGTCAATGAAAAAATATCGATTTATAAAGCTAGGTAAAACCATGTACTATGTAAATAGGTGAAACCTTGTTCAAGACTGAGAGAAGGCATATAGATTTTGTAAATTCTAGGCACTGTTTTCGTAATTTTGTAATGTGAACCTCCTAATTGCACGCAACTTATAACAGATCAAAACAGGAATGGTGAAAGGTCACTAATCAAATCTAAGTGTTCATACACAAGCAGTAAACTGAGCCTAAATTTCACAACCCTCAGTACAGGCACAAACAATTGAGAGAAACTAAGAATTTTTTTTTTTTATTTTTTTTATTTTTTATTTTTTTTATTTTTTTTCCCGCAATGACCATTTGTCTGGGTCCTAAAAGAAAAACTCACCAAGGCCAACAGCATCGGAACTCTCCATATATAATTGCAAAAAGTGTTCAATAGAACATAAAAGATGATCAGCAGATTTGCATTTCATCAGTTAAAATAAACTGCAGAAAGCAACGTGTTCAAATATTACCACAAGTGGGAATTCTGAATAGGTATATGAGGAAATCTTGGTAAAACAGCATTGAGAGGCAGTAAAGTGAATACCTAGTTACTTTGAGATGTACTTCAAATAAAGCTTTATGTATTTGAAAATCAGGTTTGGGAGTACATGACTATGTTGATGTTGACATTGCAGTGGATATTGATGGTAGGAAGAGTACTACTGGATATGTTACATGTACACTCTGGGTGGTATAGAAGTTAGTTGAGTGTCTAGGCTGCAAAAGATAGTTGTTCTTCAACTACTGAGGTTGAGTATGTTGCTTTGATCGAAGCTAGCTATGACATAGTTGCAGTCTTTCTTGGAAGAATTGGGTCACAAGCATATGAAGAGAATCAGAGTGCTATTCACTTAGCAAAAAATCATGTTTATCATGCAAGGACAAAGCATATATAGGTTCGTTATCACTTGATCAGATCGACTATGGAGAGTGGAATCTTAACACTTGAGAAGATATAAGGGAGTCAGAATCCGACTGACCGTTGACAAAGACTGTTCCGACCGAGAAACTAAAGTTGTGGGCAACTTTAGTTGGACTTCTCTTTTTGAAGATTGAGAAGTTGTTAGCTGCAGAGGAGCTATTGATAGTGGATTAATCTCCAAGTGCGAGATTGTTAAGTTGTATAGCTTAATTATTTTTGCTTTGTGGATTTAGTATGTGGATTGACATCCACGATGAGATCGTCATAGGGTTGGAAGGGCAGTTAACAATTTTGTGTATTTATAAATATCGATTTTGTCCTAATTTGTCTTATAAATAGGGAGCCGTCATTAGGCTTTTACATTTCGAAGAAAGGTTAAAGAAAATAGGTGTACAATTTTCTCTTGTAAATTTTTTTTCATCATAGTGAATTATTGTAACGACGGCAAAGGAAGTAGTCTCATATTGAGACAAATTTCTGTAAATCTTACATGTCTTTATTGCTTTTTGTTAATTGATTGTTATCAGTTGAATAAAATTAGAGTTTCTAATTCTCAACAAATAGTCCCATATTCTCAACCCTTTTTTGTCATTCTTATTGGTTTATTGATAGATTTACTGAAACTTGATTCTTATCAACTACATCTAGCAAAACTAGTTTTAGTCTACCATAGCCTCTTTTGACTTGCTCTACCAAAAATGAGGTTGAAGCAAAACATGTCATGACCATCTAAGTTGTAGTTCCTTAAAATATCCTCAATTGGAGTCAGGTCTGCATATCGGCATATATTTACATTTCTTATCCTTTTAAAGTATGGGCACATGTCCCATCATAATAACAGATGCGAGAAGTGACAAGAAGGGAGCCAATTGCAATTCGGCCCCAACCACTTGAAGCAAAGGGGATCAATTTCTGGTTACGAGATTTATTGCTGAGTTGTTATGGGGAGGCTATTTCGAAATATATGCAAGGGGTGGGGTGAAATTTCCGTTCATTCACAGATTGAGAGAGAGAGAGAGAGATCACTTTTACTCCCACTAGATCCACAGCAACAACAGATGTGATTCTACCAAACTAGGATTCAAGAGGCCTTGAATTTCACCAACGGCTCTGGAACCTATCACATTTATCTTGTCCTTAATAGCCTAACATTGAGAACCATAAAGCATAACACACCTAATCTTCTAATCATTGTTCTATAGAACTTTCCTCGTAACCCTATTGGAATCTTCATATTACACATGCAATTACCTTGTGCAAGCCTCTAGAGATAAGAAAATCTCTTCTACTTCTGCCACTACATCTCATACTCGCGACTAATCTATCACACGTCCTTACAAATATTGACAAATGGAATAAAAATCATTTTCTCTTTAACACTGGCCGTAGCACTGCCCTACCTATCATAGCTTTTTCTAGATCAATAAAAACCATATGCAGATCTTGATTCTTTTATCAGCAATTTTCCATGTCTCTCCCTCTAATGGCTCCTATAGTAGATATTCCTAGCATGAAGCCAAAGATGATTTTCTTGAATAATAAACAAAGAAAAAAGTACAAAAGAAAAGGAATATCTTAAGGAAAAAAAATGCCTTTGTTATCTTATTCGTATATCAGGAAAAACTTACCATTTTTTTTTTTTTTTTACTTCCATGGCAAAGATGATGCAAAACAAACCCTTGTATACTGTTTCTTTTAAGTAATGCATAAATCCCTCTTTTTTAGCAAATATAAAAAATTCATTCAATATTTTATTGATTAGTAAATTACTATGATGTCTTTGATATAAACAAAAGTGACCAGTTTTTAAACTGAATATGAGAACCATGCAATCGTGATTAGGATGATAACAGAATCAAAAATCATCTGAACTATTTTTTACGAGTGAGAAGAGAATGCTGATTAACAGGAACTTGCATAATCAATGATCAATTGAATTTCTGCTACAAATTTCCTTTGGTCCATAGGTGAGTTGTGGTGTAATTCAAAAAAAATAGGCACACAGTTAATGTTAACAATCATGTTTCTGATCATATCTATCGCTTATTTTACCAAGAAAATCCACGCACTCTATTTTATTCAGTGATTGTAAGGCCATCCTTCAGTCCCTTCAAATTACAGTGTCTGAACACTAACTGTAATTTCACATCAATGCTGCACTTCTGTTTCTCTATTTACAAATGTGATGTAGGGTAGCAGAAGCGTAGAAATAATATAAACGAACACAGAATCGAAGTTCTGTTGATTCCAAACAAATACCTCAACACGATAACCTTCTAGTTTTTATTGATTCCGATGGGATCAAAGTCTTTCATTCGCACACAAAAAAAGAGTTGGACTCATTGATTTTAAATACCAAATACCGACAATTTATGAAAAATTGGAGAAAATCTCAACAATTAATATTTCAATTTAAAAAACAAGTTCCTTGTCATTAAAACTAAAACCCATATATATAAAACTAAAAAAACCTAATAAATTACTAACTCTAACTAATGATTAATCCTAATTAACAACTAAGAGTATCTCCAAGAAACTCTTTAAAAGTGAAATACTTTCTATTTTAATGAGTGAACCCTTAAAATTATGCTTCAAAAAACTCTTCAATTAATATATTAATATTGGAGAGTCAAACTAATTCTCTATAATTAAATGCATTCAAAACATACCAATTTTCAATACTCCATATATTAGCAAAATTAAATAGTATATACAAAGAAAATGGAATGACATAATATAATAATTTGGATGGATGCGGGTACAAAATAAAAATAGGAAAAAATAATAAATACATATTAAGAGTAGTAAAATTAAGTATTAAAGATAATAGCCTGTTGGAGTATTTAAAATTTATAAATGATTTCTAGATTGTAATATGCTCTTTCAAAATAAAGAGTATCTTGGAGCTGGTGCAGCATCTAGATAATAACAAAAATTAAAAACCCCAATCAGAATTGAATTCCGAATGTATTTAATAAAGAAAATTCTTACTAAAAATTAATTATAAAAAAAAAAAAAAACTCAATTTTCATCATTCTTATTCTTTTGCAAGATTGGAAGAATAATACAAGGACATATAATTAATCAACATTGATAAATAAGATTTAACTAAGCTTACAATCAAAAGCTGAGAATTATAAGCATGAAAGAATCAGTGAATTAGAGCTTACTCCCAAGGGGCATCACCCACAAGCATCCAGTCGCCATCTTTATCCTCATATGTTGAAACATATTCTGATCCATGCAACAAATTGTTCAGTTTGTTCTCACCCAACATATCCTTGCTTTGAGCCCCATGAGAGGCATTCTGATCTGATATCATATAAAAACAGAAGTAACTGGAACCTTCGGTAGAACAACCATGCTATCTTACCACTTTGTTTGACCACTTGGATGACCTCGGCCCCACCTCTCCCCTCACATGGGGGTCGGGTCCCACCTCATTAAATTTAATATTTTTGCCCCCCATGTGAAGGGAGAGGTGGGGCCGAGATCATCCAAGTGGTCAAGCAAAGTGGTAAAGTAGATTAATCCCCTATGGTAAAGCCACTGAACATCTTCTCAAGGGCAGACGAGAGCTCCCGATAAGCAGAGTAGGTTCTGAGGTTCACTTTTCTCAGGTAAGGGGCGCCATCCATGCTGACCTTGACAAAAAGTGCACTACCTGATGTTTTTCCATCAACCTCTTCAGTGTTCTTCGAAGCAGATGCCAAAGTGCTTTTCCTAGATTGTCTAATAGGTGGCCAACCAATAACTTGTGCCCTGAAATGGAAGAATGATCAGAAACAAGGATTCTAAGCCATCAACGTCATATTTATTTAGATACTATTTAGACCATCAATGCTTACTTGATAGAAGGGGCACTGTTATATTTATTTGCCCAGTTGACATGGTTCAAAATGTTCACACTTTTAGTGTGAGGTGTCACTTCAGCTGCATTTTGGGACATTCTTCTTTCATTCTTGCTGGTTGAGTTGCAGGGTTTTCCTTCAGAGAACCTACTTTAACATTTGAGTTCATAGAAGGTCTTGATGAAGCCATCAAATTTACCTCCAAAGTAGAAATGTCTTTTCGCTACACAATACATCCCAATTAAAAGCCAGAAGCAGAAGAAAAAGTGCATCCCATTTTGCAAAGATGAATTGCTCCGTACCTCTGTGAATCCATCCATAGCATCAAAGAACCCTCTTTTGTTGCCCTCAACAACTGTATTCATGGGACATAGTGGAAACAGCAGCTTCTCATCAAGTTTTACAGAGTTCAAAGGGCAAGGCTTTGAATCCCTCTCAGGAGACCCGGATCCTGGGAGCCTGTGTTACAACCCATATTTTTTTTTATAGTCGAAGTCAGAAATTGACTAGTCAAAATCAAGTCAAATAAGGACTAAAATGAGAAAAATTATTTTGGTAGTGTTTATTTTATAAATTCACAATACTTGAAGATTTAATTGGATATATTTTAAGTTGAGAATCTATTTTTTTTTATTGAGGGAAGTAAAAGGACCAAGGGCTCTATTAATTGATGTTGGGGGACTTACTTTGCAATTGTTGGATAGTGGACCACAATTAAACCCAATTCCATTTCATTTCTCACCCACACACACGCAGAGAGGGCAGCCAGCAGAGTGGAAGAAAAGAGAAAAAGAAAGAAAAGAAGAAGAAAAAGAAAGGAAAGAAGAAGGAAGTAAGTAAGTTTGGGTTAATTTCAAAAATGGTCACTGAAGTTACAGAAAAATTACAAAATGATCACTGAAATTCAAAACTTTCAGTAACGGTCACTGAAGTTTGAAAAACTTGCAAAAACGGTCACTGAGTTACAAACACTTTTGCGGCAACTTTTCGGCCACTTCCGACCACCGAAACCGGCAAATTTTGATACCGTTGGAAAGCCTATGTCCTCTTCAATTATCATCCAAAATATTCCCCTAATTCCAAGGGATTCGACTGAAAAATTGCCGCAAAAGTCGTCCCAAAAATCTGAAAATCTGCCCAGATTTTCAGATTTTTTGGGCGACTTTTGCGACAATTTTTCGGGGACTTCCGACCACCAAAACCACCGGATTTTGATACCTTTGGAAAGCTGACAATGTCATCTTCAATTACTATCCAAAATCTCCCCCCAATCCAAAGCATTCGACCGGAATAAGCCCACAAAGTCGACTACCCAAAAAGGCGAAAATCTACCCAAATTCGGGATGCTAACTTTGTGGGCTTAATTCAGTCGAATGCTTTGGAGTTGGGGGGACATTTTGGATGGTAATTGAAGAGGACATTTTTCAGCTTTCCAACGATATCAAAATTCGGCGATTTTGGTGGTCGGAAGTCGCCAAAAAATTGCCGCAAAAGTCGCCCAAAAAATCTGAAAATCTGCCCAGATTTTCAGATTTTTTGGGCGACATTTGCATCAATTTTTCGGTCGAATCGTTTGGAGTTACGAGAAGAGTTTGGGTGGTAATTGAAGAGGACATTGTGGGCTTTCCAACGGTATCAAATTTTGCTGATTTCGGTGGTCGAAAGTGGCAAAAAAATTGCCGCAAAAATCACAAAAAAATTGAAAAAGTGTTTGTAACTCAGTGACCGTTTTTGAAAGTTTTCCAAACTTCAGTGACCGTTTTTGAAAGCGCCCGAAACTTCAGTGACCGTTACTTAAAGTTTTGAACTTCAGTGACCATTTTATAATTTTCCTGTAACTTCAGTGACCATTTTATAATTTTCTTGTAATTTCAGTGACCATTTTTGAAATTAACCCAAGTAAGTTTTGATTCTTCATGTTCGAGTTTAATTATTTCATTTCTTTAAGAGATTAAGAAGTAAAAATTTTATGGTTGTCTGATGTTAAATTTTAGGGGTTTAACTTGATGTATAAAATTTTCAGATTTATGACATAGGAGTATAAATTGGAGCTCAATTTTCTTGGTTATTTGATTTTCAGTTTCATTAAGGAAAGAAATTTCGATTTTGGCAAACCCTAGATTTTTAATTGGATGCTTGAGTATGGATTATTTGTGAAATGGTTATGTTGATGGAATATTCACATAAAAGAATGATTTTGGGGAACGAGATATATATATTAAATTTATTGTAGTGTGATTTCTAGTTTTCACTAAATTGTGAATGAAGAATTATTTTTATGTTTGGGATGAAGAATTAGTTGTTAGAAAAAGGGAGTAAAAAGTGTAATTAATCCCTATTGTTTAAATGAATAGATTGGGAAATTTCTTCAGGTATCGAGAAAATTAGTTTAAGTATTATAGCATGAGATATTAAAGTCTCTTGATTCGATGGTATTTAAATTGGTTATTCATATCGTATTTCAGGTGATGATGAGAAAATTTGGAACGTTTATCAGTCAGTCTAGCTTGTAGCTCGTACTTTGTGAGTGGAAAAACTTATTTTTCAAGAAATTAGTATTTATTAAATTTATATTAGATTTGGATTTGAAAGTTAAACCAGATTATCAAAGGTCTTTGGGATCCACTCTCGTACACACATAGGCTTTGGGCCGTGTATTGGGGTGCTTAGCCTTTGGGGTAGCTCTGCGTACGTATGACCAGTTATCAAATTATCAGACTTGAATGACTTTGTCTTGTACATCGAGATTACTCTGTACATGTGTAAGGTTGTTCATTGGGTACTTATTGGTGTGACTCTTTAGTATATAATATTATGTTTATTCAGCTTATCAGATTTTAGACTTCAGAATTCAGTTTATTCAGTTTGCAGAATAATGATTTCAGCTTACAGTAATGTGAAACCATATTTTCACTTATAATTACCGAGATCAGATTATTTATAATCAGTTGTTTATCGAGAATAAAGAGCAAGGAATTTTATGATGCAATCATGCTTAGTTTTAAAAGTATCCCAGATATAAGAATTTTCCAATATTTTTAACAGAGCAAGACTTTTTCGAAAAGTATACTTATTTTCAACTATCCACTCACTGAGTTACAAGCTCATATTTTAAAATATTTTTCTGAGCAGATAGTAGCAGAGTTGTGCAGCCTTGGAGCCGTCGATTCACGACGTTGAGACACACATATTGCATTAGATGTATGGTTCATTTCGTCAGATTATTTAGTTCATATTCCTTTGGGGTATTTTGATTTTTAAAGTTTATTAAATATTGTTTTGCCAGTATTTTATTTTGAGAAGTTTGTATTCTGAGGGACTAGTACGCCATATTTTAAATTATATGAGTATGTTTGAGAAAATTGATTTTTTTATTCAGGTGGTTTTAGTCAATTTTTCAAATAAAACTCTGTCAAAATTCTATTAAAAATATGTCTCAGTCAAAGAATTTTCAGTTGCCTTAGTGGTAGGTCCGGTATTTATTTGAATCTACCTTCGGCGCATGACACATGTCGGGTCCATTAGATTGACTCGGGACGGGTCGTGTCAGCCTGAGCCTCAGCTTTGTAGCCTTCAAATTCAGATCCTTTCCGCTATTGCCTTCCAATGTGGTGGAAACATTAGAGCTGTCCACTGATGAACAATCAGACAACCCCATGTAGTTATGCCCCTTGAGGTCTGCTTCGTCCTTGCATATACTTTCTAACGGGGCAAAAGAAGCCACCATCATCACATTGCTTTGACCCTCGTCCTCCCCAACACCAAGCAGTGGTGGAGACATCACATTTCTTTTTAATGTTGTTAGAGTATTTTTTAGGCGTCAGATTTTCTTCCTTATAAGAATTAAAGAATAACTTTACAAATGTAGATGGAAACTTCTTGTTCAAAATGTCCGGAATTGATTATTTGAATTTTCCTACAAATTTCAAAAATAAAATAAAATAAAATAATAATAATCATATTTTCTCATAAATTTTCTCTATTTCTAATCACACAATCTCCAAAAAAAATTCACTTTTCAAATAATTATTTCCCCACAAACGGTCTCAATTAGTATTTTTGTAATTATTAAAATTTCCCATTTTTTTTTCTCTTTTCTTTCAACTATACATTTTTCCTTATTTTTAAAATTTTAAGATAAAATCATATTAACTAGTTATTTATGGTGAGTAATGAGTATAACATTAAACTATCATCCATCGGTCATTAACACGTGACTAATCATTGTGTTGCATGTATTACGAATTAATGAGATACCTAGAGAAATCAAAAGCTATCAGTGAGCATATTTATACTTAAAAATACTTATTTGATTGGAAAATTAGAAATAACAAATAAGTGAATAACATTAGATGAAAGTGACAAATAATAAAAAGACTCATTATCAAATTCTTTTAGCCCATGTTTGGTGAATATTTTTACCTCATTTTTAGACGAATTCAGACCGTTATACAATATTATTGTCAGGGATGGAAGCTGGTCTTTTTTATTTATTTTTTATTTTTTTATTACCGAATTTGGTTAAATTATTAATTTTCCCTTTCAAATAAAATGATCATTGGAGATATGATGAGAATTTTGTAAAAAATCTCATGTCAAGTCAAAAATTGCTACATAATTGGATCCCACTGACACGCCTAACGATCATAAATTGTATTCTCATTTTTGGCCAAAATGGTTACCAATCACGGTCTTAATGTTCTCTATTCTACTCTCGTTAAATTGAAGAAAATAGTAGTAGTACATTGGGATTAAAATTAATTTTTAGTAGATTTTCATCAAAATTGATCAAATGTGGGAAAAAGTTATCGGTTCCATAAAATATGTTGTTAAAATTAATTATTATTTTTGTTGCAAAAGAAAAGTTTATTAGGGTTTGTAGTGAATGACAATTATACCCCTGCAGCCCTAGAAATTATTACCATTGTATCTTTTATTCTTACCTATAAATATAGGGTTTTGTTCATTAATAAAACACACACAGGTATTGACTTTAATTCTCTCTTCTACCTTTTTTTTCTATTTTATAACATGTTATCAGCACGAAACTCTAACTAATTTTTCATAACTTAGTGAAGGTAATAATTTTTCATCTATCACGTGTATCAAAATTAATTTGATAACATATGAATTTTTTTTTGCATATATATGCATCCAAATGAGGCGGCTCTTATTCTTCTCCTTTTTCATTTGTATCATACAAAATAATTTTGCCGCAATTCGTGTATTAATTAGTTTTCTGCAATGATGATTTTTCGTCTAAGAAAAGAATTAGTTTTCTGCAATCATTCATTCATTGCACATATTTTTATGCACCCACATAAAATTTCTCTCTCTCTCTCTCTGTGAAAAGTGACATGTGATTAATGATTGTCCAACTTCAATTTTGAGCTGAACTAGGGTCTAATCTGCTGCTTATATATGGTTTATACTATGGCAACGCATATCCATCATTCCACCGTCCACGTGCTTGAAATTTTTCCTTTCTCTGGATATATTATAGTTTCTTACTATTAATGGGATGCTAATTTTTTTCCCCTTTTCTATTTTGCCATTAACTCATTACTTTCTTTTCTATTCATAACATGTTTGTATGTAATTAATATTTTTAGCTTAATTAAATAATTTTAGATGTTCTATTGTAAATTATAAATTGATAATTTATCATGTTGTTACTCCGAAAGTAGCACAACATTATAATTAATATTCCAGAAGAATATTAATGATAAATCTATTATAAATAATTTATTGTTGCCCCTGAAATTGCACAATATTATAATTAATATTCTTGGAGAATATTACTTGCTCCTGAAGAGTATAAACTATAATTTTTAATATTTCAGAAGAATATTGATATATCTTTCTTGAAGAAGCAATATTAAAACACAATGTGCTCCCGAAGTAGCACATATTTCGAAGAACATATTATTTTAAATTAGTGTTTATCCTTGAAGGAAAATACGTAACTTATGTTGATATTAATTCAAAAAAAAAAGGTTATTTAGTATAGATTTGTCTTCAACAACCAGAAGCAATAGTTTAAATCAATGGAAGGTCAATATCATAAATATTGTCATGTTATGTTGTGTCTTGACCTTTTCAATCACATGCTACAAAGTCAAAAATCAAAAGTACATTAACATACACCAATCGGTAGTCACCATGGCTATGCACCGATAATCATTGATAAATCGATGGGAAGAAATCAAAGTCATCGCCTGTGATAAATCAACGATATCATCCGTTTCACGTGTCATACCACAAACCAGGTTTAATTTCTTTTCTTTCTCTATATCTATGTGGCTAGTAGATTTTACATTCTATTCATATTATTATGTTATCCAAATAAAGCGCACATCTATACTTATTAATGTCCATGAAGAATATTTTATCATTCTTGAAGAATCCAAAATTTATGTATATTAAATTTCATATGATTTCAATATTCTAGTAGAATATTACTTGCTCTGAAATATCGAATTCTGTGAGATCTAGCTTATTTCATGATTTAAGAAATTTTCTAGATCGATATCATAAATGAATATAGTATTGTTGCTTCGAAGATGCTCATCTCTACAAATAATACACGACTCCTAAAGAGCTAATATTTCTTTATTGGTGCTTTTGAAGTAGCACAACATTGTTAATATTTTAAAGAAGATTATTATTTATGAAGTAATGCACTATTGTCGACAAATATTTTAGTTAGATTTTACTTGCTCTCGAAGAGCATAATTATTAAAATCTAACATAAATTAAGTTTTTACTCCTGAAGAGTAAATTTTTATACAATTTATTATTTCAAACAATAATATGCTATTGCTCCTAAAGAGCATAACCCTCGATTCCAACATTTCGAAAGATTATGTATCCTTTACTCTTGAAAAATAATAATAAATTATAATGTGCTCTCGAAGTAGCACATGTCTTCGAAAAATATATCATTTTGAATTCGTATTTATTCTAGAAGGAAAATATATAACTAAATAATGTCATGAGAATATTAATTAGTTTAACTACTTGAATGATATATGACTGTATAATGTTTAATCATATTCTTCAAAATTAAATAAATGAATTATATCTTATATTGAACCAAAAGTTCAATTTTGGTTTTACTACTTGGTATAATTAGTTAGACCATCATTGGATAAATATTGATGCGAAATTAAAAAATTTAAATGGATATTCAATGAAAAACCAGAAGATTTTTCAATCCAATAAATTTCTATATATAATTTTTTCTCTTTATCGATAATTGATCATTAAACATCACTAGCTAAAATAGGGATTGAATTCTTTATATTTTTGAAAATTAATTAGGGTGATAAATGGGGCCCCATCATCCTCCATATTGACCATCTAAATATTATTTGTATCTAATAAATTTGATACATATACTAGATGATTGCATGATGTTCGCAACCTGATGTTTGCGAAATTGCCGCTCAAATTTTAAATTGTGAGTATAATTTTCAGATTATACAATCAAGACGGTGTCTTGTTAATGCTAGTAGACATAAATCTCAACATTTTAATAAGTGTTAGTTGATATCAACGTTTTAATAAGTGTTAGTTGAAAATGTCGATAAATGATTTAACACTATTGTTTGTTAAATACCTTCAATTAATTTAACTGAGAACAAAGTATTTTCCATTTTTGTTTAGAAAGTTCTATTACATATCATTGCCAATATCATAGTTCTCCCTATTACAATTTACTTATGGTTAGAGCCTAATTTTTTCATCTAATTATTTTGATAGTGCAGTATATGTATAATTGATACACCAAAATGCACTAAAATGGAATATAAAGAATGCTGAGAATAAATGTGTAGTTTGAACTCTTATCCCAAATATGTGACATTTTATAACGCTAGAAAAATGATTGTCAAATTGATTAGGCAATTCTCTCAGCATTAGGGAGAAGAATTAAAAAGCTAAAAAAAAAATATATATATATATATATAAATGCATCAATATCTAAATCCTCGCAAAAGATAATTCGAACCAGAAGTTCGAAAGATAATTCATTTAGATGCATGTATTGACCAAAGAGATTAACAATATCACACATCAGCTTTCAATGCTCCAACTCGAATTGAATCCTGAAAGGACAATTCATTAATATTATTATGGCATGCATGAAGCGTGATGATATTAGAGTCTATTACAAAATCCTCCAAACGAAAATGGAGCAATTGGTAAAGATGATTTTATTAAGGAGATATATACTCTTAATGAGTATTTAGACATAACAAATTACAAAACCCCTGAACAGGTTTAGGTACCTGATATATTGAAATTTGAGATATCTCAATAAGTTATGTCGTTATAGAGTAAGAAATAGAATCGAAAAAGAAAATTTGTCGACAACAATTTTGTACATGATATACTACATCATATATGAATCGCGAGGAATCAAAATAAATGCGTCAAAATATATCGATCGAAGTAATGTTTGGCCAAATAAAATGGACGCAATCCTAAATTAATTTTACTAGAGAAACATGATTTTTTGGAGCTGTAATCCAATAATCTAAAGATATATACTTATGCGAAAAGAAAATGAGAAAAAATGAAGTTATAATGTGTAAGTTACGACTCTTAACATAGTGAATTTTGCAAAGATCGTCATTGATGAAATCACGAATCTATATCATGTTATCTTGACAATATATGAAATTTGAAATATGTGATAGTCAACTCATCTGGCATGACTATTAATGTTATCTCTGAAATATTAAATATGTCTGAAGCATAACTCAAATGATGCATGTCTGAGAACCATGTTTCAAATTAAATTGCAAAGATCATTATATGGATTGAAACAATCTGGACGCATGTAGTATAATCGCCTTAGCGAATATTTGTTGAATGAGGGTTATAAGAATGACGATGTCTGCCCATGTGTTTTCATAAAAAAAACAAACATTGAATTTGCAATTGTGACAATTTATGTGGATGATTTAAATTTAATTGAAACTCTTGAAGAGTTCAATAAAACTGCTAATTATTTTAAAAATGAATTTGAGAATGATTTGGAAAAAAAAATCAAATTTTGTCTCGGGATGCAGATTGAACATTTTTCAGAAGGATTATTTGTTCATCAATCTACATATACATAAAAAGTTCTAAAACGGGTTTATATGGATAATGCGCATCCATTGACATCGTCTATGGTTGTTCGATCACTTGATGTGAAAAATGATCCATTTCGTTCACTTGAAGATGGAGAAAAAAATTCCTAGTCCTGAAATACCATATCTTAGTGCAATTGGAGTATTAACTTATCTTGCAAATGCATTCAACCCGACATAGTTTTTTTTCATGTAAATCTCCTTGCAAGATATAACTTTACACCAACTCAAAGATATTGGAATGCTGTTAAACATATTTTTCGTTATTTAAAGGGTACGATTGATTTGAGATTATTTTACTTTCAAAAGTCAGGATCTGTTTTAGTGGGATATGCAGATGTAGGTTATCTCTCTAACCCACATAAAGTAAAATCACAAACAGGATATGTGTTTACACGTGGAGGAACAGCTATATCATGGAAATCTGTGAAACAATCCTTGACAACAACATCCTCAAATCACTCTGAAATTATTGCAATCCATGAAGCAAGGCGATAATGTGTATGGTTGAGGAACATGATCCATTATATCCGAGTATCATGCGGGTTAACTTCAACAAAAGATAGTCCAACAAATTTGCAGTTTGTATTACAAAACTTAATGCAGGCTATATCAATAGTGATATGATGAAGTATATTTTTCCAAAATTCTTTCATACACATGAGTTTTAGAAGAATGGCGACATCGACATTCAAAAAATTCGCTCAAGTGACAAAGTGACCGACTTATTCACAAAAATATTGTCAATATCTACATTCAATAAATTAGTTATGAGATTGGAATTCGCCGACTCAAAGATTTTCAGTGATTAAAATCAGGAAGAGTAGTTGTACTTTTTTTCCTTCGCATATATTTTTTCCCACTGAGTTTTCCTAGCAAAGTTTTAATGAGGCAGCATTTATTTTTAATACTCCAAAATAACTGTGCTCTTTTTCCTTCGTTTCATTTTTTTTGTCTCATTGATTTTTATCAAATAAGGTTTTAACGAGACAGATATTTTGTAATGTATCTTTCAAGGGGGAGTGTTGTAAAAGGAAAGTTTATTAGGGGTTTATAGTGAATGACAATTATACCCCTACAACCCTAGAAATTATTACCATTGTATCCCTGATTCTTACCTATAAATATAGGATTTTGTTCATTAATAAAACACACACAGGTATTGACTTTAACTCTCTCTTCTACCTTTTTCTCTATTTTATAACAATTTTAATTTAAACTAAAATTTAGATTTTTAACTTTTATGTCTACTTAATATTAGGCAAGTGACCAACAAATAATTAATGGAAAAGCAAAAACAACCATGCTTGCTTGGCCAAATCTCTCTCTTTCTCAACGAAAAGAAATATTCTATTATTTTGCCTGCCACATGTGAAAGCATGATGGCAAAGTTTGGGGAAAAAAGGTGAGAATTTTTTATGTAAAGATTTACTTTTTCTCATAAGTAAAAATTTGAACTGAAAAGCTTTTGAAATATAATATAATTTATAAAAAATAAATGTTTTGTCTCGTTCAAAATCAATTTTTATTATTGCTTTTGTTGTGCATGTTATGGTTCTTGTAGCATATTTTTAACATGTTGCTGTATTTTAGCACTTTTCACGCACTCAAAAAAAATAAAAATGTATCGATTGTCACCTCACCTTCATTATCGCAACTTCAATTGACAATAATTAACAACAATTAAATCAATTTACTTCTACAACATTAAACAACGTAACTGACTTGCTAAGATAACCGTGAGAATTAACGTCTGCATACGTGAACTTAATTAATTGTATTGATGGTCAGTCACCCCACTCACGCTCTATCAAAATTAGATAATTGATTTGATTCAACATCAATCAAGATACTCCGTTTAGACATTGTGTAACCGTATAAGTTACAACAAATCAATTTCCCATGTTTCATCATAGTCATCAAATTTTGACATAAAGCCCTTCTTTGACTCAATTATTTTTAAAATATATATATATTTCTTTTATTTTCAATCATACATTCTTCAATAAAATAATATTATACGTAAATCTAAAATTTGTTCTTACTTTTTAACCACACATTTTCATCAAAATATTATTCCAAAATACAATTTTAACAAAAATAAAAATAAAAATAAAAAATGGAGCTCAAATAGACTCATAATATCCATTCAATTCATGAAAAACATTTGAATGATTTTTACGTTTTCCAAAATACATTAAAATCAAAACAAATCATTCAACCGTATCACAAACATCGAAAACATCCCGAGAGAGAGAGAGAGAGAGAGAGAGATGTTTGCGGGTTTTCTAAAGCCAACAAAAGGTCATGAGGCTATTTGAGTCATTGTAGATCGACTAACTAAATTGGCTTATTTCTTGTCAGTTTTGGATGACATTTTCAATGGACCAATTAGTACAATTATGTGCGAATGAGATAGTAAGGTTTCATGGTGTGCCAATTTCAATTGTATCAGATAGAGATCTAAGGTTCACATTGAACTTCTGAAAAGTTTACACCAAGCCATGGAGACTAAGCTAAAATTAAATACAGCTTCCACCTCAGATAGATGGACATTCTGAGTGAACTATTCAACATTGGAGGTTATGCTTTGGACTTGTGTCCTCGAGTTTGGGAAACATTGGGAGAAGCATTTATCATTGTTTGAGTTCGCATATAACAATAGCTATCATGCATCTATTGGCATGGCACCATATGAAGAATTTTATAGGAAAAAATGTAGATCATCAGTTCATTGGGATGAGGTTGGTGAGCGAAAGATTTTGGATTCAGAGATCATTGAATAGACAATGCAAGCCATTGAAAAAGGTCGGCAGAAGAAGGAATTAATTGGAATTTTCGATAGACAATAAGGTATTTCTCAAGATTACACCAATGAAAGGAGTGTTGTTTTTTTGGTAAAAAGGGTACATTGCAGCCAAGGTTCATTAGCTCGCTTGAAATCTCTCAACATATTGGAAATGACGTGTATAAATTGGCTTCATCCCTAGAGCTTTTGACTGTGCATGACGTCTTTCATGTGTCAATGCTTAGAAAGTACATCTCTGATCCGAGTCATTTGCTCAACCATTGATGTTCACTGAGTACAATGGTGCAATCAATCAATCGAGAATACAACTTAGGAGAGAAAGGTAGAAACACGGGCCAAGTATCCACAACTCTACGACGAATTTCAAGAACGAAATATATTATTAGGGGGGTAAATCGTAACACCCATACTAGAGTGCCTAATTATACTAGTTTATCTTTGGCTTGTTAGAAAATAGACAAGATTAGTATTTTAGCTTGTTACATTAAAGTCCATCATATGGAATGATAGTCCACACTTTTTTTTTAAGAAAAAAAATTTCCTTTTGGGTTTAAAGTCCAAGTTGTTAAAATTTTATTAAATTTTTAAGATAATTGAGATAATGTTTTTATTTTATCTTTTTTTAATTGAGATAATATCTTAATTTCATTTTATCTCATTAAATTTTAAAGAATTATTAAGATAATATATATTTTTAAATTCATTATCTTATCTCATTAACCGAATAAAGTTGAGATGATGATAAGAAAGCCACAAGGATCACACAAACACCTCTTCTCCACAACACAGGTAGTGAAAGGATTTTTCAAAGAGAACCGAAAAGATCACACTTCCAACTAGAGATTTAGAAGAAGAACTCGAAGAGAAAAAGAAAGATCTAAAAACCAATAATCCAAATGGCTGAAGTCAAATATGATTGAATAGGGCAACCAAGGGTTGTATTTACACCCTTGCTACCAACCATTGATCTATTCTTGATCTAACGGTCCAAGGGCTTCACAGATCAAATGGAAAAACGTGTTGATTTGCAATTTAGAAAGTACCATATTTCGAAACACGATTAATGTCAATGAATCTAGGTTTTGAGTTTGGGCCATATTATTAGGCAATTGCATTTACTTTGAAAACCAGTTTTGTGCTTTAGCCCGCTATCGTCATTGCCCTTGTAAGGAGAAGTTGGGCTATAAAAACATAGGTTAATAGTTGATGCCAAATGACAGTAAAAAAAAAAAATACTAGGATCGGCAATGGAATAAGAAAATTTTGAATTTTAAAGGTGAAAACAAGGATATAGATGAGAGGTAAGGTTAGAAATTGTCATGTGGTTTAAAATTGATATTATCTTGGAAGATAAAGCCTTCCGTTTCAAAAGGTCGTCCGCATACAAATTTATATAGGATTTATAATTCAGTCCAAACCAAACAATAATTTCAATGATTTATAATTCAGTTGAAATCAAACAATAATTTCAATCACATTCATAAATACTACTCATTATTACACATACATTTCATAAATTCTCTTCATTAACCATTAATAAATTTGCCAAACAGAGGATTACGACATTTTGTTTTAAAATAAACTTAACATTATGTCAAATGACCATTTTGTCAATATTTTTAAAGAGATGGATATATTTTTCTCTCTACTCAAAATGAAAACCCTTCCATAATTTAGGCTTGTCCATGTCTAAATTTACCTATTAAGTAAAAATAGTAGTATTAATAAATAGAATTAAGCAACTCAAACATGAAAATTTGGTAGGAATTGGTGACAAAGCTGACGTGGCAAACTGTCATTCGCCTTTTAAAAATAAAAAAATTCCATCTTCCAAAAAATATATGTCAAGTGTTGTCTGTTACCAATTCGTGTCAAATTTTCCTGTTTGAGTACCATGATTGTAATAAATATTATCACGAGAGAGAGAGAGAGAGAGAGAGAGAGAGAGAGAGAGAGAGAGAGAGAGAGAGAGCTACATTTAGGAAGATGCTATTACCCCCAGGAGGCATCTCAATACAATGTGCAATTTTCTCAACAGCTATGCAGATTGGCATTCATACATTTCATCAATGTTTATGCAACAACCAAAATTTCAAATGCTTGCACTTCTCTTCATTCTGTACACGAGTCAAAAATTAGATATACACAAGATTAATATCCATACACAGCTACTGACTTGTTGCTATAAAGTTTACAAGGGCTCCGCGGGACGTCTTTTTTCATACAAACCTCGTAAATGTGCATGTTGTATTCCAAAGTCGAGACAATTATATGAATCGACAATAAAGGTACAAATTATGCATATAAGAATCATTCAATCTGTTTTATGTGCAATTCTATCTCCAACGGCTGCGTCCAACCCCAGATTATTAAGGTAGTCGAGCAGACATGTTTCCTGTGAAGCAACAAATTGAAAACAGTGAATGAAGATGCTTGTTAAGAAGTGTATGAAGCGCTCTTTCTAAGCGTGCCAAGTTAAGTTGGGATAAAAATAACAGGTTACATTTTTATTTATATCTTGCATAGAAAATTTAAACCCCAGGAAAAATTAGAGGGCTCACCCTAGCCACCCTGTGAGGGCTGGGCTGGCCGGCTCATGGCTCGTCCGAGGCATGTCATGTCGGGCCACCTGGGCCTGGACAATCCAACTCATTTTACACCTATGCACGCAAATAAGTACATTTAAAAAGAAATTCATAAAAACTGTGGATCAAACCTGGAGTCTCTAGATCTTCTAGCCGACTGATGTCCCCAGTTTCTCTGCTATTAGCTTGAATCTCGGGGCAATTCAGTTCCAAAGATTTACCCAAACTCCTTGATTTCAATTTGATTTGGTAATAAGCAGATGGAAGTTTCTGATAAATCTCTTCCATCCTCCCAGAATGCTCATCTTCCCGATCCATATCAATGATTGTCTGTAAAGATACTAGCATGTTACAGAGAACGGATGGCATGGAAAAATAGATCAAACTTGTGTTTCTTTTTCTTTTTCATGCAAAAATGTACTATCAAGTTTGCTTTTTATTTCATTTGATCACTTAAAATCCTTTAGTTTCTGTAACAGAATGTCTCCCATAGAAGATGAGTATAAAGCCTTTCGTGTGGGACATTCCATTAGAAAAACTAATGGATTTTTAACCATGTGACCAAATTGAAACAAAAGGCAAACTTCAGTGACTAATTCAGAAGAAAATAAAGTTGAACAGCTAGCATGAAAGTTCTCCATAAGTGGAGCGACTAGCAATGTTATTTACCCTATAGAGTAGTGTTTTTACGAAAAGATAAATCTTAGCCTGCCAGAAATTACCTTTGCAGGCGTCTTCTTAAATACTGGGAGAAATCGTTGCCTGCAATACTCATTGAACAGGAGCGTACATATGATCAATGGAATGGTGAAACTTGATGCAATCGGTGACCGTTTGATTCCAAAAACTCCCAAAGCTATTATTTGTGTCAGCACCAACGAAAATATTGTTGTATTGTGTATGATAGGCCAATATAGTCCCCCACTTTGATATTTTGTGACATATACATCAAGTATCTGAAACATACATTTCCAAATTGGAATGACAATCCTAAAATAATTTCAAGAATGCCAAAAATAGAAGAAAAAGATAAGAGGAATTCAAAAAAGAAAAAAAAAAAAAAAAAAATAAAAAATAAAAAAAATAAAGAAGAAGAGGAAAGGAATCCCCCAGACCAAAAATATGACGAGGAGAAAGTCAATTGAAACTTTATGAAGAGAAACTCATCGTGATATCTACTTCCCCTATATTACCTTTGTATCCACAGAACCAAGAAGGAAAAACAAAATATTTTTTTATGTTTATTTTAGTAACTTACCACTTTTGTTAGAGTTAATTCTAATAAATGGAAATACTATAGTTGAATATTTCAGACACTGATTTTTGGTATTCAATACTATTGGGATTTTTCTCTAGTAATGTTTCTCTCTCTCCCTAATTCTTCTCCCAGTATTCTCTTCCTCTTTACCATTCTACATCAGAAACACTGGTTAGACGTCAATAGAAGATTCATGAAATTCTTCACATGATTATCTGACAAAATCTATCAGGAAACACAATAATCAAGCATCTAGAGATTAAAAACATTAGTCATAATAGTTGCACCAAAAGATAGATATTCCACATAACTAGACAACAGTGTGTATCTTAAAATTCATTTTTTCCTGCCCTTCAGAATTATCAGTGTATATTACTGTATGCGTGAACAATCAGAAGAGAAATTGCACAAAGAAGGTGAAGTACATGGTACAAACACCCAGACAAATTGATTTTCTATCAGTTAGCATTATAGCGTGAAGTAAATAAAATTTCTAAGGGATGTCTCGATGTACCACCATCTCTATCAAGTAATGACTCAGTGATCATGTGCAAATCAAGCATAAATGATCAGAAGAGGAGGCAAGGAACACGAGCCTTTCAAATAGGTGACTATGAAAGACCTAAGTTTTACATTACTCTAAATAAAAGACAAAAAGCACATAGTGAAAATACGAAAAACGAAATTCATACTTTACACTAGCAGAACTTCTGAAAAGAATTAAAGTAAAAAAAATTGGTATACAAGTCAGCAAACATCAAAAGTTCACATACATTGCCACAAGTATCCTAAAGTCCTTTTGAAGGAAAAGATATTAATGCAATGCATGTTACAAAAACTAGTGCGATCATTCTTAACTGTGTGAACTAGAAAAGTTTCAGACAGTGGAACATATCCATAGGAAATGCTCACCTGATTACGGTACACCAAATAGGCAAGGAAAAAGTAAACCAGCAAGAAGGGCAATATCAAAGGAGCCAACACTGAACAAGTGAAGCCCAGAAGTCCAAAGAGGAGGACTCTTGGAACTTCTGTGTGGTATGGAAATGTATAAGAGCCATAACTTGAATCATCCTTGTTTCTAAGAATAAATCTATAAAACGAGTTGCAGAGAAGAGGAAATGGCTGAATCAGTTCACAGGACAAGCTAGCCCAGCCTGAGGTGAGGACATAAGTCACAAAGAAGGTAGCCTGTGAAAAATAAAATCACAAGTGCTATGAGATCTCAAAATATACGGGTTTGTTTGAAAACATGAACAATGCAGTGTGAGCAGTTCCAATCTTATATGGATAAATTTACAGAAAATATTGACAATAAATGGTTAAAAATGTAGTTCCAGTTCCATAAAAGCTTTTCCAAACATTCAGAGACGGAATGGCCAAATGTTGATGATCATTTTTAAAGAATAAAAATGGCAATTCAAGGTCAACATTCCAATACATTCTTATACATGTAGAATAAAACCAACCATGATGGTACTATAAGAGGAGAAGTGAAAATTTAAGACAGAACCGATCACCGTTGATGGTACTGCTTTGGCAAGCTGGTTAGGTATGGTTTTTGGATCTCCCAATTTCATAATTGAATCTTGATAATGGTCGATAGCAGCCTCCGTTAAAATATTAGCAAAGAATACATTCCATATTACAAAGTAAAGGACTTTAATGCAGGTACTTCTTTTCCTGCCACTACGAGATATTGAGCCCTCCAATGTTGAAAAGAACATCATAATTGGTGGGACAATAGACAAAAAGATCATGAGTATTACGCTTGGTAGATATCCAGTTATCAGCTGTTTCATTAACCTCCTGCAAGAAAGCAGAAGGGAAAATTTTAATTCCTTGTCATTATAGTTAGAATCTGCAGACCACAAAATTGTCACCTACTTCATCTTATCTTTTGAATCTTTAAGCATATAAAGATGTGGTACATGTTAAGTGGGAAAAAAGGACAGATAAAGAGAAATAACCACGCTGATAGGGATCCCTAAAATTGCTATATTTTCCTTTCAAATATTTACAACTCAAAATTGAAAATAGATTCAGTAAAAGTGCTTTCCTAGACTGATGTTAGAATTGACACATGTTCTCTAGTACATAAACACATTTGAGGTTAGGGAACGTTATTATTTGATCACCACCCATTTAACTCTTTCTTGAATCCCTATTTTCCAGCTACTTCACCGAGTAAGGAACCAGTACCAAATATGCATGTCAGTTACTAATTGTAATAGAAAAGGAACAATTGAACTGACTTCTAACATAGCACATATTACCTCTCTGTAATGCCCTTCATAAAGGGAAATATTTTCTCCAGCTTATCGAGATGAACAAGACTTTGTGTGAACACCACAGGGATAAGGAAGAAAGTAACAAACAGAATAAAGGCCACTAGGATGGCAATCTTACGGATCCAAAAGATTCGATATGGTACATATAAGTTTGACCAATATATATCACTTGGTTCTGGAGCCAAGTCTGTAACCCATGACATTGGATTAGGTTGTTGAAGAGCCTCTGAAGCAACCAAAGCAGCATAACGTGTCCTGAAAAAAACCAAAGCAGCTCCGCACTCCTGCAGGAAAGATCAGTCAGCTTTAAACTTCTGAGATATTCAGTCCGACAATATCATCAATATTAGCACTAAAAACCTAGCCGGCAACAAACATGACACGCACAGCAGTTACATGAAGAAGAATTAGGGACTTCCACACAATAGGAAGATCTTCACTAACAAATGGAAAAACACATTGCAATTTCACAAGATCAAATCAAAATTAATTGCAAAGAATTCAATTCAACATCAACGTGAATCTCTTATATGCCCACTAAATTTCGGCATAAGCTGCCTTAAATTTGACCGCATTCAGATTTCAAAACCTTTATGACCATTTGTAGAAATTACTGCATAATTTTCACAATTTTATTCCTTCGAAACAAGATGGATTTTCCTCAAGTGTCACACCACTAGTCTCTCGAAGTTAACATATATTCAAATACAAAGAATTTACCGAGTCAACAGCTGCTGTAGATGGATACAAAAGTTAGACAATAGAACATTTTCACAGAACCAACAGGTGCAATCAAATAGAATATTAATTTCCAAGGCATATATATCACATAGGGCAGATTGAATTTTAGACGGTGTGTAAATGAATTTATTTCAATATGTAATTTAAGGATAGATGCTGTCAGACTACTGTGGAATACAGAGATGGAACATAAATCACTTCCTTTATCCTGAATTTAAAATTAAAACAAGAAAATGTTTTCAGGCTCCAAATCGGGAAGGGCTGGTATAGATCTCAATATATTGTCCATTAGTGTCAAAAGAGCCTAAAAGTGAACTGAAGAAAAATCTGGATGATATTTAGCAGAAGAACAGTGAAGTTGATATCTGAAGAAATTAATCTAGGTTGTAAATATTTTTAGAAATTCAGACCTTTTTCCTTAATTCTGGACCATCAAGGCAGCTTGTAGTCCTACCATTTTCAGGCTCAGGAGAAAGGACCTTGAAAGAAGTTGCAGTTCCACCACAAAAGCCACATCTTAATAGTCGTGATCCATAATGTTGGTCCATGGTGTTGGACTTGAGCATATTGTAAATCTTCTCAGCATCAGTCTGCACCCAGCAAAATAACCAAAAAATCAATCACTGGAAAGAATACATGGGGAAGGTGACTGTTTAAAGTAAAAGAAATCTCATAGCTATAACTCAGATATTTTAATAATTTGAATCCACATTGGAGTCTAATTCACTTGTTCAAAATGCTTAAACATAAGTTATCAACTTGTAGCTACTCATGTCCTTAACAACCACCTATTAGTTTTATCCAAACCCATGTGGAATAGAATTTTATGAAGCCCCTCATCAACATATGTGACAAGCTCTTCAAGGCCCATAACAATTGTTTCAGCTTGAAGAGCAATTCCACAAAAAAGATCTAGAACCAGACCAACGGTTTCCCACATACACCAAGCCAATAATGACTAACAATATTGAATCAACAGGTTTTCCTTTAGGTGTTTATAACAGACAGTTGTATGTACTTCCCTTATGAATAACGGCACACTTTCCTTCTCTATTGTTACACGATACAGCTGAAACCTTACAATGGAGCAAGCTATGACTTCAAAGTAGTTTCAGCTGAACAACCAAGAAAAAGATTTTAGTGTTGATGGCTCAAAAGTCAAATCAAAAGATATAGTGGATAATTTGCTAATTCGAGATATCCAGCAGAATAATCTACTTCCTAGATGGCTTATTATACCCTGAAAGAGAAGACGGAAGTAGAAGAACCATTCAAATCCTTCAAAGAAGTGAATGTATTAACTATGAATATCCTAGGACCAGAATAGCTTAAGGAGAAGATGGTTGTCAGTTTCAACCCCACGTGCTAAAGTAGATGATCGATGAGAATCAATTCTCTTCTTTACACTTTTTTAAGGTTATCAAACATGGTTTGTGGGCTACTTATTTAACATCACTACTACTCAATTTATGACAAAGACGAAATGTATTTTCTTTAACGTCACATATTGTGAAAGTGAGATGTACAAATCACACAAAGCATAAAGGGTTCTATTACACTTCACATACTATATATTCAGAAACTACAGTTTACATAAAATGATAAACAGATGTTAGTAGTCAACCTGGACAAGATTTACAAAATGAATAAAATACCCCCTCCACTTTAACAAGCAAGACAATTTTACAAAACACACCTTGTATGAAGATCATTTTAACACTTCATATACCATATATTCGAAATCACAATGTGCAATTGCTATTTCCTAATAGGTAATGATGTGATCCGGATTGCGTCACAAACTCACGAAAGTTTGGCGAATGAGCGGAAGAGATCTAAGCCGGGTTCGGATTTTCAAGGAATCAACAAAAATCGTACAATTGCTTGTTCGAGTTATTGGGTAGAACATGTTGGAGGCGACGCGCCAAAGACCAAGTTTCATGTCGGGGTCGAAAGTCGAAAAGACTTGGAGCGATGTGATAAAGTTGGCCGAAGGCGGGAGCAAGGTTCTGCCAAACCGGATGACCGGACGACTCTTACCGGACACGTCCGAATGAAGCCGAAGACAAGAGCAAAAAGCTCTGCCAAACCGAATATCCGGACGCACCATACCAGACGTCTTGTAGGGTCGTCCGATAGAAACGTAAGTTCTGCGTTTTATTCATATTTGACTAGGATTCATTATTTTTGGCAAGTTTTCTTAATTTTGGACTCTAAAATTTCGTATTTTTCATATTTCCTTAATTTAGTATAAATAAAATTTTATTCTTCATTGTAAAACACTTTTGACATTATTTGGAGAGATTTTTTATCAATTGAGAGTTTTATTCCTCCATAATTTTTGGTGGCTTAAAGTTCTAGCCTTGAATTTATCAAAAGGTCTCACAATTCCTTTTGTGACGTTCCCACTTCACGGTTCTTATTCCGGATAATCAAAGGGTCGGATTTCTCGTGTAGAATCTCGGTTCTTAGTACGGGTAGGACAACGGGTCGAGTTATTCTTTGCGCGGCGTGATTTCTAACTTTCTTGGATTTGTTTCATCTTGTTCGTGGGTTCACTTGTTCTTGGTCGGATTCACATCAGGCAAGAAATAATATATTCTATTAAGTCTTCATCGATGAAAAAACAATAGAAAAAAATTGCAAATGAAAGTGTGGTAATAGGTGTCATTATCATGTTATTTTGAGTTGCATAGTGTCATTATCTTTGATACTAAGGATCATTGGTAGCTAATGAATGTCATTTAGTTGTATTTTGTTTGTTGAATTTACAATGAAGGTTGGTTGAGTCTTTTTTGGGTGTGATGATGATGATAGTTTGTGATAATACAATTTACACGATGTTTACCATCACTACATACTAAACAAGTAAACATGGATATCATAATTTTCTAGATTATGTTTTGTGAAGTGTAACTGGATATTATATACAAGTCGTGAAAACGTAACTTTAAAAAAATGGGTTTCTTGCGATTGTATATTTTTCTTCTACGGAGAGTTAAACAATGTTATTTGTCAACACACATGAATGCTACTATGCAATGTATGATAGGTAAAGTGTAATAGCACCCTTTCTATACATGGGCATGCTATAAATTTCTGAATTCTTTATCAACCTTTGATTGTTTCACACAATGTAAGGATACAGGAGAATTCACATCAGGATGCAATTTTGTTGCCCTTTAAGAGTATCAAGAAGATATGGTTTAACTCACAAATCCAGTTGATTAGGACAAAATCTATGATAACCAAGATAAAGTTAGAAACAGATAATCTTCAAAATCACATAACTTACAAACAGTATATTACAACTACAATAAAAAGAATATGAATTTTTTTTGGATGTTATACTCTTCACTTTTCCCTTCGACCGCAAATCAACCTCATGGTAAGGTCAAGGGTGTGCGAGCTCCCAAGGAAAAATTCTAGTTTAATTATATGGGTGTATCTGGCAGTTTGCATATGTATTGATTCACTCTAATATTTCCTCCATATATAATAGGTATTAAGACAAGCCTTTTTTTCAGGTGTAGAGAGAACAAAACAGAGGTGCGAGTTTCACATACAACATGTATTCTCCTTCTTTATAGTGAAACCTTGAAGTGGTAAGTGGACTCTCCCATTGATAGTGTAGCACCGTAAATCGTGTGTTTTTACTTTCTTTCTTTCCTATTTCATGTTGTTATCACTCTTAATAATATGGAATTAGGCATTTAATCCGTGACATGCTGCAAAATAAGGAAAATATCAACTGCCATGAGAGAGATGATCCATTTACATGCTCACCATCAATTTCTGAACTGCACCGGAATGATAAATCATTTGATGCGATAAATAGCTTGATGAGTAGTAATCGGTAAAGAATTTAGCAACTTTGACACTGTTTGATTCTTCTCCAGACCATGGAATGGCACGAACAAGCACAGTAAAGTGACTTGGGTGGGAATGAGATGCTGTAATATATGCCAATCTCATTTTTGTGATGCTTTTGTACTCCTAAAGACAAGCAGAAATAAACTATCAACAAGGTTATAGCAAAGAATCATACATTAAACTCTGTATATCCAATCAAAATGAAAATAAAAGGTGGGTATGGGTTGAAGTCCTTACGAAGTAAAGAAGAATACAAGCACAGGAAGATATGACATATAATGCAAGACAGTGGGCCCAAAACCTGCAAAAAAAAAAAAAAAAAAAACCAAATATAAGGACCAAATTAGAAAGATATAAGTCAAGACCAAAAGAGAAGGGAGAGAAAAAAATCATAAAATAAGCATTCGAGCATTTTATTATTTACTTCAGTAAATGAATGCGCAATGTGATTCATTTCCTGTCCTTTCAACGAACCCACATAAGCTTTTAACCAGGATATATTTTGATTCTAGGATGGAAAAGTTGAAACTCTGAATATGCATCTTTATTAATTCGAAATGCCCCAATATCTTATTTTTCATCTTTACTTTCGGCTTTGATGAGAGGCCACATGCACCAATTATGCTATCATGACATGTAAACATTTATCAATCTGGCAAGTGGACTATTTAAGTGTCTTGCTGGAAACTCAAAGTAATTAGCATCTATGCACTCAATGTAATTAACATAAATGCACCCATGGTATTGTATTGCTAAAATGTTGTACGGCTGTTCCACATTGAGAAAGTTATAAGTTATAGACCACTCTATGGAGGCACACTTTCCAGTCAATGCCAAACAGTTTTCAGATTGTATGCTTCGTATGGTTTTTGAACCAGGATTGCATCCTTGATCTTGTTCGCTGGCACACCGTAGCTCCCTACTCATTTACCTCACTATAAGCAAGTTGAGGTTATACTTAACATGAACGTATGCATTCAAAGTTGTCCCACACAAAACAATTGTGACCTTAAAGACCGGTATATGAGCCCAGAAAATCCCCACTCATCCCCTACACATTGTTAATTAGAACAGATGTTTAAAAAAGGGACTACTTCGAGCAAATAAGATTCATTCACAGGAATAGAACAGGCACTTATTCTCAATAAAATAGATGTTGACATATTACGTACCATCTTGACCCTTCCTTGACATTCTCAATGGTGAACACACTCAACTGTTCATCTCGAATATGTATATGCTCCATCTCTTTCCCAAAATAATTAAGTGGAAGCACAATAAACAAACATATAACACCAGCAATTGAGAATACTCGGATGCTGCACATAGTAAAGCAGCAGCATATATTAGGACAACGGCTAGAATAGGAACACCAGGAAATCAATCAAGAGAAAACAAATGCTTCCCATATCCAGAGAAATGAAGGAGAACACATGCAGCAATGTCAAATTTTAGTTCAATACTGAAGTCCTTTCTGTAGAGGACAAGATTGAAATCAATTGTGACCATGTGCTTGTCTCGAAGAATTTTGAAATACTTGAAGGAACTACATCACTCAATAGAAGAAAATAGTAAAGAAAGAACAAAAATATTTCAGTGATTGTCACGAACACAGCAACCTACATAAGAGAGTGAATCAAGCTAATCGCTCCAATTGATAAAATATGTAAACAAATGAAAGGTCTTTCTTCTTCAAGTAAATAACTGTAGATCCATAATTACTAATAATGAAACATAGTTAGAGTCCTGGGAGTTTTGAAATTACGTGTGTTGTCACCTGAAAACAACTGCCCTGAGAAAGACAATAGCATCCAGACCCCCAGTGGCGAATAATTCTTCCTCGGACGCTACCCATGATTTTACTATCCAACTAGCAGAAGGAATAAATCTCTGTAACCAAAATGGATCGTTGCGTTTTGATCTCACCTGGGCAAGTTTTTGCCCGAAGTACACGCTCACAAGGCTTGGTTGTTTTCTTAAAATGGAATACAATGAAAACAGCACTGCACACACTGCAGTATTGATACCAGAAGAAGTCAACAGAGCAGAAATGTTCATTTCTAGATCACTTTAACAGAAATTTGTGGTGTGTCATCATCCAAAAGTGAGGTAAACGATCTTCATATGTTAAATTGCAAAGAAGTCCAAAAGAGCAATACTGTAAGAAGCCGTAGGTCGTCAAACTTATCCTGAGCCTGCATAAGTAAAACTGGAATGCTCAACTTCTTTATTTTGTAAAAAGACTTAAAAAAAATATCAATGTTATTCAACCACACAAACTATATTCCAAACAAGTTCAAAGTATTCACATGTCAAAATTTGCACTCTTCTTTGTAGGTTTAAAGGAAAAGTCAAAAAAAAAAAATCCTTTTTGCAAGAGAAAATCAAAGTCATCAGTGCATAAATTCCATAAGCATAATCATTACACTTCAGAGAATATAGATAAACAGAACCTGATAAATGAAAGAATCAGATTGTGACCCTGCATCGTGTATTCGTGTATCAATCAAATTGTATCCAATGTCCAAACAGACAGAAAGTCATTCATATCCACTACCATGGAATCTGAAGTACAGAGTCGCTAAAGTCTTTAAATCATATTCAATATAAACAGGCGCATATATTATAGTGAAAACATACTACTACAGAGTATTTGCAAGCACCACTGCAGATTAGAGCTTATCCAAATAATAGTACCATTATATTTTTTATTCACACATATGCGCCTGATAAGTTCACAAGTTCGCAATCTTAAGATCGTTCAGTCGATATATTCATGGCCCGCAATTTTATTCCTGTGCCTGGAAATATTGCCCAAGGAAGAACAGAAAATACACCAAAATTCTCATCCAACATTTATGCTGTCAAATCAATACAACAAACAACATACGCGGGAAAAATAACTTAAGTATATGTTCACCTGTTTCCGATATCTCAAAAATTCAATAAAATGCAAACAAATCAAGAATTAAGAGAGTCTTTGCTTAGACTTCGGAACTACAAAGAGTGAAAGTAAATATTATGATTCGAAGAACAGGGAAAACGAAATGGAAACCCTAGAAATTAATTGGGATTTGAGATTTTGGGTTACGAGAGAGATTTTGAAGTTGGCAAGAAGATCAGGCAAGGCCTAGAGGATGAAATTGAATATGTAATAGGTAGAGATTTTCACGTAAAACGTGTGCGTTGTGTGTGTTTGATGCGGGACCGGAGGATAAGCCACGTGGAGAACAATTATGAAATGTGTGCAACTAGCCAAAATGGCGAAAAACCGTCATGTCCTCTCACTTAACTTCCCACGCAAAAGAAATTTAAAATATGTAAGTAGTTAATTAGGTTTGCGTCAATTCGTCTTTTTTTAAAACATGTCGAGTCATGACATGAGATCGTGAATGTAGACGCTAGTCAAGCAATCAAAGGTGGAATTATGCACTTGGATCGGTCTTATTAAACTCCGTAGTAATTTTAATTTAAAATTTTATCAAGTTAACAATTAATTTTAGGCTAATTGGTACAAAACGTCCCTACTTTTGGAGGTTATTATGGCTACCATCCCTACCTTTCATTTTTTGACATTTATGGCCCTACTTTCAACATTTCGTGCGCTAAAGATCCTTTTTTCCCTCTTTTTGATGATTTTATCCTTCATTCAAATAAAATTAAAAAAAAAAAAAACCAAAAAAATTAATTGCAACTATAACCGCAAAATTTTAAAACCTACTTTTCAGTCACAAGATACTAATTTTTTGCCCACAACAAGCCGCCAACTTCAGAGCCATTTTCAGCGACCTTCTGACCACCAAAACCACCGGACCAACACGCTATCTTGAAACCCTCATTTCCCTCCTCACATTACACCCAACCGCTAGCCGTAACTCCACCGGAATTTGCCCAAAAATTGGACCAAAGTAGGCAGACCACACATTGAATTGCCGAAATTGGGCAGACCACGCACATTGAAACGGTCGGAATGTTCCATTTTCGACGACACCCATGGCATACCCAACCTTCAGGTCAATCAGGCTTCTCATTGTGTTTCTAGGAATGTGCTCATAACATCAAACAAAGTTGAAAATCAAAATCTCCGGTCATTTATTTCAATAGCAAAATCGATCGTTTCAGATCAATTTTTTGGCGTCGACGTCATGAACGACGATCACGGACCAGCCCTACTAGCTTCGCCTCTTCAAGGCGCACCTAATGCACCTATGAGTCATCACCAATTTCACCCATAAATGGAAGAACCAACTTCGACAGTTCGCACCCCACTGCTGCCTACTTTGGTCCAATTTTCGGTCAATTCCGGTGGAGTTACGGCTAGTGGTTGGGTACAATGTGAAGAGGGAAATGAAGGCTTCAAGATAGTGTGTTGGTTCGGTGATTTTGGTGGCCGGAAGGTGACTGAAAATAACTCCAAAGTTGGCGGCTTATTGGGGGCAAAAAATTAATATCTTTTAACTGAAAAGTAGGTTTTAAAAATTTTGGGTTATAATTGCAATTAATTCTTTAGTTTTTTTTATGGGCCCACAACTTTTTATCCACACATTTCATTAATTTTTATTAAAATCTGTTAAAAATTTGATTTTAATCTCTATTAAACAGAGGCTAAGTGTTTTTTTTTTTTTTGGAACAAATTTTGTAATAGGTAAACCTGGATTGTGGTCATTGAACTTTTAGTGAATTTTTAATCGAATAATTAAATTTTTAGTTTATTTCAATCGAATCACTTAATTTCAATTTAATTTCAAATACTATCACTCTATTAGTTGATAAAAAAAAATCAACACTTTTATGATGTGATGTATTGATAAATTGACACGTATTGCAGAATTACATAGAAGAACTATCGAAATAACAACAAATCAATTGAGAGATGGCCGTTGATGATGTAATGAATTTTGAAATTTCAATTACCTTCATTGGTTTGGAGGTCACCCACTAGGATTCAATATCCCTGAACCGACCTACTATTTCTCCGTAATATAATATGAAGATAAAATAATATATTATGTCCATTCGTTTATTTTAGTATTTATATGAGCCGTACGTCTAAATAATTATTTGGACGTCTCGAAAATTCTGTGGGACCCATTGCTTTTTTAATCTTATTTTTTAAACTTTATTTTTTCAAGCTCATCTTGTGACCATATGTTTTTGAGACAATAATAATGATAAAATTATTTTAGCCCTGTTTGGTAATTATTTTTTTTAAAATATATTTTTTTTTAACAATACATTCTTCAATAAAATAATATTACACATAAAATTAAAAAAAATTTCTTAATTTTTAACCACATATTTTTCATCAATCAACTATTCAAAAATGTATTTTCTCCAAATGGTAAAATGAGAAGGTGGAGAAATTTAACTTTTCTTGAGACTGTCGCGTCAAGAGTTCGAATTCTAAAATATGGATTTGACTTTTCGATAAATACAAGTGTACAAAAAGTTTTTCATCTTGTATTTTTGGAGGTATAATTTGTGATTTACTTCATTCATCAAAATTCAGGATAAGATAAAGGTGAGAGTACCAAGTAATGAGACGTAATTAAAAAAAAAAATATATATATTTACTCCTCCAAATGACTACCAAATAGGCTATTAATATTAGCATGATCATATTCCAAGTTCTTTTAAATACCTACTAAACACTTTTTACAAAGTGGGTCCATCCATTCTTTTGAAAAGAAGTCAAGATTTCAATTCTTGCTAGACCCTAACGAAAGTTTTTATCAAGAACATTCATTAATGTCTAATCGAAATGTTTGACATAAAGCTCTAGCCAATATTGTTTTGGAAACCCTAGTGACACAATTTGGAGGCTGAGTTTCTAAACACGTGTTCGGTTCAAATTCAAAATTGTCATGGGTCATACGTTTCTTTTTTCTCTAGATACATAACTTTTTTTTCTCTAGATTCTAACCTTCAATAATGAATGTGCAAAAGTGAATTGGGATAACTCTTGTTTTCCCTACAATAATTAAGCGACTATTTAGATGCACGCTCAAATACAGATATTTAAGTTTCCAGTTATGGCAATAGTTTTTAATTTAAATAATTAAAATTAGGTTTTTTTTAAAATCAAATATTTTTATGATGTGATGTAGTGATAAATTGACATGTACTGCAAAATTACATAGAAGAACTATCGGAATATAACAGACAATTAAGCAATGTTCATCAATTGAGAGATCACCAATGATGATGTAATGAATTTTGAAACTAAATTAAAATTCAATGCACTGAAATTTCATTGGAGGTCACCCACTAGGATTCAATATTGCTGAATTGTCCCACTATTTCTCCCTAATATAATATGAAGATAAAGTAATATATTATGTCCAAGACTATTCTCAATCGTATATTTTAGTATTTATATGAGTAGTACGTCTAAATAATTGTTTGGACCTCTTTTTATTAATGTCAATTAGAAATGTCAACGAGTTGAGTCGAATCGATTCGCGAGCCAAAAATCAAGGCTCGGGCTCAACTCTAGTAAAACGAATTGAGCTTTTCTCGAGCCCCAAGCCTAGTTGAGCAAAAGTTCGTCCAAAAAATTCAAGTGCTCGGACCTTACAGAGCCGGCTTGATTTTTTTTTTTTTTTTTTTTTTTTTCCCTCTCTCGCTTGAAAGGCAGCAAAATACTGTCTTTAACCAAGTCGAACCATGAGTGCCCCGAATCGACGAGTTAAATTGTCATCTCTAGCATCAATGTATTCAAAATATATCTCAGAAAATCAGGGGGATCCATTGCTTTTTTAATCTTATTTTTTAAACTTTATTTTTACAAGCTCATCTTGTGACCATACCTTTTTGAGACAATAATAATGATAAGTTCTCTTAAATACCTACTATATACACGTTTTACAAAGTGGATCCATCCAATCTTTTGAAAAGACGTCAAGATTTCAATTCTTGCGAGACCCCCAAAGTTGTCATCATCAACATTTAAACAATTGTGCTATTTGTACAAAGTCACTTGACAAAGTGGTTTGACAAAGTGACGTGTAGGGTGTAGATTATAAGGAAGTGAACGGCTGTGATGGCCCGTTGAAATGGAAGACAAATGAAATCGCCAACACTATTTCTCCCAAATTGGAAAGCGCCAAAAAATCACAGAGAAAATAGTCGTCTCTTCACGCGAGACTCCGGAGTCTCTGAAATTGGAAAGCACGTGACGATTCCGATTGTGCAGCGAGACACCCACATGCCGCAGTGCTCATACTGTAAACCCAGCAACATTTTCGTGTCCGATCTTCATCTCCGATAGTCATTGCAGTGAGAACCCCAGCCTTAGTGCGTCTCCGACAGTAAGCCCAGCAACATTGCCATTAGATTAGTCCATTCTTTCTGTGAGCTGCTTCGCACCTTGTGGGCGTGCTTTCAACTGGAAGCTTTACTAATGGTGAGTTAATTTTGACATTTGGTTACTAATGGTGAGTTAAACTTGTTTGGTTAAAATTAATTATTTCCCAACTGTCAGCAATGAAGAGTATTGAACTGGGTTTCGCCAAAGCTAGAGTCGACCCACTTGTAGAAGCAGTAAGCCTATCTCTCTCATTCTACAGTTTTTCAAGTTAATAATTGGGGTGAATAATGTGTAAAAAATGGAGCTAAAATCCTAAATGTTGAAGTCTGTACAATTTTCGTAGAATGACAGAAGCTCGGAAATCATCCTTTGGCCATCTTCAGGAATTCCATGTCCAGAAATCCCACTTTCCGGTAGAGAAAATGCCTCATTTTTTGCATAAGGGACGGAGAAAACTGATGGCTTTTCATTGATATTTGAGAAAACTGCTGGCTTTCCGATTTTATGTTGAATTTGAGATACACACATTCAGTATTACTAATGTAGACAGCATATGTAATTGGATGAATTCAAGTCAGAAGCATCTTCACCCCAATTACTTTTGTTCTTTGTATTTGGATTTGCATTCTCTTCTACCTCGTCACTGTTGAAAATAATACCTTCTAGTAGGAGAATAAACAAACCGAAATAGCAACAAGGATTCAAGAACAAGAACTTCGATGCAAAGGCTCAACCGCGTGATCGCTGTCCTCAAACAATATTTGCCCATTCTCCGGTAAATTTGAGATGTTTAAAGGTTTTTCGGCAAATGGTTTGAATGATTGATAAAGCCTTGTAGTAGAAATATAAAGCACAAAGTATTTCTACCAACAAAACTTAAGAAACACAATAAAATGGAAGAAATTGAGTAAGAAATTGATTGATCTTGTTTATGGAGATTGTAATAACATCAAAAGTGTTTATTCATTGAACAAGACCCCACTATATATAGGCATAGTTCATATTCACGAAATGGTGCCAAAATCAAGTGAAAAGCCTCCAAAAATGAATTCCCAACGGCAAAAAACCGTCCAACGGTCACAGATTTCGATCGATCGGTTGGTCAATCGAACTTTTTCGGTCGACCGAATGGTCTACCGAACCTCCATTTCGGTCGACCGAAATCTGTGACCGTTGGACAGTTTTTTGCCTTTAGGAATTCATTTTTGGAGGCTTTTCACTTGGTTTTGGCACCATTTCGTGAATATAAACTAGACCTATATATAGTGGGGTCTTGTTCAATGAATAAACACTTTTGATGTTATTACAATCTCCATAAACAAGATCAATCAATCTCTTACTCATATTCTTCCATTTTATTGTGTTTCTTAAGTTTTGTTGGTAGAAATACTTTGTGCTTTATATTTCTACTACAAGGCTTTATCAATCCTTCAAACCATTTGTCGGAAAATCTTTAAAGCATCTCGAATTTACCGGAGAAGGGGTAAATATTGTTTGAGGACAGCGATCACGCGGTTGAGCCGAACCTCCATTTCGGTCGACCGAATGGTCAACCGAAAACTCCTGCAGCTTCTTGGTTGAAATCCTGCAGAGTTTCGGTCGACCGAAGTTCAGTTCGGTCGACCGAAGTTGTTAGCTATTTTTTTCACTTCTTCCTTTGTTGATTTTGAACAATCAATTTCTCAATAATCCCCCACTTGTTCAAAATTAACAAGTCTCATATTCAACATGAACGATACTCATGCCTAAGGATTAGATATCTTTCGATTTGAATCTAACCATAGTGTAATTCTAACAAAGTAAAGTCGGAATCAAAGGTAGCTCGAAGCTTTGAACCAATTATTCCATGTGACAATACCGGTAAGAACACACACAAGAGTACCACGTGTTCTCAAGTTCCTCAAACTCGCTTAGCGCTTTTATGTCCTTGCGCTCATCCTTTCGACAAATTTTTAAGAGAGTAACTCTAGCTCTCTATTGAGGCGGCACCACCTCGAAGTTCGTCTAGGTGAAGTTCTTCCAGCATCTTTGTTACTTTTAGAGATGCTTATGCTCTTAGCACTGAACTTCATTAAGAGCTTGAAGCTCAACCCTCACTTCAGTAACAACCAGTATTATATAACTAGGATAGGGTTATCGCGGATTTGAATAATGCTGAAGCTATCCACATATCAAATGACTTGTTGTTACCCTTTGAACCCGTGGATTACCTTTTGAGTAATGACAGGTAGGGTTGCTGTCATTGGTGAATCTTTCTATTTTAAGAGTTTCAACCCCATCCTACTCGATGTAGATGTTACTAAATCTCGATTTAGAGGTTTAGTTAGAGGATCCGCTAAATTCTCGATAGACTTAACATAATTTAGGGAAATTATTCCATCTTTGATTAATTTCCTTATGTAGTCATGTCTAAGACTCATATGACTAGACTTTCCGTTGTATACCTCATTGTATGCTTTTGCTAATGTGGCTTGGCTATCACACAAGATAGATATTGAAGATGTATTCTTCGGTCCCAAAGGTATCTCATAAAAGAGATCCTTAAGCCACTCAACTTCTTTCCCGGTATCCGACAATGCTACAAATTCGGATTCCATGGTCGAGTGCGTTATACATGTTTGTTTCTTTGATTTCCAAGAAACAGCTCCTCCTCCAAGAGTGAACACCCAACCGGAAGTGGATTTATTTTCACCCGTGCTAGATATCCAACTAGCATCGGTAAATCCTTCCAATACAGCCGGGAACTTAGTATATTGTAAACCTAAGTTCTTGGTTTTCTTTAAATACCCAAGAACCCTTCCAATTGCCTTCCAATGGTCATTGCCCGGATTGCTAGTAAACCTACTAAGTTTACTAATTGCATATGCTATGTCTGGTCTTGTGCATTGTACTGCATACATAAGACTCCCAATGACACTTGCATATTCTAATTGAGCAATTGCCCTTCCATCATTCTTTACAAGTTTTGAACTTGGATCAATTGGGGTACTTGCTTCCTTTATGTTCAAGTGTTTGAACTTATTTATCACATTTTCAACATAATGTGATTGACTTAAATGGTAACCCCCACTAATCTTTGTGACTTTGATACCCAAAATGGTATCCACTTGTCCAAGATCCTTCATCTTAAATGTGGAAGATAGAAACCTTTTTGTTTCTTTTATTCCATCCATGTGATCACTCATAATCAACATGTCATCAACATATAAACATATAAATATCACATAATCATCACATACTTTTGAATATAAACATTTATCTACACTGTTATGTTTAAAACCGAACGAAATTATAACTAAGTCAAATTTCTCATGCCACTTTTTAGGTGCCTGTTTTAAACCGTATAACGATTTTACTAACTTGCACACTTTATGTTCATTTCCGGGTAGAGCAAAACCTAAAGGTTGCTCCATATAAACCTCCTCATCGAGATCCCCATTTAAGAATGCCGTCTTGACATCCATTTGATGAACATGCAAGTCATGTATCGAAGCTAGTGCGAATAATATCCTTATCGATGTTATTCTAGCTACCGGTGCATATGTATCAAAATAATCTATTCCTTCTCTTTGTCGATATCATTTAGCTACTAATCTAGTTTTAAAGGTGTTTAGAGAACCATCAACATTATATTTTCTCCTGAATACTCATTTATATCCAATAGGTTTGGATCCGGGTGGTAAATCGACAAGTTCCCAAGTATTATTATTGAATCCATTTCATCTTTGATCGCATCTTTCCAAAACATGCTATCACGAGAAGTCATAGCTTCTCTATAAGTTTTAGGATCGGTTTCCACATGTAGAACAAATGGAGTTGTTCTTACTACATTCAATTCATTTCTTTCTACTAAGTAAAAAGAAATGCGTTGAGAATCAATTTCATCCGGTCCTAAAGACTTCTCAATTCGAGTTTTTTTGCTTCTTCATGGCTCACTTGACTCATCAACACCTTTAGAAGATGTTTCATCTTGTGTTCCACTTGAGTTAGGGATATCTAAGAGATTTTTCCTCAATTCATTATCCGAAGATAACGAATCCTCAAAGAACTCTACATCACTTGATTCAATAATCACATTGGTCTCCAAGTTTAATAATATATATGATTTGCTATTGCTAGCATATCCAACAAAGGCACATTTAATGCCTCTTGGACCCAACTTGGTCCTATTAGGATTTGTGTTCTTACAATAAGCAAGACACCCCCACACTTTGAAGTATCCAATGTTAGGTTTTCTTCCTTTCCAAGATTCATAAGGAGAAACCTTAGTTTGTTTAGAAGGAATTCTATTTAATATCCTACATGCACTTAACAAGGCATCACCCCACAAATTAAATGGCAACTTAGCATAGGTAAGCATGACATTTATCATTTCAACTAAAGTTCTATTTTTTCTTTCAGCCAAACCATTTTGTTCCGGTGTTCTAGGTGCCGAACATTGGTGAATTATGCCATGTTGTTCACAAAAATTGTTGAAATCACTAGAAAAGTATTCACCACCTCTATCACTTCTTAAAGTTTTTATTTTCTTGTTTAGGTGATTTTCAACTTCATTCTTATATATTTTAAACATATCAAATGCTTCACTTTTATGTTTCATTAAGGAAACATATGTGTATCTAGTACAATCATCAATAAAGGTAATAAAATACCTATTTCCACCTCTAGTTAACATGCCATTTAATTCACAAATATCCATATGAATTAATTCTAAGATACTAGATGTCCTTTTTACACTTTGATAAGGCTTTTTAATCATTTTTGCTTCTACACAAGTTTTGCATTTAAAAATATCATTTTCATCATATGAAATTAAATCATATTTCATCATACGTTTCATAGTACTTTTTCCAATATGTCCTAATCTAACATGCCATAATGAAAATAAATCAACAACATAAGCAAAGTTATTTTTATTTTCATTCAATTTGTCAACGGTACATAATTTGACAATTCCTTCACTAGAATAGCCTTTTCCAACAAATTTCCCATTTAGGGATAATACAAGTTTTTCGGATTCAAATATGCTTTTGATACCCGATTTTCCTAAGAGATTTTCATTAACCAAATTTCTAGTCATGTAGTATATTGGTCAAGGTAATGGTCTTGTCGGAAGTGAAGATGATATCCACACTTCCCTTTCCAATCACTTTAGATCGAACCTCATTACCCATTTGAATCTCTTGGTCTCCATCAACTTCATGATAAGTCTTGAAAGAAGATTTGTCATATGATACATGTATTGTAGTACAAGTATCATACCACCATCCGGGAACTTTTCCCTTGATTGCATTGATTTCACAAATGGTGGCCACAATTCTATCTTCTTTTATGGAGTTCACTTTTCCCTCGAAGTTGTTTTGTTTTCGGTGTCTACAATCTTTTGCATAATGACCAGATTTGCCACACACAAAACAACCTCCTTTTGTCTTCTTCTTGAACTTGTTGAAGTTCGTTGAAGGCTTTCTCTTGTTGGATTTTGTTTGCGGTTCTATTTTCTCTATTGCATTTGCTTTGGAAGTGCTTTCATAAGAGGTTTCACTTTTATCACGCATTCTTGACTCTTCCTCAATGCGCAAATATTTTTGCAATTGTTTCAAGTGATCCTCGGAACTATGCATTATTTCTTCCGGTATCCTTTCCAAGTACCGGGGAGTTTTGCAATAATTGCCTCCACTTGAAAGGTCTCCGGGATTTCAATCTTCACCGCCTTCAATTTGTTGACTAATACTTGCAATTCATGAATTTGGGGAAGCAAGGGGATGTTTTCAAGAAATTTAAAATCGAAGTACTTAGAAATTAAAATTTTTTTGGTACCTTCTTCTTCCGCTTTGTACTTACTTTCCAATGCATCCCATATTTTTTTTTGGTGATGTTGTGTTGGTGTATAGATCATACAATCGATCCGACAAGGAGTTAAGAATATGATCGCGGCATATCAATTCATCCTCTTCACACTTCTTTCTATTCACCCTTGATTCATCGTTGTCTTTGTCGGATGGTTCGGGTAGATCTTCCAAGTTTGGATCAAGTACATAAAAAATCTTTAACACCGTAAGAAGGAATTTCAATTTATCTTGCCATCTTGTGAAGTTCGTGCCATCGAAGCGATCCAAAAGAACCAAGTCTTGATTCATCAACTTTATGGTAGCTATTGTTGTTTCACTCTCCATTGCGGGAATATTGTTTGAGATTGTTGAAAATAATACCTTCTAGTAGGAGAATAAAACAAACCGAAATAGCAACAAGGATTCAAGAACAAGAACTTCGATGCAAAGGCTCAACCGCGTGATCGCTGTCCTCAAACAATATTTGCCCCTTCTTCGGTAAATTCGAGATGCTTAAAGGTTTTTCGGCAAATGGTTTGAAGGATTGATAAAGCCTTGTAGTAGAAATATAAAGCACAAAGTATTTCTACCAACAAAACTTAAGAAACACAATAAAATGGAAGAATATGAGTAAGAGATTGATTGATCTTGTTTATGGAGATTGTAATAACATCAAAAGTGTTTATTCATTGAACAAGACCCCACTATATATAGGCCTAGTTCATATTCACGAAATGGTGCCAAAACCAAGTGAAAAGCCTCCAAAAATGAATTCCCAACGGCAAAAAATCGTCCAACGGTCGCAGATTTCGGTCGACCGGTTGGTCAACCGAACTTTTTCGGTCGACCGAATGGTCAACCGAACCTCCATTTTGGTCGACCGAATGGTCAACCGAAAACTCCTGCAGCTTCTTGGTTGAAATCCTGCAGAGTTTCGGTCGACCGAGTTTCGGTCGACCGAAGTTGTTAGCTATTTTTCACTTCTTCATTTGTTGGTTTTGAACAACCAATTTCTCAACAGTCACTTTACACGTTACTTTTGTTCTTGGTATTTAGAATTGCATTCAAGTCAGAAGCATGTTCACTTGTTTTCAGCGACTGCCGGAGATGGGGATGACGCCTGAGATTTGTCAACTGTCGGAGCTGGTACAAGCTGCCGAAATTTGTAGGTTGTATGATGGAGGAAATGGGATTGCTCCGATATTTTAGCGTTGGAAGAATAATGGGTTCATTTGGGAGAAATTTCTTTTTTGGCTTCATTTCAACTGACAATCACAGTTGTTCACTTCCTTTTAATCGACGTCCTATACGTCACTTTGTCAAGCCACTTTGTCAAGTGGCTTTGTATAAGTAGCACAATTGCTAATAGAAATGTTTGACATAAAACTCTAGCCTAGTGACACGATTTGAGGACAGAGTTTCAAAACACGTGTTCGGTTTGGATTCAAAATTGTCATGGGTCCTACGTAACTTTTTTTTTCTCTAGATACATAACTTTTTTCTCTTTCTTCTAACCTTCAATAATGAATGTACAAAAGTGAATTGGGGTAACTCTTGTTTCCCCTCCGATAATTAAGGGAATATTTAGATGCACACTCAAATATAGATATTTGAGTTTTCAACTTAAAAATGTCAATTTTATTAAAAGAAATGTTAATATCCTTAGTATTTATGTTATCTATAATTCATGTGAGATCTCCATTCTTGAATGTTGGTAGCTCGTTTGAGCTTATAGACGGATTGAATAACTCGGTTGAACATTATGAATTATGATATACTGAACTTTATAATCAATATGTATTTTCCTTAATATTGTACACCTTCCTTTTGTAGCACTTCTCCTAGTCTCCTAATTTGTGACAGTTGCTGCATATACAATCACATGTGACAATGTTAATAGGACAATTCCTCGCCTTCAGTTACAAGTGATCATGTTTCTTGTCCATTTTGACATGTTCCTCATATAACTGTTCGCAACCAAGATTCTTGAATGGTGGAATGCGATAAAGTTGCCCATTAACTGTTTTGACAACCGTTGTCTTTAAAGATGGTAAAATGTTATGCTCGCTCAGATCTTGGGCGTCTCGCATAGTTGAGCGCCGTTTAGCAGGGTTGAACGATTATGGGCTATTGTAACACGACTCTCTATTGGGTTCGTTTAATTGGACTTCGTTTTTGTGTGTCAACAATAGCACTTCTAGTCTCCTAATTTGTGACAGTTGTTGCATGTACAATCGCATGTGACAATGTTAATAGGACAATTCCTCGCCTTCAGTTACAAGTGATCATGTTTTTTGTCCACTTTGACACGTTCCTCACATATGCTTGTGGACTGAAATTGCTCCACATCTAGACCTTACGTCTGAAAGGGTGGGCCTTAAATAACATGTGCTTTATTTTGCGTGTTGGCTATAATTACTTATTTTTGTGATAATTATGATTGGTACTTTTTTTTTATTTATAAACTAGGTATATAAAATGTTGGAAACTGAAACAAGAACAAGAACAAGTCAAAAAATAAAAATAAAAAATAAATACAATCAATCAAGGATATTTGCTAAAATATTCATGTGTATGTTATACTTAAGAAACAAAGATTTTGAATTTACCGAAATTGATATTTGATTTTTTGATTGAATTTGAATCACAAACCTTCAACTTTTAATTCACAAACTTTCATCTTTTGATCGAAAAACTTTATGCTTCCAACCTTCAAATATTCTATGATATTTTTCAAAGTACAGACTACACTGACATGTGGACATATTTTTAATTAAATCAAAAACCTAATTTTGAACAACAAATCAAGAAAATAATAAAATAATTTCCCCTTTTCTGTAAGCAAGAGCATTTGTACAATGTCTTAGGCGTCATCTCTAACCAATCTAAATAGATAAAAGAGTCTCAATCCATGTCGAAGTCTAATTAGTCCATAATTAGTTTAGATGCAAGTGTAATTTCCTAACTTTAATTACAATTACAATTAATTCCAAAGCTTTTCATAGTAATTGTAATTTACTCCAAGACTTTATAGAGCTACCACATAACCTCCTCAGATATATATTTTTAAACTTCAATAATTAGATCATGTCTATTCGACCTTAGGCCATCCAAATTTAATTTTTATATTTTCACTAAATGCAAAACACTGCACTATCCTACTACATAAAATCACATAAGCTAAAAATATAATTGCAATATTTTACTCTAACCTATCCTGCATATATTTCATCCCCTTCGAGATCTAATAATTAGGTACGAGTACAAATAAATGTTTTATCAATCTAATCGTTCTTCTTAACAAAGAAAACTTTAGCCATTTAACCAATTCATAGATATCAAAGTTTAATGATCACTAAATATCGAGCTCGAATTTAAAGCCATTTAACAAAGAAAACTATGGCCCCTCGACCCATTTTTGAAAGACCATTATTTTCAATATGAATTCATGTTCTTTACTTCCCTCATTCTGAAACTTCCAACTCATCAAGATATTTGATCTTACACATCAGTAAATCAATGAACATTAAACTCATGAAAAGCGATACACAATCCAGTCAAGGGATTTAGATTTAATACCCAGTGATGAAGTGTAATTTAATTCTCCACGTGACATTAAATTCGACACATGATCAGTTCAATATACTAATAATCTATTAGTTTCATCATTAAATGATTTCTATGATAATGATAAATAGTACACCGAACTGGTGAAATAGTCAACACTACAACTTTTCAGTAGAATGTGTCAACTCTCTTACATTGGTTGTTAACAATTTTATTAATGATTAAAATATAAGTTGTGTAACACTATACTTCTCAATATAATCATTCAATTTATATTCTCACAATTGATCGTTGAAACTTTTAATTACATGCTAAATATTAAATAAATGTATTACAGTAAATAAATAAAAACATGATTTATTTATTATACAATTATCATTTTATTACAACAAAATATTGTATAAGCACACAATCTAACATAAATGTGCATTCTGTGTTGTACGTAGTGTTTTAAAAAGCGTAAAGCGTGATTAGGCGTGAAGTCAAAGTTTCAAGTTTTACGAGTTTAAGCGAGCCTAGGCGAGGTTTTAGCGTAAAAAACGTTTTCTTATTTATAATATTATTTTAAAAATTTATTTAACAATTAAATAATACATATTAAACATCTAGAAATTATAAAATACAATATTTACTTGATAACTCCTACTATTAGTTAATTATAAATTTTCAAGTTTTGGAAATGCAAAAATTAGAATATTTTTTATAATTTCAATTTTCAATTAGACAAG